>CM070591.1:60263238-61463238 GCA_036346355.1 Rhipidocladum racemiflorum
AATAGTTAGATCTAATTTATACTACCATAATATAATACAAGTATAATACACTGTAACAGAGCTAAAAAACAACTGGCAGGAGAAAAACGTTCTAGGTTAGCATATTTAAAGACCTTATTGAACTGCCCGCGCTACTACTACTTACATTACGCTCAAATAATAACTCCTATTACGCCAGAAGTTTTGGAGGCTCCTCACCCTCCACGCCTTCTTCATGCCGATTTGCAAATAAACCCTTCTACTTTCTCTAATTACTGATTGGTCCTCAGAATTACAAAGAGATCCTTTGCGATTTTTTGTGAGTATAAAAACTTTTTCGGATTGGCGCTTTAGGTCCCTGGTTCGCTACTTTACAAAGAAAGACCCCGTTAAATACATATCACATATTAGCTCTTTTCTAATTTTTCAGTGGAAGCGATAGGTCCAAAAAATAACAATCTGATCCCTCGTTTCTTACGCCTAGGTCATTTCTCCATTTTTCCCGAAAAATGTATTCGTGGTCCGCTTTCTCCCGAACCTGAAAAAATATTTTCGTGGTCCATTTTTCCTCAAAAAAGGTGAATTCGTTTTTCGTCATTCTTTCTCCCGCTTTTGTCGAGAAAATGTTTTCGTGATCCGCTTTTTCTTCTGCGTCCTAAAAATGTTTTCGCTGCTCGCTTTTCCTCGTAAAAGGTTTCCCTTCTCCATTTTTGCCGGGAAAAATGTTTTCGTGGTCCGTTTTTCCCGAAAGCCGGAAAAAATGTTTTCGTGGTCCATTTTTCCTAAAAAAAAATGAAATTTCGTTTTTCGTTCGCGCACGCGGCGTGCGCCGCATTTATTTTTTTGCAGCTCGATCTATGGTATTTTCCTGAAAATGTATTATTCACCGGTGAATGTATGGAGTGTTAAGATCGCTTCCGAAAAAATATGTTTAGGTCCTCTTGCATTTTTTTAAAAGAAAAAAATAAAGTAAATTTTACACGGTGCGGCGTGCGTCGCACATTCTGGCTAGTTAATTATTATTCACAGGAGGACGGAGGCTTTTGGGCATGCATATCTTCTAAGTTATTGGGATTTTTTAAATAATATTTTTTTAAACTGAATTGCGTTTTTAATACTTGAAAAATAAAATTTGCAAAAATAATAGGTGGTCGCCATACCTTGTGGCGAATACCCTATTTTCGCCGAACCGTGTGGCGAATACCCTATTTTCGCCGAACCGTGTGGCGACAATATCCTAAATCCGCAGTTAATCTGCTACACGGGAATAAAGGTCGTTGGCCAGACGGTATGGCGAAGACCCTATTTTCGCCATACGGCTTATTAAAACAGGTATTTTCGCCATATGGTAAGGCTTAAAATAGCTCAACCAAACAACCGACTTGCTAATCGGCTTTAATTGGGTAATTAGGTATTTTTGCCATACCATATGGCTTAAAATAGGGTATTCGCTGCAGTATGGCGTAATTACATATTATTTTTGCAATTTTTATTTTTCAAGTATTAAAACGCAATCCAGCTTTAAAAAGTATTATTTTAAAAAAATTCTAAGTTATTTTGATACACTTGTCCTCTTCTAGCCCTTCTCTCATCCGATTGTATTAAAGAATTTTTCTCCACTCCGAGCCAAAATGCGGAGGTGGATCATCGCCACAATCCGAACTGACGGCCGAGATTCATCCGGATTGATAAAAAAGGGTCGCAAACGAAAACCCTAGCACTAATCCAATCCTCTCCTAAAAGGACGCTAGGCAGTGTGTTGAAATTTTGAAAATCAAAAATCTCGGCCGAGATTTCGGATTTCGACCCTCCGAGATTCAAAATCCCAAAAATTCAAAAAATTTCAAATTTCGAATTTCGCGTAGATCTCGCTTTTTTTACGATTTTGATTTTTGTGCAATGTATTTGATTGTATTTAGGGTCAAGATCATCCACAAAAAATTTCTAAATTTTTTGATGTGTTTTTACTGTCCGAATTTTTTAAAATTAGTCGGTTTGTACTGTCCGAATTTGCTACATCCAACCTGTAGTAAAATTTCTAAATTAGCTCTGCTTGTACTGTCCGAATTTTTAAAATTTCTCAAGATTGATCATCATCTGGAAATTTTATGAAAATATTATGGATGTGTTAGGATCATTCACAAAAAATTTCAAAATTTTCTAAAGTGGTTTGAACTATTTTTCATTTTCAAAGAAAAGGTTGAACACACATAAATTTAAGGTGCCAAACACTAAATCATTTCCAAAGAAAAACTTTACTATGGTTTGAACATTACGAAAAATATTATAGATCGAGTTGGGAAAAAAAGTCTAGAGATTAGAGATTGAGTGAATTTTTTTTCTAGAAATAGAGCTGCACACGTATCTCTGTTGACGAAAATATTTTTTCCGGGAAAAACGGAGAAAGGACCTGGACGTAAGGGTCGAGGACCTAGGGCTCGTTCGAGATTTGTATTTAGCGGGGGGGGGGGGGTTTCCGTAAAGTAATGAACCAAGGACCTAAACATAATTTGGAAACATTTTTCTTATACTCACAAAAAATCACAAAGGACCTATTTGTAATTTACAAGGACCCATTCGTAAATTCAAAGAGGGAGGACTTTTTTGCAAAATGCCATGGATATGAGGTGGACACTTGGGATGCTGCCGATTCTTCCCCCCACATAATAGAGTTAGTATTCACGTACGACAACAGTGCACACCAATTAAGTTTCCTCCTTGCCGTGCCCTTCCTGAACATCATTGATTGGCTGATGAGGTGATGTGTCATTGATTGTTGCATGCACATGATTCTGATCCTACATCATTAGTGAACTCCTTGAGACAATTACTTCGGTTAATTTCCTGGTTCCTCTTTTTCGCTCTATGGTTGCATGTCTGTTTTTTTATATT
The DNA here is from genome assembly GCA_036346355.1 of Rhipidocladum racemiflorum. Classification (NCBI taxonomy): domain Eukaryota; kingdom Viridiplantae; phylum Streptophyta; class Magnoliopsida; order Poales; family Poaceae; genus Rhipidocladum; species Rhipidocladum racemiflorum. Next base: position 60,266,110 of record CM070591.1, read on the forward strand.
GATTCTTTGTTTCATTGTGATAATTTTGATTTTACCTAATCAAAATCTTTCTAGGGCATCAAATGATTGATCTAAAAAGTTTAATTAGTTAATTCTTTGTAAATCATGATTAATTTTGTAATTAGGATTAGATCAATTTCCGTCATAATTTGATACAGTCAGCTTGCGAAAATCATAACATTCGATCCGTATATCCGATTAAGATGATTCTTATTGGTTTAGTTTCAAAATCTAACCTAGTTTCTATAGTTTAAATTTCATGTTACTCCAACGGTTGGATCTTCAGGAATTAATGTTTTAGTAAACATATATAAGTCTGCTTTTATTCAAACCAAGCAATTTTTATAATTTAGTTTTTAGCTTCCGCACAATCATTCAACCCCTTTAATTTCAATATTAGTGTATATCATCCTACACCCTTATTCAAAGACAATAACCTAAGTCAATTACTTAAGTAAGCATATTACAGGATCAAGCTTCAACATAATAGTTGTACTTCATAGAACGAGTAAAACACCATTAAAAAACAAGAGTTCTTTTACAAAGCACAACAATGAATATGGACTGCTTCATTGCCTTTTAACCCAAAGGTTAAAAATAGATTAGATCAAGTTATACTACCATGTGTAGTATGTGTAGAAGAATGTGAGAAGGGGTAGAATGGTAAAAAATTTCAATACAACGGATGGGTAAAACGGTAAATGAATTTTTTCACCCACCCGAAGTCCATTTCTTCATCCCCACCAAAGCCCTCCTCCGCAAGGCATCGCGCATGAGAGGACCTCAACGACTTCGCTAAAATTACGTTAATACTCCTTTAAAATGTAATATTTTTATTTGTAAAAGTCTATAATACCCCATCAAAACAATAGTTAGATCTAATTTATACTACCATAATATAATACAAGTATAATACATCGTAATGTGAGCTAAAAACAATCGGCGTGAGAAAACGTTCTAGGTTAGCATATTTAAAGACCTTATTGAATCGCCTGCGCTTACTACTACTTACAATTACGCTCCAATAATAACTCATATTACGCCAGGAAGTTTTGGAGGCTCCTCAGCCCCTCCACGCCTTCTTCATGCCGATTTGCAAATAAACCCTTCTACTTTCTAATTACGGATTGGTCCTCGTAAATTACAAAGAGATCCTTTGCGATTTTTGTGAGTATAAAAAACTTTTCGGATTGCGTTTAGGTCCCTGGTTCGCTACTTTACAAAGCAAAGACCCCTGCTAAATACATATCACATATTAGCTCTTTTCTAATTTTTCAGTGGAAGCGTATAGGTCCAAAAAATAACAATCGGATCCCTGTTTCTTACGTCTAGGTCATTTCTCCATTTTTCCTAAAAATGTATTCGTGGTCCGCTTCTCTCCGGAACTCGAAAAAATATTTTCGTGGTCCATTTTTCCTCAAAAAAAGGTGAATTCGTTTTTCGTTCGTCCTTTCTCCGGTTTTGTCGGGAAAAATGTTTTCGTGATCCGTTTTTTCTTCGGTGCCCGGAAAAAATGTTTTCGTCGTTCGTTTTTCCTCGTAAAAGGTTTCTCCATTTTTGCCGAAAAATGTTTTCGTGTCCGTTTTCCCGGCGGAAAAAATATTTTCGTGGTCCATTTTTCCTAAAATATGCAGATTCGTTTTTCGTTCGCGCACGCGGCGTGCACCGCCTTTTTTTTTTGCAGCTCGATCTATGGTATTTTTCAAAAAATGTATTATTCACCGGTGAATGTATGGAGTGTTAAGATCGCTCCGGAAAAAATATGTTTAGGTCCTCTTGCATTTTTTTAAAAGAAAAAATAAAGTAAATTTTACACGGCGCGCAAGGCCGCATTCTCGCTAGTTAATTATTATTCACAGGAGGACGGAGGCTTTTGGGCATGCATATCTTCTAAGTTATTGGGATTTTTTTTAAATAATATTTTTTTAAACTGAATTGCGTTTTTAATACTCGAAAAATAAAAATTACAAAAATAATACGTGGTCGCCATACCGTACGGCGAATACCCTATTTTCGCCGAACCGTGTGGCGAATACCCTATTTTCGCCGAACTGTGGCTTATTAATACCCTAAATCAGCTTAATACGCTACACGGGAATAAAGGTCGTTAGCGTGACGGTATGGCGAAGACCTATTTTCGCCATACGGTTTGGCGAAAACAGGGTATTTTCGCCATATGGTAAGGCGAAAATAGCCTCAACCAAACAACCGACGGTTAATCGGCTTTAATTGGGTAATTAGGGTATTTTTGCCATACCATATGGCGAAAATAGGGTATTCGCCGTACGGTATGGCGACCACATATTATTTTTGCAATTTTTATTTTTCAAGTATTAAAAACGCAATCCAGTTTAAAAAAAGTATTATTTTAAAAAAAATTCTAAGTTATTTTGATACACTTGTCCCTCTTCTAGCCCTTCTCTCATCTGATTGTATTAAAGAATTTTTCTCCACTCCGAGCCAAAATGCGGAGGTGGGATCACTGCCGTCAATCCGAACGGACGGTCGAGATTCATCCGGATTGGATAAAAAAGGGGCTGCAAACGAAAACCCTAGCACTAATCCAATCCTCTCCCGAAAAGGACGCTAGGCAGGTGTTGAAATTTCGGACCCCTCCGAGATTCAAAATCCCGAAAAATTCAAAAAAATTTCAAATTTCGAATTTCGCGGCGAGATCTCGGTTTTTTTTACCAGATTTTGATTTTTGTGCAATGTATTTGATTGTATTTAGGGTCAAGATCATCCACAAAAAATTTCTAAATTTTTTGATGTGTTTTTACTGTCCGAATTTTTTAAAATTAGTCGGTTTGTACTGTCCGAATTTGCTACATCCAACCTGTAGTAAAATTTCTAAATTAGTCGGTTTATCTTGTCTAATTTTTTAAAATTTCTCAAGATTGATCATCATCCGAAATTTTATGAAAATATTATGGATGTGTTAGGATCATTCACAAAAAATTTCAAAATTTTCTAAAGTGGTTTGAACTATTTTTCATTTTCAAAGAAAAGGTTGAACACACATAAATTTAAGGTGCCAAACACTAAATCATTTCCAAAGAAAAACTTTACTATGGTTTGAACATTACGAAAAATATTATAGATCGAGTTGGGAAAAAAAGTCTAGAGATTAGAGATTGAGTGAATTTTTTTTCTAGAAATAGAGCTGCACACGTATCTCTGTTGACGAAAATATTTTTTCCGGGAAAAACGGAGAAAGGACCTGGACGTAAGGGTCGAGGACCTAGGGCTCGTTCGAGATTTGTATTTAGCGGGGGGGGGGGTTTCCGTAAAGTAATGAACCAAGGACCTAAACATAATTTGGAAACATTTTTCTTATACTCACAAAAAATCACAAAGGACCTATTTGTAATTTACAAGGACCCATTCGTAAATTCAAAGAGGGAGGACTTTTTTGCAAAATGCCATGGATATGAGGTGGACACTTGGGATGCTGCCGATTCTTCCCCCCACATAATAGAGTTAGTATTCACGTACGACAACAGTGCACACCAATTAAGTTTCCTCCTTGCCGTGCCCTTCCTGAACATCATTGATTGGCTGATGAGGTGATGTGTCATTGATTGTTGCATGCACATGATTCTGATCCTACATCATTAGTGAACTCCTTGAGACAATTACTTCGGTTAATTTCCTGGTTCCTCTTTTTCGCTCTATGGTTGCATGTCTGTTTTTTTATATTGATTCTTTGTTTCATTGTGATAATTTTGATTTTACCTAATCAAAATCTTTCTAGGGCATCAAATGATTGATCTAAAAAGTTTAATTAGTTAATTCTTTGTAAATCATGATTAATTTTGTAATTAGGATTAGATCAATTTCCGTCATAATTTGATACAGTCAGCTTGCGAAAATCATAACATTCGATCCGTATATCCGATTAAGATGATTCTTATTGGTTTAGTTTCAAAATCTAACCTAGTTTCTATAGTTTAAATTTCATGTTACTCCAACGGTTGGATCTTCAGGAATTAATGTTTTAGTAAACATATATAAGTCTGTTTTTGCTGAAACCGAAGCAATTTTTTATAATTTAGTTTTTAGCTTCCGCACAATCATTCAACCCCTTTAATTTCAATATTAGTGTATATCATCCTACACCCTTATTCAAAGACAATAACCTAAGTCAATTACTTAAGTAAGCATATTACAGGATCAAGCTTCAACATAATAGTTGTACTTCATAGAACGAGTAAAACACCATTAAAAAACAAGAGTTCTTTTACAGTGCACAACAATGAATATGGACCGTTCATTGCCTTTAACCCAAAGGTTAAAAATAGATTAGATCAAGTTATACTACCATGTGTAGTATGTGTAGAAGAATGTGAGAAGGGGTAGAATGGTAAAAAATTTCAATACAACGGATGGGTAAAACGGTAAATGAATTTTTTCACCCACCCGAAGTCCATTTCTTCATCCCCACCGAAAGCCCTCCCTCCGTCAGTGCATCGCGCACAGAGGACCTCAACGACTCGCTAAAATTACGTTAATACTCCTTTAAAATGTAATATTTTTATTTGTAAAAGTCTATAATACCCCATCAAAACAATAGTTAGATCTAATTTATACTACCATAATATAATACAAGTATAATACACTGTAACAGAGCTAAAAAACAACTGGCAGGAGAAAAACGTTCTAGGTTAGCATATTTAAAGACCTTATTGAACTGCCCGCGCTACTACTACTTACAATTACGCTCAAATAATAACTCCTATTACGCCAGGAAGTTTTGGAGGCTCCTCAGCCCCTCCACGTCTTCTTCATGCCGATTTGCAAATAAACCCTTCTACTTTCTCTAATTACGGATTGGTCCTCAGAATTACAAAAGAGATCCTTTGCGATTTTTGTGAGTATAAAAACTTTTTCGGATTGCGTTTAGGTCCCTGGTTCGCTACTTTACAAAGAAAGACCCCCCGTTAAATACATATCACATATTAGCTCTTTTCTAATTTTTCAGGGAAGCGTATAGGTCCAAAAAAATAACAATCGGATCCCTGTTTCTTACGTCTAGGTCATTTCTCCATTTTTCCCGAAAAAAATGTATTCGTGGTCCGTTTCTCTCCCGGAACCTGAAAAAAATATTTTCGTGGTCCATTTTTCCTCAAAAAAAGGTGAATTCGTTTTTCGTTCGTCCTTTCTCCGGTTTTGTCGAGAAAAATGTTTTCGTGATCCGTTTTTTCTTCGGTGCCCGGAAAAAATGTTTTCGTCGTTCGTTTTTCCTCAGAAAAAAAGGTTTCCCTTCTCCATTTTTGCCGGGAAAAATGTTTTCGTGGTCCGTTTTTCCCGAAAGCCGGAAAAAATGTTTTCGTGGTCCATTTTTCCTAAAAAAAAATGAAATTTCGTTTTTCGTTCGCGCACGCGGCGTGCGCCGCATTTATTTTTTTGCAGCTCGATCTATGGTATTTTCCGGAAAATGTATTATTCACCGGTGAATGTATGGAGTGTTAAGATCGCTCTGGAAAAAAATATGTTTAGGTCCTCTTGCATTTTTTTTAAAAGAAAAAAATAAAGTAAATTTTACACGGTGCGGCGTGCGTCGCACATTCTGGCTAGTTAATTATTATTCACAGGAGGACGGAGGCTTTTGGGCATGCATATCTTCTAAGTTATTGGGATTTTTTTTAAATAATATTTTTTTAAACTGAATTGCGTTTTTAATACTCGAAAAATAAAAATTACAAAAATAATACGTGGTCGCCATACCGTACGGCGAATACCCTATTTTCGCCGAACCGTGTGGCGAATACCCTATTTTCGCCGAACCGTGTGGCGACAATACCCTAAATCCGCAGTTAATCTGCTACACGGGAATAAAGGCTGTTTTCGCCGTACGGTATGGCGAAGACCCTATTTTCGCCATACGGTTTGGCGAAAACAGGGTATTTTCGCCATATGGTAAGGCGAAAATAGCCTCAACCAAACAACCGACGGTTAATCGGCTTTAATTGGGTAATTAGGGTATTTTTGCCATACCATATGGCGAAAATAGGGTATTCGCCGTACGGTATGGCGACCACATATTATTTTTGCAATTTTTATTTTTCAAGTATTAAAAACGCAATCCAGTTTAAAAAAAGTATTATTTTAAAAAAAATTCTAAGTTATTTTGATACACTTGTCCCTCTTCTAGCCCTTCTCTCATCTGATTGTATTAAAGAATTTTTCTCCACTCCGAGCCAAAATGCGGAGGTGGGATCACTGCCGTCAATCCGAACGGACGGTCGAGATTCATCCGGATTGGATAAAAAAGGGGCTGCAAACGAAAACCCTAGCACTAATCCAATCCTCTCCCGAAAAGGACGCTAGGCAGGTGTTGAAATTTCGGACCGAAATCCGAAATCTCGGCCGAGATTTCGGATTTCGGACCCCTCCGAGATTCAAAATCCCGAAAAATTCAAAAAAATTTCAAATTTCGAATTTCGCGGCGAGATCTCGGTTTTTTTTACCAGATTTTGATTTTTGTGCAATGTATTTGATTGTATTTAGGGTCAAGATCATCCACAAAAAATTTCTAAATTTTTTGATGTGTTTTTACTGTCCGAATTTTTTAAAATTAGTCGGTTTGTACTGTCCGAATTTGCTACATCCAACCTGTAGTAAAATTTCTAAATTAGTCGGTTTGTACTGTCCGAATTTTTTAAAATTTCTCAAGATTGATCATCATCTGGAAATTTTATGAAAATATTATGGATGTGTTAGGATCATTCACAAAAAATTTCAAAATTTTCTAAAGTGGTTTGAACTATTTTTCATTTTCAAAGAAAAGGTTGAACACACATAAATTTAAGGTGCCAAACACTAAATCATTTCCAAAGAAAAACTTTACTATGGTTTGAACATTACGAAAAATATTATAGATCGAGTTGGGAAAAAAAGTCTAGAGATTAGAGATTGAGTGAATTTTTTTTCTAGAAATAGAGCTGCACACGTATCTCTGTTGACGAAAATATTTTTAGGGAAAAGCGGAGAAAGGACACGGACGTAAGGGTCGAGGACCTAGGGCTCGCTCGAGATTTGTATTTAAGCGGGGGGTTTCAGTAAAGTAATGAACCAAGGACCTAAACATAATTTGGAAACATTTTTCTTATACTCACAAAAATCACAAAGGACCTATTTGTAATTTACAAGGACCCATTCGTAAATTCAAAGAGGAGGACTTTGCAAAATGCCATGGATATGAGGTGGACACTTGGGATGTCACGATTCTTCCCCACATAATAGAGTTAGTATTCACGTCACGACAACGGTGCACACCAATTAAGTTTCCTCCTTGCCGTGCCCTTCACGAACATCATTGATTGGTGATGAGGTGATGTGTCATTGATTGTTGCATGCACATGATTACGATCCTACATCATTAGTGAACTCCTTGAGACAATTACTTGGTTAATTTCTGGTTCCTCTTTTTCGCTCTATGGTTGCATGTCTGTTTTTTTATATTGATTCTTTGTTTCATTGTGATAATTTTGATTTTACCTAATCAAAATCTTTCTAGGGCATCAAATGATTGATCTAAAAAGTTTAATTAGTTAATTCTTTGTAAATCATGATTAATTTTGTAATTAGGATTAGATCAATTTCTGTCATAATTTGATACAGTCAGCTTGCGAAAATCATAACATTCGATCCGTATATCCGATTAAGATGATTCTTATTGGTTTAGTTTCAAAATCTAACCTAGTTTCTATAGTTTAAATTTCATGTTACTCCAACGGTTGGATCTTCAGGAATTAATGTTTTAGTAAACATATATAAGTCTGTTTTTGCTGAAACCGAAGCAATTTTTTATAATTTAGTTTTTAGCTTCCGCACAATCATTCAACCCCTTTAATTTCAATATTAGTGTATATCATCCTACACCCTTATTCAAAGACAATAACCTAAGTCAATTACTTAAGTAAGCATATTACAGGATCAAGCTTCAACATAATAGTTGTACTTCATAGAACGAGTAAAACACCATTAAAAAACAAGAGTTCTTTTACAGTGCACAACAATGAATATGGACCGTTCATTGCCTTTAACCCAAAGGTTAAAAATAGATTAGATCAAGTTATACTACCATGTGTAGTATGTGTAGAAGAAATGTGAGAAGGGGTAGAATGGTAAAAAATTTCAATACAACGGATGGGTAAAACGGTAAATGAATTTTTTCACCCACCCGAAGTCCATTTCTTCATCCCCACCGAAAGCCCTCCCTCGTCGATTGCATCGCGCCTGAGAGGACCTCAACGACTCGCTAAAATTACGTTAATACTCCTTTAAAATGTAATATTTTTATTTGTAAAAGTCTATAATACCCCATCAAAACAATAGTTAGATCTAATTTATACTACCATAATATAATACAAGTATAATACACTGTAACAGAGCTAAAAAACAACTGGCAGGAGAAAAACGTTCTAGGTTAGCATATTTAAAGACCTTATTGAACTGCCCGCGCTACTACTACTTACAATTACGCTCAAATAATAACTCCTATTACGCCAGGAAGTTTTGGAGGCTCCTCAGCCCCTCCACGTCTTCTTCATGCCGATTTGCAAATAAACCCTTCTACTTTCTCTAATTACGGATTGGTCCCTGTAAATTACAAAGAGATCCTTTGCGATTTTTTGTGAGTATAAAAAAACTTTTTCGGATTGCGTTTAGGTCCCTGGTTCGCTACTTTACAGCAAAGACCCCCCGTTAAATACATATCACATATTAGCTCTTTTCTAATTTTTCAGGGAAGCGTATAGGTCCAAAAAAATAACAATCGGATCCCTGTTTCTTACGTCTAGGTCATTTCTCCATTTTTCCCGAAAAAAATGTATTCGTGGTCCGTTTCTCTCCCGGAACCTGAAAAAAATATTTTCGTGGTCCATTTTTCCTCAAAAAAAGGTGAATTCGTTTTTCGTTCGTCCTTTCTCCGGTTTTGTCGAGAAAAATGTTTTCGTGATCCGTTTTTTCTTCGGTGCCCGGAAAAAATGTTTTCGTCGTTCGTTTTTCCTCAGAAAAAAGGTTTCCCTTCTCCATTTTTGCCGGGAAAAATGTTTTCGTGGTCCGTTTTTCCCGAAAGCCGGAAAAAATGTTTTCGTGGTCCATTTTTCCTAAAAAAAAATGAAATTTCGTTTTTCGTTCGCGCACGCGGCGTGCGCCGCATTTATTTTTTTGCAGCTCGATCTATGGTATTTTCCGGAAAATGTATTATTCACCGGTGAATGTATGGAGTGTTAAGATCGCTCTGGAAAAAAATATGTTTAGGTCCTCTTGCATTTTTTTTAAAAGAAAAAAATAAAGTAAATTTTACATCTTGCGAGCGTCGGCGCTTTGATACAGCTAGTTAATTATTATTCACAGAGGAGGGCCGGAGGCGTTTGGGCATGCATATCTTCTAAGTTATTGGGATTTTTTTTAAATAATATTTTTTTAAACTGAATTGCGTTTTTAATACTCGAAAAATAAAAATTACAAAAATAATACGTGGTCGCCATACCGTACGGCGAATACCCTATTTTCGCCGAACCGTGTGGCGAATACCCTATTTTCGCCGAACCGTGTGGCGACAATACCCTAAATCATGATTAATGCTGCTACAGGGAATAAAAATTTGTTTTGGCCAGATGCGGTATGGCGAAGACCCTATTTTCGCCATACGGTTTGGCGAAAACAGGGTATTTTCGCCATATGGTAAGGCGAAAATAGCCTCAACCAAACAACCGACGGTTAATCGGCTTTAATTGGGTAATTAGGGTATTTTTGCCATACCATATGGCGAAAATAGGGTATTCGCCGTCTGGTATGGCGACCACATATTATTTTTGCAATTTTATTTTCAAGTATTAAAAACGCAATCCAGTTTAAAAAAAGTATTATTTTAAAAAAAATTCTAAGTTATTTTGATACACTTGTCCCTCTTCTAGCCCTTCTCTCATCTGATTGTATTAAAGAATTTTTCTCCACTCCGAGCCAAAATGCGGAGGTGGGATCACTGCCGTCAATCCGAACGGACGGTCGAGATTCATCCGGATTGGATAAAAAAGGGGCTGCAAACGAAAACCCTAGCACTAATCCAATCCTCTCCCGAAAAGGACGCTAGGCAGGTGTTGAAATTTCGGACCGAAATCCGAAATCTCGGCCGAGATTTCGGATTTCGGACCCCTCCGAGATTCAAAATCCCGAAACATTCAAAAAATTTCAAATTTCGAATTTCGCGGCGAGATCTCAGTTTTTTTTACCAGATTTTGATTTTTGTGCAATGTATTTGATTGTATTTAGGGTCAAGATCATCCACAAAAAATTTCTAAATTTTTTGATGTGTTTTTACTGTCCGAATTTTTTAAAATTAGTCGGTTTGTACTGTCCGAATTTGCTACATCCAACCTGTAGTAAAATTTCTAAATTAGTCGGTTTGTACTGTCCGAATTTTTTAAAATTTCTCAAGATTGATCATCATCTGGAAATTTTATGAAAATATTATGGATGTGTTAGGATCATTCACAAAAAATTTCAAAATTTTCTAAAGTGGTTTGAACTATTTTTCATTTTCAAAGAAAAGGTTGAACACACATAAATTTAAGGTGCCAAACACTAAATCATTTCCAAAGAAAAACTTTACTATGGTTTGAACATTACGAAAAATATTATAGATCGAGTTGGGAAAAAAAGTCTAGAGATTAGAGATTGAGTGAATTTTTTTTCTAGAAATAGAAATTTGCACACGTATCTCTGTTGTGAAAATATTTTTAGGAAAAGCGGAGAAAGGACACGGGCGTAAGGGTCGAGGACCTAGGGCTCGTTCGAGATTTGTATTTAAGCGGGGGTTTCAGTAAAGTAATGAACCAAGGACCTAAACATAATTTGGAAACATTTTCTTATACTCACAAAAAATCACAAAGGACCTATTTGTAATTTACAAGGACCCATTCGTAAATTCAAAGAGGAGGACTTTTTTGCAAAATGCCATGGATATGAGGTGGACACTTGGGATCTTTCTTGGCGATTCTTCCCCCACATAATAGAGTTAGTATTCACGTCACGACAACGGTGCACACCAATTAAGTTTCCTCCTTGCCGTGCCCTTCACGAACATCATTGATTGGGTGATGAGGTGATGTGTCATTGATTGTTGCATGCACATGATTACGATCCTACATCATTAGTGAACTCCTTGAGACAATTACTTGGTTAATTTCTGGTTCCTCTTTTTCGCTCTATGGTTGCATGTCTGTTTTTATATTGATTCTTTGTTTCATTGTGATAATTTTGATTTTACCTAATCAAAATCTTTCTAGGAGCATCAAATGATTGATCTAAAAAGTTTAATTAGTTAATTCTTTGTAAATCATGATTAATTTTGTAATTAGGATTAGATCAATTTCTGTCATAATTTGATCTGATCGACTGCGAAAATCATAACATTCGATCCGTATATCAGATTAAGATGATTCTTATTGGTTTAGTTTCAAAATCTAACCTAGTTTCTATAGTTTAAATTTCATGTTACTCCAACGGTTGGATCTTGAGGAATTAATGTTTTAGTAAACATATATAAGTCTGTTTTCTTTGAAACCAGAAGCAATTTTTATAATTTAGTTTTAGCTTCCGCACAATCATTCAACCCCTTTAATTTCAATATTAGTGTATATCATCCTACACCCTTATTCAAAGACAATAACCTAAGTCAATTACTTAAGTAAGCATATTACAGGATCAAGCTTCAACATAATAGTTGTACTTCATAGAACGAGTAAAACACCATTAAAAAACAAGAGTTCTTTTACAGTGCACAACAATGAATATGGACCGTTCATTGCCTTTAACCCAAAGGTTAAAAATAGATTAGATCAAGTTATACTACCATGTGTAGTATGTGTAGAAGAATGTGAGAAGGGTAGAATGGTAAAAAATTTCAATACAACGGATGGGTAAAACGGTAAATGAATTTTTTCACCCACCCGAAGTCCATTTCTTCATCCCCACCGAAAGCCCTCCCTCCGTCAGTGCATCGCGCACAGAGGACCTCAACGACTCGCTAAAATTACGTTAATACTCCTTTAAAATGTAATATTTTTATTTGTAAAAGTCTATAATACCCCATCAAAACAATAGTTAGATCTAATTTATACTACCATAATATAATACAAGTATAATACATCATAATGAGCTAAAAAACAGCGGCGGAGAAAACGTTCTAGGTTAGCATATTTAAAGACCTTATTGAATCGCTCAGCGCTACTACTACTTACAATTACGCTCAAATAATAACTCCTATTACGCCAGGAAGTTTTGGAGGCTCCTCGGCCCTCCACGTCTTCTTCATGCCGATTTGCAAATAAACCCTTCTACTTTCTCTAATTACGGATTGGTCCTGTAAATTACAAAGAGATCGCTTTGCGATTTTTGTGAGTATAAAAACTTTTTTCGGATTGCGTTTAGGTCCCTGGTTCGCTACTTTACAAAGAAAGACCCCGTTAAATACATATCACATATTAGCTCTTTTCTAATTTTTCAGGGAAGCGTATAGGTCCAAAAAAATAACAATCGGATCCCTGTTTCTTACGTCTAGGTCATTTCTCCATTTTTCCCGAAAAAAATGTATTCGTGGTCCGTTTCTCTCCCGGAACCTGAAAAAAATATTTTCGTGGTCCATTTTTCCTCAAAAAAAGGTGAATTCGTTTTTCGTTCGTCCTTTCTCCGGTTTTGTCGAGAAAAATGTTTTCGTGATCCGTTTTTTCTTCGGTGCCCGGAAAAAATGTTTTCGTCGTTCGTTTTTCCTCAGAAAAAAAGGTTTCCCTTCTCCATTTTTGCCGGGAAAAATGTTTTCGTGGTCCGTTTTTCCCGAAAGCCGGAAAAAATGTTTTCGTGGTCCATTTTTCCTAAAAAAAAATGAAATTTCGTTTCGTTACAGACGCGCGCAGTGCCGCATTTATTTTTGCGGCTCGATCTATGGTATTTTAGGAAAATGTATTATTCATAGGTGAATGTATGGAGTGTTAAGATCGCTCTGGAAAAAAATATGTTTAGGTCCTCTTGCATTTTTTTTAAAAGAAAAAAATAAAGTAAATTTTACATGCGGCGTCGCGTCCGCTTTGTCACGGCTAGTTAATTATTATTCACGAGGAGGGCGGAGGCTTTTGGGCATGCATATCTTCTAAGTTATTGGGATTTTTTTTAAATAATATTTTTTTAAACTGAATTGCGTTTTTAATACTCGAAAAATAAAAATTACAAAAATAATACGTGGTCGCCATACCGTACGGCGAATACCCAATTTTCGCCGAACCGTGTGGCGAATAACCTAATTTAGCCGAAACGGGTGGCGACAATACCCTAAATCATGATTAATACGCTGCACGGGAATAAAGGTTTGTTTTAGCCGTGCGGTATGGCGAAGACCCTATTTTCGCCATACGGTTTGGCGAAGCAGGTATTTCGCCATATGGTAAGGCGAAAATAGCCTCAACCAAACAACCGACGGTTAATCGGCTTTAATTGGGTAATTAGGGTATTTTTGCCATACCATATGGCGAAAATAGGGTATTCGCCGTACGGTATGGCGACCACATATTATTTTTGCAATTTTTATTTTTCAAGTATTAAAAACGCAATCCAGTTTAAAAAAAGTATTATTTTAAAAAAAATTCTAAGTTATTTTGATACACTTGTCCCTCTTCTAGCCCTTCTCTCATCTGATTGTATTAAAGAATTTTTCTCCACTCCGAGCCAAAATGCGGAGGTGGGATCACTGCCGTCAATCCGAACGGACGGTCGAGATTCATCCGGATTGGATAAAAAAGGGGCTGCAAACGAAAACCCTAGCACTAATCCAATCCTCTCCCGAAAAGGACGCTAGGCAGGTGTTGAAATTTCGGACCGAAATCCGAAATCTCGGCCGAGATTTCGGATTTCGGACCCCTCCGAGATTCAAAATCCCGAAAAATTCAAAAAAATTTCAAATTTCGAATTTCGCGGCGAGATCTCGGTTTTTTTTACCAGATTTTGATTTTTGTGCAATGTATTTGATTGTATTTAGGGTCAAGATCATCCACAAAAAATTTCTAAATTTTTTGATGTGTTTTTACTGTCCGAATTTTTTAAAATTAGTCGGTTTATCTTGTCAAATTTGCTACATCCAACTTTGTAGTAAAATTTCTAAATTAGTCGGTTTATCTTGTCCGAATTTTTTAAAATTTCTCAAGATTGATCATCATCTGGAAATTTTATGAAAATATTATGGATGTGTTAGGATCATTCACAAAAAATTTCAAAATTTTCTAAAGTGGTTTGAACTATTTTTCATTTTCAAAGAAAAGGTTGAACACACATAAATTTAAGGTGCCAAACACTAAATCATTTCCAAAGAAAAACTTTACTATGGTTTGAACATTACGAAAAATATTATAGATCGAGTTGGGAAAAAAAGTCTAGAGATTAGAGATTGAGTGAATTTTTTTTCTAGAAATAGAGCTGCACACGTATCTCTGTTGACGAAAATATTTTTTCCGGGAAAAACGGAGAAAGGACACGGGCGTAAATTCGAGGACCTAGGGCTCGTTCGAGATTTGTATTTAAGCGGGGGGTTTTAGTAAAGTAATGAACCAAGGACCTAAACATAATTTGGAAACATTTTCTTATACTCACAAAAAATCACAAAGGACCTATTTGTAATTTACAAGGACCAATTCGTAAATTCAAAGAGGAGGACTTTGCAAAATGCCATGGATATGAGGTGGACACTTGGGATCTTGCGATTCTTCCCCCACATAATAGAGTTAGTATTCACGTGCGACAGCGGTGCACACCAATTAAGTTTCCTCCTTGCGTGCCCTTCCTGAACATCATTGATTGGCTGATGAGGTGATGTGTCATTGATTGTTGCATGCACATGATTCTGATCCTACATCATTAGTGAACTCCTTGAGACAATTACTTCGGTTAATTTCCTGGTTCCTCTTTTTCGCTCTATGGTTGCATGTCTGTTTTTTTATATTGATTCTTTGTTTCATTGTGATAATTTTGATTTTACCTAATCAAAATCTTTCTAGGGCATCAAATGATTGATCTAAAAAGTTTAATTAGTTAATTCTTTGTAAATCATGATTAATTTTGTAATTAGGATTAGATCAATTTCCGTCATAATTTGATACAGTCAGCTTGCGAAAATCATAACATTCGATCCGTATATCCGATTAAGATGATTCTTATTGGTTTAGTTTCAAAATCTAACCTAGTTTCTATAGTTTTAAATTTCATGTTACTCCAGCGGTTGGATCTTGAGGAATTAATGTTTTAGTAAACATATATAAGTCTGTTTTTCTTTGAAAGCGAAGCAATTTTTATAATTTAGTTTTTAGCTTAGCGCAATCATTCAACCCCTTTAATTTCAATATTAGTGTATATCATCCTACACCCTTATTCAAAGACAATAACCTAAGTCAATTACTTAAGTAAGCATATTACGAGGATCAAGCTTCAACATAATAGTTGTACTTCATAGAACGAGTAAAACACCATAAAAAAACAAGAGTTCTTTTACAGTGCACAACAATGAATATGGACCGTTCATTGCCTTTAACCCAAAGGTTAAAAATAGATTAGATCAAGTTATACTACCATGTGTAGTATGTGTAGAAGAATGTGAGAAGGGGTAGAATGGTAAAAAATTTCAATACAACGGATGGGTAAAACGGTAAATGAATTTTTTCACCCACCCGAAGTCCATTTCTTCATCCCCACCGAAAGCCCTCCCTCCGTCAGTGCATCGCGCACAGAGGACCTCAACGACTCGCTAAAATTACGTTAATACTCCTTTAAAATGTAATATTTTTATTTGTAAAAGTCTATAATACCCCATCAAAACAATAGTTAGATCTAATTTATACTACCATAATATAATACAAGTATAATACCTTTATGTGAGCTAAAAAACAAGCTGGCGAGGAGAAAACGTTCTAGGTTAGCATATTTAAAGACCTTATTGAGCCTTGGCGCTACTACTACTTACAATTACGCTCAAATAATAACTCCTATTACGCCAGGAAGTTTTGGAGGCTCCTCAGCCCCTCCACGTCTTCTTCATGCCGATTTGCAAATAAACCCTTCTACTTTCTCTAATTACGGATTGGTCCCTGTAAATTACAAAGAGATCGCTTTGCGATTTTTGTGAGTATAAAAAACTTTTCGGATTGCGTTTAGGTCCCTGGTTCGCTACTTTACAGCAAAGACCCCCCGTTAAATACATATCACATATTAGCTCTTTTCTAATTTTTCAGGGAAGCGTATAGGTCCAAAAAAATAACAATCGGATCCCTGTTTCTTACGTCTAGGTCATTTCTCCATTTTTCCCGAAAAAAATGTATTCGTGGTCCGTTTCTCTCCCGGAACCTGAAAAAAATATTTTCGTGGTCCATTTTTCCTCAAAAAAAGGTGAATTCGTTTTTCGTTCGTCCTTTCTCCGGTTTTGTCGAGAAAAATGTTTTCGTGATCCGTTTTTTCTTCGGTGCCCGGAAAAAATGTTTTCGTCGTTCGTTTTTCCTCAGAAAAAAAGGTTTCCCTTCTCCATTTTTGCCGGGAAAAATGTTTTGCGTGTCCGTTTTTCGAAGCCGGAAAAAATGTTTTAAGTGGTCCATTTTTCCTAAAAAAATGAAATTTCGTTTTTACAAGACGCTTGGCAGTGTTGTGATTTATTTTTGCGGCTCGATCTATGGTATTTTAGGAAAATGTATTATTCACCGGTGAATGTATGGAGTGTTAAGATCGCTCTGGAAAAAAATATGTTTAGGTCCTCTTGCATTTTTTTTAAAAGAAAAAAATAAAGTAAATTTTACACGGTGCGGCGTGCGTCGCACAGTCTGGCTAGTTAATTATTAGTCACAGGAGGACGGAGGCTTTTGGGCATGCATATCTTCTAAGTTATTGGGATTTTTAAATAATATTTTTAAATGAATTGCGTTTTTAATACTCGAAAAATAAAAATTACAAAAATAATACGTGGTCGCCATACCGCATCTGGCGAATACCTATTTTCGCCGAACCGTGTGGCGAATACCTATTTTCGCCGAACCGTGTGGCGACAATACCCTAAATCATGATTAACTGCTACGGGAATAAAGGCTGTTTTCGCCGTACGGTATGGCGAAGACCCTATTTTCGCCATACGGTTTGGCGAAAACAGGGTATTTTCGCCATATGGTAAGGCGAAAATAGCCTCAACCAAACAACCGACGGTTAATCGGCTTTAATTGGGTAATTAGGGTATTTTTGCCATACCATATGGCGAAAATAGGGTATTCGCCGTCTGGTATGGCGACCACATATTATTTTGCAATTTTATTTTTCAAGTATTAAAACGCAATCCGATTTAAAAAAGTATTATTTTAAAAAAATTCTAAGTTATTTTGATACACTTGTCCCTCTTCTAGCCCTTCTCTCATCGATTGTATTAAAGAATTTTTCTCCACTCCGAGCCAAAATGCGGAGGTGGGATCACCGCCAAATCAATCGAGCGGACGGTCGAGATTCATCGGATTGGATAAAAGAGTATGGCGAAAACCTAGCACTAATCCAATCCTCTCCGAAAAGGACGCTAAGGCGGTGTTGAAATTTGGACCGAAATCAGAAATCTCGTGAGATTTGGATTCGGACCCTCCGAGATTCAAAATCCCGAAAAATTCAAAAAAATTTCAAATTTCGAATTTCGCGGCGAGATCTCGGTTTTTTTTACCAGATTTTGATTTTTGTGCAATGTATTTGATTGTATTTAGGGTCAAGATCATCCACAAAAAATTTCTAAATTTTTTGATGTGTTTTTCTTGTCAGAATTTTTTAAAATTAGTCGGTTTATCTTGTCGAATTTGCTACATCCAACCTGTAGTAAAATTTCTAAATTAGTCGGTTTGTACTGTCCGAATTTTTTAAAATTTCTCAAGATTGATCATCATCTGGAAATTTTATGAAAATATTATGGATGTGTTAGGATCATTCACAAAAAATTTCAAAATTTTCTAAAGTGGTTTGAACTATTTTTCATTTTCAAAGAAAAGGTTGAACACACATAAATTTAAGGTGCCAAACACTAAATCATTTCCAAAGAAAAACTTTACTATGGTTTGAACATTACGAAAAATATTATAGATCGAGTTGGGAAAAAAAGTCTAGAGATTAGAGATTGAGTGAATTTTTTTTCTAGAAATAGAAATTTGCACACGTATCTCTGTTGTGAAAATATTTTTAGGGAAAAACGGAGAAAGGACCTGGACGTAAGGGTCGAGGACCTAGGGCTCGTTCGAGATTTGTATTTAGCGGGGGGGGGGGTTTCCGTAAAGTAATGAACCAAGGACCTAAACATAATTTGGAAACATTTTTCTTATACTCACAAAAAATCACAAAGGACCTATTTGTAATTTACAAGGACCCATTCGTAAATTCAAAGAGGGAGGACTTTTTTGCAAAATGCCATGGATATGAGGTGGACACTTGGGATGCTGCCGATTCTTCCCCCCACATAATAGAGTTAGTATTCACGTACGACAACAGTGCACACCAATTAAGTTTCCTCCTTGCCGTGCCCTTCCTGAACATCATTGATTGGCTGATGAGGTGATGTGTCATTGATTGTTGCATGCACATGATTCTGATCCTACATCATTAGTGAACTCCTTGAGACAATTACTTCGGTTAATTTCCTGGTTCCTCTTTTTCGCTCTATGGTTGCATGTCTGTTTTTTTATATTGATTCTTTGTTTCATTGTGATAATTTTGATTTTACCTAATCAAAATCTTTCTAGGGCATCAAATGATTGATCTAAAAAGTTTAATTAGTTAATTCTTTGTAAATCATGATTAATTTTGTAATTAGGATTAGATCAATTTCCGTCATAATTTGATACAGTCAGCTTGCGAAAATCATAACATTCGATCCGTATATCCGATTAAGATGATTCTTATTGGTTTAGTTTCAAAATCTAACCTAGTTTCTATAGTTTAAATTTCATGTTACTCCAACGGTTGGATCTTCAGGAATTAATGTTTTAGTAAACATATATAAGTCTGTTTTTGCTGAAAACCGAAGCAATTTTTTATAATTTAGTTTTTAGCTTCCGCACAATCATTCAACCCCTTTAATTTCAATATTAGTGTATATCATCCTACACCCTTATTCAAAGACAATAACCTAAGTCAATTACTTAAGTAAGCATATTACAGGATCAAGCTTCAACATAATAGTTGTACTTCATAGAACGAGTAAAACACCATTAAAAAACAAGAGTTCTTTTACAGTGCACAACAATGAATATGGACCGTTCATTGCCTTTAACCCAAAGGTTAAAAATAGATTAGATCAAGTTATACTACCATGTGTAGTATGTGTAGAAGAATGTGAGAAGGGGTAGAATGGTAAAAAATTTCAATACAACGGATGGGTAAAACGGTAAATGAATTTTTTCACCCACCCGAAGTCCATTTCTTCATCCCCACCGAAAGCCCTCCTCGTCGATTGCATCGCGCCTGAGAGGACCTCAACGACTCTCTAAAATTACGTTAATACTCCTTTAAAATGTAATATTTTTATTTGTAAAGTCTATAATACCCCATCAAAACAATAGTTAGATCTAATTTATACTACCATAATATAATACAAGTATAATACACTGTAACAGAGCTAAAAAACAACTGGCAGGAGAAAAACGTTCTAGGTTAGCATATTTAAAGACCTTATTGAACTGCCCGCGCTACTACTACTTACAATTACGCTCAAATAATAACTCCTATTACGCCAGGAAGTTTTGGAGGCTCCTCAGCCTCCACGTCTTCTTCATGCCGATTTGCAAATAAACCCTTCTACTTTCTCTAATTACGGATTGGTCCCTGTAAATTACAAAGAGATCCTTTGCGATTTTTTGTGAGTATAAAAAAACTTTTTCGGATTGCGTTTAGGTCCACTGGTTCGCTACTTTACAAAGAAAGACCCCCGTTAAATACATATCACATATTAGCTCTTTTCTAATTTTGAGGGAAGCGTATAGGTCCAAAAAATAACAATCGGATCCCTGTTTCTTACGTCTAGGTCATTTCTCCATTTTCAGAAAAAATGTATTCGTGGTCCGTTTCTCTCCCGGAACCTGAAAAAAATATTTTCGTGGTCCATTTTTCCTCAAAAAAAGGTGAATTCGTTTTTCGTTCGTCCTTTCTCCGGTTTTGTCGAGAAAAATGTTTTCGTGATCCGTTTTTCTTGATTGCGGAAAAAATGTTTTAAATCGTTCGTTTTCCTCGAGAAAAAAGGTTTCCCTTCTCCATTTTTGCCGGGAAAAATGTTTTCGTGGTCCGTTTTTCCCGAAAGCCGGAAAAAATGTTTTCGTGGTCCATTTTTCCTAAAAAAAAATGAAATTTCGTTTTTCGTTCGCGCACGCGGCGTGCGCCGCATTTATTTTTTTGCAGCTCGATCTATGGTATTTTCCGGAAAATGTATTATTCACCGGTGAATGTATGGAGTGTTAAGATCGCTCTGGAAAAAAATATGTTTAGGTCCTCTTGCATTTTTTTTAAAAGAAAAAAATAAAGTAAATTTTACACGGTGCGGCGTGCGTCGCACATTCTGGCTAGTTAATTATTATTCACAGGAGGACGGAGGCTTTTGGGCATGCATATCTTCTAAGTTATTGGGATTTTTTTTAAATAATATTTTTTTAAACTGAATTGCGTTTTTAATACTCGAAAAATAAAAATTACAAAAATAATACGTGGTCGCCATACCGTACGGCGAATACCCTATTTTCGCCGACAGGTGTGGCGAATACCCTATTTTCGCCGAACCGTGTGGCGACAATACCCTAAATCCATGATTAATGCTGCACGGGAATAAAAATTTGTTTTAGCCGTGCGGTATGGCGAAGACCCTATTTTCGCCATACGGTTTGGCGAAACAGGTATTTTCGCCATATGGTAAGGCGAAAATAGCCTCAACCAAACAACTTAAGCCAGTTAATCGGCTTTAATTGGGTAATTAGGGTATTTTTGCCATACCATATGGCGAAAATAGGAGTATTCGCCGTGCGGTATGGCGACCACATATTATTTTTGCAATTTTTATTTTTCAAGTATTAAAGCATAATCAGTTTAAAAAAGTATTATTTTAAAAAAAATTCTAAGTTATTTTGATACACTTGTCCCTCTTCTAGCCCTTCTCTCATCTGATTGTATTAAAGAATTTTTCTCCACTCCGAGCCAAAATGCGGAGGTGGGATCACTGCCGTCAATCCGAACGGACGGTCGAGATTCATCCGGATTGGATAAAAAAGGGGCTGCAAACGAAAACCCTAGCACTAATCCAATCCTCTCCCGAAAAGGACGCTAGGCAGGTGTTGAAATTTCGGACCGAAATCAGAAATCTCGTAGAGATTTCGGATTTCGGACCTCCGAGATTCAAAATCGAAAAATTCAAAAAATTTCAAATTTAATTTCGGCGAGATCTCGGTTTTTACTGATTTTGATTTTTGTGCAATGTATTTGATTGTATTTAGGGTCAAGATCATCCACAAAAAATTTCTAAATTTTTGATGTGTTTTTCTTGTCAGAATTTTTAAAATTAGTCGGTTTATCTTGTCAGAATTTGCTACATCCAACTCGTAGTAAAATTTCTAAATTAGTCGGTTTGTCTTGTCAGAATTTTTAAAATTTCTCAAGATTGATCATCATCTGGAAATTTTATGAAAATATTATGGATGTGTTAGGATCATTCACAAAAAATTTCAAAATTTTCTAAAGTGGTTTGAACTATTTTTCATTTTCAAAGAAAAGGTTGAACACACATAAATTTAAGGTGCCAAACACTAAATCATTTCCAAAGAAAAACTTTACTATGGTTTGAACATTATGAAATCTCAATTTTACTATGGGTTGGATGTAGCAAATTTAACTAACTCCTCAATTTTACTATGATTTGGGTACTTCTCAATTGAACTAACTCCTCAATTTTACTATGATGTAGCAAAGTCTCTGAGACGACGAGAGATAAGTGCGTTCCTCTTGTGGAGTGACGGTAATAAATTTTGCTAGTGCTTGGCAAGCATGTACAATACACTATGGACAATTGTTATCAATAATACTCCTCTATGCATGAATCTTAGTTTGCTTGCAGGTTACTATTTTCTGTAGAACCTACCGTATACTACTCTTCCAGTAAATCACATTATGTATAGACTTGTGAGTAGTAGTATATACCATATACGCATGTATAAATTTCTTTATAATACATAGGATAATATGAACATATATAAAACTTTTTAAATGACTAGAAGTTCATTTGTTACATTTGAAAAATCAAAAACTAACTTTACATACGATTTTTATGATGACTTTACCACCGTTAGATTTTAAAAAAATTTCTCGTGATTGATCATCATTTCAAATTTTTATGGAAACATTAGTGATGTGTCAGGACCATCAAAAAAAAATTTCGAAATTTTTTGACGTGTTTTGGACCAATTTTTGGCCGGTTTAATTTTGCCGAGATCTCGGATTTCTCGGTAGAAAAAAATCCGGATTTAAAATTTAGTTTTTACAATTCGTCCGAATTTTATCCGAAATTTCCGAATCTCGCCGAAATTTCGGATTTCGGTAACCTCCGAGATTTGACTCAAAACGAGATTTGAAATCTTGCGCCGGCGGCGACAGGAGCGACGCCGAGGACCGTGTGCGCGGGCGGCGACGGCACGCGCGGGTGATGACGACATGCGCGACCCGCGAGGCGAGGCCGACAGAGCGCGCGCGCGGCGGACCAAAGCCGCGGGCAGATCCGGCGAGGCGGAGCTCCGGCGATGCGTACGAAGCGGTTGACGGCGACGGCGACCACCAAGGTAAGCCAGAAAACCCTTTAAACTTTTTGTTTTCTCTGTGGATTTGGGGATTTTGGGTAGACATTTGGGGATTAGGTTTCGGGATTTTGGGATTTAGGTGGTTTAGGGTTCGGATTTGAGCTTATCCCCTCCGTCGACTCCAGCGGTGAGGACGCTGCCAAAATCAAAGGAGAGGCGGGCGGCGGCGAGTGGAGAGGTGGGGAGATTGACTCGGTCCAGAGCACAGAAGATGATCGTTCATACCGAGTTGGGGCCAGGTGCCAAGATGACGAAGAGACGGCAGGCGGCGGCGGAGGGGAAGCAGGAGCAGAAGCCGCAGCTGAACACCGCGGCTGCAACACCAGGAGATAAATCTAGCGTCTCCGCCTTCGCCGCCCGACCGCTCCCTCGTCGCTGGCCGGCGTACCCCAAGTCTGGCAAGATGAAAGATATGATGAAGTGGGATTTGGAGCGCAGGATGATCGCCAAGATCCCAGGTGAGGTTGCCTTACCTTACCGACATCTCTACTTCCGGCCGCCTCCTGATAAAAAAAACTCGGATTAATCTCTTCCTGCCGTACATCTAACTAATTTTGCTGCATTTTCTTTAGATCCTCGCCTCAATCTTCCGACTCTCAGGGAGCCCAACGACCCCTACACTGCCGACGCTGTGGCCAGCACAGAACACAAGAAGGTGGTTCGCAAGGCGGCACTCTCCGTCGTCAGCATTTCCACTACCGAGCCTGGTAAAATTGGCTGATAGTTAAAACTTGAAACAAAATTGATTCTAGCTGCTGATAAAATCCGCTGATTGTGTCTGCAGATGGGATGGAAATTCTCCAATGCACTGGCATCGTGGTTGGTTGGGACGA
Organism: Rhipidocladum racemiflorum; assembly: GCA_036346355.1. NCBI lineage: Eukaryota > Viridiplantae > Streptophyta > Magnoliopsida > Poales > Poaceae > Rhipidocladum > Rhipidocladum racemiflorum. The sequence goes on from CM070591.1 coordinate 60,289,820, forward strand.
TGCCAAGAAGCGCGCTAGGATCCTGACTTATTCCAAGGCCGTCTGCCACAATGGTAGATTACGTGATCCCAAACCCAAGGTATGAACAATCCGTGCTATATTCATTGTTGCATATATAGGTCTGTTGATTGTTTAGCATAACTTCTTGTGTTCAGCCATTAGTTTAAGCCGTGGTGGACCCAGAATCAAATTTATTTTAGGGGGTGTTCACCGGCTTGCCGAATGCTCTCCCCGCATGCCACTCGTGAAGTGCACCTAAAACAAATTGTTTCTCAAAGTACCTAAAACAAATAAATAAATCACTCAGAAAATATGCAGTGTCCATTTGTCTGTGAGCTTGTTTGAGAAAAAAAAGGTACTTCTGTATATCTGAAGTACAAAAGTGAAGCCTATCATAATCCAAACCACATTCACCAACTGCCACAACCTGCAGAAATTGAATTTCATAAGGAAGGTTACAAATTTCAAGTCTAAAGAACATCACCTACATGATCCAGACCCTACAAACTAAAACAAATTGTTTCTCAAAGTACCTAAAACAAATTAATAAATCACTCAGAAAATATGCAATGTCTGTTTGTCTGTGAGCTTGTTTGAGAAAAAAAAAGGTGTACTTCTGTATATCTGAAGTACAAAAGTGAAGCCTATCATAACCCAAACCACATCCACCAACTGCCACAACCTGCAGAAATTGAATTTTATATGGAAGGTTACAAATTTCAAGTCTAAAGAACAACACCTACATGATCCAGATCCTACTGTGAGACCCCGGATCAGCTATCCAGAATCTCCTGTGTATTTCCGTACTAGTCCCAGATCAGTAGCTAGTACACACAGTCACAGTGATATATCATTGCCGAACAAAACGAAACTTGTAATGTAAATATTCAAGTATGGGCCACATGGCCACTTATTACAATACTCGGTCCAACGACCGGACACACAAAACAGCGGAAGCAAAAATAAAGCAACGAGCGAACGCCACAACGCCACAGGCGACGACTAGGAACGCAACTAGTCCTCCTGGCAATCCTCCTCGAAGAACTCCTCCTCCTCGGCATCTTGATAAATTTCTGATGATTACAACGTTGGTGTAGCACATGAGTACAAAAGTACTCAACAAGTCGGGAAAGTATGATCATGAGGGGCTTTCCAAAGGAAGCTTAATAGGGTTTATTTGCATAAAGCCACATTTGATTAAATCATACTTAAGTAATAAAGTTCATAAAGCATATTTTACAATTCTTTTTAATAACTGAATTATTTATTACTGTAGCGAGGTTCTATCCACCTTCACTAACATAAAGGCTCTATCCGCCAACAGTCTAAAGGACCAAAGTTAATCAGGTGACTCCATCCGTCAAAGGTAAAACAGGTTCTATCCACCTGGGTTGGCTCTTTCCGCCAAGCAACATTCGAGAGTTCTAACCACTCCCGAACCCCAAAACAAAACACTTTTCGGTTTTAAAAACAAAATCAAAGTCTACCAATATGAAAGCATTCTTTGCTTTGCCTTTGACCGTAGGCACGGCTATTCGAATAGTTTTATACTCTGCAGAGGTGTACAACTTTACCCACAAGACAAGATAGACCCTTGTTGCCATGCAATTAACACACTTCCTTAGGTGTGCCGGCAGGGATATCTTGACAAGGCCGTTACAATGTATCTACCTAGCTAGACCCACCTGGCCGAGGTTTCACCTGTTAGGGTTCCCTCCACCCAAGATCTGAAGCCTCTTGCGCCGTGTGAGAAAAACCACATTGCCTCCGTCCGGCATTCACATTCAACCAAGTGGTGAGTCTAAGCTAGGCTTCTACAAATTAGTTAGCCAGGTCGTACCATTATAGACATGTGGTAGTACGGTATTGCTTAAAATGGCAATCATAAGCGTCGGTCCTTAATTGACTTGGGGCGGTACTTGCACAAAAGGATCAATGCATGATCCGCTTCCACCCGCCATTCCAGGCCGCCCAAGTCAAAATCATTTCCCTTTTCTTTTATTTTAGAAAACAGGACCAAAATCATAATAATAACTTTCAAATCACATTTAATAACATTCTTTTTGGATAATCCCACCCATGGGTTGTTTTTGTCGGAAAAGGTCCTAAGCAATTCTACCGTACTACACAGCAACGGATACCATATAAGCATAGACATGGTATAAACAAAGTTCTAGGGTTACAATGGGTATGATTAACAATGTCAAGGTGGAATTAGCAAATTCGGATTAACTATCACTTATATTTGACATATTTCATTAAACATAGCCATGCAACTTTATAAACAATTTAAAACATTTTGTAAACATAGGAGCAAAGTGCATCAAGGAGACTTGCCTTGATTCTTGGCGGTGTCGAACTTCGGAAGGCTCGGCAGCGAAATCGACTGATCATGGCGGGATCGTCGACTACACGCAAAACGAGGCAACAAAATAAATAACAGAAAATAAAAAAAATCCAAAAATTATAAAATTAGTACTGGCAGGAAGGTATCGATTTATGATGAATTTAGGAATTTGAATGGGGTCAAACGGAGTTCGGATGAGAAAGTTATGAGCTTCCGAAGTTTGAATTTCGAATAAATCGAAAATCGGGAATATTCCCGGAATATCCCTCTCGGGTTTGGTAGGTCAAAGTTTGACCGAGGACTTTTGACCTTATTTGGTTTGACTAGGCTTGAGTCTTTTATCGTGGGCCCCTTGGTCATAGGCTCATGGCCTTCTTCCCCATGGCTACTAGCCATGCCCAAAACAGAGCTTGAAGCTCCAAGGGATCCGGCGGGAGGCGGCGGCGGCGGGTAGCCGTGGCCCAGCGGCGGCCAACAGCCGAGGAAGGCGGCGGAGGCCCCAGCCTTGGCCATGACAACGTCAGGATAAGCGGCAGCGGCCCAGCTGCGCCGTAGCCGGCCAGCGGGTCAGTCGATGGCCTTGGCCAGCAAAGCGAGAAGCCGGCTTGATGCTTCGGCTTAGCCGGAAGCAGCGGCGGCGCGTGAGCGGCGACAAGCCCAGCGCCATGGCCAGCGGCCGAGCGGCGGCCAGCGGCAGGTCAGCAGCGCCGCAGCGGCGGGCTCGCCAGCCGGCAGACAGCGGTCACGGCGGCCCGCGGTGGCAAGAACAGAGGTCCCCAAAATCTCAAAAAGTTGAGATTTTTGATAGAAATTTAAAGATAACTTCCCAATCAAATGAATGAAACATCTAGAGGACATCAAATGGGACCTAGGATAGCAAGGAATTGAACGCTTTCTCACCGGAGTTGAAGGAATCGACGAAGAACGCAAGTTCGACCGAACGGGTTCCAACTCAAAATTCGTCGCCCACGGTGGAGAAATCCTGAAATTAATGGGTGGTTTAGAAACTAGACTCCCATACGAACACAAAGAAACAAACGGTGAGAAGAATGAACCACCGAGGAGGAAGATTTAACCAAGAACACGAAGAACGCGAAGAACACGAAAGTTCGTTGGTTTTCTCGATCTCCCGGTGGATTGGGTTGGAGAGGCAAAGGAAGAGTGGGAGTTCTGGGAAGAGGACGCCGCCACGGAGGTTTAGGAACCGGCGGTGCACAATTTGAGGACGAAACTGAGGATTTATTGCCATTTAAGACAATTACGGATTTTGAGTAACGGTGCCGTTTCTGGCGAGATTTGGAACGATCCGAGTCCGGGAATGAATTCTCCTTGCCGTTTCCTTTCCAACGGACCCGGCCTTGCTTGGTTCCATGCCTTATTGAAGGAGTTAAGAGGGAGGAAAGATGGAGTTGCTAAAAATGGAGAGAAGCATCGTGCTCTGGCCAAAACCTTCGTAGGAAGAAGAAGGCTCAACAGTGATTGCCACATGGCATCACCCTATTGGCCGGGTTTAAGTGAAAGGTTACCCGCGCGGGAAAAATTAGGAAAAATGGCCTAAAAATTCCGGAAAAATTCCTAGAGCCATTTTAGAATATTTGGGACTCAATGGAACTGGTTTGGTTGACTTTGGATGATTTTTGTGGAATTGGATATTCAGGCGCGAATCGCAGGCATTTAAACAAAAGCTGCGCGAGATAAAATAGGAACGGATGTCCAAAAATCCGGGAAATGATTCCTAAAATCATTTCAGAATATTTGGAACATTTTAGAAGCGGTTTGGGGATTTTTGGAGCATTTTTGGATTCGGGTGAATTTTCGGGTACCGGCGGGACTGGAAAATCCGATTTTTCGCCCGGGAGGGAATTAATTCCCGATTTCGAAGGGGATGGGATGCCAGGTTATAATAAACACCGATGAAACTCCAACTTTTGAATTTACTTTATTTAACTTAGGTTTTTCTCCAGAAAGCCAAAATGAGGATGTTACACCTACAAACGCGATCAAACATCTTTGCAACTAAATAATATTGCGCTTTGAGATTGTTAACTATACCATTGTACACTACATTCTGCAGAAGCATTTGAGTAGATAAGAACACTTTGCTCTTCAGAATTTTACGTAAACAATGAGTTGGGTCCTTTGTTTATATTGCAGTCGGTGTATAGGAGTAATTGATTATTCTTGCATGCCTCACTCTTGTACTTTGACCTGTTAGTGATAGTTTGCACATCATTTTCCATGACACTGTCCCTCTTGTACCCCTATTTCATGATGATGACTGTACACTATCAGATGTTTCTGCCTTCAAGGCTCTTCCCTTGTGCCAGATTGCAAAATAATCAGCTTAATTTTCCAATAATTTTATCTTGCTCTTGCTTGGCATTCTACAGTTGCTAGTGGTGCATTTTTAGCCTACTATTACTCATTCCTACCCTAATCCTGACTCTCTTTGCACAATTTAACTAAAACCAATGGTACCTCATCTTTTCAGCTATCCGTTTGCTTGCCGGATAGGGCTATCTCAGAGGGACAGCTTTTGTTCTTTAATGTTAACTACAATATTGCTTTATTGGAGATCTCGGTAGGCTCATCATTGCAGCTTCCTTCTTTTGGATCTATTCCCAAGTATGGTCAGGAGGTATTTGCATTGGCTAGGGACGAAGATTCGTCCTTGATGGCTAGGCATGGAACAATCTTGTGGTCTGAACAATCAAATTATTTAGGACGCAACTACTACTTGGTTCTTAGCTGTAATGCCCCTGAGGTAATTATATTATTATGTTCTATTGATGTATTCTTGCTTCATTACTCATTTAACTCGGTGGTATTTTATTGATGCAGGGTGGCGCAGGAGGGCCTGTGATTGATCACGATGGCAGTGTCATAGGGATGACGGCATTTCAAGGTAGCACAGGTTCACAGGTTCTTGCCATCTCTACAATCCTGACATGCATTCAAATGTGGACAAAGTTCAGGTTTGTTAACCTTTTCCATGGTTACCATCTCTTTGATCCTAACATGCATTGAAACGTCAATTAAGTTCAAGTTTATTTTCATTGTTAGTAATGTCTATGACATCTGAGGTAAATTGGTTGTGACATTTTAGATACTCTTTGAGTTGTCCAGTTTTGTTGTAGTTAGAAACTGTAGCGACCCGGGTAATTAACCTAGAGTAATTAGCCTCCACCTGGGCATTACCCTATGTTAATCACTCGAATCTCGATATAGTAGCTAGCAAAGTGCAAGGGTAGTCGATTACTCACATCGGGTACCATACCGTGATCAGAATATTGCAGCAGAACAATAATTAGAGACTGAACTGAAATATATTACATTCAGCCACGCAGGGCTTACATGTCCATTACATAATTAGACATTGGTTCCAAGTACAACAAAATTTATATTACAACGGTCTCATCCCATGACGACCGTCCCAAAAGTAATCCTTTCTACCCAATCATCTAGTTCTCTTGATTGTAGTAGTAATAAGCATCTTCCTGAAGCTCTGATCCTGCTCATCGCCTTGATCCACGCCTCAACGGTGGATCCATCAAGCTCGCCTTCTAAGCAAGGGAGGATTATACAAGAGTGAGTACAACGTACTCGGCAAGCACTAATAGCAACATAATGACATGAATTTTCCTCTCTTTTTCCCACAGATCTTTCCTTCCTTCAAACTTAGGTTTTTATTTAAATTAGATTTTCTTTAAAAGTTGGCCAATTTTATTTTAAACTTGACTACTAGCACTTGTATATGAGACAGATGATCTTAGTAGCCTCCAATCCAGGAGGCAGGCATGAATTCATGATTTTTAACAACTGCGTGAGTTTGTACCACTTTACCCATAGTGACCCTCCTCGAGAGGCCCCGAGCGTTTATCACTAATCGAGAAATAGATCTCAACCACATTGCGAGTCGTGAACTCCTTCCTAGGCGATCTCAGCGACTCGCGGCTACTGATTGTACTCAAACGATCGATCGTCGGCGATAACTCTACAGTGGCTTCAAATATACCGCCATTTCCGTGGACTGTACCCCACGGGCCTCCCAAGATATCGAGTACGCCATATAACACTTACCCAATGTGGAGATCTAAATCCTTCATAGGACAACCTTTTACGACCGTTTCCACACACTATGGTTGATCTGCAATTACGGCTCAATGCCCAAGTGTAGTTTGTAATTCCTTATATTCTATCCTCTCAGAGGGCCCCACCGGCATGACAATCCTTCTCATCGGCGCCCTCTACCCACCATAATAATAATACGACCACGGATCATTAGTGAGCAGACCAAATCCATTTCTCTCCGTGTCACATGACACCAAACCCATTCCATTTTCTCAAATACAGTTTCAGCGCATCCGATTTAAGGTTTTTAATTTGAATATAACGTTTTCCATGCAAGAGTGATACACATAGTATCTGAAATCAATTGAAAAGATTTTAAACAAACATGAATCAAAAGCTCTTGCACAGGTAGAGCGAAGTGTTCGACCTCGCTCGATTCTTTGAGAGATGGTTTGGCGGGTTCGACTCGAGACGACAATTATAAAGTATTACTACGGCATCAACCCAACACGCTACGAAACCAATTCTTCTCTTGTGACGTCAAACTAACTAGAACCCATTAACTACCCACATTTCAATTTATTTCTGACAATTCAAATTAACAATTACAACAAGAACAATTATTACAGTTTAATCAATTTTCTATCCGATTAACATGGCTTTTAGAAATTAAAAGCGAAGCTTTTTCCCTACGATTCAAATTACAGTGATTAATCTCACGAGAATTGCACGAGATCACCGACTTCCTAATTTTTTTCCCTTTTCTTCCCCCTTCTTTCTTTTTCTCTTTTCTTTTCTCTTCTTTCCTTTTCTTTTTCTTCTCTTCTTTCTTTCTTTTTCTCTCTATTTCTTCGGCCAACTGGGCCTTCGGCCCATCTGCTCCCCTCTCATTTTCTTTTTCCTCTCCTCCCTTTTTCCTCCTCTGCCTCACGCCCTGCCCCTTCGGTCTCACCTCCGACCTTGCAGCCTCTCCTCTACCTCGCCTCCTCACTTGAGAGCAGGCTCTCCTCCCAGCCACAGCCGTGGCCGGCTGTGCCGCATGCAGCCTCCTCTACGCCGATTTCCTCTCCTCTCCTCCTGCCTTCTCCTCGCTCTCTCCTGCTCTTTCTCTTCTCTGCCTCCTCCTCATCTCTCTGCTCCCTCGTGGCCGAACCCTAGCCAGGCCTCTAATGGCGGCTTCTTGTGCCAGATCTCCCTTCCTCTACTCTCTCTACTACTCCTCTCTCCCTTACTTGCCCTAATGGCTGGGGCTAAAACAGTGCTCTGGATCTACTCTTTGATTTCGTTTTCGTTTTGTCTACTTTTACAGGTTGCTTCTACCATTTTGTTTGCATATATGGTGAATTATAAGAACAGAATATTCTTTGGTTGTTTTACTTTCGATTTGGCATACGAGTTCTTGATGAGAATAGATGCTCTGGTTTTGGTGCTCTATCCGTTGCTTCGGTTTGCTTGCAAGTTTCTAAGGTCGATGATGTGTTGATCTAGTGGGGCCAGGCTAAGGTCTAGCAACCCTAGATCAATCCACTTGAGACTACAATCCCTAATCTATCTACCATGGTAGCATGCTAAGGAGTAATCTTGCTATCACTACTTGGGTGGTTCGATGGTGTGCACCTGGTGTTCGGTTCGGTTTGATTCTTGGGGAAGATGATGTTGGTCTTTGCTTTCGGTTCTTGGAGATCCTTCTGGCTCTTGTTCGGTTCTGCTGTTCTTGGGGATCCTCCTGGTTCACTGCTTCTTGTGGTTTGCCTCTTGGTTCAGTGCGTCTTGTGGCTCTCTCCTTCCTCCGGCTTCTGGACCTTCTCACAGTTCCGGTTCTTGCTTCTTGAGGACCCTCCTTGCTTCTTGCTCCCTTGCGCTCTCTCACTGGACTGTGTGTGTTTGGTGTGTGCTCTGTTGGTTCTCTGGTTCGGCTGGAGACTGAGGAAAGCAATGGATGCTTGCTATAAAGGGAAAGGAAATGGGGCGGTGTGGCCCGTGCCCTCCGCTTGCCCACGAATCTTTGTCTTTGGTGAGAGTTGCTCTACGTTTCTTGGTGAGAGTGGCGGTGGTAGTGTTGCTATGCTGCTTGAGTTGGAATGGTCAAGGTTACCATGCTACCCTACGGCTCTTTCTTGAAGTTCTTCTTTGAGGATGGCTAAAAATTTGGGTTTCTAAATACTACGGACACCTGATCAGAGCAGGTAAGTCGCGGTTCTTGGGATGATGATACCGATCTAGCGAGAGAGTGCCAACTCGGCCCCAACGTGCAGTATCTCGGTGATCAATACCTCGCTTGGGGGTAGCGGCAATCTCTTTTCTAACTCTATTCGCTCTATTCGCATTTTTAAATCTTTTACGCAAACAATTACGCTAACTCTTGCTCTAATTACTCATTACTCTCGTTGTTTGCTTAGTTAATTTTCTAGGTTATTACATCCTATCCCCTTAAAGGGATTTCGTCCCCGAAATCCGGCTTACTAAGAGAGTGCAGGTAGGACTCGCGAAAATCGTCTTCCTTCTCCCACGTCGCTTCTTTATCGGTGTGGTGCTTCCTTGGACCTTACAAAACCTAACGGTGGCTCTTACAGGCGCCTTTCTTACGTGGCTAAGATTTTTAGTGGGCGCTCTTCATAGGTTAGGTCGAGGTTGAAGAGGGACATCAAGGTTTTGCACTAGGCTGCGAAGGTTCTCTAAAGCGAGGCTCTAAGTTGAGATATGTGGAAGACATTATGGATTCGGAAAGTTGAGGAGGCAATTCTAGTTGGTAGGTTGCAACTCCTTTCCGAGATAAGATCTTGAATGGCCCCACATAGCGAGGGCTCAATTTTCCTTTGACTCCAAACTGTGCACTCCTTTCATTGGTGACACTTTCAAATACACATAGTCCTCTGTTTGGAACTTCAATTCTCTCCTACGCTTATCGGCATAGCTCTTATCTACTCTGGCGGTTTTCAACCTTTCTTGAATCGGCTTGATCTTCTCATCATTTTGGCGAATCAAGTCGAGGACCTAACAGTGATTTTTCACCAACCGTACCAACAAATCGAGGATCTACACCTTCTACCATATAGGGCTTCAAATGGTGCCATCTGTATACTACTTTGGTAGCTATTATTGTAAGCAAACTCGGCGAGATCTGAGATATTTGTCCCAACTTTCTTTAAAATTCAGCACGCATGCTCTCAACATATCTTCAAGAATTTGATTTGTTCTTCGGTTTGTCCATCCGTTTGAGGGTGGTATGCGATCTTGAAGTTTAGCTTAGTTCGAGCGATCTGTAAACTTCCCGAAATTAGAGGTGAACACTGTGCCTCTATCGGATGTAATTGTTTGGAACTCCATGAAGTGTGACTATCTTTTCAATGTATATTCGGCTAGTCTGTGGCGAGTATTTACGATTGGTAGCAATGAAGTGGTGACTTAGTGAGTCCATCCACTATCACCCATATGGCATCCTTTTGGTCACGATCCTAGGCAAGCTGTTATGAAATCCATCTGAGACATCCTCCCATTTCCACTCGAGGATTTGGAGAGGTTGAAGCAAGCTGCGGGACGTTGGTGTTACTGCTTTAACTCTTTGGCCAGTGTGTCACACTTACTAATATATTCTGCTATCTCCTTTTTCATACCATTCCACCAAAATGTCTCTCTCAAGTCTCTATACATCTTAGTACAACCAGGATGGATGGTGTACAAAGTGTCATGGGCTTCTTTTAGGATTAGTGACTTGATAGCTGAGTCATTGGGTACACATATTCTGTCATGAAGTCTGAGGGTTCCTTCCTTATCCAACTTAAACTCTGAAGGTTGGCCTGACTTAATCCTGTGGCTCTCTTCTTGAATAAAGGGATCAGTGACTTGTTTTTCCTTGATTTGTTCTAAGAGGTTGGATTGAACTGTCATGGTTGCTAGTAGGGTATTGGATGAAGACAAGTGGAAGTTAATTCCCATCTTGGCTAACTCTTGAATCAATTCAGGCTTGACATTCTGAATAGCCATTTGGTTACATTGAGCTTTCCTGCTCAATGCATCAGCGACCACATTGGCTTTCCCTGGGTGGTAATTAATTGTGATATCATAATCTTTAATGAGCTCTAACCATCTCCTTTGTCTCATATTCGATTCTTTACGGTGAAGATATACTTTAAACTCTTGTGGTCACTATAGAGTGTACATTTTGCCCCATACTGAGTAATGTCTCGGATCTTTAATGCAAACACTCGACTCCCAACTCTAGATCATGAGTGGGATAATTAACCTCATGCGGGCGTAATTGCCTAGAAGCATAAGCAATTACTTTCTCATTTTGCATCAGCACACATCCTAAACCTGATTTTGAGGCATCACAATATACCACATATTCAAGGCCATCCTCGAGGTAGGAGTTAATCTTGGAAGCGAGAGGTTAACAAGCTGTTTGAGTTTTTGGAAACTCTCTTCACACTTCTCGGTCCAATTGAATCAATTTGTCCTTTCTTAAGAGCTTGGTAATGGGAGATGATATTTGAGAGAAGCCTTTGATGAATCTGCGGTAGTATCCGGCTAATCCAAGGAAACTTCGACTTCTTTTTGATTGGAGTGCTTCCAGGACTTAATGGCTTCAATTTTATCAGGATCTACCTCTATTCCTTTTCCGGATATTATGTGTCCTAGAAAGGGCACTTGATCTAGCCAAAATTCACACTTCTTTGAATTTGGCATACAAGCTAGTTCTCTCTGAGGGTTTGGAGAGGCTGTTCTAAGGTGGTCTGCATGCTCTTCCTTGCTTTTAGAGTATACAAGTATGTCATCTATGAATACCACAATGAATTTGTCCAAGCACTTCATGTATACCTTGTTCATCGAGTTCATGAATATGGCAGTGCATTGGTTAATCCAAAGGAACAACTGTGTATTCATAGTGTCCATATCTAGATACAAAAGCGATTTTCTCCATATCTTACGGCCTTACTTTTATTTGATGGTAACGGACCTTAAGTCAATTTTGGAGAAAACACAAGCACCTCTTAGTTGGTCAAGCAGATCATCTATTCTTGGGAGAGGGTACTTGTTCTTTATGGTGACTCGGTTAAGGTCCTGTAATCAGTACACAACCTTAGTCCACCATCTTTCTTATTCACAAAGAGAATCGGGGCTCCCAGGTGATACACTTTCACTAATGAACCCTTTACTTTCCAATTCCTCCAATTGCTTCTTCAATTCTACCAGACTCTTGTGGGTTCATACGATAGGGTCTTTTCTGAGATAGGAGTGGTTCAGGAACAAGATCTATGGAAAATTCCAATTCTCTGTCGAGCGGCATGCTGTGATTCTTCGAGAAATACATCGAGGAACTCTGAACTATAGGGATAAGGGACAACTCTTTGGGGGACAACAGAGTGAGCTTGGGGCTGTTTTGGGGTTGTTTGGCCCTCTCTCACTGATATATATCTGGCTCCCATCAAAGGTTCTTATGAAGCCTTGATCTTAAGCTCATGATCTATGTTAACCCCATTGGTAGCTAGCCAATCCATTCCCGAGGATTACATCTAGCGCCTCTAGGCGATAACATGCAGATTTGCAAGGAATGGGGTGTCTAGTATCACGATCATCTGGTTTCTTCTAATTGAGGTTCTGTAATTAACCTGCGGTGTATTGACTCCCCAGCGGTGACATTAAAGTGCAGCATTCTAACTTATTCCTATCCACAAATCCTTTAGAAATAAAAGAATCGTTGCACGAGGGTCAAATAGAATAGTACCAGCAGATGGGGGTATGGGTATCTTACCGGTGACCACATCTGTGGCTCCTCGCTTGCTCTGCGAGATGTTGTTCAAGCGGGCTGAACCCACCTGGATGCTCCACGAGCGGATCCTTGCGATCTTTGTAGCTTGATGGCACTCCCTGGAACACGATCTGCCATGGGTGGGCGACTCTGAGGTCTCCTGTCTTTGCTTTGTCTGCTTGGGTGGCTAGGTAAGGCGGTAGTTCTTTTGTGTCCTTCTCTTCCACAATTGAAACAATTGAGGGTGGTTGGGTGCAATTGGTGAGGTAGTGCGGTCCTCCACACCTGAAACACTTGAGAGGCGGTCTAGGTGGAGGGCACCTGGGTGTGAAGCTGGTGGAGCCGCACTTGATCTTGGAGTTATGTTTTTGTTTGGTGGAGGAGGCTGAATGATCTAGGTGACTAGGAAAGCTTGGACGGACATCAAACCTAGCCTTCTTCCTCCTCTCTTCACTCATCAGGAATGCTCATCTTCTAGAATTATGGCACGGTTTGCTAGTTTTGGAATTCGATAATCTCCTGGGTGGACAACAACATTACGATATATGGATTCATTCCCTTCTTAAAGCGGTATATCTTTTAGCATCTGTATCCACTTCATCGAGGGCATATCGTGATAATTCATTGAATTTCTGCAAATATTCGGTGATCTTTTGTTCCCACGAGTTAAATCCCAAAATTCTCTCCTCTTAACATCCAATGCTCTGTGGGGATGTGGGCACTCTGGCCAGTGTGAACTCTGCCCATGTAGCAGGTGGTTCTTCTACACGAGCCTCACAATAATTTTCCCACCAAGCTGCGGCGAGTCCCACTAACTGATGTCTTTGCATCTGCACTCTCTCTGATCGGTGCAATTTATTGTATTCAACTTCTTACGAATTTCTCGGAGCCAATCATTTCTTTGCAAGTGGTTCGGTGGCTTGGGAGAAGGTAGGTGGGCGGGTTTGCGAGAATTCACCTAAGGTTACTCTCCCCTAGGGTGATGAGGATGACCTCCAGGGACTAGGTTGGTTAATAGAGTTTCCACCGAGGTGGTTTTGGCTCTCTTGGAAGTGTCGGAGGATTCTTCCTAGTTGATCTGGGGGTTCGGGGCCCTAGCTACATCAGCTAAGCCTCCTTGGGGTGTTGGTATCTGGATGGTGGTGGGAATGGCTGATTTAGGTCTTGGAATTGTGCTTGGGGTGGTTCTACTTCTTACGGTGGATCTTGGATGGCTCCTAAGCGAAGGATTAGGTTACGCTCAAGCACCTCACGATCCGACATCTGCAAAAGAGACCAACCCAGCGCAACTTAATTAATCACTTATCTTCGACACAACAATTGGTCTTTAGAAGGTCATTCCTATATTTAACTAAGGATATAACTAAGGAAAGAAGGGATATCTGAAGAGCGACAATTATTTTCAAAGGGAAGAAGTGTGCAAGGGTAACTTAACTTTTTACAAGCATTCAATTTTGTTGAGATCAGGAGTGTCATTGTAGTTAGTAGATATTAGGGTCAAGTTTTTGTTTTAGAAATGAGATAAGAAGTTGAGAAGCTCGCTCTCAATCGTCACTCCATTCAGAATTACAACTACCATCTATCTACCCTCTCAGAATAAGAACCATAAATCGCAATTTAAGAAAACGACAAAAACTTGGTGTGCAGTACCAAGAACTCCTTGAGGACGCGCCTCAAGTCGCACCTATAGCTACTGAAGAACATAAACACCATCAAGATGCAAATAAGAAAACGATAAAAATCCTAGTGTCCGAGCACTAGGAACTCCTCGAAGTCTACGCGCTTCGAGTCGCACCTATCTATTGAAGAAAAACGATAAACAACCCTCGGTGTGCAGCGCGAGAACTCCTCGAGGTCTACACGCCTCAGTCGCGTTATGGACCCCGTGCCCAAAACCGCCACGGACTACAGTCAGGTCCGTCTCCTAGTCCTTAGCTCCTAATTCTATGCATTTGTATTCGACTATTTAAATACTTAGATAGATATCAAAGCACACCACAAATGCATATCACGGTTTTCTACGATCGGCAATGCAAGGCAGAAAGTTAACATGCTCATGCAAGTGCCTCCTAAACATACTAGTAAGAATTAAAATACTTACATATGAGCTAATGCAATGAAAGTAACTGTCATACTAGTTATTTATGCAAGCAATAAGTTAACATGATATGCCATCTTTGCAATGATATCGAGACATGAGGATATGCAATGCTAAGATACAAATGCAGATGGTGATTACACAAAAGAACTTCTACCACAACTACCACAAGGAACTAACTTGCTTCCCTATCCCCTTAAAAGAGGTCTAGTTAAAGCGGTGATCAATTTAAGAAGATAGCTAAACCAAACTTAACACTTAGCAGTTGATAAAGGAAAGGTTACTATACTAGTGCCATATAGCTAGATCTCTTTTTATTTCAATTTCTTAACAGTCTCTATTATTTAATGCGTGGTTCTCGTAACCATTGCTCTGATACCACCTGTAGCGACCCGGGTAATTAACCTAGAGTAATTAGCCTCCACTGAGCATTACCCTATGTTAATCACTCGAATCTCGATATAGTAGCTAGCAAAGTGCAGGGTAGTCGATGCTACATCGGGTACCATACCGTGATCGAGAATATTGCAGTGAGAACAATAATTAGAGATCGAATCGAAATATATTACATTCACACCTTGAGGCTTACATGTCCATTACATAATTAGACATTGGTTCCAAGTACAACAAAATTTATATTACAACGGTCTCATCCCATGACGGCCAGTCCCAAAAGTAATCCTTTCTACCCAATCATCTAGTTCTCTTGATTGTAGTAGTAATAAGCATCTTCTGAAGCTCTGATCCTGCTCATCGCCTTGATCCACGCCTCAACGGTGGATCCATCAAGCTCGCCTTCTAAGCAAAGGGAGGATTATACAAGAGTGAGTACAACGTGCTCGGCCAAGCACTAATAGCAACATAATGACATGAATTTTCCTCTCTTTTTCCCGCAGATCTTTCCTTCCTTCAAACTTAGGTTTTTATTTAAATTAGATTTTCTTTAAAAGTTGGCCAATTTTATTTTAAACTTGACTACTAGCACTTGTATATGAGACAGTGATCTTAGTAGCCTCCAATCCAGAGAGGCAGGCATGAATTCATGATTTTTAACAACTGCGCAGTTTGTACCACTTTACCCATAGTGACCCTCCTCAGAGAGGCCCCGAGCGTTTATCACTAATCCGTAAATAGATCTCCAACCACATTGCAGTCGTGAACTCCTTCCTAAGCGGTCTCAGCGACTCGCGGCTACTGATTGTACTCCGACGATCGATCGTCGGCGATAACTCTACAGTGGCTTCAAATATACCGCCATTTCGCGGACTGTACTTCACGGCCTCCCAAGATATCCTGTGGTACGCCATATAACACTTACCCAATGTGGAGATCTAAATCCTTCATAGGACAACCTTTTACGACCGTTTCCACACACTATGGTTGATCTGCAATTACGGCTCAATGCCCAAGTGTAGTTTGTAATTCCTTATATTCTATCCTCTGTAGAGGGCCCCACCAAGCATGACAATCCTTCTCATCGGCGCCCTCTGCCCACCATAATAATAATACGACCACGGATCATTAGTGAGCAGACCAAATCCATTTCTCTCCGTGTCACATGACACCAAACCCATTCCATTTTCTCAAATCTGATTTCAACCGCATCAGATTTAAGGTTTTTAATTTGAATATAACGTTTTCCATGCAAGAGTGATACACATAGTATCTGAAATCAATTGAAAAGATTTTAAACAAACATGAATCAAAAAGCTCTTGCACGGAGTAGAAGCGAAGTGTTAGGCCTCGCTCGATTCTTGAGGATGGTTTGGCGGGTTCGACTCGAGACACGACAATTATAAAGTATTACTACGGCATCAACCCAACACGCTACGAAACCAATTCTTCTCTTGACGTCAAACTAACTAGAACCCATTAACTACCCACATTTCAATTTATTTCTGACAATTCAAATTAACAATTACAACAAGAACAATTATTACAGTTTAATCAATTTTCTATCGATTAACGCGCTTTTAGAAATTAAGCGAAGCTTTCCTACGATTCAAATTACCGTGATTAATCTCACGAGAATTGCACGAGATCGGCCGACTTCCTAATTTTTCCTTTTCTTCCCCTTCTTTCTTTTTCTCTTTTCTTTTCTCTTCTTTTCTTTTTCTTCTCTTCTCTTTTTCTTTCCTTTTCTCTCTATTTCTTGACCAGCGGGCCTTGGCCCCATCTGCTCCTCTCATTTCTTTTTCCTCTCCTCCTTTTCCTCCTCTGCCTCACGCCTGCCCTTCGGTCTCACCTCTCCACGACGCCGCCTCCTCTACCTCGCCTCCTCTCGAGCCCGAGGCTCGCCTCCATCTCATGGCCGGCCGTGGCCTGAGCCGCCCGCGCCTCTCATCTACGCCCGTTTCCTCTCCTCTCCTCCTGCCTTCTCCTCGCTCTCTCCACTCGCTTCTTCTTCTCTGCCTCCTCCTCATCTCTCTGCTCCTCGTGGCCGAACCCTAGCCAAGCCTCCCCAATGGCGGCTTCGCGCCGATCTCCCTTCCTCTACTCTCTCTACTACTCCTCTCTCCCTTACTTGCCCTAATGGCTAAGGGCCAAAAGCAGTGCTACCGATCTACTCTTTGATTTCGTTTTCGTTTTGTCTACTTTTACCGGTTGCTTCTACCTTTTGGTTTGCATCTATGGTGAATGATAAGAACAGATATTGCTGGTTGTTTTACTTTCGATTTGGCATACGAGTTACTGATGAGAATAGATGCTACTGGTTTTGGTGCTCTATCCGTTGCTTTCGGTTTTGCTTGCAAGTTTCTAAGGTCGATGATGTGTTGATCTAGTGGGACGGCAGGCTAAGGTCTAGCAACCCTAGATCAATCCACTGAGACTACAATCCCCTAATCTATCTACCATGGTAGCATGCTAAGGAGTAGTACTGCTATCACTACTTGGGTGGTTCGATGGCTGTGCACCTGGTGTTCGGTTCGGTTTCAGTTCTTGGGGAAGATGATGTTGGTGCTGCTCGGTTCTTGGAGATCCTTCTGGCTCTTGTTCGGTTCTGCTGTTCTTGGGGATCCTCCTGGTTCACTGCTTCTTGTGGTTTGCCTCTTGGTTCAGTGCGTCTTGTGGCTCTCTCCTTCCTCCGGCTTCTGGACCTTCTCCTGGTTCCAGCGGTTCTTGCTTCTTGAGGACCCTCCTTGCTTCTTGCTCCCTTGCGCTCTCTCACTGGACTGTGTGTGTTTGGTGTGTGCTCTGTTGGTTCTCTGGTTCGGCTGGAGACTGAGGAAAGCAATGGATGCTTGCTATAAAGGGAAAGGAAATGGGACGGGTGGCAGCCGTGCCCCCTCCCTTGCTGCCACGAATGCTGTGCTGGGCTGAGAGTTGCTCTACGTGGCTGCTGGCTGAGAGCTGGCGGTGAGCTGGCTGTTGCTATGCACTGAGTTGGAATGGTCAAGGTTACCATGCTACCCTTCTGGCTCTTTACTGAGTTACTGCTGGGGATGGCTAAAAATTTGGGTTTCTAAATACTACGGACACACTTGATCCGAGCAGGTAAGTCGCGATTCTTGGGATGATGATACCGATCTAGCGAGAGGTGCCAACTCGGCCCCAACGTGGTCTGGTATCTCGGTGATCAATACCTCGCTGCTTGGATCGACGGCAATCTCTTTTCTAACTCTATTCGCTCTATTCGCATTTTTAAATCTTTTCGCAAACAATTACGCTAACTACTGCTCTAATTACTCATTACTACTGTTGTTTGCTTAGTTAATTTTCTAGGTTATTACAGAAACCAAGTGTAATTACATCAAACATCTGCACTGTTGTCACATTGGATTCCATATTTACAGTAGTTTGCATTTAACATTAGTTTATTGACTGAATTGATCAACTTATGATGTTATATTTAATGAATCTGAAAGTGGAGCCTGCAAATTATGAAATGTGGTAAAGGTGGGGTGACAATAACTCAAGTATACTAGTATATGCTTAAACTTGGGATAAGTTGCAATGCTAGTTGCATAAACCTGTTACTAAGTAACCAAGTGCCAACTTTGTAAACCTCAGGTTTTGCACAACAGACGTTCAGATACTTAGGGTTTATTGATTTTTTTCTTATGAGCTAATGCCCTTCGAAGTCAAATATAACACAAGGAAATATTATCGTGCAGAATTTTGAGACTACTTTACTAGAATGTATACTTAATTTATATGAATAGTATAAATACTTGTATAATTTGAGGACTAGCCTAATATTTTCTTAAGTTAAAGTATCTTTGGCTTCGCTTGATATCAAAATGTTTTGTAGTTTAATTTTTAGAGCTGATTGGTTAGATCCAATTTATTGCAGTCGTATTGCTCGTCCTGTGATTGGTATGAGACTAAAGACATTGCAGTTACTGGACATCTCACTCCAGGAGGAGATATTTCTCAAGTATAAGCTCAATGATGGTTTCATTGTAGATAAGGTATAACATAAGTCAGTCTCTCTCTCTCTCTTTGTGTGTGTGTATTATAGCTCTTTTGATCTCTTTAGGTGTCAGTAGAATCTGAGAGGCTTGGCATTAGATCTGGAGATGTGATTGTTTCATCATTCAATGGGGACTGTGTTTCCACCCTTCCTCAGGTGATAAATATTTTTAATCTTTCTATAACAGTTTAATATATATAGATATAATTATGTTTTACATAGTCAAATATTGTGAGCAGTTGGAAGATTTTCTCCTCTCTCTTGGTTGGGGATTCCTGCAGGGGAGTACCGTAGAATGGAAGGTATGTTTGAAGTTATATACAATATAAAAATGTTAAATTTAGTATATATAATTGAATGACAAAGGTACTAACAAATATTTTCTTTTTTTTTTTCATAGATTGTAGTGCATGATCTTCTTGGAGGTGTTAGTGCAGACATTACTTTGCCTGTAGGGTTTTCTGATGCTTCTGAGGTAAAAACATTATCTTAGTTGCATGCATTTATTGTATATTGATGAAAGTTATTTATTTCAAATATTCATAAGTTTTATAGAATTATTTTAAAAAACCTAACAAATATGTGGGATTTTAGGTTTATTCGTAGATGACTTCATGAGGTGCTTCAGGATTGGTTACATCAAGCTATAAATTTGATTTCACGAGGTGTTGCAGGACATACCTTCTTTTTTTTTTGGCTTCTCTACAGTTATGGAAATTATGATTTAGTCTCTACTTAGGATGTTAGCTGCTCTTTTTTTGGCAGAACTATCTCCTGCAACGCTCTTTTTTTTGGGGCTGAATTAGCGTTCTTTTTTTTTGGCTTCTTTACAGTTATGAAAACTATGATTTAGGCTCTACTTAGGATGTTAGCTGCTCCTTTTTTGGCAGAACTATCTCCTGCGGCCTTTTGTGATAAGCTTACTGATCTCGTAATCTTTTTAGATGAGATCTGTGACTAACAGAATATACCATATTGTTATATGGCAGCGAGAGTGGCAAAGTAAAATGTTTGTCTTGTGTAATATCATCTTTTTCGTGGCTTCCAAGGTGGAGTACGTTGGACTTAATCTTCGATTTTAGTGGGTGTTTTAGGGCCCTAATTAAGTGGGAAAGTGCTCGTTTTATTAACCCTAACCTGCACCCAAGAATTTTCATCTTTCCTTTTCTACCCCTCCCCTCACTCCCCCATGGAGAAGCATTTCCTCCTTCCCCCAACCGTGCAACTCCCTTGTTTTCTTCTTCCTGCCAAAGTAGCAGCACCCATGGCCTCCTCTCCTCCTCTCCTCCTGCTCCTTCTCCCGTGAGAGCAGCCCAAGCTCCTCCTCCTCCTCCTCCTCAAGCCATGGCGCCTCCTCCCCATGGCAGCAGCACCCCTCCTCCTTCCCTTGCCGTTTTGGAGCATGGAACCAAGGTAAGATTTGGGAATTTTTGTTGTGGAGGCTATGGTGAGTGTAGGATTGAGGCTAGAGTAGTTTCCCCCAAGTTCTGTTTGATTTTTGGGCGGATTGGAGTGAAACCCTAGAGTTTGTGCAAGTTCTGTTTTCGAGCAGATTCCAGTCGCCGCATTGGACGGCTGATTTGGGGATCCTAGATCGTTTCTCTGGTGGTCTGGTTTGGATGAGGGTGTAACATTCCGGGCACGTGCGGTGCCGGGGTGTTACAGTTGGTATCAGAACGGGCTTTAGGTTCATGGCATGAGAATGTAGTAATTTACTCTAGAGTAAACTAAAATTTTGCTGCGTGAAATTACAAACATGGCATAGGTTTCTACTCTTTTAAAATTTGGTCTCAGGGCAATAATTTAAAAATCTGGAATAGCGTTGTTCATTAATTTAAAACTTGACACACTCTAATGCACAGTAAGAAGGGGTGGGTATCATTGCATTACGCTTAAATATTGTATTCAAGCTTTGATGTCAAATGCTAAATTTGACTATGCATGATGTCTATTGTTACTATTTTTTTAGAGTTCAATGAGTAGTTGTGATTGAGTAAGTTGTGGTGCCGAAGGGTTTCGGTCACCTTCTCCTATTGTGGTGTGGTCGTGGTAAAGACCGTGGTCATCGATGTGGTCGGTTATAGCCAACACTGGAGGACTGATGACCTCTCGTAGGGAGAGTGTATGTCCTCCATGTTTCAGATTGGAGGGTTGGTGGAGTAGATTATTAGGTGCTGTTTTCTTTGGTTTTAAACAAAGAAAGTTTCGTGTTGCAGCTCTCTTGGTTGCCTAACGGAGAAAGACATGGATTTATTCTTGTGATGTCATTCTCCAGGTTTAAAAAGGAGTTATTGGAGTTTTTTTTAAAAAAACTGTGTCGTGAGGATTTAATGCTTGGGACTTTCAAGGAAAATGGTTATTTGACCGGTTTGCTTTTCCTTCTTGTGAATCTAATTCTTGCAACTCCCTTCCTTCGTGGAGTATTTGAGTTCGACGTTTGATTCGGAGATTTGTTGCATGACAAGGGTTGAGACTTGTCCTTTTGTAAATTTTGCGAGTTGAATTTCTTTGAAAAGGCTTTGGTTGGGTTTTCTGGAAGGAAAGTATGGTAATTAGTAAGATTGTGGGTCAGTTGAAGACCTTCCCATATAAGGTTAGTAGAGTAACTGAGTCGAGTTGGTGGTCAACCCTATGGTGATAGTTGGCTAGAGAAATTGTTGGTTAGTATGAACTACTAAAATAATTGGAGCAGTGGGATTGTGTACCTGTAATGTTAGTATTGATTATGATCCCATTTGAGGAGATCTAGAATCTTCTGCTTGGTGAATTTGTGATAGCAAGGTGAGGATGTAAAGCATCGCAGAGACATGATGATTGTTGGTGTACATTGATTAGGGGTTGATTAAATTGTGGATAAACAAAATGACGTGATCGATGTGTAGATCAAAGAATGGGTGTATATGGAATGCTTGTATGAGAGATTGAGTTCGTCCTTGACAAATGTCTGTCTTGAAGCTTTGTGTTATGGAATATGGCTGGCGAAAATCACCTCGAGTTGTTAGAATCATTTATTGGTTGAATGAATTTGGGATGTTCGTCTTTTGGATTGGGGTAGTCTGATTTGTGTGCTATAGAATTCTCTAGACTGGTTCGCTTTGTTGACAAGGTGCAGAGTTAGCTTTGATGATTAATACTAAGGATGCAAGAATGTTTAATCATGCCGAATGTCGTTGATGTTTTTTGCAATGTTTCATTTCAAGTCAACGATGCCAATGTTGTGTCCTGGCTAAGTTAGTTCGCTTAAGTGAGTGTGGGATGTATACTCCAAAGAGTATGTTTGGATTGTGCTTCTTAATGTATAAAATGGATTACCTTTGGAAATATTTGTGACTTTTTTTACTAGAGCTGGATTTAATTAAAATAAATGTGTGGCATTTGTGGATGTTTCAAAAAGTTGAATCTTATGATTGTATCATCAATAATTTTCGTTGGCGAAGAGGCTTTTGTTGGAAATTAAGTTTTCTTTTCTCTTGAGAGAAAATGTGACGGTTATGGGTACCGATGTTTGATTGGAGAATCGGATTTCTCTTTCAGAATTTTAGCTTTGGTTAAGCTTGAGAATTTTTGCCTTGGTGAAAGCGAGCTGATTTGGTTTTTGGTGTTGATGAGGTCCCCTGTCAATGAATTGTGTGGGGTTTCTCTTCTAATTTGATTTCTCCCCGATGCGACTTTTATTGCATTAATTTGAGTATGTCAGGGGTGGTTTATATGATGTTAGAGAATTGGGCTTTCCTTTGCGATTTGGCTTTAGAAAAAAAAAAGAGTAATGGTTGGGTTCCATAAAAATCCTCCCGAAGGTAAATTTTAGCACCTCAGATTTGAGATGATGCGGTTTATTTGGGTTGAAGAGATTTGTATTTCTTTTTATGCTAGAGGGAATTAAGAATTATGCATCTGAGCTTGGTTGTCTGAGTGAAAGGATGTGAGGGTGAAACCCTCTTAGGAAAGGAACCGAGTGTGGTTTGGGTTTGATCTGCGGTCCTAGCTTGGGCTAGGTGTAGAACTTTGATTGTGATTTAAACAGTGGTTTATGATGGAGGTTTCGATGTCTTGTTCCCACTTTTGTTGGGAAGTACCGTTTAGTTGTAGTGAAGGTGATAGCAATTTGATGTAAAGTGTTCAGATGTGAATAATTAGTTTAGTTAGTTGTTCCTGGGTGTGTGACATGCCTGAGTGATTAACCGAAGATCGATTGCACTAAACTTATTATGGGATGGATGAGTTTAGTTGTGGTACTTGCCCATACAGAGGTCTCCCGCCATTCAAGTTGTTACTAGTATCTAATTGTTGTTGGACTGATATAAGCTATTATTGTACGCGGTATAGTGAGGACTTAAGTTGACACTTCCTTTTTGCCAAGTCCTTTCTTCTGTGATTGACAAACGTTTGACTTTAAAGTATTGATCTACCATTTGATAGCTAGAATATGATGCTGATTCTTGGTTGGCTTGACTCTTGAGTTCAAATTGCACATGCTTGATTGATATCCTTCGAAGCTATTATGATATGCAAAGTTGCTTCATATTTGTCTATTGATGCGTTGCAATGTGCGATGAATATGCCGATACTACATTTGTGGTTGCTATCTGTGATGATCTTAAATGGCTATTTACGAATCATGATTTGACTACTTGCATTGGAAGGTTGAATGTTATGATGTGGGAAATTTTGAAGCAATTCCTGCTAGTCATAGTTAAGGGTTTTGTGCTCGGCTAGCAGAGGTCGAGTTAAAGTGTTTAAACCATCGAATGTTTTGATTTCATAAAAAATGAGTTGGATTACTTGTGAAAGAATTAGTCGGTCTAATTGAGGACCGAGTTCCTCATCAGCTTGCTTTTCGGCAATGAGTTGGTCCTAGTTAACCAGACATGGCAGAAAAATACCCATGCTACAATGGGCACACACACAAATCTGCACTCAAAATATTAAATTAATCAAGAACATAAACTAGTCACACTAGTACGACTAATCACACATCCAAGAAACATGCTGATAATAAGCTAAGCACACCAGCCACCAAATGGATGCAAATCAGATCTTAAGCATAAACAATTGGTGGAAGATAGATACAAAAGCCAAAAGGCTTCACCTTGCAGGCTTGGAGAAGGCCGCGGCCGTAATTGCCGGTGACACGAGTCCACCAGGCTGCCGCCGGCACGCACCGTTGTCATTGGCAGCAGCTGGAGCTCCCAGTCCTTGTCGACCAAGGGGAACCCATCACCATGACGCGCCTGCTTTGTGCGTCTCCAGCACTCGAGTCACCTCCGGCACCACCCGCCGTCCCCTCTCCTGGAGCCACGCTTACCCCGGGGGAGGCCACCAATGCTGCGCCTTGGGGCAGACTATCGTCGCTAAATGACGTGGTGGTGAACGAGATGGCACCAGAAGAGCGGAGGCGGCGGACCTGGGCACGACGAGTGGAGGCGCGATATGGTGGCGGACGATGGAGGCGACGAACGCAGACCACGGCGCCCTGCGGCGACCAGTGAAGAAGAAGACATGGGGTGAGAGGGCGATGAAGATGGGTT
The DNA here is from genome assembly GCA_036346355.1 of Rhipidocladum racemiflorum. NCBI lineage: Eukaryota > Viridiplantae > Streptophyta > Magnoliopsida > Poales > Poaceae > Rhipidocladum > Rhipidocladum racemiflorum. The sequence continues at coordinate 60,314,027 of CM070591.1, forward strand.
ATCTCAACCGTTGGATTTGAATCGGAGGGTAATCTCTTCCTCCACACTCTCTCCCCTTATTCTCTCACTCGGGTACAACCGGTGAGCAGTGTCGAGCCATGCTACCGTCGAAGGGAGCGGTGGACCTCAGGATGCAACGGAGGCGCAGTATGACGACGCGATGGGCAGGCGGTAGCCAGTGAGGAAGAATAGATGTGGAGATCTCTACATGGATTTGAATCGGAGAGTAGTTTCTATACTTTCACTCAGATGAGTTTCCACCACATATTTTTCGTATGAGCTCTTTTACCATACATTAATTTTTTTTTAATATAAACCGTTCATTCTTTTCAATCTAATAGATCAGATTAGCTAATACTTATTTATACTTTATTCGATAGTATAATAATAAAAATACTAGAGAGTGAGAGCAATCATACTACATCCTACTATGTCGCAACTTTGGCGGGGGAGTGAGGTAGTTGTTTATGCAAAGGTAACTTCCGCCATAAGAACCATGGCAGTCAGTGAAAAACCTGCCTGCCCCTCTCTCTCTCTCTCTCTCTCTCTGTGCTCCCTTCCAAGTTTCACATTTGAGTTTTTCAAGACATAATGCTTGGATCATGTCTAAGTTGCTAGTTTGAATCGCCAATTTCTCGCACTCTCAGCTTCAACGGTGATCTCAAGTACTATGCAAGTTGCGTGTTTTCTTCAGTGACCGGACCATCTGCTTCCCAGACAGGCAGAGCAGCGGGAAAAATATGTAATTTTTCATTTCGGTAAACAGACTACTTATATGTTCAACTCTTTTTCTAGCTCGAACAGACCAGTTGTTCAAAATGGTGTAATCAAAACAGCCTCGCCAAAGCTGGATTAGCACTTGCATTTGCAGAAAACAGTGTAACAATGAGAAACGGAAATTGACGGCACAAATACAAGTAACCATCACTTTCAGTAAATGTAACACTGATCTATTCTAGCATCAGGTGACATCTGACAACATCCAGAAACCGTTAAATAACTTATGCACAATCTTATCATCAGCTTTCACTTTCTTGGTTTTCTCCTGTAGCTACCAAGAGAAGGCAAACCACCCGAAAACGCTGACATTTCCGATGGTGGCGGCGCCGGGGACTGAACCGAAGGAATGGACGAGAAGCAGCTCCCATTGCTCTTAGGAAGGTCCAAACCAGACAATCCATCAGGAAAGTCTGCAATCAACTACTAAAAAATATAATACTTATGGTAACAATCACTTTCTCTCCTTTGACGGTGTAGAATATAGATACGACACAAACACTGGTAGCCGAGCTAAATACGTAGTGCAAGTCAAACTCGATATCACAAGAATGATGTGAGCTGATATAAAGTTCAATCAAACACTACAATAAAATCGATGGGAGTGTATAGGTATCATCTGGATATTTTTATCCTAAAAATCATCCAAACTTTGGATTGTACGATCAAAACACACATCCGTAGGATCAACCCACCTCGAATTCAGGGGGGTGTGCATTGATCTGAAAGCAAATCCAATGGCCTAGAATTTGGATGATAGTTGCTAAAGAAAACATCCGGGTGAAACTTATCAAAACCCAAAATCGAGAGCATAACACAAACTAAACCCAACAATAACAACTTAAAATATTGAATAATATTATTTTTACCAGTAGCGAAGCTCGGCCATTCGGCTAGTAAAGTACGAGGGTAATTCATTCTTATTTTGTTTCGTGGGCTTGGGTCGCACAAAAGCGGGCCTACCGTAAGCCCATTAGGCCACTGGCCTGCTATGTCCGCATTACGAACATCAGATTCCTCCTTTCCTTTTGCGAATTGGTTGGTTCGATCAGATCAGTAGTTCAGTACCTCTGAAAGTTGCCCATGGTTTCGAATCCCCTGCTCGACAGGCAAAACCTCGCCGAACTGGAACCGCAGCTGCGGCTGTCCGCAGCCGCCCGCCCAAGCCTCCTCCTCCGCCTGCCGCCGCCGCCCCCGGCCGCCGTGAACAAGAGCCTCCTCGAGTTGTTGTGCCCGGAGAAGGGAGAACACGACGAGACGATGCTGCTCACCGTCACCGGCACCGCCTTGCGCACCGAGCTCACCGGCAGCAGGCAGTTGGCCAGGAGGGCGCGGCCGTCATTATCGTCAACACGATGGCGGCGGTGTCGGTCGTCGTCGTCGTGGACGTCGCGGAGGAGGGCGACGTCCAGCTCGAACAGCTCCTCCTCCTCCTCCTCCTCCTCCTCCTCGTCGGTGACGATCGTCGTCTCATTGTTGCCGCCGCCGCCACCTACGCCTTTGCCGGGCAGCTGGTCGTCGTCGTCGTCGTTGTTCATGGTGATGGTGGTGGCCGCGGTGGTTTCTTGGCCGGTGGCCTTCGCTTCTAAGGCTGACATCCTCGATGTTGCCTTCACTCACCAGTCACCAGCTTGCAAATGTGATCGCGGCGTACGTATTATTAAGACGAGAGTGCAGTGACATCAGGAAGGGTGGTTAAGTTTGTTCTATCTTGTTGCGGATGGTTAGGAAGCGTCCTAGGGGCTAAGGTTGGTGACATTTGGCAGCCTACTCCGAAAATATTTTACCAATTGAAGCAAGCCCCATGCACGCGCGACCTTAATTAATCACTACTTATGCAATTCAAGGGTACAATCAAATTATATGATTAAGTTGAGCAGTGGACTAACTATTTGACGCGTATCCATGAAAAGATCAGCAACTCTCTAGTCCTAGACTCTTCTAGGAAGGCAGTTTTACCTATAGGTTTGGATACCCGCGGGTACGGGTAGCACTTTAGATCCACGGGTTTTCGGGTTAGCATACCCGATAAGATAATAGGATGGGTATGGGTGTCAATTTATACCCATAGATATCCGATAGGTATCCTACATCATTTTATTACTTGAACTTCTATTTTTATAATGATATTTAATCAGTTATATGTTTATCGTTAGATTGAGATGATATAGGAATGATTTGAACCCTTTACTGAATAAGCTATAGCTTTGTCTACATTGTCTCCATAGCGTGCAACATGGGATGGACATCAAGTGGTATTTAAGTCTACGAAGCTTATCATCTTGTTCATTGAAAACCAAATACAACTTGGAATAGCTAGCGAGTATGGGTACCCATTGGGTATCGGGTATCCATCGGGTTCGGACGTGTGCATAGATTTGTGTCTGATAAATTTAGTGGGTTCGGGTGGACGGCACGAGTTTAGATTTTGGATTCGGATCTAAGATAAATGTACTCGAATGTATCCACCCGATTGGCATCCTTAGACTCTACGAAAAACTTATCTTGGTGGTCAAAATGGCCTTGAAAAGTTGACTCCAACTCACTGTACACTATCATGCGGCGCTCATCGAAAAAGAAGAAAATATATGTGAGCTACCAACATCAAATGAAACAACCAAACAGTTTGATATGAGATTTCGAAAATGAACACAGGTGTCGCCGCCGCCAAGTTTCGCTGCTCTCTGGGAGACAGCACCGCCAAGTAATCCGTCGCCCTAACCCTCACACTCCAGGTGTTTATATACTCCCCTCCATTTACAAGTCATGCCTCAGTTTTACACATTGTCTGGAAATAAACATGTATAGCTACTGTTGGACCCATTCCGGCCCATGATACCGTGGATTGGGCTTATGTGCTCTTGACATCCTCCGTTGAAGTCCATGCCGTTCTTGTGCTTTTGGCTCCCGTCTGGACACCGATTCCTTCGTCGGCTCCATCAGGTCGCTGACATCCGCCTCCCCTTGACAACCAGCTTGTCCCCAAGCTGGCGCGTGAGGAAATTGCTCTTTCATCGCTTGCTCGTCCTCCCAGGTAGCCATGGATGCCGGCCAATTTGCCCAATGCACAAGCAGTTGAGGAATCACATTGGCCGCCCGACGACATAATCGGCGATCCAGAATATGTAAAGGAAACCTCAGAGTATTGTCATAGTCAGGGAGATGTGCACTGACCTGGTGGGATGTTCCTTTAGCCGGTTTCAAAAGAGATACATGAAACACCGGGTGAATAGAACTTGAGGCTGGCAATTCCAATTCATAAGCCACATCATTGATCTTACGCACCACTGGATACGGTCCGAAGTACCGGAAGGCTAATTTGTAATTTGCTCTAGCTGCTACTGAAGTCTGAGCATACGGCTGAACCTTGACAAATACCATATCTCCGACCTTAAAGGTGCGTTCAGATCGGTGCTTATCTGCCTGTTGTTTCATACGTTGCTGCGCCCGTTGGAGATGGAAGCGCACTAACTGTTGCATATAGTGACGTTGATCAAGCCAATCCTGCAAATCTGGAACTGTGCAAACTTCAGTTGGATTAATACCGAAATGGTTGGGCGGGTGACCATACAGGACCTCAAATGGGGATGCCTTGAGCGCTGAATGGTAGCTAGTATTATACCAAAATTCTGCTAGATAAATCCACTTAATCCATTGTCTAGGACATGCTTGCGCAAAGCATCGAAGGTAAGCTTACAGACATTGATTTACTCGTTCCGTTTGCCCGTCAGATTGTGGATGGTAAGCGCTGCTCATATTTAAAGTAGTACCTGATAATTTAAATAACTCTTGCCACAGATGACTAGTGAATACTTTGTCTCTATCAGATACTATAGCCCTAGGCATGCCATGTAATCTATACACTTGGGACATGTATGTGTGCGCTACTGTAATGGCTGTGAAAGGATGTGCTAAAGGAAGGAAATGGGCAAATTTAGAAAACTTATCCACCACGACCAATATACAGTTGTATGAATTAACTTTCGGTAATCCTTCAATGAAGTCTAGACTTACAGTTTGCCAAGCATGCTCTGGAATTGCAAGAGGTAATAAGAGTCTAGGATACTTAGCTCGATCGGGTTTAGATTGTTGACAGATTTCGCATGAAGTCACAAAAGTGTGAATCATTTTCTTCATTGATGGCCAAGCAAATAGATTCTTGATGCGACGATAGGTGACTGGAAAACCAGAATGGCCCCCTAAGGCACTATCATGAAGATTCCTCATTAATTTTTGTTGTAGTTCCGAATTGCTACCAATCCAAATTCTGTTATTGAACCGCAAAACACCTTCCTGGAGTGTGAAATTCGGTACCTCACCCCCAACCGCCAAGGCAGCCAAAATCTTGCTAGTCGCAGGATCATTCTCATACCCTAGTACCACTTGTTTCAGCCACAACGGTTTGCTCAAGGATACAGTAGAGGTAGCCAAACACATGTCACTGCCGCCGAGATGGAAGTCAGGACGCCTCGACAAAGCATCTGCAACACGATTCTCTTGCCCTTTCTTGTACTGTATGGTAAACTGGAGTCCTAAGAGTTTTGTGATTGCCTTTTTCTGTAATGAGGAGTTAACTCGTTGATCCAGCAAGTGTGTTAGACTCTGATGATCAGTTTTGATCACAAAAGGGGCATGTTGCAAATATGGAGGCCACTGATCGACAACAAATAATATCGCTAAGAATTCCTTTTCATAGGTAGATAATCCTTGATTTCTTGGTCCTAAAGCCTTACTGATAAAGGCTACTGGATGATTCTTCTGTTGTAAAACAGCTCCAATGCCTCTCTCACTTGCATCACACTCAATCACAAAAGGTTGGGAAAAGTCTGGCATCGCTAGCATAGGTTCCGAAGCTAGGGCGTGTTTGAGAGCTAAAAACGATTGTTGCGTTTGAGCTGTCCATACGAACTGTTCTCCTTTTTTTAAGAGATTGGTCAACGGTTTGCTGATCAATCCAAACCCTTGCACAAAACGTCTATAGTACCCGGCCATGCCCAAGAAACTTCTGATATCCTTCACACATGTAGGCACTGGCCAATCCTGTATGGCTCGGATCTTGGTCGGTTCTGTTGCCACCCCTCCTGCACTGATTACATGTCCTAGGAACTCCAGCTGAGGTTGGCCGAAAGAGCACTTAGATATAAATTCACGTTTTATTCTGTGCCGGAGGAAATGTGGGTTCGCTTAGCTACTCTCAGTTTTGAGGGTCCGGCTATTTTCTGGATGCAATCAATGGATCAGAAGGTCTTTAACATGAGCTAATCACTTTGGCCAATAGATTTGGTAGAGATCAACATGGCGCCCTTGTGCGCAAATTTTTCCATATACATCAAACGGGCACTGTAGCTGAATATATTGAACAATTTGATATTCTAGTTCATCAGTTAATGGCCTATGACAGTACTCTGCATAATGAATTTATGACTGCACGTTTTATCGATGGCCTCAAAAATGAACTTCGATCAGTAGTTGTGATTCAGCGACCTAAAGATTTAGATACTGCTAGTGCGCTTGCTCTGTTGCAGGAGGACGTATTGGCTACCTAACCTCGGCGCGGGAATGGTCGAGTAGAGACACCAAATGTTAACAGATCATTCGGCCGTCCATTGGCTATGCCCCTACCACCACCTCTGATGTCCCAGCTGTCCACAACAATGGTGATCGATGACAAGAGAGCGGCAACATCACGGCCAAGTCACACAGATGACCGTATGTCTGCTTTGATGGCTTACCGTAAGGCAAAAGGGTTATGTTTTAAATGTGGTGAGCGTTGGGGGCAGGCTCACAGATGTTCAGCAACAGTACCTTTGCATTTGGTCGAGGAGATGTGGGCGTTAGCTCGAGAGTCAGAGGAAGATGTGAAGTCTATAGCGGCTGGTGATCCCCTCAACTATTCCACATCAGAACCAACCGACGAGCAAGTGTTGGCTATTTCCTATGAAGCTATGGCGGGTTCAGAGGGTGGCAAAACCATTCGCCTCAGGGGATGGGTTAATTGTTAGGATGTATTGATGTTGGTTGACTCCGGCAGTTCTGGTAGTTATATTGGCAGTCATCTGTTACCTCTTATGCCGGGTGTCCGGAAGATGGAACAACCAGCGCGGGTTCGTGTGGCTGATGGAGGAATTTTGGACTGCAAATTTGTGATTCCAAACTGCCAGTGGATGTGTCAGGGTACTTCCTTTGTAACCGACCTTAAGGTCTTACCGTTGAGTGGGTATGACATAATCTTGGGTATGGACTGGTTGGAAAAGCATAGCCCGATGGAGATCCATTGGGGACACAAGTCACTAGCCTTTCTTTATAAAGAACAGAAAGTGAGATTGCAAGGAGTTATTCCTACTGTCAGTCGGTGTCCTACCATCAGTGAACCTCAACTCAGTGCATTGCTTAGACAGGATGCCATTGAACAGGTTTTGGAAATTTCGGTGAGTACAGGTTCCAGCATGCAGTCAGCCAAACATCCAGACATTACTCGATTGGTTGCCGACTTTGCTCATCTGTTTCAAGTGCCGACTGGGTTACCTCCTCATCGGGACTTTGATCATAGCATACCTTTGCTACCGGGAGTGCAACCATTTCGGTTACGACCTTACAGATATACTCCACAACAGAAGGATGAAATCGAAAAACAAGTGCTCGAGATGCTGTCTACCGGGGTCATACAACACAGCTCAAGCCCCTTCGCGTCGCCAGTTCTGCTAGTGAAGAAGAAAGACGGAGAATGGCGCATGTGCGTGGACTATAGGCGGTTAAATGCCCATACAGTGAAAAATAAATATCCAATGCCAGTTTTGGACGAACTACTTGATGAGTTAGTTGGGGCAACTATGTTTTCAAAGCTAGACCACCGAGCAGGCTATCATCAGATTAGGATCAAAGAGGAGGATGAATTTAAAACGGCATTCCAAACTCATAAAAATGCACTATGAGTACAAAGTGATGTCCTTCGGCCTATGTGGAGCACCAGCTACTTTTCAGAGTTTCATGAATTTTGTGTTAGCTCCATTATTACGGAAGTGCGTGGTGGTATTCATTGATGATGTATTGGTATATAGTTCCAGTATGGCAGCGCATGTGGAACATCTGCGGCAAGTATTCAAGTTACTTAGTCAACATCGCTGACAATATACCTGGTTGTATTCTGAATTCATATCTACATTGTCCATTGTGCATTGAGATTTACGATTGTGAAGTACTTCTGAAGTACTCCTTTTCTCTCTCAACTCATTTGAATTTCAAATAAATTTGCACAAATCTTAATACACAATGAACAGTGCAGATATCCATTGTATACACAATGGGCTGTACAAAATCCTCTCTCGTCAGATCTCCTAGGTCTGAGCATCAAAGTTAGTAAACTTTGTAGTGCTCGATGAGATCTACTACTCTGTAGTTACGAGATTATCCATTTGACGGCTGTTTCGGATGCCAAAATCGTATTGCAAGATGAGAGCCTCATCATGAGAGCCTCCAAATTAATTTAAAAATATCTTAATTGTTGGAAGCTCATGGAAAGTATCTTCAGAACTTGTCGATTCACCAACTCGAGAGGACTATCCAAAATGAGTGGATTTAGCATGAAAAGTTATATGTTCCTATAACACAATATTTTTGTATGTATATCTCAAATATGGATGGTTAGTAGAATAATACGTAGCATTAGTGATGTATAAAAACAGTAAATGACATTGTGATAGAGTATAAAATGTGTGTAAAAATAGTGCCAACAGAGTCAACATTGATGAGTCCATGCCGATGTTAAATAAAGATCATATGCTCAACAGGGCAGAAGCAACAAAATCAAGAGGACTTGAGAAAAAGGAGGTAAGTAGATGTAACACAAATGATATTGCAAGATAGAGAAGATTTTATTTCTGAAATGAGCAAGCATAGAAGATGTGATAATGTGTTCTTTTAAAGTATATTAGTACATTATCAATTTCACTTTTTGAGTTTAGGATTTCCTCTTATTTCCCATAACTAACAGACACACTTACATTGTTTCCATGTGTTCTCCTTTGTTGCCACAAGTAATCCATAAATAAAAAAATAACATTTATTAGTACAAAAGGAATTATCATTAATAAATATCTTAGTAATATAGAATATAAAATAATATTTTGGAACGCAGGAATTTTACATATTTTTAAATTTAATAGTAAATAGTAGTATATTTTCCTTTAAAGACCTCATGGTAGTAAGATCTCTTGATGTGGATAAAAACACACTCAGATTGAGGATGAAAAATGGGGAAATCCTAGAACCTGAAGTTCTATACTTAAGCATCATAGGGGCATTTATGTATCTTATGAATTACACTAGACCTGATATTGTATTTGCAGTAAATTTATTAGCTAGATATAGTGTAGCCCTAACCAGAAGGCATTGGGCTGGTGTCAATACTTTACTTAGATACCTCCAAGGTGCATAAGTTCTTGGCTTATTTTACCGGAAGGACCAAGACATGACCATGTTAAGATATACAGATGCTGGCTATCTGTCTGATCCTCACAATGCCAATTCTCATAATGGGCTCATGTTTATCTATGTTGGTAGAGCCATTTCTTAGCGGCCTTTTAAGCAAACCTTGGTAGCTAGTTCTACCAACTACACAAAAATAATAGCATTATATGAAGACTCACATGAATGTGTTTGGGTAAGACGTGTGATTAGCTATATCCAGAAATCATGCGACATTAACATCGTTGATACCCCCACAATTCTATGAAGATAATGATGCTTGCGTTGCACAAATGCAAATGGGTTATGTAAAGAGCTATATCATGAAGCATTGCCTCCAAACTTTTCTATCCTCATGAACTCCAGAAGAATGATGATGTAAAGATCCTGAAAACCAAGTCATGTGAAAATCTAGCTGATTTATTAACTAAGTATTTGCGAACATCCACTTTCCAAATATATGTTCGTGGCATTGGAATGAGACAACATAGAGAGATGCAGAGTTCAGGGGGACTAAATCCCTGAACCACAATACTTAGTATGATCCAAAAGATGCTACCATAATCCAGAACATTATAAGTTGTACTCATTTCCTCTTAGTTAGGTTTCCTGAAATTTTCTCACATGAAGGTTTTTAATGAGGCAACCATGACACAAAATGCGGATGTAGTGTACTTTTTCCTGCATCTCTTTTTTTTTCACTGGGTTTTTGGGAGGAGCTTTTGATGACACATATGCATGACATAGTATTCGACCAAGGGGGAGTGTTGAGATATAACCGAACTATAGGGTTTTGTGGGCGAATTTCGAAACTACCTGTAGAGACCCCACCTTCTAGCGTGGAATACCAGGAAGGTCTCATGTGCGTACTTTACTAGTCCTATGATCAGTGGCTAGTACGCACATTTACAACATTGTCATCACATCCATACACAATATCATAAATACATTAACGAATTGTAGTTTATACAATAAGGCCTTAGAGGCTGAATAAAGTGCAGCAGAAAATATAAAAGTACGATAATATGGCTTGGCCCATAATATTCCGTAGGTATCTGACAAGGATAAGCCTAGTGCAACTCATCGTTGTAATCCCTGTAACCTACGGTGAAGCATGTGTCGTCGGGGATTGTGGATTCTTCGCCCACTGAATAACAAAGTAAGGGTGAGTATATGTGTACTCATCAAGACTAGTAGTATATCACAACTATAATTTAAATGCTTAGAAATAACAATGGAAATGGCTATGATGTCTATTTGCATAAAACAAGATTGAAACATGAATATCAAGTTGTAGATTGTAAGCGGAATTTGTAAGAGCAGTTTGACAGATATGTAAATAGCAAGTATGAGTATTATAAATGTAACAACTAATAGTCCTCCGTGATCATGAATTTCGAACCAATCCCTGCCATACCTGGCATACAATCTGAAACAAAAAAACTTCCCAAAGTTTTTTTTAATTCAACCCTTTTTATTAAAACACAAAATTCTAACTAGTGTCAAAGCACCAAGTCTCTCATGACCGTAAGAACGGCTTTTCAAAAAGTTGTACACTCTGTAGAGACATACATCTATACCTACAAGATATGATCAACTCATTTTGCCACTATTTTCACGCTTCCTTTAGTGTGTGGCAAAGAGATCATGACGTGAACTATTACATCAACTAGACCTAACTTTGCACCAGCCCAGTGATGTTTGACCCTTATTATGGCGACGGAAGATATTTGAACACTATGTACCAATGACATTCTATCCTTGTCACGTCCCCACTTCCTCTATAGCAAAGCATGCATCGTTGTATTGGCAAGCATTATTCCCAACTCCTCAGTGAGCGCACCCCTTCTAGCAAACCTACTTGGAATGCCCATACTACTTTAGCCTTCCAATATGCAAAGCTAGACCCAAGTAACTTAATATGTTAAGGTTACCCCATAATAGCACATGTGGTTACACTGAATATCTTGGATTATAGCAACATTACGTTTGGTCCTTAATCTGACACAAGTGAGAACACTCCCCCTACACTACGTATAAATCCATGCACTTCAGGCTATTATAATAACTCACTTGCATCAAACCATAATTTTCAATTTTGATTCACTACTATAGGAATATACATCACAATCGGTTCTTTTTCATTATCACAGTCGGTTTTCGTGGTGATAGAAAGACTAACGACAAAGATGAGGAAGCCTTATCACAGTCGGTTCAGGAACGATAGCAATAATTCATAATCACAATCGGTTTATGTTGAGAACCGATTGTGATTATTACATTATCACAATCGGTTCTTATATAAAACTGATTGCGATGTTGCTATTATCACAATCGATTCTTATAAGGAACCGATTGTGATAAAGCTATTATCACAATCGGTCTTTTGTTAAAACCGATTGTGATAATATCCTCATCACAATCGATTTTCGATAAGAATCGATTGTGATAACATACCCATCACAATCATTTTGCAAAAAGGACCGATTGTGATAATATACTGTTCATCATCCGAAAAACTACAGATATCACATTCATTCACAAAACATTCATAATATTACACAATATGATTATCACAGAACATACATCACAATATGATTATCACAGAACATTCACATAAACATCCAAGCATATCGCATTCAGTACACACATTCACACTAACATTGTTTACATTATATGGACTAGTAAGAGCTTGTCTGGTCTCTAAATCTACCATCGTCCGCTATAACTTCTGTCCAGTACCAGTGGCATAAATGGTCTCGTAATTTCTTGAGATCCTTGTTGCTTAGGCTCTTCTGGGGGATATCAATGCCCTGCAAAATAGAAAGTAGTGCACTAATGTATTTAAGTTTTAAAGTTTGATTGCAAAAGAAGTATGTAAACAAATATCACATTGGCAGAATTATATTGACAGTAGTGCAGTAATCAGTTCTATACCTGAGGGAAAATATTTGAGCCGCCGACCACAATCAGCATGTGATGCATCACGTAAAAGCTGCAAAGGTCATCGCACCCCTGTTGATGACACTGTGAACAAAGAAGCTTAAATTAGGAGACGAATAATAGGTGTGAGAAAAAAATCCTATGATAGACACTTGTACCTTGAAGCGCTTCCACTGCAGGTTGTCGCCTTGTTTAGCATTGTGTCGGCCACCTTCAGCAACGTAAGACAAAAAAGCCCTACATACATTGGAGAGATGCCATTGAGATAAAAAATATCCAACGTAGTTCAATATGTAAAGTGTTAGGTTGTAGGAATGTACTTACTTCTGCAAAATAGGCTTGATCGCATAGTCCATCGGTCTATTTTTGAGCGAGTTAAACGTGTAGACTTTGTTTTCACTCGGAGCAAGCACAAGTAGAACCCAATAGTTGCTATTAAACGGTACACAGTGCAAGAAAATAAGTTCATATACGGTTCAAGTGCGTACAAGTAATTGAATTTTATAGTAGTACATACTCCTGGTGGTACGGGAAGAGAATGAAGTCCTTTTTCGAATCAGCATGCAATGCCTGCTTGATGTATTCTACAAGGAACTCTGATTGCAACCTAGCCATGGTCACAGACACCATCTCGGGGTCAACAATCCCGACAAGGTGTCAACCTGTCACGGCTCGCTGCCTCATTATCCTACAAGTCATGTCAATTGTTAAAAAACATAATACAAAATCAATAAACAGTCATAGGGATGAGTATGGTGCGATACTCACAGCGTCCAGGATCGTATGGTAGAAATATCGATGGCTTTCAAGCTGTACATGAAGTACAAATCCTCAAAGGTGACTGGGAAGGTCCATCCTCTTGGCGGTGGAATTGTCCCCCTCAATACCTCACATTGAAGTCATGGCGAGGCTCGGCCTCATGTGACTTGTTGATGTACCATCCATGTAGGTATCAAGTCCACAAGCCTAAAGCATTCAATTCATGGCTTGGGAGAGGGGGCTTTCCATGTATGTACTGCTTAGTATCATTAGGGGGCTCTGTGGCCTCTGACAGCTTTGCCTTCTTCACAGAGGGATTCTTCGAGTTCTCCTATGGATCTTCCGTCAGCGTGGTAGTACCCCTTTTGCGCACCAGCGTGCTAGGAGCCAGAGAAGTTGTAAGTGCAGCTGGAGAAGGTGCAGTAGCAGGAGAAGGTGCAACATCTGGAGCAGGTGCAGAAGCAGCAGCGGTTGTAGTAGCAGGAGCAGGTGCAGCAAACAATATAGATCGGTGGGTTTCCTCGACCCACTCTTAGTCTCGCAGCAAACAATAAACCAAGATGCAAAAGCTGTAGATGAATACATGCGACATGCCTTGGATGCTCAAAAAGATAAAAGTTTCATACTTTTACCCTTTAACTCAGGGTAAGTGCTGCCCGACTTGCTATACTCTCATTTGTAATGTGCACACAATACTTTGGTGCTAATTGACCATGGCGACATACCTATGCAGGTTTCACTGGGTTCTAATTGTAATTCATCTGGCCAAGAACCGGGTTATTTACGTTGATTCCTCACATACTGGCAACCACGACTTGAAACCTATCGCACTGTTAATCACCAGGTAACCACGTTGTTTAAGGTGCTTGTTGCTCTTGGAATAGCTGAGGCTAACCTTTCGAAATCACGTAAGTCGGTTAAAGCTTTGCGAGATCCTTCTGTTAAAGGCGGGGATAAAGCGTTGCAGCACGATTTCAAGTTTCCGGTATCCTCTATACAATATAATCCTATATCAAACTCCGTAATAATGATTCTGGAACTAAGCAATTCTATTTTTGCAGTGCCACCAACAGGGACAGGGCAATAACCGATGTGGATTTTATGTTTGCCATAACATGCATCTCCTCGTCAATACAACACAAATGAATAACGATAAAACTTTGTTGAAAGACAGGGACCTGGAGACCATTCGAGGAAAACTTTCTTTTTTCCTAGTCACTGAAGTCATTAGTAAAAAAGACGAGTTCTACGCACGTGCCTAATTGCAAGAGTTAGGTTTTTCTCTGTATTGCCACTTGAACTGTTTTAATTTATGAAACTTGTGCTGCAATTTGTGAAACTTGTGGACGCAGTTTTTCTCTGTATTGCTGAACGCAGGTGCTATATTGTAGTTCTTACAAATGAGTTCCGGTACTTCACATTTTTTCAGTTTATTTGCTGAAATGGATGTAATGATAGTGCTTGTGATGATCTGTGATCCCTGAAATGGATGTAATGTCTCTGTGTATCTGATGATCTGTGAAATGGATGTAATGATGCTTGTAATGTCTCTGTGATCGCTGAAATGGATGTAATAATGCTTCTGTGTTGATCTTCAGTTGATGGGCGTGAAGGGAGTCAACATATCTCATATCAAGAGCCATCTTCAGGTACTTATATATAGGATTTTCCATGTATATATATGCCATACTATATCTTAGCACTAGTGCAGACATATATCTTGGCGTATATCTGTGCTTTCTTTTTTAGATTTTTATGCGTCACAGGATGGAAACACGGCAGCTTCAGACAAGAACGCTTACACCATGCTCCGCTGCAGTCACTCGTCACCATACCAAATGTGAGTGTGAAGCACTAATTAATCTGGTCTCCATGTTCCCTGTACATGGCTACATACAGTTATATATATTGTAGTTTTCTAAACATTGATTTATACATACACTTGCAGACCATCAACAGAAGAAGTTTTCAGAAGCTGGGAACAAAGGGTTCGGCTCTCCGGCAGCAGGTGATCACTTCGCCGCTACTTTGAAGGAGAAGTTTGCGTAGCTGATTTTAGCTCATCTTCTTGGCTCACCTGATTATAGCTGCATGCAGTTTGCGTAGTATAGCTGCATGCAGTTTGCGTGGACATTTTTTCAGTTTATTTGCTAAAATAGATGTAATGATAGTGCTTGTGATGATCTGTGATCGCTGAAATAATGCTTGTCTAATAACTGCAATGTAGCTTCTGTGTTATGTCTGTTTCAGAGGGCATGTCTAGCATTTCCTGAAGCTAGCCAATAAACAGAAAAATGTCTATGTATGAAAACCACATCACAGATGGTTCTTATTTGTGAACCGTCTGTGATAAATTATCACAGACGGTTCACAAATAAGAACCGTTTGTGATATAAATATCACAGACGGTTCATACATATGGACCATCTGTGATAGTTTATATACCACAGACGGTTTGTACACTAAACCGACTGTGATATCTACACTATCACAGACGGTTGGTGTAAGGAACCGTTAGTGATAGGATTTATATCACAGACGGATCTTATTACAAACCGTCGGTGAATTTAATATATCACTGACGATTCTAAATAAGAATCGTCTGTGAGGTTATTATTACAGACGGTTTATAAAACCGTCTGTGAAATGTCTCTATTATCACTGACTCATTGTTAGAGACTGTTCACAAAGCCGTCTCTGATGATATTTGTGAACCATAGGATTTTCTGTAGCGGTGGTGGCTACATACACGGAACACAAAATGGGGAGCACGACTAGATGCGTGCAAATGTGCAATGCATGCAGGAGGAAAAACGACTGAAATAAAAAAAACATTCGACAGAAATTTAGCAGTTCCCTTATATTACTCACAAGTGACAGCTTAAGGAATTGCATGCTCTCTCTCTAATTAATAAGTGACTATTATCACATTGCCGGTGCAACGATCGTACGTACGTACGTGGTACGCTTGTAGCACCACATAACACCGCGTGCGCGCAAATTTGTCCCAGAACACTACCACCGGCTGAGCAGTCCGTACTAGTACATGCAGGTCAACTAGAACTAATGGTGCATGCATGCTCGAACTTAACCTAATACGATCTACTATCCTGCCTAGCTAGCTACTAATTACAAAGGATAAGTTGTCATCTAGCATGCATTCGTAGCGCGCGCGGGAGTGATCACTTGGGCTGCTTGCCGGCCGACTTGGACGGCGCGGCCTTGAGGTTGGCCGCGGTGGCGCCGCCGTCGGAAGGTGGTGCGCCCGGCTGGGACGTCGAGGAGGCGGCGGCGGCGGCGGCAGAGGGCGACTTGTTGAGCTTGAGCTGGGCGAGGAGGACCTTGTTCTCCTGGTCCAGCAGCTGCGCCTTCTTCCAGAGCCGCTCGTTTTCCTGCATGACGCGCAGGTTCTCCCGGTACAGGTTCGAGTTCTTCACCCGCTCCATCCTTCAGCTTCCTTCCAATCCTTGGCGACACTCAATGGCAAAGAACACAGAACAGGCATGCAACAAAGATCGCTGAAACTAATTATCAGATGTTAAGCCTGGAACAAAAGTGTTAAGACAGGGGCAACAAGTACGTAAAGATTTACTAACGTGTTGCTAATTGCTATCCTCTACATTTGCATCACCTCTAGCTCTCTGAATTGGTTGGCGGCCTTGAAGAGGCAGGAGGATTGGCGGCAGAGGAAGGAGGCTCGGGAGGCTAGCTTGTTCTTATTGTGCAGCGTGGGTGCCTATTTATAGGCCTCGACAAGTGATGCGGTGTAGTGTGCATGTACCTGCTACACGAGTCATCCTGCACTCTGCAGCTAGCTGAGCTTGCGTGCTAGCTAGCTGTCAATTGAAAGATGTGATGATGGTGATGAATTGATGACGCAATTCCGCTTTGGTTCAAAGATACGCAATCATTCTTCGTACTTGCTAGCTTCTCGGTCTCCGCTCGCGCTTCTTCCGACCGCATTCGCCTTTACTCTCTCTCTCTCTCTCGGTCAAAGATGGATGAACATGAAATCATCGTATTTTTAGCACTCGACAAATTTTTGTCCGTAAATTCGGCCTCTTTTAATACGTAATTAAAAAAATAGTTCGATTTGTAACCTCGAAAGTGTACTCATCTATCTCGGAAGGAGCTACCGAACTAGAGAACCTCGACAAGCCAAAGAAGCTAAAGTGCTCCCCTAGTTCGGTAGCTCCTTCTGAGCTATCGGAGCGCAGCAGATGACACATGCAACGGTGCTTTCATGGTCAACGATAACCTCTCGCCGTCATCCCCACATGGCGCCACCGCAGGCCAACGACCAGCAGACACCTGTACAAGGCAACTGTACAATCACAAGTACTGGTATGGGACAGTCCTAAACCAATAAAGTTAGCTAGATTAACTTTGCACATTGGAATGTTGGAGTAGTACGGACATTCCGGTGTAGGTTTGCTCGAAGGGACATCCACACCGAGGTGATTATGGAACCAACGTTTACTAATACAATGGTGTAGGCCTTGATCTTACAGGTCATAACGTATAAATGCTTCCACTAAGATATGTAATACATTATGTATGGATGTGATTTCAACTTTGTAAATGTGCATACTAGCCACTGACCATGGGACTAGTACTATATGCATATGAAACCCAATGTTGGTATTCCATACCAAAAATGGGGCCCTCACAAGTTTGTATAAGAGTCATACTGACTGTAGGATAAACCCTAGATAGAATGATTGTTAGTGTTAGATTGGCAAATTAAAAACTTTATTTTCAAAAGTTGCTGTAATTTCAAAGTGTAGTGTCATTGCTATTCTTCCTTCCTTCCTAAGTTCTTACTCTTATCCCTATTGTCATTTCGGTTTTTAAACAAATTCCTCTTTCCTTCAAAAATAATTCTCGACCATAGTTCGACTTCAATATATGCTTCAAAAGTTGTCTAAGATGTCTCGCTACCATTCTTCATGCCCCGCCAACGAAGGCTACAATATCTACACCGACAACTTTAGAGAGATGGATATGATGCTTTGCTGGCTCTCCGACTTCATGGAAGCTTTGGATCATCATCATCAGTGAGTGGTGCAAGAATTAGAAGAAACTTGTCATCGTGTAACCTACCTAGATGGCAATATCATCCTAGCTATGAGTAACCCCAATGATATAGCCAGCCTTTTGTGTAAGATTACGTGGGACTAGGTTAGCAAAAGAAAGAATCCCAGAACCTCTATGTAAAGATTATGTGGGACTAGGTTAGCAAAAGAAAGAACCCCAAAACCTCTATGTATTATAGTTTAAGTATGCGTTCTATGTATTATAGTTTATTGTGGAACTTTTGTCATTAACTTCTTGTACTACTTTTCGGGATGCACTCGTGAATGCATGGCATGAGGCTAAAACTTCACAACATCGCAACCCTTAAATTAATAAGAAATCATGATTAAGAAATTTTATTTAAAAAAGAGAACATTATCTTCTAATAAAAGATAGTCTTAAAATTAAATTAATTTCTATAACCATCTCTTCCCTTCTAATACGTAGGAATCCTAATTAAATAAACTTTTAAAGAATGGAATATTATCTAAAATAATGTGACAACTTTTAAACAGAAGGTAGATTTAGAGTTAAAACATTCCCGCGTAATGTATCTCTTTTTCTGTAGAACTTCCCATCTGTATATTACTCTAGTTAAACTTTGACCTTTATAGGTGAAGCCAATGCCTAACTAAAGTGTCATGACCTTGACAAGAATGCTACAACTGAAGGAGTGTGTCGAAAACTATTTTATCACATATGCATACTCATCAACAAAAATGCCTTTCTTCATTTCCATGCTACTTGCATCACACAGCAAGAACATTTCCCAAAACCCAGCCCTAGAGGGATTAATACCACAACATCCATCACCACCCCCAGTTGTGCTTGAGCCTACACCGCTTATAAATGAATCAGGGCTAAGACCTCACCGTATTGGCAACTGTAGAGAATACCTAAGTCGCTTTGAGCCGATCACTACCTAACGTCTCTCACAAGTAACAACTGACCCAGCCTTTGAACTCGAAGAATCTCCACCACGTCGCCTTGCTTGGATTGTATACAATGATTCTAAGTCAGAGACAGAAAGATCCTATGTTTCAGAGACAGAATGGGAGCCCTAGAATGGAATCATGTCATCAAGCCGCATCATGTCGGATCAAGTATTGTTAGGTCAAATAAAAATGCTTCAAAAAGGGGATAATAGTTAAAAACTTTAGATTCCCCTATGTATTAGTTATGAATATGTGAGCTTTTGCGTTGTTACACTTTGTTGCAAAGTTTTATGTACTAATAATACAAATTGTTCTCGCGAATACTAAACCAGTAGGTTGAAAATTCACGATGGGTCAATCTTGGAAAATAATAATAATAGTGTAAATTGAACATTTAAGAATGAACAATAGTCTTAGATTAGATTGTTCTAATCCAACCGTTCCTCAACAATTCCAAGGTCAAGCATTTTGACCATAGTCATTTCCTGTTCACTAGTTTAATAATGATGATAGACATCCTTCTGTTATTCCAAACCCATCGGCCAACGTCACCTGCCCCTAGGGTTTCAAATTTCGTTTTGGATTAAATCTCGTCACCTGCCGAAATCCGAAATTTCGCCGAGATCTCGTTATTTCGGAAGAAATCCGAACGAAATACAAAAACCAAAATTTAAATCCGGTCAAATCCGGCCAAATTTTAATCAAATCTCGGTCAAATTCACCGAGATCTCGGCGAGATAAACCGAGATCTCGGACTTTGTTTTTTTTAGGGTTTTTTCAATTTCGCTGGAATTATGATCTACCGACTGCCCCACATGGGAAACGACGCGAAGAATCCAATCCGGTCAAAATCCGGTTAAATCTGGTCAAATCCGGTCAAAATTTATTCAAATCTCGGTCAAAAAACCGAGATTTCGGTCTATTTTACCGAGATTTCGCTGAGATTATAGGGTACTGTAACACTTTTAAATTTATGATGGTAAAAAATCGTCAATTTTTTTTTAAAATTTTGGTCCGGCATGGAAAACAACTTGAACAATCCAATCCGGCCAAACTCCGGTCAAATCCGGTCAAAATTTATTCAAATCTCGGTCAAAAAACCGAGATTTCGGTCCATTTCATCGAGATTTCGCCGAGATTATAGGGTACTGTAGCACTTTTAAATTTTTTTAGGGTTTTTTTAATTTCGTCGGGATTATGGAACTCGGGGGGTCCGAAATCCGAAAATTCGCGGGATTTCGGCAAGAATTTGAACCCTGCCTGCCCCAAAGAGACTCATGCTCCGCATCATCCTCAACTCTAAGAAATTCTGTAGCAGCTCCAAGGATCTAAAGGACGTCAAGTTCCTAGATCGACCATGTCCAAAGCAAGGTGAGCCCAAGTTAGGACTTCGAATGCGGACATTTTCGCCACATGATTACTAAAGTACACGATATATTCAACACTATAAACTTTTTCTGTGCACTCAACACCTACGTAAGTATTAGAACTTCTTGTTCTCTCTTACTTAAAAACTTTCCTAAACAAAAAAGTAAGAACCAAGTTTCTACTTGCTAAATTAATAATCTATTAACACTCAAAATATGAAATTTTTTTAATAAGGATAAATCTCATCTTTTGAAGATCCTATAGTAATAAGATCCCTAGAAGTGGATAAATACTCTTTTCCACTGAGGATAGAAAATGAGAAAATCTTAGTAGCTGAAGTCCCATACTTAAGCGTTATTAGAGCATTTATGTATCTTGCGAATTGCACAAGACATAATGTTGCATTTGTAGTAAATTTGCTAGCTAGACACAATGCAGCTCCAACCAAAAGACATTAAGCTAGTGCCAAGACTTTACTCAGATATCTTCAAGGCAGTCAAGATATTGGCTTATTTTACCAGAAAGACCAAGACTTGACCATGGTGGGATACATGGATGTTGGCTATCTGCTGATCCCCACAGTGCCAAATCTCATACTAGATTTATGTTTTTTTGTGGTGGTACAACCATTTCTTTGAGGTTTTTTAAGCAAGCATTGGTAATTACATCTATCAATTACTCAGAGATTATAAACCTCACATGAATATGTTTGGCTGAGACATGTCATTACCCATATTTAGAAGTCATGTGGCATTAACACTGTCGATACCCTCACAATTATTAATGATGATAATGTTGCTTGTGTTGCACAAATACAAATAGATTATATTAAAAGCAATATCACAAAATATATTGCCCTTAAACTTTTTTTATCCTCACGAACTCGAGAAGAATGGCTGGTAAAGATCTTACAAACTAAGTCATGTGAAAATCTAGCAGATTTATTTACTAAATTTTTGCCAACATCTAGCTTCCAAAGATAGGTTCGTGGCATTGAAATGAGATGATTTAGGGATATATTGAGTTCAGGGGGAGTAAATCCCTGAATTATGGCTCTTAGCATGATATTGAAGATACTATTTTAATACAGAATATTATAAGTTGCACTCTTTTTTACTTAGTGAGTATTTCTGAAGTGTTCTCACATGAAGTTTTTTTAATGAGGCAATAAGTGTAACACATTGTGCGAGTGCAATATACTCTTTTTTGATCTCTTACTTTTTTTTTCATCCCTTCTTTTCTATTGGGTTTTTGGGATGATTTTTTTATGAGACATATACATTACGCGGTATTCGCCTATAGGAGAGTGTTGAGATATAGTAGGGCTCTTCGTTTTGGTTGTTTAAATATGGTAAAACTTTATCTTTTTATGGCGAATCTGAATATATTTTTGATATGTTTTCTCCTATAAATATGGAACTTTATTGTACAATAAAATCAATTTAATAAAAACAAGAGAGTTTTGCCAAACTATTTTATGTGTGCTCTTCGTGATTATTTTAATGATTCGATCGATGCATTATATTTTATCTACGGCGGTCGTCATCATTTTACAATAGTTCTTTATACTAGGATGATATTTTTTAATAAAATATTTCTTGTCATCGTATACTATTTTCAATCACATTTGCATGCTCTTGAAAAATACTTCCTCATGTCACAAATAGTTATTATTTTAGACATCAACATGGTCTCTAAAATACAGCTTTAACTATTAATTTCTATTGTAATATATTTACAAAACCCAATAAAAATTATAATATTACAAAATATTCTTTGAGACAAATCTACATATATATTTTTTATATATCCAATTTAGATATTTAAAAGTCATGACTGTTTAAAGTTTTAAAAATTTAACTGCATATTTGTTCAAAACGAAAACTTTCTGTGACTGCAGGGAGTATCCTATCAGGCTATCAGCAAAAGCCTCGTGACTCATTGTACTACGTGTTATCGGGACCCAGGTTCAACCTGCTCGTTTGATCTTTTCTCACACCGTGCTACACTGTTACCCATTGACCAGTGAGAATCTTGGACCTGTTCCTGAGGAAGAACTTGTGCAAAATACTCGAGATTCTGGTCAGACATGGTTCCTGTAACTGAACTTGTTTGTTGCATCACGCATGAATCTGGCAGTACTCCCTTTGAAATATGGAACAGAACAATAGAACATATTCTACCGGCAGCTTACCTGCACGCATTCGGTAAAAGGAATTTGGCCATGATCTATGTGAATTGCGAATTTGTGATTGAGAAGACTCGAGTAGTACCAGCTGGTTAGCTGCACCGTGCACAAGGAAAAGCCTGAAATTGCTGTGCATCTCCCTGACAGCCCACTGTGTATGCAAATGCAGTGTGCGTTGGGGCAGTTCGGCTGTCAGCTTTGGCCATTACTAGGAGGACACTGGAAGCAGGGAATGTGAGCTCAGCAATGCCTCAACCTATCACACACTCCTACCACTGCAGTGTCAGGAATCAGGACCATATGTCCTCTTCCATGTCTGGAGTTGAGGTCGAGGACTTACGAGCATGTCTGCTAGATTTGCACGAGGTTGGTCAGAGTTCCTGTCAGTTGTCAAAGCTGTAGTAAAAGCCTTGAGATGGCCCCTGTGGCCCTGTGCTTCGTTCATCAGCAGTTTGACCTCAACCTAGACTTGGTTGCTCGCACCTTGACGTTGACGCTACAAATCACCCCGTGTATCGATCCGATATAAGTGATACTGCTAAATGTTTTAGACGTAATCATATTGGTTTGTTAAGTTAGTTCAGAAAGACAGTAGTTAGTTTGTTAAGTGGTCGGCGTTTGTTGAGCTAGTTTGTAATCTAGTTTATCTATGTAAGCTAAAAACAGAAGAAACGCTGCAAGTCGTGCGGCGTAACAAAGCTTGCTTTTTCAGTTTGCTCCTTGCGCGTTTGGCTCCAGGAGTCTGTGTGCATGTGCTCCTTGAGCGTCTACCTCAGGAGTTTTTAGTGAGCGTGTCTTTGTGTTCGCGTGAGTATACATCGGTTTATTTCTAAAAGTGGTATCAGAGCAAGCATGTTTTGATCCTACGGTAATGTCACTCGACTCGACGGGTATTAGGTTAATTGAGTGTTTGATTGTGCTTTGCGTGGGTTTTTGATCTTAATTTTGTTTTGTTTGCGTCGGGGTTGAATCGTTCGAGTTGTTTCGATCGATTTTAACCCGGAATCCTGAGTTTTGAGTTCGGCCGAAATCCTTCGAAACCCGTAGTGACCAAAATCCCAAAGTCTTTCTTTGGAGTCCCAAAAATCCTTTCCTTGAGTTCCTTGGATCCATCCAGAGTTTCAAAGCAAATTTGCGAAGAATCAGGAAAAAGTGTAGCTGGAGCGGCACTACCGTGGGTAGAACCCCGGTACTACCGGGCCGGCGGCACTACCGCCCCCTGGCTGACCGACGCCACCTCAGCTGATTCCAGAGGCTTCCCCCACGCCATACACCTCTCTCTCTCGCTCGCTCGCTCCTCCCCATTCTCTCCCGTGCTCTCTCCCTCTCCTCTCTCGTGTGCCGAGCTCCCCTCTTCTCCTCTCTTTTTCCTCCAGTGAGATCTCAAATCGAAGCTTGTTCTTGAGTCCTTCAACGTCATGGTGAAGATTAGAGGCCTCCTTGAGCTTCCTCTCATCTCCTCCTCTCTTCTCGTTGCAGAGAAATCGACCGGAGACCGTTCTTCGGAGTTCTCCGGTCGAGCTGCAGCAAAGGAGCAAGGAAGGAGAGCAAGCCAAAGCGTGGAATAGCTTCCTCAAGCCCTAAGCAAGCCTCAAGACCAGTGGATTCAACCCCGAGTTTAATCCACGAGGTTTTCAGCTCAAACCCTAGTTCCTTCTCTTTTTCCCTCTTCTCTTCCTTTTGATTTTAGCCCTAGAAATTGTAGCTTGAAGTGTGGAACATGTCATCATAACCCTAGCTACCCTCTAAGCTGAGGTATTGAATCCCAAGTAAATCCATTAGGTTTTTGAGCTCGAATCCCCGAGTTCTTAATTCTTTCCTTCTAGTTCTTCATGTAAATCTTGCATTAGAAAAGTTTAATCAGTGTTAGAGAGATTCATAGACTCGATCTAGGCCTTGTGGAATCCTGTTGTGCAAGAATAATTAATAGGTTGTTGAAAATCTTTTTGTTTCCAAATCGATTTGCAAAAAGTGCATGTTTGTGCCTTTCGGAGTTACTCCAAGTTTCAAGGTTCCAAAAATCACAAGAATGGCTCCCATTAGTTCTTAGTGTCATAGAGGTTCCACTCTCGTGAAAAGAATCGACCCGAAAACCCTAATTAGCTTTTGTTGGATTTATTCGTCCAAAAAGTCGATTTCTTGGGTCTTGGAGTTCTCATTGATAACCCTAGCTCCAAAAGTCAAGGGAATGACCTGCGAATATATCTGATACCGCTGAAATTTGATTCTCGCAAAAAGAATTAAGTTTGAACTCGATTCGAGTCAAAAAATTAAAATTCGGCAATAATTAGGATTATCGAGTTCGAAAAGGTGAAAATTAGGTTAAACGAACTCAAAACTTTGTGAGACTTGCGTGGATGGATCCCTGGTGTCGCTAGGAACCTAACCGTGCGATCGTCAAAGTTTCGAATCCGTTTGCACAAAATTCCAATTTTGCAAACCCTAAATTTCCCTAAGGCTGGCACTACCGCCCTTTAGGGGCCAGTACTGCTGGGGTGGCCGGAGCTACCGCCCTCAGTACTCCGGTACCTTTTTTCCAAAGAGTACCATTTTTGGGTCCCGGCCGTTAGCAGTACCGCCGTTAGAGGCCGATACTGCTGGAGAGGCCGGTAGTACCGCTGTTGGTATGCTGGTACTGCCAGAGTTCTAGAGGAATTCTAGCCTTGTTTGTTCCGTTTGTTTATAGTTTCTCAGTTTTGATTAGTTAAGCCCTTGGACTCGTAGATCTAGTTCCTAGGAGTCGTGTTATCGACCATAACGTTAGATTGTTTATTTCTTCGAGCGAGTCCTCTTTTTGCCTTTTTATCTGATTTTTTCGCCTGTTTTGATTTGTTTTGTCGTTTCTCTTATTGTTCGATCGTGTAGACGTTGACGCGTCGGAACCCATCGCCGAGGATCCCAACTACCTCCTCGAAGGCGTAATCAATAAAGAGCAAACAGGCAAGTACCCTCTTTGATTATATTGATCCTATATTTGCAAAATTTATCTCTGTTTGGCAAAACTGTTATACATGCGTGTATATTCTGTAAAGTCGCTAAATTATGGGAAATGGTAGATAAACCCAAGATCAGTGGATTACCTCAATCATGTTTGTCATGGGAACCTTGTTAACCGTTAAGTTAGGGTTAGACATTATTATAAGTGTCGAACGGGTATAATCAAATAGTATTTGCATACGCTTAGTCAAGCAGTAGAAATGAAATTGTTAGATTAGTGGAACACCCCGATCAAAATCTCATTTTGGACTATAAACTTGATTTGGAAAATAGTGGTTTGGTTAAAAATGATTATGTTGGTAAAAATGGAAAACAAAAAGGGTAAAAGAGTGTTTTAGACCGGGCGTATGTTTGAAGGTCTCGCGTGTGTCCCCCTAAGGACCGAACTTGATACTATCAACTGAGTTTAACGTGCAATCACATGTGCTAGTATGAGATAGCCTTAACCTAGTACAGTAGTTGGAATTTAGCATTGTATTTTGGAAGGCTGAAGTAGTATGGACACTCCGAAAATGGTGTTGTCCTAGGTACTCCCTCTTAGAGGCGTCGGGGTCGGATTATTCCAATACAACGATGTATGCCTCGCTGTGGGTAAAGACATGATGGGACTTCGTGAACCATCGTAGAACTGTGTGTTCGTGTTTGGATCAGTGCGATTGGGCCATGGCCATCGCCGAGCCGAGCGCTTGCAGTCCTGTGCGGATGAGCTGTAAGTCCAATCATAGCTAGGGACGCACATCACCGGTGCTGGTGCAAGATTTAAGCTCTAACGAATGGAAAGGTTTTGTCACAGTATAGCCAAACGGGTACGCTTAGTATCACGTGACATGGCTGACATGGTTGCTAAAATGTGTCATGTGGGTAAAGTGTATAATCTCTACAGAGAATAAATCTAATCGATTAGCCGTGCTCAGGTTAAGAGTAGCTTGGAAAATAATGTCAAGTATAGACTTTCAGTTTTGGTTTCCAAAGAGTTTTGGAAAACGAGTTTTGGGTTAGCTATAGATTCAGGTCAAAAGTTGGGAATCAGAATTGGATTATGGTTGGTGATATGGATTTGGTTTGGAAATTGGTATGGAATTGGAAAAATAGATTTTATGGTAATTATTGTTGGAATCTAATCGGGTGGATTATGAATGGATTGGTAAAGCGATAAAGCAAGACAATGTTTGGGCTTGGTGATCTTATTGGTTGGATTATGATTTGGATGAATTCGGATTGATGATTAAAATGTCTAATTATGTTGTAACTACTTCCCTTACAATTGCTCTTACAAATTCCGAGTTGTTTCGAAATTATTATCCTACTGCAATAAATCTGGCTTCATGCAATTGAAATTAATGTATATACCTGTTTTCTTGATATAGCCTACATTCTATTATATTTGTAAACACTAAAGTCTTGCGAGTACATACGTGTACTCACCGTTTGCTCTAAATTGATACCATGCATAGAAGACGGCGCCGAAGGTAATGGAGATGATCCTGATGACGAATTCTACGAATCGGAGCCCGATGATTTTTTTAGCCCAATTTTGTGCAGCTTACTAATTTGGGATGTTCAAGCCAAAGGGAAAAGCTGTTCAGACTACCAACTTTAAGAAGAAAAAAGCAGCAGAATGACAAGCCTTGCTTCGTGTATGGTGAGACTGGACATTGGGCAAAGAAATATCCGAGCCACAAATGAGGAAAGGATCAATAGGGATAGACTCTAAATCTATCAATGTGACTATTGGCAACACCGAGACGGAGACACCTAGTTATGGTAATTTACTCAATGTTCTCTTGGTTAGTCAATCTACCAATTGGTGGATGATACTAGGGCTAATATTCATATTTGTGCTAATGTATCATTATTTTTTTTACCAGGTCACTTGGGGCTCCGTGTTGATGGGGAGTGGGTCACATGCTTCTGTTATTGTTGTTGGCACGATAGATCTGAAGCTTAATTCGGAAATGGTCGTGCGGCTAAAGAACGTGCAACATGTCCCTTCAATCAACAAGAATTTTGTTAGTGGTTCTCTTCTTTGCAGAGATGGGTATAAGTTGGTGTTTTGAGTCGAATAAAGTAGTCATACCAAAGTACAAACTATTTATTGTAAAGGCTATGATAGCGGAGGCTTATTTTGCTTTTCCCTTGAAAACGTTTGTAATAAATTTGTGAATCATCTTTGCGACAATGTTATTGGTAGTGAGGCAAGTGTTTGGCACTCACGACTATGTCATCTCAATTTTGATTCTATGTCTTAGCTTTCCAGTATGAAATTAATTCCAAAATTTTCTATTGTCAATGGTTCTAAGTTCCAAAGTTGTATGCAGTCTAAGCAACCTCGCAAGCCTCATAAGGCAGCCGAGGAAAGAAACTTAGCACTATTAAAACTCATACATTCAGATATCTATGAGATAAATGCTGTGTTGACAAAGGGTGGAAAAAGATGCTTCATGACTTTAGTTAATGATGCAACTAGATTTTTCTATGTGTATCTTTTAGAAACAAAATATGAGTCTTTAGCTTACTATAAAATCTATAAGGCAAAAGTTGAGAATCAACAGGAAAGAAAAATCAAAAGAGTTAGGTCGGATCATGGTGGAGAGTATTTCTCCAGTGAATTCTTCCAATATTGTGCAGAGCATGGTATTATCCATGAGAGAACGCCTCCCTATTCGCCCCAATCTAACGGGGTTGCCAAAAGGAAGAACCACTAAAAGGAAGAACCGCACCCTGACTGACTTGGTTGATGCCATGTTAGACACTACAGGATTATCTAAGGCGTGGTGGGGGGAGGCCTTGTTGACCTCGAGTCATATCCTAAATAGAGTTCCCACTAAGAACAATGAGGTAACTCTATATGAGGGATGGGAAGGAAGAAAACCATCGCTACCCTACTTGCGCACTTGGGGTGCTTGGCGTAAGTCAATGTAACGATAATAAAAAAGCGTAAACTTGGACCTAAAACTATTTATTGTGCCTTTCTAGGCTATGTTCATTGCAGCATTGATATATGTTTCTAGTAGTTAAACCTGAGGTATCTAGCATGCACGTCGGTACGATAATGGAGTCTCGAGATGCAATGTTCTTTGAGAATATATTTCATATGAAGGATATGCATAGCATTCCGAAGTCATGTTTGTGATTTAACTCCTGAACCTGCCATACCATTGAGCATTTTGAACAAACACATGAACAAACTCCTGAGAAGGATGACAGTGATGCTCCTAGAAGGAGCAAGAGACAAAGGACTGCAAAATCCATTGGTGATGATTTCACTGTGTACCTTGTGGATGATGTTCCCAAAACCATTTCACAAGCATATGCATCACCTGATGTAGACTATTGAAAGGATGCAGTCCATAGTGAAATGGATTCCATTCACGCTAACAAAACTTGGAAAATCACAGATCGTCTTTATGGTTGTAAACTAGTTGGATGCAAGAAGGTGTTCAAAAAGAAGCTTAGGTCTGATGGTACTATTGAGATGTATAAGGCTCAGCTTGTGGCCAATGGTTACACCCAAAAAGAAGGTGAGTATTTCTTTGGTACTTATTCACCTGTTGCTGCGTTGACCACAGTACGTGTATTACTGTTCTTGGCTGCCTCTTATGGTCTTCTCATTCATCTAATGGATGTTAAGATAGTTTTCCTTAATGGAGAGTTAGATGAGAAAATCTATATGGAACAGCCTGATAGATTTGTAGTAAATGATAAGAAAATAAAGTGTGTAAGTTGCTAAAATCTTTGTATGGCCTTAAGCAAGCACCCAAGTAATGGCGTGAGAAGTTTGATAGAACTCTAACATTTGAAGGCTTTACTGTAAACGAAGTTGATAGATGTGTATACTATTGCTATGGTGGGGGTGAAGGAGTTATTTTGTGCTTGTAGGTGGATGAAATACTTATATTTTGAACAAATCTTGATGTGATCAATGACGTCAAGATGTTTTTGTCCCAAAGCTTTGATATGAAGGATCTGGGAGAAGTTGATGTAATTATGAACATCAAGCTGATCAAAGGTGGGGATGGGATTACACTTGTGCAATCCCTTTATGTGGAAAAGGTCTTAAGCTGTTTCGACTATATGGACAGCAAGCCTTCTCCAACACCTTATGATGCTAGTTTAATACTTTAGAAGAACCAAAGAATTGCTAGGGATCAACTGAGATACTCTTAGATTATTGATCACTTATGTACTTAGCTAGCGCTACAAAGCCTGACATCTCTTTTGCTATGAGCAAATTGAGCCGGTTTGTGTCTAATCCGGGTGATGATCATTGGCGTGTTCTTGAGAGAGTAATGCGTTATCTGAGAGGCACTATGATTTATGGAATTCACTATACTGGGTATCCTAGTGTACTTGAGAGATATAGTGATTCTAACTGGATATCTGATGCTGATGAGCTTAAGGCCACGAGTGGGTATGTATTCACTCTTGGTGGTGCTGCTGTCTCAAGGAGGTCTTGTAAACAAACCATATTGACGAGGTCAACCATGGAAGCATAACTCACAATATTGGACACATTCACTATCGAAGCAGAATGGCTTCGTGAACTCTTGATGGACTTACTGGTAGTTGAAAAACCGATACCGGCTATCCTTATGAACTGTGATAATCAAATGGTTATCGTGAAAGTGAACAGTTTGAAGGATAACATGAAATCCTCAAGACATATAAAAAGACGGTTGAAATCTGTCAGGAAATTGAGAAACTTCGAAGTGATAGCTTTGGATTACATCCAAATCGCTAAGAATCTGGCAAATCCGTTTATAAAGGGTATCATGAAACGTGGTAGATGGTACATCTAGGGAGTTGGACATGAGACCTACCAAATAGTTAACCACAGTGGTAACTAAAGCTATGTGACCAGAGATCTCGTGAATTAGTACCTGGGTAATAACAAGCTATTGGATTAACTGAAGAAGAGTATATTCTACATCCCACTCTGTGAAAGATGTCGTACTCTTAAAATCTGTGAGGCAGGTTGACTACGGTCTTAATGTGTTATGTTGGTTTTTAAATACACAAAGATACTATCCCACGGAGCATTCTTGAAAGAACATACCTATATGAGTCCGACTGTTAGTCGCAGTCCGTGACACATGGGTACTCTCTAAGAAGCTCATGAAAAGGCCAAGGAGTATGACTTATACGCTCCACCCGAGGGGTAGACTGTTGGCAACCTAGTATCAGTCAGGGCCTTAAGTGAAACTTGACTACACAAAACTTGCAATTCAAGGCATAGCCCATTATTCAAGGTATAGTCCATTGTCACCGAAAGCTGGTATAAAAATAGTATTTTAGAATAGGCAAAGATTTATGGGACCTCTGGGATCTGGTGGGGGATTATTGGAATTATTTGGGCTAGGCACATTAGTTCACAAATAGTTATTGAAAAATCCCAAAGGCCCATTAGGTGGTAGAGAGATGAAAAGAGAACAGTACCATATTGCTAGTGGAGGTGGACGAAAACAAACTCATAAAAGGTGATTCCTTCCACATTGCTAGAGTATGAGAAAAAGAGGGAGAAGAAGAAGACACGCATGCGCGTTCGCTTGCGCCTCGCCTCACCACGCCATGCTAGTCGATGCGCGTACGCGACATGCACATGAATAGCGCAGCGAAATCGAGTCCGACGGCTTGCGCAAGCGCATTCCTCTTTTGCAGTATTTGCGGTGTGTGAATGTAGTCAACACAGTTACATGAACATGGCATATTTTACGCAGAATTAAATGCTCATACGAACCGTAACCAACTCGTATCATGCTCCACATTTCTCTCTCTCTCTCTGTTATTTACGCGAAACAGAGATCATATCTCTATCTATCTCAAGCCTTTTGCCTTCCTTTAGTACTGCGTTGCCTCCTTTTTCCCCATCCCTTCGTTGGTGTGCACCGACTGTTAGGAGAGCATGTCTTCGAAACGTTCGTCCTTGAGATCCTGCATCGGGAGAGGGCGAATCACGTGTTTGGGAAGTGTCTTCACGCGACTACTTGCTGGTTTCTTCACTGACAACCGGCTTCAACTATATCGCCTACTACCGGTTTGGCCATGCCTTCGCGTCCACTCGGTAACATGCGAACGACATCTATTTTCTATGCATAGATTAAAAATGCTCGTTAGCCTGTTCTGCTCATTTAATAATATGCATGAGATAGACATTACAATTGGCATATTGCTAGTGTATAGTCTATTTATTTCCACTAGTTTATCTTCAATTATCATCATAGTTTATTTTCAGAATAAATTCATCATTAGTATGCCTAATATTCTAATAAGAAGTAGCAACAGCACAAACAGCAGCAGCAGTCGGCTAGTCATGCAAGTAAGCACAAGTTTTTTACTCCAACCAATAGTTCAAATGTAAGATTAGAAATAGTATTACTACTACATTTCCTTTGATGGACGGTAACCAAAGTAAGCAGATGCATGAGCTATAGGAGCTTAATCACTTTATCAGCGCAAAATGGGAGAATGACACTGTAGCACTGTAATTTGTCAGTTCTAAGACAACACAATGGTTGAAATAATTTATAGCAGTAGCACCCTGTTGGTCTTATCAGATATAGCACAACATCCTTCTAATCAGAAAACAGCTTATGACCATAGGGAGTTCGTAACGCACGCCGCTAGTGCTCATGCTCTTCCTAGTTGTATTCTTGAACATTTTTTTTGTAGATCATTGTATTCTTGAATATAACTTACCTCTTATAGAGGAAGAGATTGCTAGTCAAGAGGCATGCCACATCAGCATACTTTGCGGAGAAGTCCTTGCATTTACCGTAATTGCGTACAGGTCCCCAGCAACGAGAACTGTTGATCTTGTAGGTGGGTGCCGATCCGGCCGTCCATGCGTCCCCGAGTCCATACCCTTCCATTGCCACAAAATCGAGCCTCACGGCGACCTTTAGGAAGTGCTCTCCTTTTTCCTGCCCCCGCTCGCCTTCACCCGGCCGTATCGCTGCCACCTTCGCTGCTCCTCTCCGCGCGCTCACCCTCACCTTTCCCCTCTCGTCCCCTGCCATCTCGCCCTCACCGCTCCTCTCCATGCACTCACCCTCGCCCTTCCCCTCCTATCCCTTACCATCGTCCGACGTTGACCTCCTTGACCCATAACGATCTGCACTTCCCTCCCCTTCTTGCCATGCCCCTGCCTCCCCTCCTCTGGCCAGCCACCCATCCAGCATCTTTTCCACTCCTGCCCACCGTCTACATATGCAGGATCCCAAATCCAGGTCCCAACCCCCCCCACGGAGATTCAGATTTTATTCCTTCATTTCGTCCCTTCGTGCCCAAATAGACTTGGTTTATTGAATTCACATTGACTTGCTTGTATTCATTGGTCCTAGGTACTTCCCCAACTCAGATCCCTCAAGCTTGCCTTGCCATGGAGTTGGGCCCACGAGATCGGGCCTCAACTACCCCATAGAGCCCTCAAGCTTGCCGCAACATGGAGTTGTGCCCAAACCGCCTCGCAGAGCCCTCGAGCAAGGTTTCTGTGACACTACGGAATGGTGTGACATTATTTAATGTGAATGTTGAGGTCAAAAACTTTATGAAATATGAAATTGGAGGTTGAAACCATACGCTACGAGGTTTATTTGCGTTTCCGGGCCGTTTCCGGGAATTTGGGCCTTTCCGGGGGAGTTTGGGCCTAAGAGAAGGGGTTGTGGGCTTTGGTGGGATGGAGTATGAGTCCATTTAGGATTAGGATTCCTATTTGGGCTGGTAAAAAGGGCCCCCCTACCCCTTATTGCGCCCCCACCTCCCCTTGTGCCCTAGCCGCCCCCACCTCCCCTCTCCCTCTTGGTCGTGCCCATTGCCCCCCCCTTTGCTCCCCACCTCCCCACCACCTCTCCTCCACCCCTTGCTGCCCTAGGGTAGCCTCTCCACCCCTGCACCTCGAAGATCCGTCCATTGGAGCGAGGAGCGAGGAGCGAACCGGGAGGAGATCTATTGGGTTTTCGTGCGTTGGGCGAAGGTATGGCCATGGGAATCCTTGGGGGTTGGTCTAGGTACTGTTCTAAGGGTCATTATCATGTTTTTAGATCAATTGGTAGTGCTGGAATTGAGTAGATTAGATTAGATCTAGAAGTTGCCACGTTCTCTGTTTCGGGCAGCATGAGCAGTCGACCTAGGGTTTGGGTTTTCGCCAATTTAGAATCGAAATTTGGTCGTACGGCTGTTGAAGAAGTTGTAGGTAACTTCAATACCTTTCAGTGGGTAACTGGGTATAAAGAACTTTAAATTCCGCCCAGCCGTTTGAAAGTTATTCTTGTTTTACCGAACGTATTAAAATCTGTGACGTGATTGGAACAGATCACGGTATTTTGTAGATTAAACAACTTTAGAGTCTGAATCAGTCTTTCCATATACTTAGAAAAAGTTAGGAAATTTCCTAAGCTACGCGAGGATGTACTCGTTTAATTGATTCGAAGTCCCAGAACTCAAGTTGTGCCTTTTGGAAGGCTGCTGTCCCGACGGGACAGAACCTCTGTTTTTGGGTTTTGCGAGTAGTTGGCGATGTCGGGATAGAAGAGGGTTTGCGTACTGTTTTGCGGAGATGATTGTGAGTGTGTGGTCCCTATGTGCAGGTGGTGTGACCCCGGGAGTGCCTTCTACATCTCGCCAATCCGTCGCCCGTGGTTGAGGCAAGTGTATTGGAATGGGTAGAGGGTTATTGTTTGCTAGATCGGTTGTGATTGAGATCTAATACATGATATGTTCACATGCTATGCTTTAATGATTGCCAATGATATGATGAATATGTTTATTATGTTATGATGCCATGTGTTAGTGTACAAGTTATTTATGATGTTGACATGTTTGCATACATGGCATGTTACATGGCCTGGGCGGTGAGAAAGTCATAACTAATCCGGGGAAGGTCGGTGAGAAAGTTATGACTATTCCGGAGAGCCAATGAGTAAGTCCTACATCGTGATTCCATCCACCGCGGTGTGGGGAAGCGAGGAGTAGGCACCCTCCATCTTCGGGATGGAAGGGGGGAGAGGGTGCACACCGACGGGTGCGTACTCAACCATACCGATATGAGTTTCCAAGGAGACATGAGCATCGCATCGCATTGCATACATAATGATAATGATATGTGATCATGAGTGAGATGATATACATGATGTGAGTTGTTGTAGCCATGTAGTTGTTTTTGTTTGTACCATTGCAATTTACTTGCTGAGTGATGAACTCACGCTTGTGTTTATGTTGTTTTTCTTTAGGTACCATGACACCGGCATGTGGGAAGGGGCAATAGCTACACATCTTCACGTAGTCCAGACACATTTTCTATTGTTTAGTCAAGTTCATAATAAGTGCCATGAACTAGGTGCTTGGAATAATTTTTGTGTGCTTGTGATCCTTATTTGCTTAGCCATAGTTTATGGAGTGGTTGGCTTTAGTATTATTAACTTATGTTGATGCTTTATTCGTTTGTATTGCTGCTTTAGATGCCTTATGTTTTGCTATGAATTGCCTTGTTATTGCTATCGCTTCAATTCATGTTAAAACAAAGGAGATGCTCCCGAAATTTTGGTTTTTAGCATATGCGCCTTTGCTGTAATTTATCGTTAATTGTGGTATTTAGATGTTGTTTAGTCTATGTTTGGTAGCATTCGGGCATATTAGATGCCGGGGTGTTACAGTTTCAAATTTTGTTTTCAGTATATATCTCGGAGGTGGATGAAATTCGAAATTTTGGTGAGATCTCATAATTTCGTATAAAATTCAGACAAAACCCAAAAATCAAATTTCAAATCCGGTTATTTTTCAACCAGGATTTCTGAGATTTTGACTAAAATTACCGAGATCTCGGTCAACTTGAACCAGCCAAAAAATAATAAAAAACACGTCAATTTTATTGTGTGGAAGATCTTGGCCGCAAATCCAATTAAATCCGGCTCACAAATATTGAAATCCGGTCAAAATGTTCGAGATATTGGCCGAAATTATTGAGTTCTCATCGAAATTTTTGAGAGAACTGTAGCACTTTGAAATTTTTAATTTCCTTATCTGACTGAGAATTAGGATCTCGAGAGGGGTCCAAAATCCATGATCTCTACCGAGATTTTTGAAATTTCATCCGGATTTTGAACCATGCCCTCGAGTACCTTTTACAGGAATTAACCAGAGGACCTATTTCAGCTAAACCGTTCCCAACTCCCGAGTTTAGCTACGCGCCGGAGCCAAACTGTATTTTCGCTAGCGCGAGAGAAGAAGCGTGCAGGGCAGGCCCCCTTCCATTGAAGTCGCACCACCTCGAAGGCTCCCGTCCCCTCTACTAGGCTGGCATGGAGTTAGTGGGAATCCATCTAGGTCGATTTCTTCCATTCTGTCGATGTGGAAGCCCTAACTCATTTTTCTTGTATTGTTCTACGAGTGTTTCATTCTTTGCTGTGAGTAATCAAATCCAAATCAGTCTCTTTCCGATATACTAGATCCATCCAGTTAGTTGCGGAATTTGATTTGATTGTTCTAATATCAGCTCTTCCTAGAATTTTGGGGCCCCTGGTTTATGGAATAGATTGCTAGCATTGTTTCGTTAGGGTTTTGTACATTTTTATGTTTACCCAAATTTGTTTGCATAGACATTAATAAGAACATTTTTTGTGAAAACTAACTTCATACATCCTAACATGCGGTGAGATGAAATCAAGCCAATTCATTACTCAAAATGGTGGAGGGTAGGAACAGAGGAGATGACCAACAACAAGTAGAGAGTGAAAATTTCCAAGAAGCAACATTTTTTGAAATGTGCGTGCATTTGTCGAACGAACCACACACTTAATTTATTTGCATTTGTAAAACCATAGAATTCTTTGGGTTGTTATTATTGTCCTTTCACTACTAATCTCAACAACATCTGTTCTTTGTGGTGGTTTCAGGGAGTGTGAATAAGCGGTCAGTCGATCACAAGTATGAAAGAATGGATATAGTTGACAAGGAGGCAACGCTTATGGAGCTGGATAAAGGTATGCCAATTAAACAAATAATTACATTATAATACACTATTAGTTTTTCTTTTCATATATCATTTTAGTTTTAAATTGTTGAGAGAACTTTTGAGTGCATTTGGTCATACTTATTACATAGTGTTATCCACATATAAATGGGACATTTTGCGGGAATTGATCCTTACATGTTAATATGCATAGTGTTGCCTATAAAGAGATGTCCTTCACCTAGGACGGCCTTATGGCAACATTGACTAGGGCGTTAGCAGGGTATACCCCTTGCCATGAACTCACAATCTGCATTACACTGTTGGATCCTCTTCCCTTCTCCATCTCCGTTTTTAGGGAAGATGCTCCCAGATCTCCATTTCCCATGGGTATCCTAGTGAGGATTCTGATGGAAATTGTTTATCTAGATATTTTAGCTGAACCAAATCAAAATCAGCTAAAGTTCCTTGACATTTGTAGGAACTCATATAGTTGTATTAGGCCCCTTGCCACAAACTCACAATCTGCATTACACTGTTAGATTCTCTTCCCTTCTCCATCTCCCTTTCCAGGGAAGATGCTCTCTGACCTCCATTATCCCAGTGAGGATTCTCATAGAATTTGTTTACCTAGATATGTTTTTACCTAGATATGTTACCTGAACCAGATCAGAATCAATTAAAGTTCCTTAACATTTATAGGAACTCATATAGTTGTATTCGGTTACTATTATCACCACAAGTGTGTTCAAAATTGCAATACAAACCTCTGTTAAATTAGTTAGTATTGACTAATTTACAAGAATCAAGTAGATGTTTCTCTAGCGATTTTCCTTTGATAAAATGCAAACATAAATTGTTTGTATATAATTTGGCAAACTAAAAAGGTATTGAGATGCATTTTGTAGGAAATATATTACAAGCATAACCAAACTGCAAAGATCAGATATGAGTTGTGCTATGCACTGTTTGCAATGAATAGTTGAAAATATTTGTGTCCCTATCATTACATTGTGTCACGCCAGTGAATTTTTTTAAAAAAAATATTTTCCCCTTTGGGCCGAGCCCAACCTGGCCCACTCGGCCCCGTTCCCTTTCTTCCTCCTTTAGCTCTCTCTCTCCTCCCTCACGCCCGGCCTTGCGTCGCCGCCTCCCTCCACCCTCTTTCTCGCACGTGGCCCCGCCTTTCTCGCGCGGGCAAGCTCGCCACAACCGTCGCCGCCCTACCCCACGCCAGTCGCTACTTATCCCGCCATCGGCCGCCGCCTAACCACCCGCAACCGCTGTCGCCAAAATCGCCGCACCACCGGCCGCCACACCCTTCCCCCTATTTATACCCCCCTGGTGCACCACCCTCACTCTCTCTCTGCCCTTACCTCTCCCTCTCTTCCCCGCTCTCCTCTCCCTCTTCGGCCGCGTCGCCGCCTTCTTCCTCGTGTCCTGCCGCCCCATCGCCGGCTTCCTCCGCCGCCTCCGCCGCCCCTCTGGCTCCACCGACCCCACCCAGCTCGCCGCTCCTGCGTCAGTGCGTGCATCGCTGCCTCCTCCTCCTCCGGCCTGACCACCGTGGCACAGTGCAGCTGGCGCCTTGTGCTCGCCGCGCCAGACGCAGCGTCTGCCGGGTGCACGGTGCGCCCGTCTTTTGGCCATGGACCGAGTCCACCCGAGCGGGCCCACCTATTAGTCTAATCGAGATTTTTCGATTCAAAAATAAATTTGGTCGAAATTAATTATGACATCAACATTGAGTCATAATCTGAGTTTTCATTTTAAAAATAAATCCAAAAATCCGTCGCTGACGTGAGCAAGCGCAATAATTTAGATTTTTTCTTTAGAAAAATAATTCAAAAAAAATCAAAAAAAAATCTTTTTTATTTGTTTTTAAACTTTTGAGAACCCGTTTTCGCCCATTCGAACTCTGTTTGGCTAGTTTGTTATTTTTATTTGAATTTGGTTGGTTTTCACATGTAGATTTTGGAGAGTCCGAGGAGTACCCGTGCAACGATTTCAAGCAGCAACTCATCGAACCAGGCAATTCACACCACCTTGATCATATTGCTCCTAGTTTGTTAACTTATATGTTGAATTTTAAATTATTGCATGCCTATTTGTTATAAATGTTATTTCCTGGCCCAGTTTTAAATGCTGTTATACCCAATAT
This sequence comes from Rhipidocladum racemiflorum, assembly GCA_036346355.1. Classification (NCBI taxonomy): domain Eukaryota; kingdom Viridiplantae; phylum Streptophyta; class Magnoliopsida; order Poales; family Poaceae; genus Rhipidocladum; species Rhipidocladum racemiflorum. The sequence continues at coordinate 60,352,639 of CM070591.1, forward strand.
TGGTACGTCACCTTTGAAATTGAATTTCGATGCCATTGTAACCTTAAGAAAAATATGAATTACTATATGTTAATATTTAGAGATTGCTTAGACATGCTTAGAACTGAACTTAGAAAGTTTTGGGAGTTTTGTGCCAAAATAATGTTTTGTTAAAAGTGAAAGTCATAATGTTAGTATTATTGGTATGGTTAGAAATAAAAATGTGATTTAGACTAGGCGAGAAAGGGTTAGGTGATGGTATGGGTATTGTTATGGGTTTGTTTAAAGTCTCGCCTAGTTAATTAAGGACTGATTTGAGTTTTGCTGAATCTAAAGTTTAACCGTACTACCACAAGTCTGGAATGGGACAAACCTGCTTTATCGTGATTTTCTCTATCGCACATCAAAGTAAGTGTGCTAACGCAATGAGAATATCATATCTTATGGGTAAAGTTGTATAAGCTCTACAGAGTGTAAAACTAATCGATTAGCCACGCCCACAGTTATGGGCACGCCGAGCAAGCCATTCACAGACTAGAATTTGTTAAGTTTAAAATTTGAGTTTATAAAAATGGATTTGGGATGGAGAGAGTACATCAGGGGAAAAACTTGGAGAATTCCAGAAGTGATTCCTGAGTTGAAAACATTTAAAAATAAAGTTTCCTTAAATTATTGCAATTTGAAATTACTTAGAATATTTAAAAAATTGTTGCTTTATGCTAAAATGAACCATGCAACCTTCCTTTATTGCCTATACATTATATTGCATTTTTCTATGTGATTAGTACTTTTGTACTCACCCTTACTTACTCTACTGCTTCAGAAGAGGACTTCTACGCAAGTGAGGATCTCGATGACTAGGCTGCTACCCCCAGTCGATTGCCTTAGGCAAATTTGCTGAGTTCTACTACGATTTTATTTTACTTTCGTTGTATTATTTTATATTGGTTTGCATGCCATTTATGCTGTAAACTCTAATAATTAAATAAATAAAAAATTGCTTGATATGTTGTGGTATTATTTTTACTGTGTGTACTAGCTTTTTCTAAACTAATACATGATACACAGATAATTTCATAATTGTTTTTCCGGGATTCGACACATTGCTACCTCCCATTAGGGCTGGAAATTAAGCTCGAGGCTCGCAGCTCAGCTCGTCTCGAAGCGGCTCGGCTCGGCTCGAAGCGGCAATGAGCCGAGCCCGAGCTGGCTCGCGAGCGGCTCGTTAGGCTTGTTACATTATGGTGCATGCTGTCTGTCATCAACTCAGTGCTCATCATTAGCAATTGTGGATATGGCAGTCTGAAATAACACTAGGCATAATACATCATGTATTCATTCACTATTCAGCTTCTTACCTCTGTCTTGTATAACATGTGCCATTGCATTATTGCAAGTTCCCTAACTAAAATATATGGTTCTACAAGTGCTAAGTAGTAGGGAGAAATATGAGTTTGGCAATTGGGATAGGTAAAATGACTCTTTAGGCAAAATTTGTTCAATTTTATGTCAGGTAAATTTTATATTCTGGCCCTTGTGTTTTAAAAATGTCCAGATTGACTCATTTACCTTTAAAATTGGTGCACGATTGATCCTTCTGTTCAAAAGGATGGATTAAGATTCAAGCAATGTATAGTACAGCTTAAAAATGGGGCTTTTGCCACAGTAATGTGCAAAGGCAGATGGAGCCCAGCCCTTCGTGTCATCTATTTTGCGAAAACACATCTTGTGAATTTTCAAATTACATCGAGACCTTTTCAATGGTACTTTTGCAAAAAAAGCTTATGGTTATGTAAATTCGCACCCGGGTCCGAATCGAGCCCTTTTGCAAAAAAACTCTCGCGGTTCCAGAAAATTACGTCCAGACCGAGGCATGCCCCTTTTGCACAAAAAACATGTTTATGGAAAATTGCATCCTTTTTTGCGAAAAACCCATACAATCTTTGATTTCTTCTCATTCACCGTTCATGTGAAAGCCCCCACGAATTCTAAAATCATGATTATTTCAGTTTACGTTTCGCCTTGCAAAAAAAAACATATGGTTTTGAAAAATTGCATGACTATTTTTCTTTTGCAAAAAGCCTATAAATCCCAGCTGAACACTTTATTAAAAATCACTCGACACAACATAATGCATGGCCCTACCTAATTAGTTTTGGTGGTTGGTCACTAGCTACGAGCCTACAACTGAAGCAGATAACAGATATCCTAGCAACCTGAATAATTTACTTTCCTTTTTCAAGCAGAGTGTATACAAAATGTCTAAATGTCTGCTAGTGAACTTTTTCACATTCGGCAGTGCAGCAAGCTGAAGGTAATAGGTGTGATTATCAAGTCACACACTGATACAGACATCCAAAACAACACAAACAAGCACTTAGAACATGTACAATAGTACACACAGCTACTGTATATATACTTCGTCGTATCATTTAGAGATAAAACTAAAAACATCTTGTACAATAGATATCATATATTTGTGTTTATGAGATTCTACAATCTTTTAATTATATCATGAAAATGTATTTATTATAGGCAATAACTCATATAATAGTGTTTTATGTTGTCTATATACTCGTCTCTTCACGAAAAAATAGCTATACTCTCTCTTTCTCTCTCTTCTATATCAACAAAAATCTTTTAAGGTAAAGCTAACACACAGCTGACATCACATCATTGTAGGTGCCCTTATAAGCCAAACATTTTCTTCCAATTTTCAAGATAACTGAGAATGAACAGAAAGAACCATTGCAGCAGCATAATCCCAATCAATCGAGCCATTTAATCACAAAATTGAGCTACATTTCTCCTTACATATTTGATCCGATACATCCTATTTCAGTGACTCGTTCCTAATTTCATTGCCCTTAATTTACAATTCCCTCTCTGGCTAAGCATCGGTATTAATCAAGTGTAACAATTCAATTGTACAACAAATACAACGAACATTAGTACACATAGCCTCACCAGTACAACCTGACCGGCGGCACCGTGAAGCCTTGGGCCTCGTCAAGAAACGGCACCGTCGCCGGCCGCGCCTGGAGGTCGCCGTAGAATTCGTACTCCGCCTCGTAGTCGTGCAGGTCCAGCTCCTTCTTCTGGCTCGTGTGGTAGTGGTGCTTCGCCCCCGCCACCTTCCCGAACCCGAACACGGACACCTCGTCGCACACCCCCAGCGCCATCACCACCGCCTGCATCCCGGACGAGTAGTGGAAGTACCTCTCGTCGTGCTTCCTCGTCCAGTTGCTCGCCGGCTCGCCCGTGGTGGCCACGAACCGTCTCAGCGAGTAGTACTTGGCGATGCGCGCGCACAGCGCGTCCAGGCGCGCGTCGGTGACGAGGAGCGGGAAGGGGGAGGCGGGCGTGGCCGTGGCGTTGCAGATGAGGGCGTCGAGGAGGTGCGCGGGCTGGCAAACGTACATGGCCATGGGGACGGTGGCGCCGTACGGGTGGCAGCCGCAGGCGGCGGAGGTGACAGCGTTGCGGGCGGCGCAGAGGTGGAGGATGTTGGAATTGACGAACGAGAGGGACGTCTTGGCGCCGACGTCGGCCGCGAAGCCGGCGACGCGGGCGTTGTTGAGGCGGATGACGAGGTCGTGCGCGTCGATCTGCGCGCCGCGGCCGGAGCCGAGGAGAACGCCGCTGTTGCCGACCACGGCGCAGGTCGGGAAGCGCCGGCCGAGGAGTGCGGCGAGGTCGGTCATGACGCTGGCCGCATTTCTAATTGGGCGGCGTCGGTGGGCCAGAAGGAAGGAGCGGAGGGAGCCGCGAAAGGAGGCGAGGAGGGAGTCGTCGGAGGGGAGCGTCCCGGCGGGGACGCGAAGGCGGGAGACGGTTCTTGGTCGCGGCGGGCCGCGGGTGGAAGGGCTGTAAGGGAGGCGGAGGTAAAGGAGGCGGTGATGGTTGCCGAGGCTGGGGAAGGTGGATATGGAGGCATTGGCAAAGAGAGCGCCCGCCTCGGCAAGGACCTGGTCGGCACCAACATCGGAGGCGGCCAGGCGACGTAGGAGTGGGTCGCCGGCGGGGTGAGGTGGACTTTGGGGGAGGAGGAGGCGGCAGCGGAAGTAGAGGGAGAGGAGAGTGAGCAGGAGGAGGATGAGGATGGGCGGGAGGTGGCGACGCTTCATCTCCGGCGGTGTGGTCGCGGGGACGGCGAGATCCGGCGGCCATTAGTAGGCGCCGTCGAGGTGGGAGGTGGAGTGACCGACTGGGTGAGTGGGGTGGGGGAGAAATCAGAGATGGTGGGCTGAGAGCTGGGGACGAAAGGTACGAAGTGATTCCAGTGGTCTGAACGAGGTCACTGACACGTGGGACCATAAAGACGATGGGGTCGACGTGTCAGTGGGTGATTCGTTTGTTGGTTAGTTAGGTGGTTAAGCGGTTGCTGTGGGGACGGTATTTCCAAAGGAAGAAGTGACATTCGAAGAAGTGTTGGTGCGTGGTTTAAACTTTCGATTAAAAAATTTGCTATTTAATCCAATGACATTGCAAAACAAGATTACTTACGTTCTATCGCTGTTTTAGTCAAAAGGGTTAAGTGGGCGCACTAACATGCTTATGACTTCTTCTATTTCGAAAAATAGACGGGAACATATCTAGTGCTAATGCTAACTAGGGAACGGCTCAGATCGAGGTGAGTGGAAAGCCCCAAACCCACTTACGCATTTTTTTAGAAAGGGAATGACTATTTTGAGATTAACCTCAAAGTAATAAATTTAAGGTCATCTCCTTAGAATCATACTCCCTCTAGGTGCAAAAAAGATGTCGTTTTGGACATAGTGATGGTCAAACTTCTAAAACTTTGACTATCGATATATTTTAAAATATTTAAATTATATACATGAAAATTATATGTGTAGACTTGTCTCGAGAAGTACTTTCATAATATTATAATTTTATTGAGTTTTATAAATATATTATAATAAAAATTAACGGTCAAAGTTGTGTTTTGAAGACCGTGTCGATGTCCAAAACGACTTCTTTTTTGCACCTGGAGGGAGTATTTGTCATCTTCTCCATCCATCTCCCTCCTTTCCTTTTTCCTACTCACTTCCCCCACCCCCTTCTTCCATGTCTAATATAAAGATTTAAATTATAACATTTTAATTTTAAAAAATTTAAATATGAAATTTCAACTCAAAAAAAATTAAGTCAAAAATTTTCAATTTAGGAAATTTCAACTTGAAAAGTTTCAAATTAGAAAATTTCAACTTATAAAATTTTCGATTCAAAATCTTTTCATTCGAAAAGTTTTGATGGAAAAAACTTTTGGTTTGAAAAGTTTTGATTTAAAATTCAAGTCAAAAAAATTTCAAATTGAAAAGTTTCAACTTGAAAAAAAAATAAATCAAAAATTTTCAAATTAGAAAATTTCAACTCGATTTTTTGAGGTGAAACTTTCTAATTTGAATTTTCAATTCAAAAGCTTTCGGTGCAAATCAAATCCTTTAAATCGAAAAAAAGTTGTTGGCTCACAAAGATTCATGTACTAAGGATTCCAAGAACGTTGTTGGCTTTCTTATTCCAAGAACGTTGTTAGCCATCCACGTGTCAATAGTGCAAGGTTGGAGCACGCGGTACACGCGGCGCCGACTACCTTAATGTAACATTTCGGTTTCTGCAAAACCCCTTACGCCTCCCCCTCCTCTCTCTCTTTTGTTTCATTGCCCATCAAGGCATCATACACACACACACACGAGAGATCTAAGGGCATCTGCAATGGTGTAGTCAACTACTAGCTATAAAAAATGTACATGTCATCTATAGATAGCTAATAGACAACCTCTCCAATGGACTAGCTATAGCATTGTCTACAAAATTAAATATGGGCCCATATATAAGAGGTGATAAATGTCTTGTAATCAGCTATAGTTTGACTATAAGTTAGTAGTCAGTTTATATCTCTCTCTTCCTTTTCTCTCATCCACCTAAGCAAAATGCTGAGTTGACACCCTTATAGTAAGCTGAAGTGGCACCATTGCAGATGCCCTAAGGTTAGGGAGTAGGCCCACATGAGCTTGGGATTGGGAGCACAAGAAGAGCATGGTGTGACCCCCAGGGTTTCACTTTTCGTTTCGAGACTACTTTTCGAGGTCCGAGCGGTACCGAAATTCGCGAAATTCGGTTCGAAATTCGTTAAAAACCGTTTGGTTCGAAGTCAAATGAATTTGAAATTTAGTCAAAAAGTCTCGAAATCTCCGAGCGAAATTCGCTCGAAACGGCTCGAAATTCGTTCGAAAAGGTTCGAAATTCGCTCGAAGAGCTCAAAAAACCACTGGGTTCGAAAACCGCTCGAAAAGGCTCGAAATTCGCTCGAAAAGACTTGAAAACCGATGGTAGTTGAAAAAAGAGGGAAAATGTAGAAAAACTAGGAAAAATTGTAAAAAAAATATTGGAAAATTTGGAAAAAAACCATTAAATGCCAAAAATAATATTTGAAAAATTATTTCAACAAATATAACTACTAAATATAATTGAATAAATATTGAAACATGCAGTGTGTTGTGAAGGTGTAGTCTAAAATTCTGATTCAAATGTTGCATTTATTTGATCAACAATGTATTTCCATTTATTTTTTATGCACTATAGTTGATAGTTTAATACTTGCATTCGTGTTGAATATTTAGTTATGATATGGCTCTCTCTCAAAATAATAGGAAAAAATGATAGACAGTTTATTACTATAGATCTCATATAATTCTATATTGATTGTTAACAAGTTAAACTAGGGATTTTGATTTAGTATAATGATCTCTTAGCAGTTTATATGTGATTTTAAGAAAAACTTCGGATATGCGTTCTAAATACAGGTCATGATTTTATGGATAGTGCTCTTCTTGTCTCATGCTGTTGGTTTTTACAAAAAAATATTGGAATTAAATATACTTCAATAAATATGACAATTAAATATATTTCAACAAATATTTATACTAAATATACTTCAACAAATATTGCTACTAAATAAATTCAAGCCTGCAGGCCGAGTTTTTCTTCTTTTTTTTTCTATTATCTACATTTTCAATTGCTCAAATACATCTCTAAAATCCGTATTTTCAAAAAATATTCACACCAATGGTCACAGGGCTATTAATACTAATTATAGAGAAATTTTGGATAAATTTTTCCAAATTTTTTATATTTTTTGAATTCAAATTTAAATTTGAGCGAATTTCAGAACGGTTTCTCTTTTCGGCTTCGAGTGGTACGGGCGAATTTCGCGAAATCCGATCGGATTTCAACGAAAAGTGAAACCCTGGTGACCCCTGCCTAGTCCCCCACCAACCACCCCAACCTTGTCGGCTGCAATCCTGTACCTAGATTTAAAGAAAAGTCCCAATTTCTTTAATTTGCTAATTCCAATTCCCTGTTTTTGATTATTGAGGAGGAAGAAGACTTAATTTGCAGCCATGGAGGAGGAAGAAAGGCTTCGTGTGGGGAAAGGCAAAAGCAGCTGGGACTAGAGAGAGGAGGCATCGTGGTTGCCAGTGCAGGGAGGAGGACTGTGGCTAGGGGTAGAGGCCCAAACCCTAGAGCCCTGCCATCAATGGGGAATTGAATTGGCCCAACTCGATTCGTTCGAGTGATAGGGGAAGTAAGGGATAAGGGTTATTTCTCGAGAAGAATAGGACACCCAGGAATCCGACGCCCCTAGTTGCCATTAGCACCATAGCACTGAAATACACATTAGCACTAGATATGCTGCCAAAGTAGATAGGGTGTGAGTTGCGATTAGTTAGAAAGCGTAGCCAAATCCAATAGAGAGGGGATGAAAGGGAACCAGAAAAGTTTGGCAAGACCATCTCGACTCTTGAGTATGGTAACACAAAGGTAATTCCTACTTACTGCTGGTTTCAAAAGGAATAAATTTATAGGGATAATGCTTATGTGCGACCGGTTGCTCCTTAAGGATGTGTTTGGTTGCATGGATAAGACTGGATGGGATATGGCCATTCAGTCTAGTAGGAATGGAGCCATCCAGGTGCCTATTTGGTTGGGTGGATTGGTTGGGTGGATAGGATGAGTCAATTTTTTTTTTTTTGGATGGATGAGCCTCCCCCAACCGCGCCTCCCCTCATTCCCCATTGCCCTTCCTGTTGTGCCTCCCCTTCAACCGCGTCGTCCTCTGGCCATGCCTCGATCTCCCATATCGCGCTGCCCTGCGCCTCCCGTTGATCTCCCGTGCTGCCCGTCGATCTCCCCGCGCCTCCTGTCGATCTCCCGCGCCGCATCGCCATCCTACTGGGTCGTGCTGCTCTGCACCTCCCCTCCATCTCTTGGGTCGCGCCTCCCCTCTAGACCCATCGTTGTCCTGCCGAGCCGCGCCTCCCATCGATCCCTCGCACCGCACTGCCCTCCTGTCGCGCATTAATCTCCCATGTCGCCCTCTAGCCACACGCGCGTGGATGAGGCCATCCGGCCTTTTTTTTTGGATCGATCAATTCAGTATCTAGAAGGAATATTCTGAAAACTTGGATATCCCTAGCCAACCCATCCAAACAATTGGATGACTCCAAATCTATGGATGGCCATATTCCATCCAACCTCATCCAGGCAACTAAACATCACCTAAGCCAACCAAGCGGCCCACCTTCTTCTTCCACTCGCGCTGGGCGGTGGTGGGTTAGCACACTAGGTGGCAAAGGCACCAGGGATGATGCCGCAAGACAAGGAGGGAGTTGGGCCTACAGGGCAGGGAGGGATGAGGTAGAAGGGCATTCGGTGGGCTACGTGAGGAGGAAGAAGAAGAAATGAGGAGGAAGAAGCATTGTGCTGCGATGGGTAATGGTGCTGGGTGACTAACGTGTGACGCGTTAGTCTTGTCCTTTCAAAAAACCCCATGTACATGGCCATTAGTAGCACAAAACCATAGGTCTTGTGTATCTTTGCACATAACCATGTGGAGACTCCCCTTGTAACATAAAACAACATTTTTTCCATGGCCCGCTCCAACACAATTTCTTTGACTCTAAATCACCCACACACAAGTGGTTACATGGAACCCCTGGTTGCGAGACATGGTGACTGCGCAGCAAGGAGATTCCATGTAAGATTGGCCCAAACATCACGATGGAGGCATATTAGGGTAGTTCGGGGCTGTGTCCTGTTATGATATAAATAGAATCTCAATCCAAGTATGGAAGGACTCTATCTATTGGTGATCGAATCCAAATCTATCTTCAACTAATTTAGCTATATATTGGGCACCCTTTGTAAAGATATATCAATTTAATCTAATAAAGAGAAAGTGCTTTGCCCCTACTTTGTGTGTGCTTCTACCTTTGTTCGTGTAATTTTCTTGGTATATCGTTGATTGATCGTGGGTAAACGACTATATTTTACAACACGTTATCAACACGATGTTCTACCGTGGCCGATCGTGATCGTCTACCTGCATCGATCTACATTGCATCGAGATCATCCTGCCACACGTGGTCACACTACCGCAAGCTCTACGTAAGTTAAATCTGCATAAGTTGATCACACATGAATAATCAATTAAATCCTGCATAATGTTTTTTGCTAACTATAGATTACTAGTTAATCTAATATAATATTGAGATCAAAAGTCACTTTTCATCAAAAAAAATAGGCAGCATCGGTGTTGGTGCTAGAAGCACCATGCCTCCACGCCCACCGACGGTGGCACCGGCAGTGGTGCCTCGGGTTCTGCGCCTGTGACAGTGGCCACCGACAATGGCTCCCACGCAAGGACAGAGTCCCCTACATCGCATGGTGAATCCTCTTTGTTTTCTCCGCCCGCGGTGGCACCGGTCCCCGCGCGGGCTGGTAGTCGCGCCCGGGGGTAGCTCTATGGTTTTTCGCACGGTGATGGGGACGGCTAGTAACGCTCGCTAGTGAGCGCACGCATGGCGGTCACCCCTTGGAATCCGCGCTACACGGCGGTGGAGAGTCGCCTTGTCTTCTGTGCACGCCGGCAACAGTGCCCAATGTTGTTGCGGCTGTTCGGCTCCATAGCCGCCGTCGCACTCGTCGTTGCTCCCACTGTCGATGGCCCACCGCGCACTCACCCACCACCGACTGTAACACTCACAGCGTGACCGCCCATTGTCATATCCGCAGCGCGCTCAACCGCCACAGGTCGTTGCGCCCGCAGCGCGACCGCTATGTGCTTGCTCGCCGTCGCGCCTGCCTACCGACCATGGCTGCTACACGCCCAGAGTGTGCCTCCCCATTATTGGCCATCCCCAGTTTTAAAAAGGATTTCAGGCTCGTGGGCCCAACGGCCGTGTGACCCATTGGGTTGAACCAGCCTCTTGGTTTTTTCAAAGAAAAAGAGCAATTTTTCGTACTTCAAAAATAGGTTAATAATTCCTAAAACTTTATTCTACATCCTAAAAATTAGGTTTTTTGGTATATGGGCTTCCGTAAAATTTGGTAAATTAATATTTAGCACACATTGGAAGTTCCATATTCTGGGTTTATTTTTCTAGCATTAATTCAAGTTTAATATGTACTAAATTTATTTTTTATTATTCAAGTAATTTTTAAAAATTGCTTAAATATTAACAAAAATATTCCATGATTAATTCATGCTGGAATTTATTTTTTCTGTTATTAGGTGATTATGTTAATTGCTTGGTAATTAACAGAAAATTAAATGATATGCTCGAAAAATTTCATATAGCACATTGAATGCTCCATATCTTCGTATTTATTATCTAGCACAATTCCATATTCATATATGTTGAAATTTGTTTTTTCTGTTATTGGTAATTCTAAAAATTGCTGAATAATTAGCAGAAAATTACAAAAATTGCTAGGAAAATTCTGAAAAATTTTAGATAATTATCTATTAAATAGATATAGACTAAGATTTACTGATTAAAGAATGAGCATGCAATATATTAAGTTTACCAATTGTAAAAGTCATTTTGCATAAATAGTAATAGGATATGTCAAACACATCGCAAAGAGGGAATTTATCGAGGTTGCCCTAAATGGCAACAGTAATTACCTTGCCCGGGAAATCAATAATAAGATTAATCTGACATCTTGATCGTTTAGAGCTGCTGTTTTTTCAGCCTGAAACTGATACCACTGTTCTTCCTGAAGCTACCAAGTGTATAGCTTTGCACTTCCAAAGGCACCATCAACATCTTCATACGGACCTGAAGGCCGAATATTTGATGAAAGAGGACCAACTAGTACTTCTGAATACCCTGAAGGGAAAATATATAACCAACAAAGATCTGTCCTGTTGCCAGAAGCACAACATAAATGGATCTTCCCGAGCTTTCATGATTTTAAAGGTTGTGGCAGCATATAACTTTACCATGCACAAGCTTGTACTAAACTAACATTCTGTAACCAGAAAGTTGCCGATGCTAAAATGATCAACAAGATATTATGCACCTTCACCCCAATATAAAGATACTGTTGTAACAATATCATCATGCCAAGTACCAGAAGTACTTCGAGCTTATATGCATTTTGGTAGAAGTAAGAAAGCATGATGAACTCTTGGTGAAGAATCATCACGTACTTGCTAATGGGAATCATATAATGCTTGAAGCACATGCAAATGCTCAACAGGCTAGCAATAGCCAAGACCATGAAAAGGGCCAAAAAGGCATAAATGGGATAAATGGAATAATAACATAAAAGATAAGGGAAAAGGCAATTCATAGTGGAAAAGTAAAGGTAAAGGGTCAGGGGGTTTCTAGGATCAACACTCCACTAACAAGGCTGCAAACCACTGCATAACCCCGTTTTAGGTATAGATGCACTAGCCATTGGTTGTGCAACTATCGCATTCCGAAGCATGTGGTAGACCTTTACACGATCCGCTGAAAAAGTCAATAAGACCCGAGGAAACAATGTTGAGTTATACTTCACCGTTCAACATGTTGTTGACACGAACGCTGAGGAGTGTGATGATATGGTTCTTGAAATTATTGAGTTCGAGGAGTCCCAAGAGGACACCTACGAGTCATATGGAGACATAGATTAGTCTTCTAAGTACTCCTTCACTTTGCTAGTCAATGTCACATATTTCTTATAAGTCTCCTGTAGGCCCCCGGATCGGCTATCCGGAGTCCTCTGTGTAATTCTGTACTAGTCCCAGATCAGTAGCTAGTACACACAGTCAAAAATGATGAATCAATAACCATATCACGAATACATATAACTAAATCAGAATAATACCAAATAAAAGCAAAGACCTTATGGTCAAGGTTTACCATTACGGCCTGAACAGGCTGAATAACTTGAACAACTGCAGCGGAAGACGAAAACGCCAATGCGACCCATCCAAATGCCCACAGGCAATCGAGTGGAGAACACACCCTAGTCGTTGGAAATCTTGAACAGCTTCTTTCACTTCTGAGAGAGGATTAGAATGTAGCACGTGAGTACATAAAGTACTCAGCAAGTCTGGGAAAAATATGCACAATGTAGGCTATCCAAAGATGGCTTGATATGGTTTATTTGCACAAAGCCAAGTTTCATCAAATCATACTTGTTAATAATTTTCACAAAGCATATTTGAGCAATTCTTTTTAATAATTGAATTATGTAATATTGTAGTGAAGGTTCTAACCACCACTCACTAATATACAGGCTCTATCCGCCACATCTCAACAAAATCATGGTTCAATCCAATCACATGGCTTTGTCCGCCATGGTTCACAAAAATCAGGTTCTTTCCACCTACCTGGCTTTAACCGCCAGAAGCACACCCCAGAGTTCTAACCGCTCTCGGATCCCAAAACAAACCATTGTTTAGTTTGAAACCAAAAACCAAAGTCTACCAGTATGAAAGCATTCAGCAAGCTTTGCCTTTGACCGTAGGCACGGCTATTCGAATAGTTTTAACTCTGCAGAGGTGTACAACTTTACCCACAAGACATGATATTCCCTTGATGCCAAGCTATTAGCACACTTCCTTAGGTGTGCCGGCAGGGATATCATGACAAGGCCGTTACAATGTATACGCCTAACCCGACTCACCCGCTGAGGTTTCACCGCTGTTAGGGTTCTATCCGCCCAGTACAGAAGCCCCCTCTTGCGCCGTGTGAGAAAAACAACAACAACAACAACAACAATGCCTCTTTCCGGCTCTCACATTCCACTGAGTGGTGAGTCTAAGTCAGGTTTCTACAAATTAGTTAGCCAGGTCGTGCCCACTTTGACATGTGGTTGTACGGTTATGCTTAGAATGGAGACAGTCATAAGCGTCGGTCCTTAATTGACTTGGGGCGGTACTTGCGCAATGAAAGCTAGCACTCCCTCCGCGCCCACCAGACAAACCATTCCGCCCCAATCCAAAACCATTTTTCATTTTATTTTTATTTTGTAAACCATTGGCAATACTCCTTGCCTATAACTTCCAATACAAGTTTTCAAGAGATAATTGAAAGTCCCACCCATAGGTGAATATTGACCGATAGCGAGGCTAAGCATTTCTACCGTACTATTCTATTCCACCAATAGTTTATTTTATAAAAATACAAAGCTCAGGGTTTGATTACAATCCCTATAATCATTTTTATAATCTCCAATAATCCTTCTACTGCCATAATTTGATAATCCTAAGAATAATCCAATCCAGTATGGTACGTTTACCATGTAAAGTTGATACCATGCCATCACAACTTCAAAATCATACCAAGCTATTATTATCATTGTATATGAAACAATCTCCTCAAAATATAATTCTCATTATCGATTACCCATCATCCATACATCGCGTAATTTTGTAATCTACTTGATCCATCACGAATAATTCACAATCTCATCCCCAAGCATCTTTTAACAAAGACTCCCGAAACCAAGACTTTATTCATTCATCGACTATAATGATCTTCAGTCATAGTGACATCCGATCGACTTAAACAAATCACACATAATCCACTTTATTCATAAATCCACACAAATGGTTATCGCGAGACCATATTTCACAAAATCATCCACTAAACCACCGAGAATACTTCACAACATCACCTTTAATCATCTAGAATATAATCCACCGATAATACTTCATAATAGCATATATTTAATCCTTCACGTCATCACCTCTAAATCATCTACTTTAATCCACCAAGAATACGGAATATTATCATTTACTAAACCACCAAATATTATGGATCATTCACAATTCTCCATAAATGATTAACACATATCTATATTTCCACAATCATCTATTTCTTAATCGATCAGTTAGTAATAATTCCCCAACAAGCACTAATAATCCAACTAACTCTAATTATCATTCGACACTATTTTATCAACCTAAGAAATCCAATTCAACATATTATTTACTTATACTGACCTATTTAATCCAACAAGAATACTTCACAATAGCATACATCTTCCAAAATTTCCCCCAATCCATTATAATGTGAAGTACTATAATAATCCAACTTCACAATACTTCAATCATCAACGTTCATAGATCAATTTCATAATTAACAATCCTCATCAACACTAATATTCATGTAATCTCCAATCAAATTGAGTTCTAGCTTCAATCTACATTTTATACTAATATGTCACATCCAAACTGTCTTCCAAACAATCATTCCTCTAATAAAAGACTATTTTTCCAAAAACATTTATATTGGTGGATTACTATACTAGGGCGACAAAGGGTCGTGAATAACAATATTATGGTGGTAGGAACAACAGGTATAACTAATAGCCTAACGTTAACATCATTCTTTTAATATAAATAGCAATGCAATTTGTAAAACGGTGTAAAACATTTATAAATCATGGGATCAAAATGCGTCAAGGAGACTTGCCTCGGTCACAGCGAGAAAGTTGAACTCTTTGAAGCCCGGCGGCGGAATCGGCGATCGCGTCGGGGTCCCCGGCTACGCGCAAATCGAGGCAATAAATAAATAAAAGAAAATAAATAAAATCCAAAAATTACAAAAATTATACTGACAGGAAGATCTTGATTTTAGATGAATTTAGAAACTTGAACGGAGTCAATCGGAGTTCGGACGCAAAAGTTATAAGCGTTCGAAGTTGAAAAATGATGAAAAATCAAGAAAAAGAGAAAAGTTACTATTTGCTACAGTAATTCGCGAAAAATTTGGTACAGAACCGAGCAAAACCAACAGAGCCCTCTTTTGCTTCCAAAAACCGGATTTTTGCCCCATTTTCGCATGGATTTGGACCAAATAAAATCATGTATTCTCTAGATAACATCCTTAGGGACTCATAGGAGGAAGGAATTGAGTTGGTTCTCACCGGAGATGATGAATTTCGCGATGAATGGAGCTCCGGCCGGATGAACAAAAACTCGAAATTCGTCGTCAACTCTTGATCAAACCTAAAATTGATGATTGGGTTAGACTCTAGACTCATCCAGGGTCACAAGGAACCAAGTGGCACGAAGAATGGCTCACCGGAGAAGGATCTATGAGCAAGAACACGAAGAACACCGAAAAAGGGTGACACCACCTCGGTTTTCTTGATCTCACGGGCAAATGCGTGAAGTAGAGGGAAAGGGGAGCACACTCCCGGAACGGTGATACTTATACGGAGTGAATGGAGGTGGTGGTGCGGCGTTTGGACGAGAAACGGATGAGTTATTGGCAATTGAGTGGAAATCGGTTTTTGCTCGGTTGTTCAACTTCCGGCGAGCGTTGGGATTAAAGATGGTGGGGAATTGGAAGAGGACGCCGCTACGAATTCAACGGAACCGGCGCTTCGCGATTTGGAGTTGAAATGAGGGAGATAGAAGGGTTTCAAGTAAGCCCTAGCCATTGTTGCTTAGTTGGAGCTCTCTGTTGTTGTGAGTTGGCTGGAGGTTGAAGATGGGCACTATTCACTTGACACGTGGCGCTTCCTTATTGGTCCTCCTTTACGCAAACGATTCGCCCTAGAGAAAAATAAGGAAAAATAGCCTAAAAATTCCGGAAAAATTCCTAGAGCCATTTTAGAATATTTGGGACCCAATAAAATTGGTTCCACTGAATTTGGATGATTTTTGTGGAATTGAATATTCGGGTGCGGATCGCAGGCATTAAACAAAAGCTGCGCGAGATAAAATAGGAACGGAGGTCCAAAAATCCGGGGAATGATTCCTAAAATCATTTTGAAATATTTGGAACACTTTAGAAGTGGTTTGGGGATTTTTGGAACCTTTTTGGACTCGGGTGAAATTTCGGGTACCGGCGGGAACTGGAAAATCCGATTTTTCGACCGGAAGGGAATTGAATCCCGATTTTGGATGGGAAAGGATGCCAGGTTAATATAAACACCAAGTAAACTCCAAATTTTGAATTTAATTAATTTAAATTAGATTTTTCTCCGGAAAGCGAAAACTAGGGTGTTACATCTCCTTATCAGTTTAGCCTTAGTTCCTAAATGAACATTTGGTATACGCTCCTGTTGAGCGAATATCATTGAAAAAAATTGAATACATTGATATTTTCCATATATTTGATTTATTGTGCTATGCTTGTTCTATATTTTACAATATGTTCGTGATGCAACAATTGTCTAATTGTTTAATCGTACTTCTAATATAGAACAAAGTAAAATCCGTTGGCGGAGGAGAAAATTTGTCTAGAAAACATGCCCTGTTTGTTTCGGCTTAGGCTTTTTGGCTTAAAGCTAGCTTTTTGGCTTAATGAGCTTTTAAACCGTCTACTTTTAAGTCAAGACATGTTGTTTGGTATCCTGGCTTATTAATGGATTAGATGGTACAACTTATAAATTAAAAGTCCAAAATACCCTAAATGAGATGGTGGATGAATTCTCAATTTATATATGATGGCGTTTGGTGGGTAATTTTGGAGACTTTTAGTGGCAAAGGGTTATTTCATTCAAAAAAGCCCCAAAAAGCTCCTCTTGTCTGGTTTTTGGCTTATAGTTATACAGGGGCTTTTGGCTTTTTCAAAGTCCGGCTTAAAAGCCAGTTATTTGTTTCGGCTTAGGCTTTTTGGCTTTTAAGCCCATGAAAAAGCCGAAACAAACAGGGCCTAAGTAAATTGGAAATATTATGATTATCACTGGAAGCGATGCTCTCATAGTTGGCACAGAAAAGAATACCATATTATACCTTGAGTACAGTTGTACTCTCTTATATTTTAAAGACATTGGTCTAAATCGTACTTCTAATATAGAACAAAGTATAATCCGTTGGCGGAGGAGGAAATCTGTCTAGAAGATAGTTGTACCACACTAAGTAAATTGGAAATATTATGACTATCACTGGAAGTGATGCTCTCATAGTTGGCACAGGAAGAATGCCATATTATACCCTGAGTACATCCGTACTCTCTTATATTTTAAAAACATTGGTCTAAATTGTTTCCATGTGGAGACAGAATAAGGATGGTACATAATACCAACTCATAACTAAGTTTAGTGGGTGTAATAAACGTGTGATTAAAAAATTCCTTCCTTCTCTAGGTTATAATATGCACATATAAAACCTAAAGTTTGTGTTGCAATGAAAACCCAGAAATATTTATGATCTGATAGATCAACTGGGTTACCCTGAGTTGAATATGAATGAGAAGAATAATTAATAATTCTGTTAACCACAACATAACGACTTTCCTAGGCCTGAAGATTTCTTATGCCTTGTTGGTGCTAAAGGAAAGCTAATATTTAGATATTCTTACCTAAAAGTTAGGGAAGAATCACTGAATTTCTAAGAGAAAATTCAAACTAATATCTATGGATCCATTCAGCCCCTGTCGGGCCCCTTTCAAATACTTTATGGTACTAATAAGATGGTTCTACAAACTGGTCCTAAGTATTCCTCTTATAGACTAGGAACTATGCTTCTGCCAAAATTAATTTTCCAAAGTATTAAGTTAAGAGACTACTTTCTAAAAGAAATGATCAAGTCTATTCGAATGGACAATAATAGTGAGTTTACCTCAAAGGTATTTATTGATTATTGTATGGCTTTGGGAATTAATATAGATCATTCCGTACCTCATGTCCACACTCAAAATGGCCTTGCAAAGTCATTAAATTAAAAGAATAAAATTTATTGTTTGGCCACTTTTGCATAATAGTAGACTACCCACCAGCTGTTGGAGCCACACAGTGCTGAAACTGCAGTATTAATTCAACTCAGACCAACTACACTTCATGAAATTTTTCCATTGCAGATAGTGTGTGGAAAAGAATCAAGTATTTTCCATCTGCGAAAATTTGGTTGTGCTGTATACATGCCAATCTCCACCACAGCGTACCACCATAGGCCCTCACCAAAAGTTGGGGATCTATGTAGGTTATGAATCTCCATCAAGTATTTAACACCTAGAGCCTATGACGGGTGATCTGTGAACGGCTCGGTATGCTTATTGTACTAAGGACATTTTTTGGCATTAGGGGAAGATAAGTACCACATTAAAGAATATCGAGTCTTTAGATCCATGCACTAAAGAAACGGACTTGAAGTTTGAATGATAATAAATATGCAACAAATAAGCTAATAATCTGCCAAATACCTTCATTGATTATAAGGGAGTAAAAAGATCTCATATATTTGCAGTATATGTACCTGAAAGAGTGAAAGTACTCTAGAAGCATATTGAACCGACTCTTGACATGATAAAAATAGGGGGAGGCCTCCAGGTGCACGGGACTCAATTTCATGGAGATGTTCACAGAAGTAGAGAACCAAACAAATGATAACACTACCCATGACTAGGGATGAAAACAGTACGGAAACGATCGGTAAATGGTTGTTCCGTTTCCGTTTCCACATTTTTTACCGGTAACGGAAACGAAATCGGAAACCCCAGAAACGGATATGGAAACGGATAGTGAGGGAAACGAATGCAGAACGGATACGGAAACGAAAGCGGAAAATTCCACAAGAACATAGTAGAGAATCACAATATAAATGACCACAAGAATAATGTAGCCCATTCCACCTCCAAGGTGGACACAAGAATAGTGTTATGTTCACTATTATCGCTACAAAATTTTTCTCAAATTTGTCAGTTGAAGGCACGTTATTTGTCTCCCATATCAGACCATCATGTTCTCATCCATATAATTATCATAGATATCCTTTTGCTCCACCAACTACAAAGGTTTAACACCCTAAAATTTGTATATTATTGTTCGATGTTCATTTATGATTTTCTAAAATTTGTCTTGGATTTTCTGGAGTTTATAAATACCATTTTGCTATTTATAGATTTATAGAATTAATTTATTTATAAAAAAATAATGCTGAAAATAAATTTTCTAGGTTCAAAATGTTCCAAAGTATTTTTGAGAATTTTTTTTGGAATTTTTGAACTCTATTTAATATTTTATATAAAACTATTTGTATTTATAAAATTATTTTAATTCAAAAATAAATATAAACTCTCCTTTCTCATTTTTGGGCCAAGCCCATTTCTCTTTCCGGCCCGTTTCCGTTTTTAGTTTCTGGTTAAACTTATACGGAATTTCCGTTTCCGTTTCCGCCGGAATTGGCTCTCCCGTTTCCGTTTCCGTTTCCAACAAAAAATTTCCGTTTCCGTTTCCGTACCGGTATTTTCCGTTTCTGAAAAAGGGCTTCCGTTTTCGTTTTTCTTTGGACGGTCGGAACTTTCCGTTCCGTTTTCACCCCTACCCGTGACAGTTGAAGAAGGACAACCTGATCTTGAGAAAATCCCTAAAGTGAGCCATCTAGGAGATGGTAATATCTATGAAGTAATCCATTCTGAAAATGATAACCCCAACGTATATTTATGTGCACAATCCAACATTGGAAATTCAAAACACCCAGACTCCATCGTTGTGGGAAATCACGAGGATTTGGAAGAATTAATGAAAATATATCACTAAAGCGATGCAAGAGAATTGTATAAAAGAAATACTACAGTTTTTTTACATATATTTCACCTCTAAAATTGCTAAAAGCTGGATCCAAAACTAAAGTCCAAAGCAGAGTGCTGGAAGCGCTCAAATAGGCTCAAATTAAATAATTGAGGCAGCGCGCACTTAATAAGAGGAAAGTTTTGGTCCCGTTGATCAAAAACCTCCTAAAGTGTTCCTTATAGGATCAAATGGGTTTTTCATCTGAAAGAGAAATGAAAATATCTGGGTGGTGAGATATAAAGCGAGGCTTGTAGTAAAAGGGTTCACTCATAGACCCGACATCGATTACAATGAAACATATTCTCTTGTAATGAGTGGAATAACATTCCAATATTTAATATCAATGGTGGCAAGCTTAAACTTAACAATGCAGTTGATGGATGCAGTGACAGCATATTTATATGAGTTACTGGATACAGATATTTATATGAGAGTCTTTGAAGGAGTCAAAATTCTGGATCCTAATAATTGCAACATGTATAGCGTCAAACTAAAGATATCATTGTATGGATTAAAACAGTCGATGAGAATGTGGTATAACCGACTTAGTGAGTTCCTCCTAAAGAAGGAATATTGACCATGTGTGTTCATAAAGAAATCCAAAAATGAATT
The DNA here is from genome assembly GCA_036346355.1 of Rhipidocladum racemiflorum. Taxonomy (NCBI): domain Eukaryota; kingdom Viridiplantae; phylum Streptophyta; class Magnoliopsida; order Poales; family Poaceae; genus Rhipidocladum; species Rhipidocladum racemiflorum. Next base: position 60,373,042 of record CM070591.1, read on the forward strand.
CTATATCATCTCAGTATATGTCGATGATCTGAATATCATCGGAACCACAAAGGAGATAAAGGAAGCAAGTGCTTACCTCATGACGGAGTTTGAGATGAAAGATTTGGGTAAAACCAAATTTTGCTTTGGCCTGTAGCTAGAGCATTTCCTAGAAGTACACCAATCTGCCTATACTATGAAGGTATTGGACATGAATAAATCTCATCTTTTAAGAACCTCTCGGTTGTGAGATCCCTTGAAGTGGATAAGACCCTTTCAGACCAAGGATGGAAAATAAGAAAGTCTTCAAACTTGAACTACCATACTTATGTATCTTACGATTGCACAATGGCCTGATATTGCATTCGCAGTAAATTTGCTAGCAAAACATAGTGTAATCCCAATCAGAAGACATTGGGCTAGTGTCAAGACTTTACTCATATACCTCCAAGGTACTCAAGATATTGGATTATTTTTTCAAAAGAAACAAGACTTAACTATGGGGGGGGGATATATGGATATTGGCTATCTGTCTAATCACCATAATATCAAATCTAAGACTGGTTTTGTGTTTTTATGAGGTGATTCAGCCATTTATTAGCGGTCTTTTAAGTAGACAATGGTAGCTACTTCTACCAACTACTCAGAGATTTTAGCTTTATATGAAGCCTCACGTGAGTGTGTTTGGCTGAGACGTATGATTAACCATATCTAGAAGTCATATAGTCTTAATACTATTACTTGTGTTACGCAAATGCAAATGTGTTATGTAAAAAGCAATATCACGAAGCATATTGCTGCTAAATTTTTCTATCCTCACAAACACAAGAAGAATGGTGAGATAAAGATATTACAAACTAAGTCATGTGAAAATCTAATAGATTTGTTCACTAAGTCCTTGCCAAAATCTATTTTTCAAAGATATGTTGGTGGCTTTGGAATGAGACGACTTAGAGATATGTAAAGTTCAGGGGGAGCAAAACCCTGAACAGTGACCATTTATATGATCCCGAAGATTATAAATTTTGCTCTTTTTCCCTAAGTGAGTTTTTCTGAAGTTTTCTCACATGAAGGTTTTTAATGAGGCAACTAGTGTAACACGAAGTGCGAGCGCAATTTACTCTTTTCTCCATCCCTTTTTCCCATTGGGTTTTTGGGAGGAGTTTTTAACGAGACAAGTGTATTACATAGTATTCACTAAAGGGGGAGTGTTATGATGTAGATAGAATCTCAGTCCAATTATGGAAGGACTCTATCTATTGGTGGGCAAATCCGAATCTATCTCCAACCGGTTTGGCTATATATTGGGCACCCCTTGTAAAGACAGATCAATCTAATCTAATAAAGAGGGAGTGCTTTACCCCTACTTTGTGTGCACTTCTACCTTTGTTTGTGTGATTTTATTGGCGTGCCGTTGATTGATCATGGGTAAACGATTATGTTTTACAACATGTTATGATATAGATAGAATCCTAATCCAAGTATGAAAGGACTCTATCTATAGGTGGGTGAATCCAAATCTATCTCCAACCGGTTTAGCTATATATTGGGCACCCGTTGTAAAGAGAGATCAATCTAATCTAATAAAGAGATAGTTTTTGCCCCTACTTTGTGTGTTCTTCTACCATTGTTCATGTGATTTTCTCAGCATGTCATTGGTTGATTGTGGGTAAACGACTACGTTTTACAACATGTTGTCAGCACAATGTTCTACCGTTGCCGATCGTGATCATCTACTTGCATCGATTTACACTGCATCGAGATTCTGCCACACACAATCACAGTACCGCAAGCCCTGCGTAAGTTCAAACAACGTAAGTTGATCGCACATGAACAGTTGATTAAATCTTGTAAATTGTTTTTTTACTATCTGTAGATTACTAGTTAATCTAATCTAATGTTGCGATCAAAAGTCACTTTTTATAAAAAAAAAACTGAAAGTTCGACATGGCGATTGGAGGGGGGGTTAATGATCCAAATTTCAAAATTCCCACCTCTTAGACAAGATTGATGCTTTCTCCAACAACAAGCCCCAAGAACCAAGTTAAATAATTAAACTAAGCAAGGAACTCTCAAGAATCGAGAGCAACCATAGATCATCTTAATGATAGTAGCACATCCTCCTAATAAAATTACCATGAATAAAAATCCGTGGCTCATATGGTCATGGAGATTTTTTTTTCTTTGGTACTACTGATTGCTGAGAGTCTACCGAAAAATAAATCAATTCAAAATCACTTTTAGAAAAAGAGAGATAAATAATATAAGATCTGTTGCTTCTGAAAAGCAAAAGTGAATTTTCAGCACAAAAGAAACTTGGTTAAAAGGTGGCCTATCCAAATCTGTGACTCATTCGAATTTAAAATTTTTTATCTGATAAGATAATGGAGTCACGAAGCTACCCACCAAAAATCATATCCACATCTAGCATAGTAAAATTATGATGAAAATAGCAAGCTCTGCCACACAAAGAACTCATACAGAATATTTGGGGTTCGATAAAATCCTCATGGATCCAAAACCATGATTCATATGGACTTCCCACTTAGAGGGATAATAGGTATGAAAGTAACACAACTTTTCCAACAAGAATCACCCCAATTTCAGATCATATGAATTTTATATAAAATAGACAATGAGTGCTGCACAGAAAACACAACTAATAGAAAGAGGTTGTGTAGAAACCTCAAACACGATCTATAAAAGAAATCTTCATGGAAGAACCAAAAGATCAGTTTCTAGCAAAGATGAAGTCAAGTTGGCCTAGAGGATTGGGATTTGATCTGAGAGAAGTGTCATCCAATCAATCACTCATCTTTGGTAAGAAAAGCACAAGCAAGTACGAGGGGAGGCAAATCCAACTTGCATAAATTAAATTGCGAGATTGTAAATGCGGAATTTAAATACTGAAATTAAATTGCATAAAATTAAATTCAAATTGCTTGGAGGAGAGAAATTCCAAAGCCTCACAACCAGGTGGGCAAAGCTTTTATTAAAGCAACACAAGAATTCCTCTTACAAACTTGGGAGAGAGCACACCCCCTCCCCTCTATTTATAGTGCAAGGAAGTCATCCTCCTCCCTTGGATGGCTTGCTTCAATCCTAAGCAACCTCCCAAAGGGCTAGGACTGATTCCCCCCACTCAGCCACACTTTTACAACTTGGGCTAACCCGAAACCCATTAACAACCGGATTTTATCCAATAAGCTAACTTGACTACTACTCCATCCTCTTAAACCGCAATCCAATGGTTTTCTTTGATCCGAGTAGCTCCAAGCTAGCATTCAGTCCATTCCCTTGCCTCCTTAGCTTGCACTGACTCTGTCTCCGGCCATCTTCCGCGATCCCCGACCTTATGAACCTCCGGCGCACCTCGCCTAGTCCCGGTCATCCTCCGCGTCACCATGACCTAGCACCGTAGCCCTGCAACCAACAAAGACAAGAAAAACCTTCATATAGCAATGTACAAAGAGATACACAAAACTCATCAAATTCCCCATCAAAAATCAAATCTTGTTCATATAGTCGGTACTACCGCCAGCCAGAGGCCGGTAGTACCGCAAGCCGGTACTACCTCTCCTTGACCATCGATAGTGTCGGACAGACTGATCACACCAAGATATCCTCTCTGTCAAATAACTACCACCATGCTAAGGTCGGTAGTACCGCTACCCCAATACTACTACTCCAAAAGCCGGTAGTGCTACTCAGCTCAAAACCAGAGGAACTTCGGTCCATCCGAAGATCGGTACTACCGCAACCTGGGTCTGGTAATACTGCACCGATGTACTACCGTCTCCACAAGGCTAGTAGTGCTGCCTGAAGCTGACACAACTCCAATTACTTTCTTTTGAATTTCAATTCAAATCAAAATCAAACCTGAGCACATATTACTCAAATAAAGTCAAATACTCATCACAAACATGGATTGACCTCCATATGGTCCTTCAATATCCCCCTTGATGAGTATATTGACAAATCACACAAAAGGTATAAATTTGAGTTTGAAAATAAAAGAAGAAAAACAATTCGTTTGCAAAATCATATTTGGTCCAAATAAAAGAGAAAGCAAGCTCAAGACCAAGTAGATGAGGAGAATTTTAGAGCTCAACACTACAAAGAACAAGTTTTCAACAAGAGGCTCTAAAATTCAAGAAATCTCTCAAAATCTGAAAAACTGATTTGGCGCAACCCTCAAACGTTGCTGCGCTCCCTAGCGTGATCCCTACTGTTGCATTCTGCACTTCCGGTTCTCATCCAGTTCCTTGCGCTTGTCCTCAAGAATGAGCGCCTTGTTTATAAGCTCCTGAAAATCTGGGACGGTGTGGGTAATCAGTCCCACCTGCAATCCAGAGTTCAGTCCCTTAAGGAAGCAAGACTGTCTGGCCTTGTCTGTTGCTACGTCTTCCGGCGCGTAGCGTGCAAGCTGTGTGAACTTGTTCAGGTATTCAGCCACCGGTTGATTTCCTTGCTTCAATGCCCTGAATTCTTCCTTCTTGAGGTCCATAATTCCTTCTGGCACATGATACTGGCGAAATGCGGCGGTAAATTCCTCCCACGTGATGTCCTGTGGGTTCTCCTGCGTGGCGCAGAAGCTCTCCCACCATTCTGCTGCGGTTCCTTCCAATTGATGAGAGGCGTAGAGTACCCTCTTATTTCCCACACATTGGGTAATGTGCAACTTCCTCTCAATTGACCTTAACCAATCATCCGCCTCCAGTGGATTGGCGTTTCCAGAGAAGGTGGGCGGATGAGTCCTCATGAATTTGGACAACCTTGAGCCCTGACGCTGTCCTTGATTGACTTGATTAGCGGCGGCCTGAGCAGTGACATGCTGCATCTGCTGCATCATGGCATGCATCAACTGTGTTTGTGCAGCAAGGAAGGCTCCAAAGTTCTGCATGTCAACTGGCGGTGCTGGTTGGGGTGCAGGTGCTCCATCATTAGGGTTCCCAGCTGGGCGAGAACCACTCCCGTTGCCTCCAAGGTTTCAGCGGGTGTTCACCATCTGTCGATTACTCCAGGTTTAGAGACGAGAGGGAACAAGAAGAGACAAGTATTAGGGAAACTTATGCGGGGAAAGGTGTAACTCAAAATCCAACTTGATTAACTAATCAGTAATAACTACGTATGGTTGCTTACAATGCCTAGGGGCCTTGCAACACATACTGCACATTCAGCAAACAATGAAGATCCAAATCGACTAACACACTGGAGTCTAACGCCTCTAAGGGTGACTCTTTATTCTATAACGCGACTCGACGAAGGAGTCTCAACCACTAATCCAATTGCTCACTCCTCGAGAAAACCTCCACTGCCTCCTTTTGGTGGATGCGGCGGCATAGGTGCGAAGCGATCACCATGCCCCACAGCGGCAGTTGTCGAAGAAACGGCATCATCCTCAGACTCAGGCTCCGGCTCCTCGGGATCTGGCTCGTGCAGTTCCAGTACTGGCTCTGACTCCTATCCGTACAACGCCATTTCTAGCTCATCAATCCTTCGCAGAAGATGAGACATATACTCTCGAACTTCCTGCAGACTTTTCTTCTCTTTCTTGACCTCCTCACAGGCCTTCTGCAGCTCCTGCACCGTATCATCAAGTGCATCCTCCTGCACGACAATGAACCTCGCCAAGTGTGTGACGGTGACATCTTCATCTTCAATCGGATCCCGCTCGATCCTGTTGTCTCGGCGTGGGTGGTGATGAAACATTGTGCCTTCCAGCTCTCGGGAATAGGTGCGTGCAATGTGCCTCATAGCTCGGCGTGACACCTCCTGGATTCCCAACTCAAATGTAGACCTCCTGGCTGTGAAGTAGCATGGGCGACTGAACTTCGTCTTCTCTCGAGCATACATTGTGATTTTGACGTCCCATGCCGTGACCAATCCAGCCTGCACTATGGTGGTCCCCTGGTAAAGTGGCCTCTCGAAACCTCCAAGTACCTGCAGCATACGCCACAACTCAGCGGCATAGCCTCCTGCACGCTCGGCGTAGTTGTTGAGCATCTTCATCTGCCAAGAGACACTTAAGTGGGATTGCAACATTTAAAACCAAAGTGGAGACAAAACGAATTCAGCAAGGGGTACGAACAAGAGAGAAGGGATGAGGCGAGATTTCATTCATCATCTTGTCAAGTTTTTAACTTTTAGAAAATAAGTTTTATCCTCACTTGTTCGTACCCCTTGCTGAATTCGTCAGTATGGCTCTGATACCACCTCTGTCGGGACCTGAATTTGCAAATCCGGACCCTCTGTATATTCAGCACTAGTCCAGGATCACGCTACTGCAACAGTCTCAACATCGGTACATAACACAATCATACTCAACGAATAATAAAGTACTTTATAGAAAGAAAATATAACAGGTTGCTCAACCTTATGGTCAAGTTACAAAAGTACGCCTCGCAGGGCTAAAGTCTTGTTCAAATAGAATCTGCAGCGGAATATAAAGAAATTGCGTGGCACCAACCAATATGCCACAGGCAACTGACTGGGCTCTCCCCCTAGCTTGTCGGCTCTTCCTGGAGCTCCTCCTCCAGTGCTGGCGTTGATTCTTCTTCAACTGATGTTGTACTGAGGCAAGGGTGAGTACTTGATACTCAGCAAGTCATGCACAGAATGCAACTAATATTCTATATGTGTGGCTTAATACAAAGGATAGGTTAACAAGTTCATTTGCAGTAAAGCAGCAATTAGCAAGTAACATAAGTAGATTCGAAAGCAGTAGAAGCAATGTAGTATCAATATGATACCACCTCTGTCGGGACCCGAATTTGCAAATCCAGACCCTCTGTGTATTCAGCACTAGTCCAGGATCACGCTAGTGCACACAGTCTCAACATCGGTACAGATCACAATCATACTCAACGAATAATAAAGTACTTTATAGAAAGGAAATATAACGGGTTGCTCAACCTTATGGTCAAGTTACAAAAGTACGCCTAGCAGGGCTAAAGTCTTGTTCAAATAGAATCTGCAACGGAATATAAAGAAATCGCGTGGCACCAACCAATATGCCACAGGCAACTGACTGGGCTCTCCCCCTAGCTTGTCGGCTCTTCCTGGAGCTCCTCCTCCAGTGTTGGCATTGATTCTTCTTCAACTGATGTTGTATTGAGGCAAGGGAGAGTACTTGGTACTCAGCAAGTCATGCACAGAATGCAACTAATATTCTATATGCATGGCTTAATACAAAGGATAGGTTAACAGGTTCATTTGCAGTAAAGCAGCAATTAGCAAGTAACATAAGTAGATTCGAAAGTAGTAGAAGCAATGTAGTATCAATAACTTTTCCAGGAGTTAAGTATCACTTTCCCCTTTTCCTAATCCACATTTCCATCAACGTCATCATTAAACCCAACCAAACTTTTCAAGTCCAAGTGGTTTTCATGAAAGTCTAACCCTTGACTGTAATTCCCGAGCAATGTCCAATGCCACCGACACGGCTATTCGAATAGATTTTACATTCTGCAGAGGTTATGCACTTTACCCACAAGATACAGCCAAACACCACAAAGGCGAGTGTCCGTAACAAAGTCTTTCGGAAACTTCTAACTGTACAAGTGGACCTCTCCAGTTGTTGCGCACTAACCCTTCCCTTAGCGAAGGCGAAGTCTAGGCCAATCAACCCTTAGATGGGTACCTGGCCGCAGCCCCGGTACGCTCCCCCGTACAACGACACAAAAAGGTGTGGTTGACACCCCAAGGTTCCACAAGCAAGTTATTAGTAACTTAATCAACTAGGTCCGTCCCATTACAGACATATGGTTGCACGTTTGACTCAGTTCAAAGGCTTGCAAGGTTAAGTCCTTAGGTTGACCAGGGCAAGACTACCCGAAGAACCAAATCAACGTTCCCGGTGCCAATCTTGGCCCACCATATCATTCTTGCCACATGCCCCGGTCTAAATCTATTTATCAAACCCCAGTTGATTACCATGCACCACGTGCCATCGATAATAACATCAATAACACATGACACTTCTCGAAAACATGTTCCATATGTCATTAAGTCAATGTTAACATGTAATTATCCAAAATCATGTTGTGACTACGTGGCAGGTCTAAGCAATATACTACAACAGTCTAATTACCCATGTTGGCAATTTAATAATGTCCAACTAAATAATCCACAACTAGGGTGACAAGGGTTTATGGCACATAAGTAATTAATCAAGGTGTCATACTGCAATTTGGCATTTATCTAATTTCCCAGAATTATTTAAAGCATTTTCTAATTGAATTAGCATGCAATAATATAATCAGATAGATTTAAAAAATGGGATCAATATGGTCAAAGCATAACTTACCTTCAAAAAGCACTTGTTCTTGATCTTGAGCTGGCTCCTAGGTCAAAACTTCACCTTCGAAGTCTTCAGGCACTTCAACGTCTACTCGTAACGCGTGCAAATAGCAATAAATAAATAAAACAGAAAACAAAAGTATTCAAAACTTCAAATAAAATTCACAAACAGAGACAGCATAATTTTACGAATTTTTAGAAATTTGAATCGCCCAAATCGGAGTTGAAATGCAAAAGTTATAATTGTTTAAAGTTTAAAGAATATATTAAATAAATATAAACAAAGAAAAAATCATGTCCAAAAATTAATTAAAATTCATATTCAAGTAGATCTCAATTTTATAAAAATTTAGAAACTAAAATCGTTCAAATCGGAGTTAAAATGCAAAAGTTATAAGCGTTTGAAGTTTGAAAATTCAAATAAATCATTAAACCGAATTAATTCATTTATTTTTCTATTGAAAATTCCGATTAATGACATCAGCACGGGATTTGATTTTCCACCGAATTATTTTTCTATTGAAAAATTGAATTATTGCGTCAGCCGATCCATGTACTCGGTCCACGGCTCGGGCTTGGTCCAGCGTGGATCCGGTCCACGGGCGCACATGTCTCTGACACGCGGGACCCACTACTGACGTCAGCAGCCAACGTCAGCACATCTCGGCCGAGGACGGCTGACACGTGGGCTCCACGTGACATCAGCATGACGTCACGGGTGACGTCATGGAGACGTTGGGCCAGCCACTGACATGCGGGCCCCTCGCTGACGTCAGCGGCGACCGGGCGCAACCGCGCTGACCGCGCCAGTTCGGCTCCCGCGCACGTGGCACAATTTGGGCCGCTGATTTGAAAATCAACAGTCCAGATCAAATCTAACCTCACGCGTTTGGAAATAACGCGGTTGATCTGGACCGTTCGATCTTGATCGGACGGTCGAGATCCGATCGGGTTTCACCGCGTCTCTAGGGGTGACGTTGCTTGACTCGGCGCGCGACACGTGGCGGGCTCTACGCCGTCCGATCTCGATCGAACGGTTAGGATCGCTCTAGGCACGGTGCGGTTACGGCTACGTGGCTCCATCTAAGCCGTTGGATCTAGATCCAACGGTTGGATTCGTTACGGGGTGACATGGACGAACATGGATCGTTGGATCTTGATCCAACGGTCCAGATCTAATCTGGTTTTCCACGGTCTCGGGGAAACGTAGACTCACCGTAGCCGTCCGATGAAGATCCAACGGTGCACGGAGCTCACGGACGGTGATGGCGTCTCGGCGGAGTTGGGTGGCCGGAGACGGAGACGACGACCAAGCCCGCGGTGCTTCGGGGCTCCTCCGGCGAGATGAGTGGTACTCTCCGACGCGGCTTGATGCGACGGTTCCGGATCTGGGCTCGATCACGGCGGAGGACGGCGGAGTCAGCGTGTGAGACCCCGGATCAGCTATCCAGAATCTCCTGTGTATTTCCGTACTAGTCCCAAATCAGTAGCTAGTACACACAGTCACAGTGATACTTCATTGCCGAACAAAACGAAACTTGTAATATAAATATTCAAGTATGGGCCACATGGCCACTTATTACAATACTCGGTCCAACGACCGGACACACAAAACAGCGGAAGCAAAAGAAAGCAACGAGCGAACGCCACAACGCCACAGGCGACGACTAGGCACGCAACTAGTCCTCCTGGCAATCCTCTTCGAAGAACTCCTCCTCCTCATCGGCATCTTGATAATTCTCTGATGATTACAATGTTGGTGTAGCATGTGAGTACAAAAGTACTCAGCAAGTCGGGAAATTATGATCATGAGGGGCTTTCCAAAGGAAGCTTAATAGGGTTTATTTGCATAAAGCCAAATTTTATTAAACCATACTTAAGTAATAAATTTCACAAAGCATCTTTTTACAATTCTTTTTAACAATTGAATTATTTATTATTGTAGTGAGGTTCTAACCACCATCACTCACATAAAGGCTCTATCCGCCAACAGTTAAAAGCTCAAAGTTAATCAGGTGACTCCATCCGTCAAAGGTAAAACAGGTTCTATCCACCTGGGTTGGCTCTTTCCGCCAAGCAACATTCGAGAGTTCTAACCACTCCCGAACCCCAAAACAAAACACTTTTCGATTTTAAAACCAAAACCAAAGTCTACCAATATGAAAGCATTCTTCGCTTTGCCTTTGACCGTAGGCACGGCTATTCGAATAGTTTTACTCTGCAGAGGTGTACAACTTTACCCACAAGACAAGATATACCCTCGATGCCATGCAATTAACACACTTCCTTAGGTGTGCCGGCAGGGATATCTTGACAAGGCCGTTACAATGTATCTACCTAACTAGACCCACCCGCTGAGGTTTCACCGCTGTTAGGGTTCCCTCCACCCAGTTCAGAAGCCCCTTCTTGCGCCGTGTGTGTAAAACCACATTGCCTCGTCAGGCATTCACATTCAACCAGGTGGTGAGTCTAAGCTAGGCTTCTACAAATTAGTGAGCCAGTCGTACCATTATAGACATGTGGTAAATGCGGTTATGCTTAAAATGGCAATCATAAGCGTCGGTCCTTATATGACTTGGGGCGGTACTTGCACAAAAGGATCAAGGCTTGATCCGCTTCCACCCGACATTCCATGCCGCCCAAGTCAAAATCATTTTTCCTTTTCTTTTTATTTTAGAAAACAGGACAAAAACCATAATAATAACTTTCAAATCACATTTAATATCGTTCTTTTTGAATAATCCCACCCCTAGGTTGTTTTTGTCGGAAAAGGTCCTAAGCAATTCTACCGTACTACATAGCAACGGATACCATATAAACATAGGCATGGTATAAACAATGTTCTAGGGTTACAATGGATATGATTAACAATGTCATGGAGGAATCAACAAGTTCGGAATAACTAGCTCTTATATTTGACATATTTAATTAAACATAGCCATGCAACTTTATAAACAATTTTAAATCATTTCGCAAACATAGGAGCAAAGTGCATCAAGGAGACTTGCCTTGATTCGCGTGGCGGTGTCGAACTCGGAAGGCTCGGCAATGAAATCGTGATGTGGCGGGATAAATCGACTACACGCAAAACGAGGCAATAAATAAATAACAGAAAATAAATAAAATCCAAAAATTATAAAATTAGTACTGGCAGGAAGGTCTTGATTTATGATGAATTTAGAAATTTGAATGAGGTCAAACGGAGTTCGGATGTGAAAGTTATGAGCTTCCGAAGTTTCAATTTCGAATAAATCGAAAACCGAGAATATTCCGGGAATATTCCTTTCGGGTTTGACTGGTCAACAGGGGCTTTGACTGGCTTTGACTGGTTTGACTTGGTCTTTGAGTGTATGGCAGTGGGGCCCACCTGTCATTGGGAGGGAAAAGAGGAAGCTTCCTCTGGAAGCTTGCCATGCCATGGCAATGGAGGAGAGAGAAATAGAGAAAGAGAGAGGAAGGAGAGAGAGAGGGGCACGCCGAGGAGGGGGCGGCGAGGCGGCGAGGGAGGCTGCCGGCGACAGCGCGGCCGACGGCAAGATGGGGCGCTACAAGACGCGACGGGCGCATGGCCGGGCAAGGGCGGGGCGGGAGGCAAGCGGCATGGTCGCGGCGGCTCCGGGCCGGGCCGGCACGGCAAGGCCCAAGCTCCCCATGGGAGCTCCAAAACAGAGAGCTCCAAAAACATGCTCCACTCCAAAAAAAATTGGATTTTTAACTCATTTTTGCACGGATTCGATCCAAACAAAAAGCTAGAACCTCTAGAAGACCTCCTTAGCAACATCTAGGAGGAGGGAATTGAACCTAAACTCACCGGAATTGGAGAAATCGACGACGAACGGCGGTTCGGCCGAAAGCACCAAAACTCGAAATTCGTCGCCTACGGTGGATGAAACCTAAAATCAATGGAAGGATTAGAGACTAGACATCCATGCTAACACAAAGAAACGATCGGGAGGAAGAAAGATCCACCGGAGTGGAAGATATGAGCAAGAACACGAAGAACGCGAAGAACAACCAAAGTTCGTCGGTTTTCTTGATCTTGCGGCCAATTGGATTTGAGAGGCTAACGGAGAGCTATACCACCGGAAAGAGGATTCTTATACGGAGAGATGAGGGTCGGATTCTCGGTAAACGGATTAGAAACGGCCGCTCTATCACCATAAAGGTCGATTTTGGTTTCCTCGCAACCGTTCAAAATCCAGCGAGATCTCGGGGGCATTAACCCCATGGATAGAAAGAGGAGGCCATTGCGATTCCAACGGATCCGGCGGTTCGCGATTTGGAGTTGTATGGAGGGAGATACATGAATTTGAATAGATAGGATAGAGTTTGGATAGAGTTTAAAACTCTCTGTTCTTTCTCCCAGGCAAGAACACGTACAATGCCATCCCAAGGTGGAAGATGCACTGTTCACTGGCCACGTGGCGGCCTGTGAGTGGTTGGCTTATACGCGAAAGTTCCGCCCTAGAGAAAAATGAGGAAAAATGGCCTAAAAATTCCGGAAAAATTCCTAGAGCCATTTTAGATTATTTGGGACGCAATGAAATTGGTTTGGTTGAATTTGGATGATTTTTGTGGAATTGGATATTCGGGCGCGGATCACAGGCATTAAACAAAAGCCGCGCGAGATAAAATAGGAACGGATGTCCAAAAATCCGGGGAATGATTCCTAAAATCATTTCGGAATATTTGGAGCATTTTAGAAGTGGTTTGGAGATTTTTGGAGCATTTTTGGACTCGGGTAAATTTTCGGGTACCGGCGGTAACTGGAAAACCCGATTTTTCGCCCGGGAGGGAATTAATTCCCGATTTCGAAGGGGAATGGATGCCAGATTATTATAAACACCAAAGAAACTCCAAATTTTGAATTTACTTTATTTAAATTAGGTTTTTCTCCAGAAAGCCAAAAAGAGGATGTTACACAGCGGCAAACGACGGAAAACTGCGGCGGAACCCTAATCCAACTACGGCGAGCTCTAGCGGGCGAACGGCGGTGGCTCAGGTGCGAAGGTCTAGGGCTACGGGTGCGCACGGAAGAGGGATACACGATGGCGGCGGCGGCGTTATAAATAGGGGCCTCGGCTTCCGTGAAAATCGCGGAAACCGAGGTCCACCCGGCTGCGGCGGCGGAATCCGAATTGGATTCGGATTGGGCAACGTGGCGCAACGGTGGCCGTTGGATCAAGATCCAACGGTCGCACGCGAATGGGTTTGGTCCGGTCAGCCCGGCTAGGGTCGGACTCGAGTCAGACTCGGGTCGGATGAACAGTGCTAACCCGATAGATTTTCCAGCAATTAAGTAATTTAATTAATTTCTATAAACTCAAATAATTCGAGAAAAATAGCAAAATACTTAAAAAAATTCCAGAAAAATTCTGGAAAATACTTTGAGACATTTTGGACTCAAATAAAATATTTTCAACAAAACTTTATTTAAAACTTTTAATTCTTTAATTATTTCAAAAGGGAATAAATTCAAATTAAATCCAAATAAATTCCAGAAAATTCCAAAATTCACAAAAGTGCAAAATAACATTCAAACTTATTTAAAGCAAAAATTGGGGTGTTACAAAACACAACTCCGACTATGAGCCATCGAAATAGGTCCCCTAGGCGTCACTCTCTTCCTCCAGTCTATTTTGCATTTTTCAATTTTATTGACTAACGCCATATTCAATCATCTCAAGTAAGAAGCTTAAAAGAGTGGTTTTGGTCATACACAATTCATTCCAAGTTTATCCCAAGTGTAATGGAAAACAGTCACGAGAATGTAAAGTGATGAGTTCAGTTTTAGCATAAGCAAGTCAAACTTTACCATTTTAGCACTTAAATTCATGAGCATGTTGAGGATTCTAGAATGAAACAATATAACTAACTCAAGTTGCTCTAGGGACTCTAGTAGAAACCCACTATTTCACTAAACATAGCATAAACACCTAGTGAAGAAATATAGCAAGTAAAAGCTAAGCTTCATCAAGTTTTCATGAGAGTTCAATCTTTAAATGTTGGCTAGCAAGAATCTTCTGAAAAGTAGCTAGGTGCAACTCATGACAATTTTCTCAATTGCATAAAAGATAAAGCTCAGAAATAATAAAGAAGTCTATATGCAATGCAAGAGTATCAATTCCAAACTCCCCCTCAACATATGAGTCAATTTTAAGCACAAATCTGATTTAAGTTGAGTTATAAGCAATTTTGATTCAACAAGACATAAATGAACTCAACTGGAACTAGAAAGTAGAATGAGAGGAAATTGAGAAACTGACAATTGGGTGATCTAGGAGCAGAGAAAATATGATAGAGACACTACACCTCAGACTCGCTCTCACATTCCCCATATGACTTACATAGGAAAGCTAACCCAGCCGACTCGAACTAGGGAGTACACATAGACATTGTCTACCCAAAGGGCCCAACACCTGCTAGACCTACAAGTCTATAAGGAAACTCAACCAATAGAGAAGAGAGAAAGCTAATTGTGCATGATAGCAACCTATAGCACAAGGTGAGAGGTCTATGCCGAAGCATACCAGAAGTCTAAGGAAAGTTGCCCCATCTTCTGTGCACGTCGGAAACTGCGCCTGATGACGTCATGGTTGTTTGGCTCCACGGCCACCGTCACTCCCGTTGTAGACCGCCTGCCATCATGCCCACAACGTGCTCGCTTGCCACCAACCGTCGCGCTCGTAATGCAGTCACCCGCTACGCGCTCGGCCGCCATAGCACCTGCCCACCAGCCATGGTTGCCACACGCCCAGAGCGCACATCCCCGCCGTTGGCCATCACGCACGCGATGGCGCCCGAATCGGCAATGGCAGCGGTGGACTAGTGCGTGTGGAGAAGAAGTGGTGGCTAGGGTTTGGAAACCCTAATCGCTAGTTTTAAGGAGGAATTTGGGCTCATGGGCTCAATGGTCATGCAGCCCATTGGGCTGAACCAGCCCCTTGCCTTTTTCAAATAAAAAGGGGAATTTCCTTTACTTCGAGAATAGGTTAATAATTCCTTAAAATTAATGTTAAATCATAACAATTAGGTTTTTTGGTATATAGGCTTCTATAAAATTTGCTAAATTAATATTTAGCATACATTGGAAGTTCCATACCCTGGGTTAATGTTTTTAGCATTATGTCATATTTAATGTATACTGAATTTATTTTCTATTATTTAAGTAATTCTAAAAAAATTGCTTAAATATTAACAAAAAATTATGAAAAACACCAAAAAAAATTCTAGACAGCATATTGGGAGCCTTGTGTCTTTGAATTTCTTTTCTTAGTGTTATTTCATGATTAATTCATGCTGGAATTTATTTTTCTGTTATTAAATGATTATGAAAATTGTTTGGTAATTAACAGAAAATTATAAGAAATGCTAGGAAAATTTCATATAGCATATTGAATGCACCATATCTCTGAATTTATTGTCTAGCATAATTCCATGTGTATATATGTTGAAATTTATTTTTCTGCTACTTGGTAATTCTGAAAATTGCCGAATAATTAGCATAAAACTATGAAAATTGCTAGAAATTTTTTAGAAAATTTTAAATAATTATCTACCAAATAGATATATAGACTAAGCTTTACTGATTGAAGAGTGAGCATGCAATATAATGATTTTACCAATAGTAAAAGTTATTTTACACAAATAGAAATAGGATATGTTGGACATCGCAAAGAGAGAATTCATCGAGCTTACCCTGAATGGAAACAACAAATACCTTACCCAAGAAATGAATACTAAGATTAAATTGATAGCTCAATCGTTTGGAGCTTCTGTTTTTCCAGCCTGAAGCTGGTACCACTGCTCTTCCTGAAGTTGTCAAGTGTATGGCTTTGCACTTCCTGAGGCATCATCACCATCTTCATATGGACCTGAAGGCCAAATATTTGATGGAAGAGGACCAGCTGGTACGTACTTTTGAATTCCCTGGAGGAAAAATATATAACCAACAAAGATCCATCCTGCTGTTAGAAGCATAGCGCGAATGGATCTTCTCACGCTTTCAGGATTTTATAGGCTATGGCAGCATATAACTTTGACATGCACAAGCTTTTTACTGAATTAACATTCTGTAACTAGAAAATTACTAATGCTAAAATGATCGATAAGATATTATGCTCCTTCCACCCCAATGTGAAGATATATCGTCATCGTACTAGAAGCACTCCGAGCTTATATGCATTTTGTTATGTGCAGAAAAGCATGATGAACTCCTGGTGAACAATCATCACG
This sequence comes from Rhipidocladum racemiflorum, assembly GCA_036346355.1. NCBI lineage: Eukaryota > Viridiplantae > Streptophyta > Magnoliopsida > Poales > Poaceae > Rhipidocladum > Rhipidocladum racemiflorum. The sequence goes on from CM070591.1 coordinate 60,389,557, forward strand.
TACTTTCTAATGAGATTCATATAATGCCCAAAACACATGGAAATGCTCAGTTGGCTAGCAATAGCCGAAACCACGCAAAAGGGCCAAAAAGGCATAAAAGGGATAATTGGAATGAGAGCATAAAAGGTAAGGAAAAAGGCAATCCATAGTGAAAAAGTAAGGGTAAAGGACCAGGGGGCTTCTAGAAGCAAGACTTAACTAACAAGGTTGGAAACCCTGCATAACCCTATTTTAAATATGGATGCACTAGTCATTGGTCGTGCAACTATCGCATCCCAAATCATGTGGTAGACCTTTACACGAAATCTACTGAAAAAATCAATAAGACTCGAGGAAACAATGTTGAGTCATACTTCACCGTTCAACCTGTTGTTGACACAGACACTGAGGAGTGTGATATATGGTTCTTGAATTATTGAGTTCAAGGAGTCCCAAGAGGACACCTACGAGTCATATGTAGACATTAGTCTCCTAAGTATTCCTTCACTTTACTAGTCGATGTCATATATTCCTTATAAGTGGTCTATGCTCCTATTGAGCGATTATCATTAAAACATTTAATAAATTGATATTTCTCATATATTTAATTTATTGTGCTATGCTTGTCCTATATTTTAAAATATGGTCCTAATGCAACAATTGTTTGATTGTTAAATCGTACTTCTAATATAGAACAAAGTATAATCTGTCTAGAAGACAGTTGTACCACACTAAGTGAATTGGAAATATTATGACTATCACCAGAAGCGATGCTATCATAGTTGGCACTAGAATAATACCATATTATACCCTGAGTCTAGTCGTACTCTCTTAATAAGCAAGGAGATTCCATGTAAAATTGGCCCAAACATCACGATGGAGGCATATTATGGTAGTTTGGGGCTGTGTCCTGCTATGATATAAATAGAATCTTAGTCCAAGTATGGAAGGACTCTATCTATTGGTGGGTGAATTCAATCCCCCTAGTAGACATTGATTTTGACGCATGGGTCCATCCAACACGTTGCTACACAGTCACCGTGTTACTCAACCGGTGTTCCAAGTTATTGTGTGTCGGGACCTGAATATTTAAATTCGGACTATCTGTGTATTCTACACTAGTCTAAGATCCAGCTAGTGCACACAGTGACAACATCGATAAAATACCATTCTATATCCACAAATAATAAAGAATGAAGCAATTAACATTAAATAATAGAGTAGCAACCTTAAGGTAGAAGCTTATAAGTAAAGCCTTATAAAGTGAACAGCTCAATAAACTGTAGAGGAAGAAAATGGAATAACTTTAGTGTAGCCCGTCCATATGCCCAGTTGCCCACAGACAATCGACTGGGGTAGCGCGACCTAATTTTGCATGATTCTTAAGGTAGTCCTTACTAATCAGTAATGTCTTGATGATGTTTTCGGCAATTGATTAGCATTGTTTATAGCAAGAGAGAGTACATGGAATAATCAGTAACTTGTGCACACAGAATGCAAGTCTATTTAACCATATGCAAGGTTTATTCCAAATAACATGGCTAATTGGTTTACTATGCACAAAACAGCATTTACAATTAAATGTGATAATTAAGTTGAAAGCATAAGTAAAATAAATAATGATAACAAGTAAGCAATAGTTCTCACAAAGTAACATGTAGCCTAAACAAGTCCATTCACATAGCCACCTCTCCAGTTTTATTTTATAACATCTAATTCTAAAATCCCTAAGTATTGTTCACATGCGGGGACACGGTTGTTGAACGGTTTTACACTATGTAGAGGTTGTACATTTTATCCATAATATTGAAGATCGCAACAAAGTTTTTTCGAAAACTTCATCTCATCTAGAGGTGGATGTCGTGCCAAGCCGGCCCAGCCCGGCACGGGCCCATCGTGTTTTGGGCATGAACCGTGCTGGGCCGCGACGGACCATCGTGCCAGCTCGGCTCACCTTCGACGAGCCCAAGCATGGCCCATTTGCACTTCATGCCTGCTTCGTGCTGTGCCGGCCCAGGCCCAGCCCATTTGCACTATTGCGATGAGAGAAAAGAACCCAAAATGCACGGAGCTGAGGCAATGGACACAAATATTGGGGGAAAGAAGTAAATTTTATTCAATCTTGAACATGTACAGATTTATTACCTCGTTAAAAACCTTACACCCTGGTGTGGGGCACCCCCGGTAAGGAAAAGAGTACAGTAACTACGTCTATATACATTAATACAAAGACTACTCGAGGTTAAGATTGTCAAAGTCGACTACCGCCTCCGTAATTTCCGGATCCTCGAGCTCATGTTGTGTCCTGTCTTTTGCACGCTCCCAGTCCTTTAGGCATGTAATTGCCTCAACCATCTCAGGTCTGAGAGACAACCTCCTCGGCTCAAGTACCCTCCCCACCAAACTGAAAGTGGCTTCCAACGAGACAGTGGACACTGGAACCATAAGTACATCTCGTGCAAAATGGGATAGCATGGGGTAAATACGTTGGTTATTCTTAAACCACAAGAGCAAGCTGAGTTGATTTTCCTCGTCCATGTCAAGGTCGGTCTCCACGAAAGGCGTGTTGAGGTAGTGGTTGAGCTCTATTTGTGGATTCCATGTCGACCTGCACGGCGATTGGGAAGACGAGCCAGACATCTTGCCTTTTAGCTTCTTCCATATGTTTGAAGCGGTCAAACTGCCTCGTGCTTATTGCGTTGTTGAGATAGATCTTCTTGCTTCAATTATAGTGCAAAATTTGTTATAATGTGTGTTGAAAACACTGATGAAAGGATCGGTATGGCCTAGAGGGGGGGTGAATAGGCAATTTTAAGAATTTAACAAAAATAACTAAGTAATTTAAAGACAATTTAGCAGTTTAAAGAAGGATCTGAGTAAGTAATAGGTTGAGCAACAAGGAGCACTGAACAAGTAACAGATAATAGAGAAACGAGCTAAGGTAAACAATCATAAGCAGAGACAAGCGAATTTTTCACCGAGGTTCAGAGATAAATCTCCTACGTCCCCGTTGGAGCACTTCCACAGAAGTGTTGCTCCTCCAGTGACTCTCAACAGAAGGCTGGATTTGTCACTAAAGTGTCTCTTTACCACTCCGGTGAGGTGAGTCCAAACCTCTCACAAAGACCGTGGCCTTCCACTATCACGTTTGGACAGGTCGCACTACAACCACCAGAAAACCGTCTAGGAACAGCTAGTTCCAAGAGTAATAGACTATCCACAAGCCCTGTCTCTTGGTTCACTAGAAACTCACGAAACTAGACTTTTCTTGGAGCCGTAAGAAACTAGGTTTTTGTTTTGAGTTGAGCTTGATCTCTTTGAGGGCTTTTGAACTTTTGGGATGCTAGATGTCAAAGAGATGTAAAAGTTACTGTTTTGGGAGAGCCTCGATCTGTTTAAATAGGCTACGAGGAAGCAAATAGCCGTTATAGCCGTTATTGGCAACAAGTAGCCGTTTGCCAATGTCAGACTGAAAAGACAACTCAAAATGATTGTATCTGACAAGGTTTGACAAAGTATACAAGAGGCTCAACGTACAACGGACCCAAATCAGCGAAAAACGCATTTACGTCGGACCAAGAAGAGTTGGTCCGTCGTACACATGCTTTGAGTAAAAGTGGTCCGTTGAGAGATATCAAAGTGCACGTTTGCAACAGACTTAAAAACTTGGTGCGTCGTAAAGGCAAACTTACTGATCATGACCTAAGAAAGGAATTGGATACAAGCAGCAAAACCAGTAAGTTTTAAGTTTGCTACGGACCAAGAAAAGAGGTCTGACGCGCAAGGGATTTTTGGTCCGTTGTAGCCTTAAAGCACTGAAGTTGGTTTCAAAAAGAGAAAGCCTATCTACCGGACCCAAAAACTTGGTGCAGCGTGAAAGGGAAACTCTCGTTTTGAGTTCAGTTTAAAAAGCATCAAGAGGGGATATGAACTCAAGACAAGAGTTTTGGAGAGATCTGAAAGATTTAACCTAAGCTTCAAGTAGTCTTAAAAAGAAGTCCTAGGAACCAAGATTTTGAACTTATGCATAATCCCTCTTTATAGTACGGTTGAAGACTAGAAAAACACAACTATAAGACTTGAATCAACACCCAAGTCTAAGAACTAGAAATAAGAGAACCTTAATCTTGATCATCCTTTCTGAAGAAAACTACTAACACTATTTTAGTTGATCATCAAGCACCAAAATCCAACAAATATTTTCAAATAAATCATTAGGGGGCCTAGATGCTTTCAATCTCCCCCTTTTTGGTGATTGATGACAACTCTATTTACTTCAGATGTAAAAACTTTTCTTCTTCTGCAAAAGAATGTTAGTCTGACAGAACGAAAGCATAAATTTGATAGAATGTACTCCCCCTGAAGATGTGCATAGGCTTAAAAAGAACTGCTCTCAGAAAGATAAGTAAAAAGCACATAAGTAAGATCAAGATAAAGAGAAAGAACAGCAATAATACTTATCAGCAGAAAGGGCAGATTAGAATAGGCACAAATATATTCAGACCAACATACCATCAAACAAAGAGATAGATTTTCTAGACCTACTCTAAGAATTACTCTAAAGAGTTTTTCTAGTCTTGTTTCTCCCCCTTTGGCATCAAATCTCCAAAAAGAATATCACTTCTTGCGCCTGGAGAAAGTCCTTTTGAACAGTGTTGAAGCTCTTTGGTGACAATTGTGCCTAGAGAAAAGCGAGCTGGAGCAGCTTGCATTGAGTGTTGTTCTGCTGAAGTCATAGTTTGATCATGCCAACTTGGATAATCTGGATCACCTGGCTGAGACTCAACTGTCCAGTTCTGAAAATCCTCTTGAAGTTCATGAACTGAGTTAATGATGGGATTTGTCTGATCAAAGATGATATCCCCAAGCTGTTCTTGATTGGATACCAGATTTGTCATTGAGGCATCAAAGTGATCTATATATCCTCGAAGAGTGTGTTCCACCTCATGGATTGAGTCATCATTTGTTTTGAACATACGCTCCGAAAAGTCAGCGAAACGATGGAATTTAGTCTCTTGAGTATTCAGCTTGGCATTGAGGTCATACAGCCTGTCTTTGAGCAAGTTTTGATTGGAGTTTACTTGAGTGAGCCATGTTCTGAGATCCCATTGATTATTCTTGAGCATATCAACATTTTTGGAATTCTCATCCTTGATTATGCTCTGTTCTTGATATATCTTTTTCATCAGCTCATGAGTTTGGTGAACCTGATCATGATATTGCTGAAGTGTAGCCATATGCTCAATGTGCCTCAAGGCAGCTAACCTTTGTTCTTCAGCAAATCTTTCTTGGGCAGCCTTCAGGTCTGAGTTGTATCGAATCTCAAAGATATTGAACCATTCAGGTTGATTATTCCAAGCATGATGTTGTCCAATATCAGGATTCTCTTCTATATTTTCATGTACTGAAAAATTGTGAGGAACTCCAGAACCTCCTGCTTCATGATCATGTGCTGCTGGTCTGAATTCCTGATCTTGTACAAACCTTGATGCAGCAGCAAGTTCTCTCAGTTTATCAATTTCTCCAAGTTCATCACGTTCAGCATTTTCATCATACTGAGTAGAAAAACCCATGACTGAATGTTCTGCTGGAGGTAGGGTGTGATGACTCGAAACTGGAGAAATGTGACTAGGACTGAAGTGTCCACCTTGACTGTCTGCAATATCTTCTTCATGAAAGGATTGTGAGCTAAGATAGACTTGAGTTGCTGCATCTTGCTCACCATCAAGGTAAGGTTTTCTCGAGAACTATCTCCAAGTATTTACGTAACCCGGTGTTTTCGGTGTGGAGGTACAAATGGAAGTGATGACTGAGTAACAGGAGGATGGCTATGATAGCTAGGAGTATTGTATCTTGGAGTATGATGACTAATACTGTGATGATCTGAACTGTGATGGCTTGAAAAAGGTTGATCATCTCCATCGTGAGCTGGGCCGTCATCACTGTCTCCCTCATGATCACTTGGATCATCTAGTGCTGGTTGTACCCTTGGCCCTTGTGCAGCAACTTCAGCAGGAAGTTTGAGTAATTTATATTTTTGGAATGACAGTTGAAGGACTCGCTTATCTCTTGCCTAGAAACCATCCCTTGAGCAATCAATACTTGAGTTATTTCTTTGAGCGAATGGCAAAGGACTTCCCATTCTTACGTAAATGGCTTCCTCCATTTCTCCAAAGATATAGTCTGTTAGATCAATGGGTTGCTTGGAGAGGATTAGGTGCAGCTGACCAAGCCAAAACTGGTGTAACTCCTTCTTTATACCCAGACTTAGGGAATATTGTGTGTCTTAGAATCAAGAGAAGAATCTTGGCTTCACTAGACAAACTGTTCACTCTATTTGCATTGAAGTTCTCGTCTGTGATATCTCTATAGATGTGTGCAGAGAGTTGAAGATCAGGCATATCACCAATCTGTCTCCATCTATTTTAAGGGGAACATTTTGTCATGAATCCTTGTTACATTAACTTGAGGACCTGCGGCTCAATTGCTGATTCAAAGTGTGGTGATCTCACTTTTACGATTTTTCCATCTATAGAGAATAGAATGTAATGTCTTCTTTTATTTATAAGCAAAGAAGCATAGAACTCAAGGATTCTATCTTCATTCCATGAGACATTGTTTCCTGACACCATTGTAAGTAAACCAGGAGTGGAACTGACACAATCCAAAAGGTGATATGAACCAGTTATGGAGCAAATCTGATTCCAATCTACAAATTGATGTTTACTAAGGGCAGACATTGGTTTCCCTTTTCTGTCATGTCTGTTCTTATACCCCAAAAAGATGTTTTGCTGAAGAGGAGTAATGAACTTCTCATCTAGAGGGGGTTTGTCAAAAGGGAACCAATTTCTTTCACTTACAAGTCTGATTGATCTCAACTTTTTCCCTCCAAGAGTTGCCAACTCATTACCAGTTATCATGTCAATCTCAGGACTGAGGTTTTCTTCTTCAGAGCTAAAATCAGCACTTGGCTCATATTCAATATCATCAGAGTCAGACTCAAAGATGACCTCAAACATAGTAGGTTGCTTGACTTTTCTAGGGGGCTTTGAGGTAGTGACCTTTGTAACACAGCCAGGGGTACAAGTGTCTCCTAAAGGTACTGCCCCATATGAAGACTGAGTTGGATTCGAGGTTTTTTGTTTCTTCTTTTTCATTATCTCACCCAATCTATCCATCAGACTTCTTTTATCTGTGTCCTTTCTCCTAGACATTTCGTCGAACACTTAAAGGACTCACTCTGTCTTTCAAACCTCAGATCGGCGCAAGAACTGACGTAACAGACTAAGTCTACAGAGATAAGAAGAAAGACCTTAAGACAAAGATTTCTAAGGCTAAGGATTGATCAAAACAGAAGAGAAAGCTTACCACTTCCTGAAAGGACTTCTCCGAGCAAACTGGAGCACCGTCGCTGACACCCAGTTAGGGTTTGCTTCGATGAAGAGAGGAATGTTGCTCGGGAGAGGAAGTATAGAGGGGAGAGTGGTAATTTCTGAGTATTTTTGAGTGAGTGGAGATGTAAACAGGAATGAAACCAACTGGAAGTTACTGCTATAAGACCGTAACTTCTCTAGGAGGTGCTTCGCTCTTTAAAGCAGTGGATGGCAGGTGAAAAGGATAACTTTCTTAAACTGCTTTGGTTGGTGAAACCCAAGAAAGAGGATTCAAGGCAGAGGATGGGTTTCAGAAGTAAAGAGAGATTAGCAAAGATAAGTCCTAAGCTTAGAAAAGATTTTGAATAGGATTTTCAAAAAAAAGAACAAATCTCTCAAAAGAATAGAACAATTTTGAATCAGAGAAAGGGATAAAAGATAATCGTTGCAAGAGCACATCGGACTGAATTGGGAGAAAAACAGTAAGTTTCCTATTTACGTCGGACCAGTTTTGCAACAAGGACATTTTCAACGGACTGATTTTCTTTAGTCTGTCGTGAATGTGTCCTGAGCAAAAGTGGTCTGCCGTAGATGAGAAACTCACTGTTGCAACTGAGTCCGTTGTGAACTAGCAAAAGGAAATGGAAGAACTTTGGAATTTGATTTGTATGAGTTCCTCCTTTTTAAGCATGATTATAGACAAACTCAAGCTTGATAAAGAGAACTCATGTGCTGAGTGGCTAGATAATTTTTAAGTAATTGTAATATTTTATTAAAAAAAAGCGTGAATTTCTTTGAGGAAGAAACTATTTTCATTTTCTGAGAGAAAATAGTAAGAATTTTGGCAGAAGTTTTAGCAATAAAAATTTACTTGCATCAGCACTGCTAATTTTTTGTTAACATAAGTGGGTAACAAGAGATGCATCGATGGACATTCTTGACTCCCCCTAAATGTTAAAGATTTCAAAGGACATTCAAAAGATATCAACAAGCAAACAATACAAATGAGCAGTCATGACTTAAACGACATTGGAAAGATCAATAATATTCAATTCATTTCTCAGTCTTGAAAATCTTGCCTCATCCAAGGGTTTGGTGAAAATATCAGCCAATTGATCCTCAGTTCTCACATGACTAAGCATAATGTCTCCTTTAACAACATGATCTCTGATAAAATGATGTCGGATCTCAATATGCTTAGTTCGTGAGTGCTGGACCGGATTGTTTGCTATTTTCACTGCACTTTCATTATCACAGAGAAGAGGTACATTTTCAAACTTAATGCCGTAATCAAGAAAGGTTTGATTGATGAATAAAATCTGTGCACAACAACTGCCGGCAGCCACATATTCAGCCTCGGCAGTAGAAAGTGCTTCTGAGTTTTGCTTTAGAGCACCAAGACACTAAAGATCTTCCAAGTAAATGACAACCCCAGAGGTGCTTTTTCGATCAACTTTGCAACTGGCATAATCAGAATCTGAGTAGCCAATTAGATTGAAAGAAGCACCCTTAGGTACCACAAGCCTATATTTGAAGTGAGCTTTAAGTATACGAAAATTCTTTTACGGCACTAAGATGTACTTCTTTAGGAGCAGATGAAATCGAACACACATCTGGACACTAAACATGATATCAGGCCTAGATGCTGTCAAGTAAAGTAAAGAACCTATCATGGATCTGAAGAGTTTTTGGTCAACAAGCTTACCTCCTATATCTTGATCAAGGTGTGTGTTTGTTGCCATAGGTGTCTTGAGTGGCTTGCATTCATCCAATTTAAAACGCTTGAGAAGATCTTTGGTGTATTTTTCTTGTGATATGAAAGTCCCTCCTTTTAATTGCTTGATTTGAAATCCAAGGAAGAATGTAAGTTCCCCTATCATTGACATCTCGAATTCCTTTGCCATTAGTTCACTGAATTCCTTGCAAAGAGAGTGATTAGTACAACCAAAGATGATATCATCAACATAGATTTGGCAAATCATTAATGCACCATTGAAGTCTTTTAAAAAGAGTGTTGGATCAACTTTCCCAATTTTGAAATTCTTTTATAGTAGAAAGTTCCTAAGTCTCTCATACCATGCCCTTGGGGCTTGTTTCAGTCCGTAGAGAGCCTTAGATAACTTATATACATGATTTGGATATTTTAAGTCTTCAAAACCAGGAGGTTGCTCAACAAAAACTGTTTCTTCAATGATTCCATTAAGAAAAGCACTATTCACATCCATTTGAAATAAAGTTATGTTGAAATGACATGCAAAGGCTAGAAGGAACCGTATAGCTTCAAGTCGAGCAACAGGAGCATAAGTTTCTCCATAGTCCAATCCTTCTACTTGAGTAAATCCTTGAGCCACCAATCTTGCTTTGTTTGAGTGACAACTCCATTTTCATCTTGCTTGTTTCTAAACACCCACTTTGTTCCTATGACATTGTGGTCTTTTGGACGGTCCACCAAGTCCCATACCTTGTTTCTCTTGAAATTGTTGAGCTCTTCTTCCATGGCAATAATCCAATCAGCATCATCTAAGGCTTCATCTATAGTTCTAGGCTCAACACAAGAAACAAAAGAGTAATGTTCGCAAAAAGAAGCTTGCCTAGATCGAGTTTGAACACCCTTACTAAATTCCCCAATAATTTGGTCCACGGGGTGATCTTTGGCAATAGTATGATGACTCTTTATCAGATTCACTCCTTCTTGATTCTTTTCATCTTCTTCTTGTAGTGATCCATTTTGAGGCATCATAGAAGTTGTTGGTTTTTCATCATTGTCCTCTCTAGGTTTTACTTCACCAACTTCCATCTTCTTCATGGCCTCAATTAAGGCATCTTCACCTGCATCAGCTTGATTCTCATGCTCACCTTGTGAGCCATTAGATTCATCGAATTTTACATCATAGGTTTCTTCAACCAAACCAGTTGAATTATTAAAAACTCTATAGGTTTTAGATTTAGAAGAATAACCTATCATAATACCTGAGTCACACCTTTTCTGAAATTTACCTAAGTGTGTCCTCTTTTTATAGATGTAGACTTTACACCCGAACACACGAAAGTACGTTACATTTGGTTTTCTTCCAACCAGCAGCTCGTAAGATGTTTTCTTGAGTAGTCGATGTAGATAGAGTCTATTTATTGCATGACAAGCTGTGTTGATGGCTTCAGCCCAAAAAGCATCTGGTGTTTCATATTCATCCATCATGGTTCTTGCCATTTCAATAAGTGTTCTGTTTTTCCTTTCTACTACACCATTTTGTTGAGGGGTATATGTAGTTGACAGCTCATGCTTTATTCCTAACTCATCACAAAAATCAATAACGTTAGTATTAACAAACTCAGTTCCATTGTCACTTCTGATTTTCTTGATGGGGCAATCAAATTCATTTTGGGCCCTTTTTGCAAAATTTTTAAAGATTTTTCCAACCTCACTTTTACTTGGTAAAAGAATACCCAAGTGAGCAGAGAAGTCATCTACAATGACTAAACAGTATGAGTTACCACCTAGGCGGCATAAGAGGTTGGGCCAAACACATCCATATGCAGGCACTCTAGAGGTCTAGTGGTGGACATGATATTTTTGGTAGGATGAGAGTTTGCAACTTGCTTACCAGCTTGACAAGCCTTTGCACAATCTATCCTTTTCGAATTTTACATCTTTCAAGCCCACCACTAGCTCATTTTTAAAAAGCTTTTTCAGATTTGACATACCTACATGCCCAAGACGTCTATGCCAAAGCCAACCAAGAGAGGCTTTTGCTAACAAACAAGTCGAGATGCATGAGGAGTTAGAATTGAAATCAACTAGATAAAGATTTTGAAATCTAAAACCTTTGAAGATAAGCTTTTCATTTTTGTCAACAACAGTTACTCCATCAAGAGAGAAAGTACAATGGAATCCAAGATCACACAACTGTGCTACCGATAAAAGATTAAAGTTCAGGGAATCAACAAGAAGCACATTGTTAATTGAATGATCATTAGAGATAGCAATCTTACCATTTCCCTTTACCTTTCTCCTGCTATTGTCGCCAAAAGTGATTTTGTGACTAGAATTAATTTCCTTTTCAACTGAGGTGAACATTTTTTGATGAGCCGGTCATATGTTGAGTACATCCACTGTCAATTACCCAATGATGACCACCACTTTTGTAGTTCACCTAAACAAACAGAATCATTTCTTGATTTTAGGTACCCAAATGCTTTTGGGTCCATGGATGTTAGTTTCAACAATTTTGGGGCCAAAAGGATTAACAAGCAAGGATTTGGGCACCCAAACAGCTTTAAGCTTTCTATCAAGATTCGAGGGACCAACAAACTTTACATTCATTTTTCCCCTAAAATCTTTAAACAACATGTAGTGAGCATCAACCATGCAGTTTCTCTTTGCCTTTGTTTCTGGTGTGCTTGCAAACATGCATACATTTAAACTGTGGTCAAATCTATGACAGTAGTAACACTTAGTGCCTTTCTTGACAAAATTTAACTTGGATCTTGGCAATTTATCTTTCTTGGGCATTTTATCCGACTTATATCCAATGCCTCTTTTGCCCAAAGTGACATTTTGCTCTCCAAGAATTTTATCAAGAATGACACTTCCAAGAAAGCATTTTTCAAGACCTTTGTTAAATTTAGCAATTTTTGACCTTAACTCAACATTTTCCAACATGAGGCTTTTAGCACACAAAGCATTTTTGCAATTTTCATCAAGTGTGCAGGAAAAGCTAGAAGTAGGAATTACATCACAGGCCAAATCACAGGTAATAGACGTATCGGAAGTAGAATCAATTTTTGGTTTGCTCATAGTTAATTCCTTACTCATTTCTAGTTCACAGTGTTTGACAAGCAAATCATCATGAGTCTTAACAAGTAATATATGAGTTGCATTCAAAGAGTCATGAGCAGCGGTGAGTAAATCATGATTGATGACTAGAGCATTATGAGCAAGAGTAAGATTATCATGAACAACATTGAGCTCATTATGACTTGTCTCCAAACAGTAAAACTTGTCTTGCACTTCTTCATACTTAGATTCAAGAATCTTGATCTTAGAGACAAGCAAGTCATTATCATTATTTAAATTGGCAATAGTTTTCTTAAGAGCTTTATCCTTAGAAGTTTTAGCACACAAGGCATCTTTAAGCTCTTTAATGATCTCCACTAGCTCATCATAAGAAGGAGAATCATTTACCTTGTCTTCATCACCTCTTGCCATAAGACAAAATGACAGAGAAGGTGAAGGTGGAGTAGATTCATCCAAAGCCAGTCCAGCCAACCCCTTAGACCTTGAACTATCTTCATCATCAGAGGAGGAAGAAGAGGATTCATCACTTGAACTTTCTTCATCTGAGACCCATTCACCAATATGTGCCTCCTTCTTTCCCTTTCTCCAATGTTTCTTGGAGAACTTCTTTCTGTGATGAAACTTTTTGCGACTGTTGTAGGTATTTTCTTCGGTTTCTTCATCTTTGCCCTTGCCCTTGCCCTTCTTCTTGCTCTTGTTTGGACATCGAGCAGCTATGTGTCCCTTTTCATTGCACTCAAAACAGGTGATATTTGAGAAAGGGTTTTTCTTGGAGAACTGAGTGTATCCCTTTCCTCTATCTCTAGCATTTACCCTCCTCATGATTTTGTTGGCCGATCTCATGAGCAGTGCCAGTTTCTTGACGTCTTCATCCTCTTCACAGCTTGAATTATCATCTTCTTCACTGGATGACTCTTGCATCTTTTCTTTGGCCTTGAGAGCAATAGATTTCTTCTTGGGTGCATCTTCTTCAGCCAAAGTAAGTTCATGAGCAGAGATCTTCCCCAATAATTCAGTAGGAGTTAGCTTTTTGAGGTCTCCACTGTTTGACAAATAAGTGATCAAGCTGTGATAGGCACGAGGCAGAACTCTTATCATTTTCCTGCAAACTTCCACATCATCAACTTTAGTCCCTAGACCTTTGAGTTCATTGACAATAGGATTAAGTCTAGAGAACATATCGTTAGCATTTTCATGAGGAAGCATTTTGAATTGATCGAACTTTTCTCTAATAACAAAATACTTTTCTTCTTTCACATCAGAGGTGCCTTCATGAATTTCTTGTAGAGTGGTCCAAATATCATAAGCAGTAGACAGATTGCTCACTCTATCAAAAACTTCTATGCTAAGACAGGAGAATATTGCATTTCTAGCAGAGCATCATATTGCATGTTTTTAATTTCCCAGGAGTAGGTTACGAGGAAGAGGACTGTCCCTCGGGTATGACGCGTGGAGGTAAAGGTTTTTCAAGAACTCTCCAAAGCGTCATAACCTACGACCTCAAGATAACACCTCATGCGAATTTTCCAAGAAGCATAGTTAGTGCCATCAAAGACAGGAACCCTTCCTACACTAACAAGATGTGCACTCCATTTCCCTCGGCCATTACCCAAGCTGATTAAGCTTGAACAGGGTAAACCTGGCTCTGATACCACTTGAAAGGATCGGTATGGCCTAGAGGGGGGTGAATAGGCAATTTTAAGAATTTAACAAAAATAACTAAGTAATTTAAAGACAATTTAGCAGTTTAAAGAAGGATCTGAGTAAGTAATAGGTTGAGCAACAAGGAGCACTGAACAAGTAACAGATAATAGAGAAACGAGCTAAGGTAAACAATCATAAGCAGAGACAAGCGAATTTTTCACCGAGGTTCAGAGATAAATCTCCTACGTCCCCGTTGGAGCACTTCCACAGAAGTGTTGCTCCTCCAGTGACTCTCAACAGAGGAACTGGATTTGTCACTAAAGTGACTCTTTACCACTCCGGTGAGGTGAGTCCAAACCTCTCACAAAGATAGTGGCCTTCCACAATCACGGTTGGACAGGTCGCACTACAACCACCAGAAAATCATCTAGGAACAGCTAGTTCCAAGAGTAATAGACTATCCACAAGCCCTGTCTCTTGGTTCACTAGAAACTACTGAAACTAGACTTTTCTTGGAGCTGTAAGAAAGTAGGTTTTTGTTTTCAGAGTTGAGCTTGATCTCTTTGAGGGCTTTTGAGCTTTTGGGATGCTAGATGTCAAAGAGATGTAAAAGTTCTGTTTTGGGAGAGCCTCTGATCTGTTTAAATAGGCTACAGGAAGCAAATAGCCGTTATAGCCGTTATTGGCAACAAGTAGCCGTTTGCCAATGTCAGACTGAAAAGACAACTCAAAATGATTGTATCTGACAAGGTTTGACAAAGTATACAAGAGGCTCAACGCATAACGGACTCCAAATCAGCTTAAAACGATTTACGCTCGGGACCAAGAAGAGTTGGTCCGTCGTACACATGCTTTGAGTAAAAGTGGTCCGTTGAGAGATATCAAAGTGCACGCTTGCAACAGACTTAAAAACTTGGTCTGCATCGTAAAGGCAAACTTCTTGATCATGACCTAAGAAAGGAATTGGATACAAGCGACAAAACCCATTAAGTTTTAAGTTTGCTACGGACCAAGAAAAGAGGTCCGGCGCAAGGGATTTTTGGTGCATTGTAGCCTTAAAGCACCGAAGTTGGTTTCAAAAGAGAAAGCCTATCTACACTGGACCCAAAAACTTGGTCTGGCGTGAAAGGGAAACTCTCGGTTTGAGTTCAGTTTAAAAAGCATCAAGAGGGGATATGAACTCAAGACAAGAGTTTTGGAGAGATCTGAAAGATTTAACCTAAGCTTCAAGTAGTCTTAAAAAGAAGTCCTAGGAACCAAGATTTTGAACTTATGCATAATCCCTCTTTATAGTACGGTTGAAGACTAGAAAAACACAACTATAAGACTTGAATCAACACCCAAGTCTAAGAATTAGAAATAAGAGAACCTTAATCTTGATCATCCTTTCTGAAGAAAACTACTAACACTATTTTAGTTGATCATCAAGCACCAAAATCCAACAAATATTTTCAAATAAATCATTAGGGGGCCTAGATACTTTCAACTGAAAAACTCATTATAAACATGAGTATAGGCCTCGGAGAAATCAAGATCAAATGCATCACCTATTTCGTGGAAGGCACCCTGCAAGTTAGATAATTTTCTTTGATGATCCAAAATAGCAGCAAAGCAGTAAAGATGCGAAATTGATTGAAAATATTTTAATTGTTTTACCTCCATTGGTTCTATAATGGGATGTAAAATATAATTATCTATATTTTCTTTAAAAGCATTAGCAACAGTCCAAAGCCACTCGATGACTAAGGAAGAAGTTGGGTAGTACACACCGGATATTTTTTAGTTGCATTGCAAAAAGTTTCTAAAAAATTACGAATGATCGGCAATTTGCCAATCCACTTTAGTAACCAATGACTCGCCATTATTATAGTTGACGAAGACAGTGACAATATGCTTGTAGCCCTTGCACCGCTCCAGCATAATATACGTTGAGTTCCATCAAACCTTCGTATCAAGGTTAAATCTTCTTGGTTCATTGTTGTTGGCCCTGCAGTACTCTAAGAACTGTGCAAACCTTATAGGCGAATCGTTAATAAACTAGATAGCTTTGCGTATGTTTTCCAAACTGGTTTTCATTACAATCAAACCTACCTGCATAATGAGATTAATTATGTGGCATACACATCTCTGGTGGAGTACAAAACCACCAATATAAGTCTCCAGATGCGGTGAGAGATACTGCATAGTCGTCGTGTTAGCCGATGCATTATCAAGTGTGATAGAAATAATTCTACTTTCTATTTTAAAGTCGGTAATAACCTCAAGTACATGGTTAGCGATAGCCTCTTCGGTGTGTGACTCGGAGATTGGCTTAAACCCTATGACCCTTTATTTAGTACATAGTTGTTGTCTAAGTAATGCGCAGCAACATTAATATAAGATGCTCTTTGATGTGAGGAAGTCCATATATCTGATGTTAAGGCAAAGGAAAAACTAGCTACCATGAAAGTCTGTTTTAACATTTCTATTTTATTTTGTAAACATTTTATAAATGTCACGTGTAGTTGTTCTTCTACTAACATGTTGGTATTAGGGGCATAAACCATGTTGCAGCATTCTTTCAAAATTAGAGCTCTCGCCCATTCTAAGTGGAAGATCCTCTGTAACTATGTAACGTGCAATTTCATCTCTAACTACATCGACGTTGTATACCCACGTACTTACCGAACATTATAAAATGTAGCTGAACATTACAATCTATGAGTTGTGGGAGAGAAATATGAAAAATCTCCCTCTCTCCCTCTCTTTTCCCCTCTTCCTCTCCCCCCCCCCTCTTTTCACTCCAGTCGGCTGCCACATGAACCTTGACTCTTCGATTCCCACACTACCCCTTCGATTCACGCGCCCCACCCTCTTCCTCTCCTTTTTCCTCTCTCTCTCTCTCTCTCTCTATCTCTCTCTCTCTCTTCCCTGATTCCTCCTCGTGCGGCCAGGCACGCCGCGCGCACCCCCTCTTCCTCGATTCCTCACCGCTGCCTCCCTCCTCTTCCTCTTCCTCTTCCTCTCCCTCTCCCTCTCCCTCTCCGCCGCCTCCCCCCTCTCCCTCTCCCTCCCCGCGCCTATCCCTCTCTCTCCCTAGCGCCTCCGTCCTCCAATCCTACCCCGACCCTGGCTTCCCTGCTCCCCTCCGTGGCGTGTGGCCTGAGGTGGCGACCGACCGATGAGCGGCGGCGTGGCACCGGCTGCAACAGCACCTGGCGTGGCGGCAGCGGCCGAGGCCGGCGGGGATGCGGGTCGGCTCGGGCACGACAACCACTATTCCGGGTCGAGCCGGCATGGGCACGGCCCAAATGAGCATGCCGGACCATCCTACCCATCGTGCCTGCTCCCTGGGCCCGGCACAGCCCGTCTCATGTCTGGATCAGGCTTTGTATCGGGCCAGACGCCCATGCCTCGAGCCAACTCACATAGGCCTGGCCCGAATGCCCATCCTTCTCATCAGCGGCCATCCCAATGATCGTAAAGCCGGTAATCTAACCCCACAAAGGCGATTGACATGGAGTGCACCGTTGGATTAAAGATAGGGTCCGTTCATAATGCAGCCCAACGAATCAGACTACACCCTGACCCTAGCGCAAAGTCTAACCTACCTCCTAAGACAGCCAGACTCTGTAACTTATTAAGCTTAACTTATTAAGCTAGATCTGTTCCATTCTAGACATGCAGTTGTGCATTTCACTTGGATCGCCAAAGGGCTTCGCAAGAAGAAAGGAATCTAGCATCCATGTATTTGTGCATTTCACTGGGAGGCGCTAATTCATCGTTAGGTGCTAGTGTGCTACATTCCCCGTCTTTGCGGTAACCTCAAAATATAATGTTGTGTATGTCTCGTATATACGGAGGAGGGGCTGTGTCCGGGAAAGCAGTGAGAGCAATTCCAATCGCTAATTCTCAGTGTCACTTTGTCAAAGTCGTATGCTCTTGGTCTTTCAAAGTTGAATTTCTGTGATGCCTAGTTTGGAAACCTACACGGAATTTAAAGAATAGCAATGTTCATTGTTACTCCAAAATTATAAAGATGCCTAGCCTAAAAACACTTTCTCCACTAAATTTAGGCGGATGTGGTTGAATCATCAAAGAGAGCGTTTGCATTTTGGCAGCATAACCGGGATTCTATCTGCTTCACATGCTTTGGGGAATGTCTTCTCTACGTTTCTGCTGCCTGAGCAGTGGATTTTTTAGGTATCATTAGTTGAAACTTCCTGCAGTTATCAACATTGACGATTTCCATTTTTATTGCTAGCTTTCAGTCTTGCAAGTGCTGGAACCATGCATTGTCGGGTCTCAATTGCTTGAATTTGATTTAAAGGGATTCAAGAGACTTTTATAATTACAGATTTGGAAATTTAATACAGTGACTACTACTAACTAGTTTTCCAGTAGGCAGCAGATGCTAATGTATTTTTTGTTGAACTTTCCTATGTTGCTCTTTCGTTAGTGCAACACTTAGGTGAATCACATGCATTTCCTTCTTCTATGAGTTGGGAATGATTGGTATTAGCGATGTCCCACTGGTAATCATATGTCTCAGCTCTATTTTATGATATGGTATTAAAAAAACTATAGGCCATTTCATTCTTCATCTTTTTTTTTCAGTATTACCTTAAGTCAGTATTTGGTTTTGACAAGAACCAGTTCTCAGAAATTCTAATGGTGGTAGGCATTGGTTCAATATTTTCTCCGGTAATACTACTTTAGGAGTCTAAGGAACAACCGTTTTAGGTGCCTTGCCCAATTGATAAGATGCAGTTTGAAATAATTTGTTCAAACTGTAGATTTTGGTACTCCCCGCTATTATCCATGCAGTTGGCGGAAAAGGAGTCGTATGCGTTTTAATACTTGCATCAATTGCTTATGTGAGTATCACATTTCTTTTCACTAATATCAGAGTATCAGACACAGCATTTTAGCACTATGATTTCAGAAAAATATTTCTTCAGGCTTTGCTTTAGAGCTCTTTTATAGTGGATTAAAATCAATGTAAACCATCCATTCCTTTAAATCTAATGGTTGAAATCAATTTAGATCTAGTTATGCTACCACCTGTAGCATTGGTAGTAAAATTCAAAAAGGGGTAAAAGGGTAAAAAATTCTATCATATTATTTGTCATCTACGGTAAAACACGTCTTGTGATCCTGATAAATGGTGGATGAATGGATAAGAAGTCTCTGAAGATCATCAGGTATTCAATGAATTCAAAACTGTGAACGAATTAGGAAAAGTCTAAAATACCTCTGACGAATAGATAGAAAAAGCCTAAAATACCCTTGAGGAATGAATGGTTAGATTTGATTTCTACTACCACTATTTACTACCTATGTTATCCACCGTAAAATTTCTCTTGTTTTATGGTTTGGCATGGAGTTGGGTATGTATTTGGGCGCAGGTTTACCTCAGTTCATTAGTGTCCCAAGAAATGCTGCAATGACTGACAGTGTTACTGACTAAAAAAAGTTTGTTTTTTTTATCTTATGTTAAACTTGCAGGTTCTTTATTTTATTTCTTCACTGTGTATCATCTATGTCCTGGCCAAACCGGCTGTAAGTAATTGTCCTATGTATTTACCTTTACTTTAAGCACTACTAAGATGTTTGTGGAAATTAAACACCGAAGGAACGGATCAAATGTAAAAATTTTGCAGGAGTAAATACAGAAATAATGTTTTGTGTGCATTTGAATAATATTCATACACTTATTGTGGGAAACAAATTGAACATCTGCAGACTTATGCAATCATCTCTTGGGAAGTAGTCTCAACTGACCGGGTATAGTCAACCAATGAAACAATTCTTGGCATGATTTGTAAATCCAAACCTGATACCTTTTAGCCTTATTTCTCTCTGTTGCTGATTGAGGTCTGATACATAATTGCTTTTACTTTCACAGGGAAAGGCACAAGGACTTATTGCAACTGTGAAATCCACAGCTATACTGTTGGCACCATTTTCAGAATTTGACACTCTTTAAAATTCGCATTTCGGAATTTGACACTCTGGCCCACTGTCATACACACAGACGGTCCCATATGTCATCCAAATGAGCCGAAAGGCTTGCGAATTGAGTGTCAAATTCTGAAATATTCCTTGTTTATGAGCCCCATGGCCTGTAAGAGAGAAGTTCTCTTCCATCTTCCAAACGTTTCCTGTGCATCCTGCAGATTCCATGCTGTAATATGAACTTTTGATCTCTCCTTTTTCTGCAACACCGTTCCAGCTTACTTCATTTCAAAAGAAACCCCCCTTCAACTGTAAAAGTTTCAGTTTCCTAGTGACAGGTTTCTTCTTGGTCAGTTCTTCTCTTCCTCCGAGTATGTTAACAAAAATGAGTACAGCGTCTATGAATGCATATCTGAACTTCAATACTTCTACTTGCAATATCCTTGGGCTTTGCTTGCAATATCCTTGGACTAATCACTTCATAATGCGCACCTTATCGGATGTACTGCATTTTGAAACGACGTCAAGTGATTTCATCTGTTTAACATGTGTGAAGAATAGTCGCGTACAAAAAGAAGATTTCAGTTAGCTTTTCTGTTGGATGATGCTGAATTCTGGAGTTGGTGAGAAGTGATTTCATCAGGTTACCATGTCTTCGTCGTTGTCTAGGTGAAGAATAGTCGTGTGCCAGAAGAAGAATTCAGTTAGCATTTCTGCTGCTGCGTTGCTCACAGCTCAAGTCATCTAACCTGATCCCTCAAGTACTAAAATTTCATAC
The DNA here is from genome assembly GCA_036346355.1 of Rhipidocladum racemiflorum. Lineage (NCBI taxonomy): Eukaryota > Viridiplantae > Streptophyta > Magnoliopsida > Poales > Poaceae > Rhipidocladum > Rhipidocladum racemiflorum. Next base: position 60,410,063 of record CM070591.1, read on the forward strand.
TAGCACAGCATCTCGCTCCGACAAAAACGAGTCACTGATGGGATTAGAGGAACGCAATGGGGCATCACGTCAATACTTAATATTGAGTTGCATGCACCAGTCAGTTCACCGAAAAGCTTAAACTGATGAGGAAAGACGGGCAATTTACTTATACTTCAATACTCCCCCTCACATGTAGGCTCCCTCAGACCTAAGACGTGAAATATCACCGGTGCTCTGATACCATATTGAGTTGCATGCACCAGCCATTTCATCGAAAAGCTTAAGCTGATGAGGAAAGACGAGCAATTCACTTATACTTCAACACTTAACGCGATATCTGATCCTAGCTGGTACCATTCGACAGCTTGATGTGCTGCCATAGTATCAATATTTTCAACTTGCGTAATCGTCTTGATATTGCCAGCACGACAGGAATCGGGAGGAAGTTTGAGGCCACACTGATTGTAGAACACCGCACGGTACATACTAATATGGATAAGAAACTGACCAGTTGTTGCAGAAGATGTCCAATGGAAACGACGTCTAGACACTTAGCGGCGCCATGGCATGTGTGGTCGACAGATTAAGCACCGGTTAGCTGCTCAAGTGTCTTGCCTTTTTTCGTGTCCAGTCGTATGAGGAAAAAGAATGCGGCCGGACAGCCTAAAGCGGCCGCACTTGCCCACGTTTACTCCTTGCATCTTCTTAGGAAATTGCTGCTTGGTTGTCTCTCTGCATGCTAAACTGTTCTCTATTGCTGCAGGCACACTATCCTAAGAGCAAGTATAATAAGGTGAGGTAAGCAGGCTGTAAGGATTGTCGCATCAGATTTATGATGAGTTGAAGGAGAGAGGAGAGAAGGGGGCTGTAGATCTACAGTCGGCTGCAGCACGGGCTCCAAGAAACTTGGTGAGAGAATGAGAGGATGAATGTGGGCCAAGTATTAATGGCTTTGTATGTATGTATGGCTAACTATTATACAGGTGGACTGTTAGGTTGGCTGTAGCATGTAGTTGGCTCCAGGGGCGGAGCTAGCCCAGGCCCAAGCTCCGGGCTGAGCCAGCTGATCTTAGATTAAATATCTGTTTTCAATAATTTTCGTAGAATTTTAGTAGGCTTTCTGTACCAGACCCCGGGCTACAGCCTACTCTGCCTGGGGTCTGGATCCGCCCCTGGTTGGCTCTCTTATTAACCATGCTCTAACTAGTGCGGCCACCATTTCTTTATCCATGCATGTGTACTTCGAGGATCAAGTGGTCGGAATGCATAGCAAAAGGAGACACCAATTCGCCCTCATTTTCTCTGAATCTCTGAAACGAGCTGGTCGTGACACACTGGCTTAACTTTCTCCTCATCTCATGTGCGTAGAGATCGTGCATGCGGAGCACACTGCCAGATGCATGCCGTCGCAATATTAACTCTATTATGTGGGGGAGAATTGGAGCCCTCTCATGCATCCACCTCACCCCCATGCCATTTTGCAAAAAGGTCCCTCCCTTTTCTCTAAATTACGAATAGGTCCCTGTAAATTACAAAGAGATCCTTTTGCGATTTTTTGTGAGTATAAGAAAAATGTTTCTAAACTGTGTTTAGGTCCCTGGTTCGTTACTTTACGAAAAAGCCCCCCGTTAAATACAAATCTCGAACGAGCCCTTTTCTAATTTTTCATAATAGCGATTAGGTCTTAAAATATAGCAAACAAGTCCCCAGCCCTTAACGTCCAGGTCCTTTCTCCGTTTTCCCAGAAAAAATATTTTCGTCAACAGAAATGTGTGCAGCTCTATTCTAGAATTTTTTTTCAACTCGGTCTCTAATCTCTAGATTTTTTCCCAGCTCGATCTCTAATATTTTGCGAAACGTGTATTATTACTCGATGAACGCATAGAGTGCTAAACTCAATAAAAGAAGGTTGACATCTCTAATATTTTTCGAAGCATGTATTATTACCCGGTTAACACATAGAGTATTAAACTCGACGGAAGGAGGTTAGCCGGGTGATGATAAAGTGTTAAGCAAATTCGTCAAAAGACATGGCCATATTTGATACACATGTAAATAAAAAGCATACACCAATCTGTTCTCTTAGCAATCTTCGTTTACTTTCCGAAACCACCTAACAGAACGGCGCGGCGGAGCGCGCCACATTCCCTAGTTGTTTTAAGAGCAAATTAAGCAGCCAGGATCCGATTCGTAGTGGTATATATTCTGACCTCGTGCTAGGACAAGACAATCCAAACCGATGTGCTTCTGACAGAGCCAGGCAAATATATAGCTAGAGGTCTACGTGGGAATGTGTCTTGTGATCTTGTTCATGCGGTGCATGCGATGCGTTTGCATCATTTGTATTATTGTATAGATCAAGTTGGAGAGATTTGATTTGCTTTGCTTTGCTCCCTGAGAGATCTGTTCTTGGGGGGTGTTAATTTTGTCAAGCCCATATATATATAGGATAACGTTGTTTAGAATTTAGTCGTACTTCCTACTAGGTGCTAGTAATTAGTCATACGGGCTACTAGTAATTAGTCAACCATCTAAACCGATTGATTGGCTGTACAAAGCTCTCCACGGCATGTGCATGTGAGATATATATTGTCCCTGATGTTCTTAACGAGGAAATGAAAATTATAACGAGTATAATCCAGGTAGCGGAAATAAATCTACAAAAATTCAGTAGCCTGGAATCTTTTTTTAGATAATGGAAGATTAGTTCTCCCAGTCTCTGCATCCGGAGATACACATAGCCAAGTAATTATTACGAAGTTACAGCTAAACAGGCGTCTTAAAGGAACAAAAGAAATAAAGACACCTCGCAACAAGCTAACATAAAGAAAACAAAAGGTTTCAATCATCACAAAGCCTATCAATAGTTCTTCATACATGTCTATAGAAGAATTCCTTGACAACCAACTCTAGCGCTCTACATTCAGATAATACCACATCCTTGACCTCCTTAGATTGCAGCAATGACCACGAGCGTAATCATCCAATGCACTCAAAGATAACCTGTAAGGCTTTGTGAAATATGAAATGTGAGGTGAGCGGGGAGCATGGGTTCTAGATCCAGATTTAATCCAACGGTTCAAAAAATGAATAATTTGTGAGCTAAAATTAGTCAAAAAAGTTTTAAAATGACACGTTGAAAGACCCGATTTTGTTTGGCCTTGGGCACATTGGCGGCCGTCACGAGCCAGCGCAGTCTGACGGCGACCCATCCAATCGCCGGCGCCATGCGCGCGAAAGAAGAACAACTGAAGAAGGAGGAGGAGGAGGTGGCAAGGATTCCATCCGTCTCGACGCGGACGTGCAAAATGCCGTCTTTGGCCACGCTGGTTCTTGTCCGTCTTGGGAGATTTGCCGATTCTGATACGATGCTTTGACTATATATATATATATCCTGACCACTTTTTCCTCCTGCCATCCCATTCCAGCACGAGTAAAATATGCCTGCCCTGGCACCGATGCAAGTTCATTTGCCGCTGTAGCCTAGCCTGTACTTGAAGATTCGGACCTTTTCACTTTGTGGAACATTATTCTGGGAGACCAGAGAGGTTTGCGCCAGAGTGGCTGCATCACGCTTTCACCACACCACTACTTCATATGGCATGACTGTCCGTGATATGACTTAATTTGCTAGACGAAGTCAGACGGAAATCTTTGCTGCCGATTAATTGCAGCTGTGCGCAGATTCGAACAAGATAAAACGTCTATAAATCCGTGTGCATGTCTTGTATTTTGAAACAAAACTATAAATATTACTATGTTCGATGTTTTAAAACCGAGGGAGTGTGCACGAGGGCATCGAATGGTGTACTGATTTGGTGTGTCATTGCTGTTAGACTGTTGTGCTAGAGATTCCCACCAACAACACATGGATTAATTAATCAAAGAAAGGATTAGCATCTCCACTGATTAAATTAGGAGGAAATATTGTCGTCAGTAGGAAACTACAGCGTGTTTGCTACGGTGCGCTTTTTTCTGTTCCTGCAGTGAATTTACTACAGAGCACTCTTTGTACAGACTCAGAACTAGCAAAGTTATATATACAATGATCCTGAGAGGTGCTGTAGAAAATCCGGATCCTAACTAGCAAAGTTATATATACTTATCTCTTACTCCCAAGAAATCGTGCGTGCAGGGAGTTCGGCCACATCATGTTTTTTTTTCGAAAAACCTCTCGAAATTTCAAAATCGTAGATAGGTTATTTTATTAGTTTTTTTTTTAAAGGATCATCTGGTTTTGCAGATGCGCGAACAGGTTCTTCACTTGTTTTTTTTTTTTTTTGCAAAAAGAATCCCGTATGAATAGCACCTAACCAGCACATTTTTTAAAGCCCCCCTCCCCCGAAAGCTGGCATCACGTTAAGATTCTCCTACCTTTTTTGTAAAAAGAACCCCGAACCAAATTTCGTACGGAACATGCGTAGCACGAGATCCTACCTAATATCTAATATCTTAAAACGAAAAAAGAATGCCGCCTCTGGGGAGCGCCACTCATCACTAGCCGTTGCGCGCAAAGGTCCTCCGTGAATTTCAAAATTACGTCCAGGTCCTTCACCAGCTCATACGTGGTACATGTATATGCAAGTATGAGATCTTTGGCGTGCATAGGTTTACTCACAAACCATTTGGTCAATATCTACTTTCTGTCTGAACTCTCATCAGAAAAGATATCTACAATTGGTTCGTTGAGTAATATTGTCACAAGGACAATTGATCATTGGTGCTTATAGTCTAAGGAACCTGATATAAAAGTCCGAAAGTTTCTAGAGATCCTGCTGAATTAATAACAATAAAAATGTGGTACCTTAGGACTTTCGTAGCAACCATATTCGCCCGGCCGCGCGCGGGCCTTCATGCTATATAAAAACGTTTCTGAATGTATTTGCAAGCACGTTTTCTATGATATGAACAATTTCTTTATTTTTATTTTCGAGCAATGAATGGTTTCTTTCAATACATGCAAGAAAATATTGAAAAAGCAGATATATAGTTCATTTGATTTGGAGTGCAGCCCGGCTTGACTTTTGTTCCTGAATAAAAGATGATTTCCTCTGAAAAGAATAGAAGATTATTTTGTGCATTGTGTCCACTACTATATTAGAGCATTATATTTTGAGGAAAAGGGAGTATTTTGAAGATAGAAAACTTTAATTTCATAAGTAGGAACTGCAGTACGGATTTTTATTTTCCCTGCCATGTTTTTTTATTGTAGCGGGATCAACTAGCTTTCATAATTATTTTCATGTCTTACTCAAACGCAAGGAGTTACAGGATCATATAGAAAATCAAGCACTGGTGCCACATCAATTGGACTAACCGATGTTTGGCTTGTTCTCATATAAATTGATCCTTGTTAAAAGGCCCTATATATGTACGATGTTTTAGAAAGTGTGTGATCATATTTTTTTAGCTTTGATTATTTATATATAAAATTATTTTGATTGGTCAAATGAAAATGGTCTCATTAGATTAGTTATGAAAAATATTTTTATAATATAATATTTTTGTATTTTTAGTAAACATGTCCATGTAGAAGTAGCGGTGAAAGTTGCACGTTGAAAACTATATCGATGTCCAAAACATTATTGAATGGAGGGAGTAAATGTTTAGCCACTACATTGTCAGATTAAATGATACGGGTTTGCCCGATATCTACAGCATAGGATTTGAACATTCACATACTATCTTGATAATACTAATTGATCCTCCGCTACTACATGCAATTGGCTTGCAACTCTTCAATTCTTCAAAATAACACGTGTGCTGAATTTCATAGACACCAAGTGAAGTATATTGATCTTCCAATTCATAGTAGAAAGGCGGAACGATCTTTAGAAGAAGTCGCCCAATTCCTCTTTCTATGCATATGCAATGAGGAAGAATAAACCACTACTACAGAAATGTACATCAGAATCGGTTCTTTTTTGTCATCACAATCGGTTTTGGTGGCGATAGAAAGTCCAACGACAGTGATGAGGAGGCACTATCACAATCGGTTTTCGCCCGATAGTGATAATAGGGTTATCACAATCGGTTCTATCTCAGAACCGATTGTGATGAGTGGCTCATCACAATCGGTTCTGAGATAGAACCGATTGTGATAACCCTATTATCACTATCGGTTACGAGATAGAATCGATTGTGATAAATGATCATCACAATCGGTTCTAGCTTAGAACCGATTGTAATAACCATATTATTACAATCGGTTCTGAGCTAGAACCGATTGTGATGATATGGTTATTACAATCGGTTCTGAGCTAGAACCGATTGTGATGATCATATTACCACAATCGGTTCTAGCTAAGACCGATTGTGATAGCCATATTATCACAATCTCAATAATTGACAGTCCGATAACTACATAAATAGACATAAAGCTACTACTCAATTGAATCTATAGCATCATAACTCATTTTTGCTTTCCTTAAATGATCATAATTTTAGTAATATTGCTCATACAAAATAAAACATCCAGAACTAAACCAAAAGTATAGTCTCTTAGTTTCTGACTTTTGATCTAAATAAGTGGGCTCTAAGTCAAATGCTATAGCAATATTATTGTCGGTGTTTCGAGCACCGGCCAATGAATTTGTATAGGTAAGAGGGGGGTGCACGCTCCCTCTCCTCGACGACTTACTCGGGTGAGCACAAGATGTATACTGGTTCGGGCTGAACGTCCCTACTCCAGTTTGTGTGGGTTTGATTGTATTGATTCCTTGGTTGTCCGTCTGTCTTACATGCTCGCTCCCTCCCCTTTATATAGGCGAGGAGGGAGGTTACACTGTAGCTTGAAAAAGAGAAAAAGACTGTGCTCTTAGTCACCCGCAAGTGGCGGGCTGATGGGACCGGCCGCCGGCTCCCCTTGCCCCGGGCCGGGTCGGCGTAGTTGCTTGTAGTAAATGCGAGAGTTGGGGACTTGTGCCGCTGCGTCACCATTACGTCCGGCATTTAATGCGCCCGATACGCAATAAATGCTGCTGTTCCTTCGGGGATTTCGGCGGCTTGGTCATGGCTTCGGTTTTTTCCGGCAGCTGCGGCTTCGGGCCTCGACCGGCCTGGTTCGGCCCACGCGCCCTTTCGGGCCGCTGGGGGTACCCATGGCCTGGGTACCCGTCCAAGAGCCCCGAGCCCCGTGCAGGTCGGAGAGGTGCCCGGGGTCTTGTTTCCGTCTTGATGATGCCGTGATTCGCTCGGCTTTGATCAGAGTCTCTTGTCCGGCAAGGCTTGAGCCACCCTGTAGTCTTGAGCCCCGAGCTGGTCGGAGAGCAGGTCGGGGAGTTTTCACCGGGTTTGATCGGGAAGAGTCTTCGACCGGTGCTTGAAGGCACCCGGCTGGTGTAGTCTTGAGCCCCGAGCTGGTCGGAGAGCGGTCGGGGTTTCGCTTGCTTGGTCGTTGCTTTGCGGTATCGGGAGGTCCGATCGCAGATATATCTGCGCTCGGTCGTGCGCCGCCAGCGCTACGGCCGGACGTCTGGCGAACACATGGCGCCGGTCGTGCCGCCAGCGTGATGGGCCGATCGCTCGGGCGAGCACGTGGCGTATGGCTGGTCGTCGCCTGGCGGCACGTGGCGCCGGTCGTGCCTTCGGGCGCGTAGATGGGCTGACCGCTGGCGAGCACGTGGCGCCGGGTTAGGCGCAGCTGGCCGGTCGCCTGGCGAACACGTGGCGCCCGGTCGAGCCGCCGGCACGCACGCCGTGGTCGCCTGGCGACACGTGGCGCGCCGGTCGTGCCTTGAGCGCGATGGGCCATACTGGCGTAGCACGCGGCGCCGGGTTGGCGCGACGGCCGTCGCCTGGCAGACACGTGGCGCCGTCGAGCGCCGGCACGCAGAATGGCTGGTCGCTCGGCGACACGTGGCGCCGGGTCGTGCTTTGGCGCCTTGATGGTTGGTCGCTGGCGTGGCGCCGGGTCGTTTTCGGCGCGATGGTCGACCGCTACGGCGAGCATGTGGCGCCGGGTTAGGTGCGCGCAATGGCTGGTCGCCCTAAGCGTGCACGTGGCGCCGGGTTAGGCGCCGCTGATCCGCCCTGGTGAGCACGTGGCGCCGGGTCGAGCCGCCGGCACGCAGCGGGCTGGTCGCCCTGGCGGACACGTGGGCGCCGGAGTCGTGCCTTTGGCGCGCAGATGGTCGTCGCCCTGGCGGACACGTGGCGCCGAGTCCCGCCCCCTTTACGCCCGTCGGTGGGGACCAGGAGGGGTGAGAAACGCGCTGTTGCCTTCGTTGGCTCGAGCGCCGCCTCGTGGGGCTACAAGCGAGTGATCCGGTGGAACACAGAGGCCCCTTCGCGAGGGTCCCTAGCGGACAATCCCGGCAAGGGCGTCCGACCCCACTGGGGCGATCCATAAAGAATCTTTCCTTACTCGATCTCAGATCGGACCTTGGATCGTTCGTTGATCCAAGGCGCACCGGGCCGCCACCCGCCGACGGTTCCGCGGGAGAGCGTGAGGTGTGATCCTGACGTGAGTTAAGGCGATTGGGTCGTCCGCCGACCCAACTAGGGGTTCATTGGGGGCTCGCCTTGTCCTCACCTCTTGCCCATTTTCTTTGTGGTGGATATCGTCGCCGTCTCTTGCCTTAGGGACCACAGGGTCGGGCATTGGTCGGTGCGTGTATCACAAAAGTTAGAGAGTTGGGAAATCGAGAGAACGCTCAACCGTGAGGTCGTTTCTGACCGATCGTGGAGTCGACTCCGCTTGGGCACTTCCTTTCTTCGCCAAGCACTACTTCAGAATCAGAGCGCCGGGCGAGGGCCGTAGTACTTTTTGGTCGAAGTTTGGCCGTCTTGGGAGGACCCGACGATTGGTTGTGACAGCCCGACCGCGGACTCTTGTAGCCCCGAGTGGGGCGGGGCGGTTTGTTTGTTACCGCGCGCGCCACTTGAAGGAGTAATAACGAGTGTGCAAGAAGAAGGTACTCACTTATCTTTCTTTATGATGGCGAGGTTTTTGTTCAACGCTGGGAATTGGCGGTGCCGGTTCCGCGTCGCTTGCTTCGGCAACCGGCTTCTACGCCATCGGCTTTGAAAAGCGCGGTCGTCATGAATCTTTGGCGGGTATCCGTAGCTGCTTCGCTTGGCCGGATCGCCTATAAATAGGCGGGAGGTGGGCGCTGACTTCATTCAGCGACGTTGAGACGAATCGGCCGACTTGCTTTTATGGTCGCCTCGCTCTCTCATTCCCGTTCTAAGGATGAGAACCCACCGATCGATGAGATCGACTGGGCCTCCCTTCAACGAGCGGCAGCGGGCGAGGGGGAGTTGGGGCGGCGAGGTGGCCGCCTTATGTGGCGGCCCCGTCGGACAGCGGGTTGGATCGAGTCGCTGGAGCGGGAGGCGGAGGAGGAGGAGCGAGCGAGCGCGACAAGCCATGATCGTCGGTGAGGAACCGCGCCGCGCGAGCGCCGAGCAATTGGGGAAGCGGGCGCCGTCCTCCCCGCGCTCCTTCTCCTTCCGGAGCCTGGAGTCGATCGCGACATCTAGGCTGCCGATGGTCGTCTGCCGATCGCCTGATCGTCTTTGCCGTGACACTTCTCCGGCGGTCCCCTGTGTCGGACCCCAAGCACCCCCGGTAACCATAGAGTTCACACAGGGGGCGCAGGGCCGCCGCTTGAAGGTGCGTCCGGGCGGATCGGGGCTCTCCTGCTGCGGGTTTCGGCGACCTGGCTATTTTTTGCTGTGCGTCGCGGCAAAAATTGTGCGGGAAGCTGAAGCTGTGTTTGGAGAGGGACGATAAGTCCGGAGATCAACTGTCGGCGCGGAAGACCCTTAGACGAGGAGAAGTTTTCTAGGTTTTAGATTTTCTTGTTTCCAAAGAATGTAAATGCCGTTGAATTGGAAGAAAATAAAGGTGTTCGAGTTTTATATGTATTTTTCGCTATTTTTTCGGTTTGTTGCTGGTAAGAAATGCCGGGGTCATGGTTCTTGGGTCTGCGGGGACCAACCGACCAGTGATCGACATGTTCCAGCGTTTTCCGAAAAAAGTAGGAAAAAACAGGTTTTAGCGCGAGCGTTAGTTCCCCCGGGCAACCGTACATCATCCTGTTCTGTCTCTTTTTTCCTTAGCGAGATACCACTTCGCAACCGTAGCCGCTGGGGCGTAGGCCGTGGTGTTCGGGTCGGGAAAAAAAAGAAGACCGAACGATCGGGTGAATGACAGCGGTTGAATGGGATGTCGACCCGAGTGGAAAAAATGCTACGCGCACGCCCGGTAAAAGGTGAACATGGTAATGAACGAGGTAGAGAAAAGGGCTAAGGGTAGAATCGTCTTAGCTTTTCAATGTTCCAGCGTTTGACGAGGATGTTGCCATCGGATCCTTGAGCCGGTAAGTGCCAGGTCGAAGGACCTCTACTCTGATGAAAGGACCCTCCCAAGGAGGGAGAGCTTGTGCTTGCCTTTGTTGGGTGGACCTGGCGCAGAACCAGGTCGCTGCGTTGAACGCCGCCTCTCTAACCTTGCGGTCGTGGTATCGTCGCAGTTGTCTGTTGGTATTTGGCCGAAGCGAACGACGGCGACATCTCGCGCTTCATCGGTTCTGGCCGACAATGCCTTGCCGACTCGAGCCGGGTCTCGTTGAAGGCCTGAACCTTTGGGGCGCCGTAGTCCTAGTCGGTTGGTAGGATGGCTTCTGCTCCGAATGCCAGGAAGAACGGCGTGAACCCGGTCGACCGGGTTGGGGTGGTCCGCAAGCTCCAAAGTACGGGAGGTACCTCGTCTGCCCAACGTCCCGCGTACTTCTTCAGTCGATCGAAGATTCGTGGCTTGAGCCCTTGGAGGATCATGCCGTTCGCGCGTTCGACTTGGCCGCTGTTCGCGTGGGTGGCGGCGGCCCAATCCACGCGGATCTTTGGTCGCAGAGCTCGAGAAACTCCTTTCCCGTGAATCAGGTCCCGCTGTTTCCGGTGATGATGGAGTTCGACTCCAAACCGGTAGACGATGTTGCGGATGAAGTCCGCTGCCTGCGCTGAAGTGATTGTTGTGATCGGCTTGGCTTCTATCCACTTGGTGAACTTGTCGATCGCAACCAACAGGTGGGTGAAGCCCCCGGGCGCTTTCTTGAAGGGCCCGACCAGATCGAGTCCCCAGACGGCGAAGGGCCAGGTGATAGGGATCGTTTGGAGGGCTTGCGCCGGGAGGTGAGTTTGCCGAGCGAAGAATTGGCACCCTTCGCACGTCCGGATGATTTGCTCGGAGTCGGCCACGGCGGTCGGCCAGTAAAAACCCTGTCGGAAGGCTTTCCCGACCAGGCTCCGTGACCCGGCGTGGTGTCCGCAAACCCCGCCGTGGATGTCGCGGAGTAGCTCTCTCCCTTGGTCGGCTGGGACACACTTCTGGAGGATCCCGGAGGGGCTCCTTCTGTAGAGGTCGTTGCCGATCAAGACTGAAGTGATTTTGCCCGACGAGCGAGGCGGCGGGCCTCGGTCGGTCGTCGGGAGGGAACTGGCCACCGATCGACGAAGGGATTCCTCAATCGGTCTTGGTCATCGGGACGTTGCAACCGGCTCGACCAGCTCAGCCCTTGTCGGGTCGCTTGGCCGATCGTCCGGCGATCGGTCCGGATGGACGCTGGTGTAGGTCGAGGGCGAAAATTCCCGGGATCGGCCCTCTGCCGAGGGCGAGACCAGCCAGGTGATCGGCCTCTCCGTTGTTCCGCCAGTAGCTATGATGGAGTTCAAATCCTTTGAACTTTTGCTCCGCCATGCATACCTCTCGACAAGAGGGTCGCCATCCGATCGTCGCGAGGTTCGCGACCTTCATGACTTGATCGACGACCAGTTTTGAGTCGCCATGCACGCATAACCGCAGAGCTCCGAGGTCGGCGGCGATGCGGAGGCCAGTAACGAGGGCCTCGTACTCGGCGACGTTGTTGGTTGCGTCGAAAAGTAGCCGGATGACGTACCGGAGCTTGTTCCCGAGCGGTGAAAGAATGACGACCCCGGCCCCAGCTCCGTTTTTGGTGAAGGACCCGTCGAAGTACATCGTCCAGTACTCAGGGTCTTCGAGCGGAGGTGGGGCCTGGGCTTCGGTCCACTCGGCGACGAAGTCGGCTAGAACTTGAGATTTTATGGCAGTCCGAGGGACATAGGATATGTCATGCCCGTTGAGCTCGAGTGCCCACTTGGCAATTCTTCCGGAGGCGTCGCGGTTGTGGATGACCTCGCCGAGTGGTAGGGAAGTTACCACGGAAACGTGGTGCTGGTTGAAGTAGTGTACCAGCTTCCTCTTCGTGATCAGAACTGCGTAGAGCATCTTCTGAATCTGCGGGTACCGTGCCTTGGACTCGGAGAGTACTTCGCTAATGAAGTAGACCGGCCGCTGGACCTTAAGGACCCGCCCTTCTTACGCTTTCGCTTCCGCTACAAGTGCCGTCTTGACGACCTGGTCGTGGCGGCAATGTAGAGTAGCAGAGGCTCTTCTGGCGCCGGGCGACCAAAGATCGAGGGGTGGTCAGGAAAACCTTTAGCGCGTCGAAGGCGCCTGAGCCTCCGCCGTCCGGTGAAGTGGTCGGATTTCCTCGGGGAGCTTGTATAGGGGCAAGCGCGTTCACGAGGCGGGGCGTGAAGCGACTTAGGGCCGCTAGGCATCCCGTCGACCTTTGGGCCCCTTTGAGGTTGCCGATCGGCCCCATCCTTAAGATCGCAGAGATCTTATCTCACCGGCTTCGATGCCGCCGGAGATGATGAAGCCGAGTAGCTTCCTTTGGGTACCAAAACGCACTTCGGGTTGAGCTTGATGCGAACCGCCGAAGGTTCGCGAAAGTCTCCTCGGATCGGCGATGATGTCTCTGGTCTTCCTGGTCTTGACAACGATTTCGTCGACGTACGCCTCGACATTGCGGCCGATCTGGTCGGAAGGCGTGTCTGCATGCATCTACGGTATGTAGCCCCGCGTTCTTGAGGCCAAACGGCATTGTCACGTAGCGTAACGAATCAGACGGAGTGATGAAGGAAGTCGCGAGCTGGTCGTCTTCTTTCATCGCGATCTGGTGGTACCCTGAGTAGGCATCCAGAAAGGACAGGGATTCGCACCCTGCGGTGGAGTCTACCATTTGGTCGATGCGGGGCAGAGGGAATGGATCTTTCGGACATGCCTTGTTGAGGCTTGTGTAGTCGACACACATTCTCCATTTCCCAGTCTTCTTTTTTACAAGCACAGGGTTTGCTAGCCACTCGGGGTGGCGAACTTCTTTGATGAACCCTGCGCGCCAAGAGCTTGGCTATTTCCTCCCTATGGCTACGCGCGCTTTCCTTCGCCGGCGAGCGCAGACGCTGGGCGACCGGGTCTAGACCAGTGCGGATGTTCAGGAGTGCTCGGCGACTTCCTCGGGATCCGGCATGTCGGAGGGCTTCCATGCGAAGCGTCGGTTGGCGCGAAGGAAGTCGGCGAGCCGCTTTCCTATTTGGCAGAAGCGTGGTCCCGATCCGAGCGGTTTTAGTCGGGTCCTCTGGGTCGACTTTCGATCGCCTTCGTGTCCTCGGCGGACTTGAAGGAGCCCGGTCCGACTTGCTAGAGTCGGGAGCGGACTTTCGAAGCGCTGCTCGAGGCCGGCGAGCTCGGTGGATGCGACGACCGCCGAGGCCAACTCGCAACTGTCTTTCTCGCAGCTGTAGGCGAGCTGGAAAGACGCGGTTACGGTGATCACCCCATGCGGCCCGGGCATCTTCAGCTTCAGGTAGGTGTAGTTGGGGATCGCCATGAACTTCGCGTAGCATGGTCTCCCCAGGATGGCGTGGTAGGAGCCGGGAAAATCCACGACCTCGAAGGTGAGGGTCTCGGTGCGGAAGTTAACCGGGCTCCCGACCGTGACGGGCAGGTCGACCGGCCCGAGCGGGTGGGCCTGCTGGCCAGGAACGACGCCGTGAAAGGGCGCTCTGCTTGGTCGAAGGCTCGAGCGGGGGATCCCCATGGCGTCGAGGGTCTCAACGTAAAGGATGTTGAGATCGCCGCCGCCGCCCATGAGCACCTTAGTCGGTAACCGTTCTCACGATGGGATCAATGACGAGCGGGTACCTCCTGGTTCGCGGGACGTGGTCGGGGTGGTCGGCCCGGTCAAAGGTGATCGGGGACTCCGACCACCGAAGGTATTTGGGTACGGCTGGGCTTGCCGCGAACACCTCTCGGCAGGCGAGCTTGAGCTGCCTCCGGTCGGCGTAGCTTGCCGGTCCGCCGAAGATCATGAGGCATCCGTCGGTCTCGGGGAAGCCGGCGTCTGCCTCTCTGATCTCGGTGGTCGGTGCCGAGTCTTGCCTCTTTCCTTTGCCCCGTGGCGTCGTGGGGGTTCCGGAAAGGAAACGCTTCAGGACTTCGCAGTCCCGATACTTGTGCCTGACGGGGTATCCGTGGTTCGGACACGTACTCTCCATCAGTTTCTCGAAGTGGTCGGGGGGTTGCCGGCCTTGCGGCTTTCCCGACTGGTCGGCGGCCGCAACCAGGCGGTCCTCGCGGACCTGTTTGCCGTGGCGCTTTCGCTTGTCGGGGCGGTCGGAGGAGGGGCTGGGCTCGGCGCCAGTTCCTCGCTTCGACCTCCCTTTGTCGAAGATGACATCTACGGCCTCCTCGCCCGAGGCGTGGTTGGTGGCAATGTCCAGGAGTTCTTTGGTGGTCCCGCTCAGCACACCCCGGGCTTTATGGACCAGGGTCTTGGAAGTGGTGCCGTAGATGAATGCCCCCACGACATCGGCGTCGCGGATGTCGTGGAGCTCGTTACCTTCGGGAAAAACGTCGGATGTAGTCCCGAGGTTTTCCTGTGTCAGCCGCTGCAGCTTTTCAGGTCCCAGGAATTCCTGGTCGCTTGTAGGTGCCTGGAAGTTGCCAACGAAGTGGTGTTTGAGGTCGGCCCGATCCGGATGATGTTGGCGGGCAGATATTCGAGCCATGCCCGGGCTGAGTCCGCCAAGTAGATGGGGAGGTATTGGATGACAAAGAGGTCGTCCGTCGCTCCCCCCGCCCGGCATGCGAGCCGGTAATCTTTCCACCACACACCGGGTTTGTAGCCCTGTGTACTTGGCTATGTTGGCCGGCGCCGGAATGGCAGGAACCAGCTGCGAATTCCTGACGAGCGCTAACCGGGGCCATCGGGAGCTCGAGCTGATCCACGCCAGCGGGCTTTGTCGGCGACGTGCGACCGGGTCGGGTCGTTCCTTGTTCTTCGCGTTTGGAGGGTGGTGCGAGCGTCGCGTTCGTCCCCCAAACGTTGGTGCACCGGGGTGCGCGATGCCTGGGGTTGTGCGGAAGGTGACGCTGCCCTTGTTTCGCTCGGCGGCCTCGGTGGCGTTGCGCTATGAGCCATCCGAAGAGGTGCCCGAACGCTGCGATCCGTGGCCATACGCTGCGTCGTGGCCGCCGCCTCCACCAGGCCGGAGGTTACGGTGGGTAGCCTTAGGCTGCAGGATCGCCTGGCTCGGGAATGCCGCGAGCAGCATTGCCGCCGCGGGCGATGTTTTGGCCAGCGTGGGAAAGAACGATGAATCGTCCGTCCCCTAGCTACCGGTGGTGGTGGACTGGCGCGGCCTTGCGCGCCGCCAGGCGCAGGTGGAGCAGCGGGCGAGGATTGCTCCAGGTCGGCCTGGAGCTTGTCGAGCTCGGCCTTTTGAGCCTCCAGCTCGTCGCGTCGCCGCTGAAGGTCGGCGCGGCGAGCACGGTGATCCTCCTCGGTGTGTTGGCGGAGAGTCTTCGGCGTGGCCGGGGTAGCAGCGCCTGCCGCGGTGTCGGGGTCGCGGTAGCGTGGTCTGTTCTTGTCTCTTCCTCCGCTAGAGCCGTGGTCGGAGGAGTTGTCCGAGTGGTGGTCGTCGGGTACGTGGCCGACCATTGCCACGAAGCGCGAGGTCGCGGCGGGTGCGACCGCCACTGCTCGATGCCTCCGCGCATCGCTTGGGGTGATGGGGCCTCTGGCGCGCTTCGGCGTTGGGGTCCGCGCGGGGACCTCGAGCCGGAGGTCTCTGGCTGTGAGGGCGTCAGGGTCCTCGGTGGACACTTGGCGCCGGAGTATGGCGGGGACGATCACTATCTGTCCCGCCGTGGTGGTGACGAAGTCGAGGGAGCCGAAACGGATCGACGCTATCGGCATGGCGATGTCGGAGAAAGAAAGGGAACCGTCGAGGAAGCTAAGCGGGAAGATGGCGGCAACGTCGTGCACAGGCCCCTACCTGGCGCGCCAACTGTCGGTGTTTCGAGCACCGGCCAATGAATTTGTATAGGTAAGAGGGGGGTGCACGCTCCCTCTCCTCGACGACTTACTCGGGTGAGCACAAGATGTATACTGGTTCGGGCTGAACGTCCCTACTCCAGTTTGTGTGGGTTTGATTGTATTGATTCCTTGGTTGTCCGTCTGTCTTACATGCTCGCTCCCTCCCCTTTATATAGGCGAGGAGGGAGGTTACACTGTAGCTTGAAAAAGAGAAAAAGACTGTGCTCTTAGTCACCCGCAAGTGGCGGGCTGATGGGACCGGCCGCCGGCTCCCCTTGCCCTGCTGCTGGTCGGCGTAGTTGCTTGTAGTAAATGCGAGAGTTGGGGACTTGTGCCGCTGCGTCACCATTACGTCCAGCATTTAATGCGCCCGATACGCAATAAATGCTGCTGTTCCTTCGGGGATTTCGGCGGCTTGGTCATGGCTTCGGTTTTTTCCGGCAGCTGCGGCTTCGGGCCTCGACCGGCCTGGTTCGGCCCACGCGCCCTTTCGGGCCGCTGGGGGTACCCATGGCCTGGGTACCCGTCAATTATGCTAGAAGTCAATGTCTAAATAAAGATCTAAAGGAGAACAACATTACAGGGCAATTGTCGGCAAGCCAATATTCACAGAGCATTATGTTTCATATCTAACATGTAATAGACATGCGAGAACAATACTAGAGTTTTTAGTGCATCCAAAACCTAATAAGCAGGTTGTAAAGTAGGAAGTTTTCTTTATGGTCTTAAGCAGTATTAACTATTTATTTTAGTACTATATAAGTCATTAAAATATCAGAATGAGAATTGGAAGCTAGCATGTATTCAATATCAGTTACCTAAAACTAGATCACTAAAATAATAGAAGGCATAACTATTTATTTCAGTACTAGCCATTGAATCATAATACTAATAAGGACCAAATAAATAGCCAGGAGACCACAAAATAAAAACCAAAGATTTCTAGTTAGCCTCAGAAGCGCCACCATGCCGTAACTCACAACAAATTAATGTGTACAATTTTAAGCCTTAGTATGCATTTCCTCCATAACAATTCAGTAAAAGAAACACAGTTCTATTGTGTGCTAAAAATAGATTTCCATGAAAAACGAACAATTTATACAGAAAGTGAGCTATACAATTACGTGAGTGCATCACCACTTTATACGAGAATTATAGTAGATACAGATATAACACATCCGTGCCAAATTCCCAAATAGAAGCACAAATTACCTCTTTATACGAGAAGGGATGTTACCAAAACTAGGTGAGTTGATGCTTTGTTCTATCCTAGATTGTATTTCTTTTCCTTCTTCTGCGAAACAAAAAAACTAATCATCTCAATATTGACATAAGCTTAGCTAGCTAGCAATTTAAAATTGAACCTTACTAATTCAACTGAAAAATAGTAAGCAACATGAATGTAGTAGCGGATGTACCTATCTTCAGCAAAGTAAATATGTTTGTTTGAAGGCCTGTAATCCAGCTCATGAAGCGTTGAGCTTAATCGTTCAATTTTCTTTCACAAAACAAACCCAACGAAATATGTGAATTCTGAACTCCCAAGTCTCAATTCCTAATATTCATTGCCGCTACTTGACTCTGCTCCTTGTCTCTCCTATAGCTCAAACTTGAGAACTTGCAATAGAAATAGAAGTTCGATACTATTTTCAGGAGAAGAAGTAAAACAATAGTTTACGCTGCAAAACTTAATACAATCAAGTTTATTTAACAAAATAGAAGAGAACATATGGGCCAACAATAGATGGCGGAAGCAACAATTTCACATTATTATTCATCGCTACCACGAATACGCAGGAAACACAACAAAGAAATACGATACAATCCAAATGTACTCCAAGAAATGGCTAGAACATGAAATCCACGAGAAATTTGCCAAAGCAACTGGTTGTGCAATCTCTATCTAACAAATGTAAACCTACAGGAAAAGAAGGGAAGGTACAAGGGAAGAACCCGAGACCTTGGTTTGTTCTTGACGAACCCGGATGCCGTGGCTGGGGTAGATGGTGGAAGAAGCAGAACCAGACGTCTCCAACCTCATCACGCCGCCTCCTTGATGGACACGGCACTACCAAGTCCAAATCGTGGCAACAAAGCGGTGATGCACAAGAAACCACAGTGGCTCGGGAGGAGGAGGAACCAGTGGCCGAGCTCGGGAGGAGGAGGTATGCAGGTTGGGCCGAGCTCGGGAGGAGGCATTGGCGGCGGGGCTCGGGAGGAGGCGCTAGCGGGGCCGAGCTCGGAGGAGGAGCTAGGCGGCGTGGACTGAGAAGAGCTTGGGTGGGAGGTCATGACCGAGGACTAGCTAGGTTTTAGTATGCCACCGCAAGGATTCGTGTCGGTTCTAATTTGGACCGATTGCAATACAAGTGTTTGTTTCGTGAAAGAATCATACGTATTATTGGTATCGTTTCCTTAAAAGAACCGACTGTAATACACGCATTATTGGTATCGATTTCCTAAAAAAACCGATTGTAATATATGTATTATTAGTGCTCGGTTCCACTGAAAGAACCGATTGTAATACAGTCGTTATTAGTGTCGGTTCGCTAAAAGAACCGATTGCAATCTGATGCGTTATTAGTGTCGGTTCGCTGAAAGAACCGATTGCAATACACTCGTTATTAGTGTCGGTTCCCTGAAAGAACCGATTGCAATACACTCGTTATTAGTGTCGGTTCCCTGAAAGAACCGATTGTGATGAGGGGTATCATCACAATCGGTTCTAGCTCAGAACCGATTGTGATAAGTGGGCACTTATCACAATCGGTTGAGCTAGAACCGACAGATGATACCCCTCATCACAATCGGTTCTAGCTCAGAACCGATTGTGATAAGTGCCCACTTATCACAATCGGTTCTGAGCCAGAACCGACAGATGAGGGTATCATCACAATCGGTTCTAGCTCAGAACCGATTGTGATAACTTGTTATCAAAATTTACAGATCAGAAATATGTATCACAATCGGTTTTTTAGTTAAAAGTTTAGAACCGACACAGATGAAGCGATAGTGATGTACCATTCTGTAGTAGTGAACGAAAAACGCTTAATAGATACAAAATAACTATCTTATCAATCTGATATCCGTGTTGTAAAATGGAATAGATGTGAATACGAAGGGGAAAGAAAGTCATATGACCAAGATAAATTTAGCACCAATAGAAATCGGATACTGTAGCATATATTATTTGCGTGCTATCCTGCTGCTCTGTTGTGGCGCCGTCTCAATGCTTCTATTCGTTGATGACAACTGTAGGTGAAGGTGGGCATTCGGTTTTTTCTTTAATCGGTTCGGTTTGTTTGGTTTTAAAATAATTCAGTTTTTAGAAATTGGCTACCAAATTTCTTGGATCAAAATAAAAAATTGAACCGAATTAACCGAAATATTTTAGTTTGGTTAATTTAGTTTTTTGGTTAACCGAAATGTGAATAAACACTAGGTACATTAGATTTAATTTTTCTCATGTCACAATACAAAGTAGAGATAAACCTATATAATATTCATAGGTCCTTACAGCATAAAGATGTTAGAACATAAGAAATGTTTGGTAGTGTTGGGAAGAACATTATAAATGTGGTATTCTACATGGGATATTCGGTTATTTCAATTTTTAGAAGCAAAAAATCGAACCGAATACTAAAAACTGAATTATACCAAAATAAAAACCAAGCTAAAAATCGTAAATCAAAAAAACCAAAATAATTGGTTAATTCAGTTTTGATTTAAAAATGCCCACCTGAAGCATCTAGGCTCCCAATTTTATTTGGTTTTTTGGTAATTAATGACAGTCATGTTAAAGGACTAATGATTTCTCTTGAGTTTATGAGAATAGGTTGATCCTCATCACGGCATATGAAAAAAGAAAAATATTGAGAACTAAGGGATCAAGAAAAGAAAATTTAGAACTTAAAGTCAATGTAAAAGACTAGTTAGGACCCTTTTATATTTTTACCGATCTTGGAGTTAGAAGAAAAATGATCAGTTTACTAGAATAGATGCCGTACTATCAAGAGAGAGTAATGGCTAGTAGTTTGATGTTGATCAAAGCTAATTGGCTCAAAATCCTTTTAAAATCATATTTAGTTGCATTTGGTCTTAGGTTTAAAAGTGGTCTTGCATCCTCAGTTTTTTCGGCAGTACCGCAGTACAAAACTCAGTAGTACCGCAAGACGGTAGTACTGGATTCCATACGGCTATATGTATATTCCAGAGAGGGTCATTTATGTGCTCAACATTTTCTCTCTGAGCTGGAAATACCATGGTGCAAAATGCGGTACTACCGCTTAGTAGTACAACCGATCCTTGAGCGGTAGTTATTTAACAGAAGCACTCCTTTTTTGCGAATTTTCTGTAGCCGGAACTATCGCAATACAAAGAGCGGTACTACCGGAGGTTGGTAGAGCAGCAAAAATCGAGCGGTAGTTATTTTACATAAAGGGGTGGTTTTGCTCTAGTTTGAACGTTACTACCGGGATTCGATAGTACTGCAAATAAAGCACTGGTACTCATTTTACAGAGAGGAGCTATTTTTGAGCTAGTCGCATTTCAAAAGTCGGTACTATCGCACATTGCACGTTGGTAGTACCAAATTTCCTGTAACGGCTATTAACTGCCACACTAAATGCTTTGACTCGACCGTTGGGCATGGGGCGGTACAAGCGAGTTTTGCACGTTGATAGTACCGCAAATGCTGAATTTTTTAGAGTTTTCTTCCCAACGACCGGATTTGTTTGTGGGAGCTATAAATACCTCCGCACCTGCATTCATAGAGCTTCTTGGACATTCATTGAATACATTTGAGCTCTAGCAAGTTTCCTTCTCCCTTGAGCATTAAATTCACTATATCTTTGAGAGAGTTAGAAGCATTCAAGTGTGATCTTTTTTATTGAACCAATTAAACACTTGATTCAACCTCAAGCAAGCGTCATCACTTCATTCTCTTAGAGCTTGCCGCCTCCTAGACGGTTTGGAGGTATGGAACCGATGATCTTCTCAAAGGAGACTGTGAGAAGGCCCAGTAGTTTGTGAAGACAATGAGCTCGCCTACTTAGAACGGGGAAGAGCTACCACGAGTGATCGAGGGAAGGCTCATTTGCATAAAGAGCTAGCTTGAGTGCATCAAGCTTCCTCAACATGGATTAAGGAAGACCTGCAAGTCTTCAAGACCATGGGATAAATTTCATGTTCTGCTCTTGTGGTTTGCTTTCTTGTGTTCAATTTGTGTAAATTACTTTTCTAGATTATTTACCTCTTGATCATCTTGCTAGATTTGTGTAACTTGCTTAGACTTAGCTTGTTGGTGCATATTAGTGGAATCTAGAAGATTTAGATCTTGTTTGTCAAAATTCTCCATTTTAGCATTACTTGGTAAACTTATTGCAATTAGAGCTGAGAATTTTAAAACCTCATATTCATCCTTCTCTAGTCATTTATCCTTGATCCTACACCACCCCTAACTATAGCCAACGGTTCTATGTCATTGTAGCATGTACCATAGGCCATAAGATGGCAGGTGGATCCACGCGGCTAAATCTTCAAGCTGTCGTATCTTTCTCATCCGAGCTCCTAATACAGCACATGTCTATTTTGACTAGCTAGGCCAGGCCTTCGCAATGATATCTTTTATTCTAGCATGCACTACTTCTTTTGTCTGGGTTTTTTAAAGGCATCTTCACTTTAGGCTTGTACAGATCAACTATAAACCTACGTATAATTAAGTAAAATATAATAGCAGCTTTGTTTCTCCATGTATAATAATTAAAGACCCAATTGAATTGCAATTCACCTGGCAATATATAATTTAAATTGTTTTTCGATTAAATGGTATATTTATATATGTGTGCGTATCCACATTATTAAATATTCCTAGCCATGTTCATTCGATACATTTTCCTTATTCAAGTTATAGGCGGAACCAAGGGGGTGCCGAGTATGCACTGGCACCCCTAAAAATTTGAGAAACTGTAAAATTTTACCTTTTTAATAGGCTAAATATTTTTTATTGAATTGTTTTCGATTTTGATATTTTGGGATTTGTAAGACCTTAGAACTATTTATATTGTACTTTTAGTAAATTTTAAATATATGTTGAATTTATGATGGTACGAAATCATTGTACAAAACTATAAAATTATACATTTGAAGTATACATCCTCAATAAAAATTTTCTAGTTTCGCCACGCTTTAAGGTTTAGCATCCTTTCACTTATGTGCCACCTGTTGCATACCACTTAAATAACACTGCTAATATAGTCAAACCATGGAACTATGCATTATATAGAGTATAATCATGCCAATAAACCTGCAAAATATACTCTTTTTAATTTGGCCGGTGGTGCCATCCTCAGGGAGCTTCTGATGAGAAAAGTCAAACGCACTTGAGAAAAGTCAAACGCACTTTGATTTATTAGAGTTATCATTGGCTTCGCTAGACATGATGCCATCGTGCATTCGTGCCCCCAGAACAGTGTTGTTAGCCTTAAAATGTCGGGCAAATAGTATGAAACAACTGGGCTCACATTTAAGGTTCAAAATACCGATGAAATTTTGAAAATCTCGATCGAGATTTTGGATTTCGGTTGAAACCAAGATTTCGAATCCCGGTAAAATAAAAAAAAAATAATTAAAAATACACATCACAGACGGTGTTAGTTTAAAATCGTCTGTGATGTGAACATGAGGTATTTTGATCGGATTTTAAGTTTTTTGGATCGAGATTTTGATGTTTCTCGCCGAGATTGTGGTAATTTTTACCGAGATCTTGAAAATCCCGGTCCAAAAAAACCTAGATTTTAAATTTGCTTTTTGATACCTCCAATTTCATCCTAGTTTCGTCTGAAATTTCAGATTTCGGTTACCTCCGAGATACGAACTAAAACCGAAATGTAAAACCTTACTCACACCCACAGTTGCTCGGGCGTTGGAGTCACAGGATGGACACCTCAGAGTTTGAAAAACATCAACGTCACCTCTTCAGTAGATCAAATTTACCAATTGAATTGATTCTGATTATGGTGATTTAGTATTTGTAAAACATTAGAACTATTCATATTGTATTTTTATTAAATTTACATTAGAACTATTCATATTCTACTTCCACCGCTGAGTGGGCAAGAAAAATATCCCATGTCGAGTTGAGTGGCCTTTGTCCATCAAGCAACAGTGCAAAACGTGCATATTTTTGCCGCTGATCCGCGCCCGCGGTGCGTGCGCTGTCCCGGACGAGAAAAAGGGTTAGGACGATGGCGCTTCGGTCTAGTCGGCGCCTACAGGAAGAACACGACAGGCAGGCAGCCAAGAGAGAGAGAGAGAGAGAGAGAGAGAGAGAGAGAGAGAGAGAGAGAGACGTCGAGCTGCCTGTTCCAGTCAACACATGCGCCATGGACAGTAAGCTGCACCGGGAGGGAGACGACGGCGACGACACGGCCCACGCCTCCATCTCCCAGCGCCGCTGTCCCCTTTGTCGCGGCCTCTCGACCGCATCGCCTGCGACATCGCTACGGCCACACGGACGTTCGCACACGCTAGAGCAGACGAAAGGACGGGGGAAAAAAAATGTGACGCAATTCTCTGGCGCTTACTCAGCATAGAAGCTGTGGGTGGCAGCTGCTTTGTCCTTTTCGTTTGGAAGTACGCATTCCCATACAGGAGACAGATACCGCAGGCAGGCGCTAAGGCACGGGTCCCACGTAGACTTTGGTTAGATAATTTTTTCACGTGAAAAGCTAGCCTCTAGAACACCAATTTGAAATGGAAAGTAGAAAAGTGGCGATGTACTCCGTATATAGGACTGAAGGACTGAAGGGATTCCAATCTTCTCGGTCACCGAGCCACGTCACCTCGTGGGGGGTAGCACGGGCAACGACACGGGGCAACGTACACGTGGCAGACGGATCCGTTCGACTCGGCTAGGCTAATGTGATACGGGATGCACAGATATATAGATGGTGTTTGGTTGAGTGTTTAGTGGGCAGGTATTTTAAAATTTTATAGCAAGTGTAATCTAGTTTTGTTCGAAAAAATGTCAGGAACCCATTTTTGAAATCGGTTCGGTAATCGGAGATGCTAATCAAAAGATATAAAGAAAAAAGAAACTTACATACTCACGTGGCACCGCATGCATGGTTTGCTATTGTGGCTCACAGTAGCCCCTTTTGCAAAACACGAGGCTGTCATATGCTGCATCCAGATATACGCCTATTTTCTACGTATCTCCAAAGCCAGGCTGCATAGAGAATCATACATTCAGAGCCTTAGAGTTGTACATATATTTCTGTCGATGAAAATATTTTTTAGGGAGAAAACGGAGAAAGGACCTGGACGTAAGGAACGGGGACCTGTTTGTAATTTTTTTTGGTCCTGACTGCTATACTGAAAAATTAGAAAAGGGCTCATCCGTTATTTGTATTTAAAAGGAGTTTTTTTTCGTAAAGTAACGAACGAGGGACCTAAACGCAATTCGGGAGCGATTTTCTTGCCCTCACAAAAAATCACAAAGGATATTTTCATAATTTGTAAGGACCTATCCGTAATTTGAAGAAATGGAGGGACTTTTTCGCAAAACCGACGGAGCGCCACGTGGATGGTCTCCGGGAGCTCTAAACCTCCGGATCGTAATGGAGAGAGTATTCGGATTGAACACTACAAAACAAGGGTGTTTGTGTTTTCTTTTATGTTTTTTCAAAGACGAGTATTCTTTTTCTTTAAGGGTGCGTTTGGTTCGTGGGATGAGGTTGAATGGGATGGGATGGTCCTGTACCATTTGGTTCCATTATTTTGGGTGAACGAGATGGTTCAGCATCTAGAGGGAATATTCCTCAAAATTGTACCACTTGGTCCAGGATGGGATGGTTCCATTCAAGCAACCAAACGCATGGATGAGTTTTTTCTTGAACCATCTCATACATGTACCACTTGGTACAGGCAACCAAACACACCCTAAATTTCAGAGCCCTTGCACTGCTTGAGTACATGACATAAGCATGGGCAGTATGTACGTGCAGCGGTGCAGTCCAGAAAACCTTTTTGACGTGCACAACTTTGCTTTAAAACATAATATGAAACAGAAAGTAGAACATACCAAAGTAATGGATGGAGCTAATCCAGGGGTTTTGTAGCAATGCTTCAAAATGAAGTTCTGTGACTAGTAACTTATGGCTTGCTTGCTACTATATCATCAGCCTGTATTGTATAAGTGGGCTTGGATGAGGTGGAACCAGGGTTCACAAAATCGATTTGACGATTTTCGGATGAACAATAATTTTCGATAATCGCAAAAATCGAGTCGAAAATCATCAAAACTCGGATAAATTCAAAAACCAAAATTTAAAAAAAAATAGTCGATTTTCATGGAAAATCGACGATTTCTCATGAAAAATCGATGACCTTGTTGAACTTTTTGTGCAATCGATTTTTAGTAGCGATTTTCAATGTTTTTTTGACGAAAATCGACTGATTTCTACCGGTTTTTGACATGTAAATTTTTTCAAAATTTTGAATTATTTTTTGAATCGGATCGGTTTATCGACCGGTTTTTGATATCGGGCCGCGGCGATATGGGCGAAAATCGACCAAAAATCGTCGATTCTGTGAACCCTGGGTGGAACAGGCTGCTATGTAGATAAGATAGTTTAGTTTAACTAGATAGGACCCACGCATGTGGCGACCCGCATAATTATCCTACGATAACAACAGAAACTTTGTTATTAATTCTGAGGTAATTACGCTGATCTGGGTATATTAGCTAATAAAACGTCAAGGGGATCTGACACTTTATCAGTTAATGTACCGTATTCAGAGTGTTGCAACAGAAACAATAATTAGAGACTGAAATGGAAACTCTATTGCATTCCATTGCCACGCAGGCTACATGTTCAGTATTTAATTATACTTACGGTCCAAGTACAACAAAAATATAATACATAAATACAAATTACCCAAAAGCTGCCAACAGCTAATGCACTCCACAGGGATCCATATCCCAACCAGATGCTTGACCACCGGATCCAATATCTAGCAAAGGGGGAGTTAGAAGGCAACATATCCAGTGCAATTAAGTTTCTAGTGCAATCATCGTGCAATTAAACTATCAAATATCGTGAAAAATTCTAAAAAAATTTGTAGATGTACTCTTGAACATACTCTACCTCTGTATAAAATTTCAAGTTCAAATTCATTATATATTGAGAATTATAAAAAAGAGAAAAATTTGACAAATTTGAAGGGCTCAAAATTGATAGAATTTGTAACTCTTAATATATAATGAATTTGAACTTGCAATTTTATACAGAAGTATAGTATGTTCAAGAGTACATCTACAAAAATTTTCAGAATTTTTCACGATATTTGGTAGTTCAGTTGCACGATGATTGCACCGGAAACTTAATTGCACAGGATATGTTGCCGAGTTAGAAAGGGTGAGTACAAATATGTACACTCATGAAGCGTTAATAACAAAATGCAATATATATGAATCTTTTCCCAAAATCATCTCAACCTTCTCAATCCATTTCCAATCACCATACACCCTCCTCAAATCATTTTCTAAAAATAGATTTTTCTTAGGAAGATCTATTTCTTATTTTTAATTATTAAGATTCTACTAGCACTCGTATATGAGGCAAACTTAGCTTCTGTAGCCTCCAATCCAGAAGACAGGCATGAATTCATTCTTTAACCTGGTGCAAGTTTATTCCACTTTACCCATAGTGAACTCAACCGCAGTTGAGAACTCAGAATGTTTATCACTATTTCAATATTATATCTCCAACCCTGCTAACTCAAGTCGTGGACACCTTTCCTAGACTGTCCAGCCGACTCACAGTTAACAATTGTACCAGGCTACCGCAATAGCCCTAATACTCCACCCAAGGCTTTACATATAGATACCCAAAGAATCAACCGCAGCTAATTATTGTGTCTCTCACTGGGCCGTACTGGCGTATCCTAGCTTCACATCACTCTTAATATCTACACTTATCCCATGTGGAGATTATAACACTATCATAGGACAATCTTTTCTGGTCATTTCCACACACTATGGTTGATACGATTAATATGGCTCATTGCATGAGTGTAGGGGTTTACCCTTATATCCTCTCCTATGTAGAGGGCCCCACCGGCATGATAATCCTTCTCAACGGCACTCTCTACCCACCACCCACCCACACACACACACACACACACACACATATATATATATATATATATATATATATATATATATATATATATATATATATATATATAAACATACTTCTACCTCATTTTACCACCTCAACAGTTCATTATCAACTCAATATATCCATAACGAACTACTGCCACAGCAGTTCACCAATAACCATCTTTCCAACAACATCAATTTTGATGTTATACTTTGAAAAAAAAATACTTTTCTCATGCAATGATGATTTCTAAAAAAATTCAAAAATACACAAATTTGAACAAAGAAAGCTTGCCTGGATTTTGAAAAAAGAAATCGTCCTTGCACAATTATTGCTGAAGATTAGCAGTCTATTTGGATTTGATTCCTAAAATTATAAAAATGCTATATTTAGTGGCTAATAGATTTTTATATATTTTAAGGTGTTCAACACTATTTTCTTAATATTTTAAGATTTATAATATTTATGTTGCACTTTTTAAGGCTTTATTGCATTTTCTTTCGTCACGCTTCAATTGAAAAATCGACTGACTGAAGTTATTGATTTTATTGATTTTAATTTATTAATTTTAATTTGGATCATTCGTATGAACAAATTGATTCATAATTCTATTAATTTAACTGAAGATATATTTTTCTTGTTTTCTTTTCTCTTCTTTCTTTTTCTTCTATTTTATTTCAAAATTTTCCTTTTTCTTCCTCAACCGGCCAGCTCCTTATCTTTTCTCTAACTTAATTTAGATTGTTGCATGTATGTTGTTTATTTAAATTTAGTACACATTTATTTGTCACATTCTGGTTTTACGCATTTTAACCCAAGACATTTTAATCTGTATTACACTAATTTGGTGCATTTTAAAGTAGCATTACTCATTACTAATTTGGATCATGATTTCACTCCAAAAGAGGTATTATTTTCCTATTTTTTATCAAAAGTATGGTTAATGGTAGTATTTAATTTTTTATTTAATCGTCTACTCAAATTAGCCTTTATTGTGATTTTTGCTAAAGGTATACTGTATATATGTATACTTGAATTAATCTGCATTGCGTAGTATACTTAATTCGCTTTTCTTGTTCAATTAAAAGATTATTTTCCTAGCTAGCTCATTATGGTGACTATTTACATTATTTATTCTTTTCTTTATTTACATGATTACCTTCACCCTCTTTGTGATTTCTTCTTTACTTAGGCTTCTCAAAACTAGAATCCTTTTTTGTTTGCATTAAGGCCATTTTTCTGCTTATTATTATTATTATTATTATTAAAGTGATCATTTGACTATTTATACCTTATCCTAATATTATTGTTACTAAAGTGATGGATTGATTATTTGTACTGGTCTATATAAATATTCTTCTATTTGTTTTTACATTCTGCCAAGCAAATGAGTAAGGGTTAGTTTAGAAAGAGAGTATCTTTAATTACTGGTCTGGCATAAATAAGATTTTACTAAAAAAGGAGATCTTTGAAGCTTATCCTATTTGACAAAAGATTTTAAATTGGTAAGCTAGCCATTTGAGTAGAATAAATTGTGGTTTATCTTAATATAGATTTTATGGCATTTTTTAGCATTTATCTCTTTTCTAACTTGTTTTAAATTAATATAGAATTTTGATTTGAGAGATTCTATCTTGTTGTATTTTAAATTGGCATATTTTAATTTGCGCGGTTTATTAAAACTTTGGCTCATGATTTCATGTTAGTAGATGTATTATTTCTCATTTTTATTGCTATAGCAACTGTTCGGTTTATATAAATTTTCATTTAGCCATACATTGTGGTTTATTTTCTTTTACATTTTTGAACAATACGATGAGTTTTTATTTGATTTATTGTGACCGTGAATGTATTAAATATATGCGTGCGTATTTTGATATACCCCTATTTTCTCCTTCTCCCCCTTTTTTTCTTTTTCTCTCTCTTCTTTTCCTTTTCTCTCTCTTTCCTCTCTTTTTTCTTGTCTCTTCACACCTAGCCAATCCTTCCTTATTCTTATCCTTTTCTTCCTCACTTCTCTATCTTCTCCATCCACTCTCGATCCGACCACCCACCGATGGCCCAACCTGGCCTCGCCACCTCCAGCTGCCACCAGCCTCTCTGGGACCACCTCGGGTGCACGCACACGCACGCAGGTGCCTCAGCCCACCGCTGACGCCGGTGTTGGCCTCCCTGGCCATGCCACCCCATCGGTTCCACGCACTAGCGTTGCCTTGCGTCAGGCTCCACCCATGTAGGCGCCGCCTTGCACGCACGTGAGCGTGCAGGCCCACCGACCCCGTTCTCCTCTGGACTTGCCTCGAGCCTGCCTCTCGCGCACTCAGTGCACATACCTGGGTCAATTTACCTGGGCCACCGCCTAGCTACCTGACCTTCCTCCGGCCACCTCAACGCCTGAGCGCTGCCCCTCTATTCCACTACTGGTCTTCGAGATCCCCCTCCTTCTTCTTTACTTTCTCTGTTATTTCTTTTTTACTAGACGATTGAAGCACTGATGATGGCAGTTTGATCCTAGATTGAACTATTCATGCTAAAAATGCATTCTATGGTCTATGATGATTTTTATTGTTGACGCTTGGGTTGGACAGCACCACAATGATACCAAAAATTTACCTTGTGCCGGGGAGCATGCGTAGGTTATTGGGCACACACAGCACAACCCCCGTAGCACCAACCTACTGAGACCACTAGATTCCCTATTGCTTTTACTCTCTATTTTATTTTGCTACAACTATGGCTATGTTGCTGCTACTGGTTAAGTATATGGGGGTTACCTGGAGTGTGATGAATGAAAATTTGTAGCCGGTGGTGTATGGGTTGTGTTGGTGATGATGTTGCAGAGGTGGTGGTCTTCTATTGCTCCCTGGACCTTCTAGTTCCCTGACTCCTTGAGCTTGAGGCTTTCTAATCCTTGGTGATGCTCTTGGTGTGGGTGCTCCTGGGTCTTGCTCCTTGTGTGCTTGAGCTTCCTTATGTGCTTGGGATTTTTTGTGTTATGGCTTTATGCTGTGAGGTCTGTGCACTTGGTAGACTTGGTTGGTGACTTGGGATGGCTTTGCCTGATGTTTGCCTTATAAACTTGGGGTATTGTCTTAAGAGCTAAGGCTCCCTGATATTTGCTTCAATTGGGTTCTCCTAATGAACAGTAACTCGTTCCTATCCAAAGTTATTGTGGAACTTTTACCCTTTTATGCGGAAAAATTCACTCTTCTACCGCGTGATATTTTAAAATACGTGCGTCTATGAAATAAATTACAGGTTTGTATAACTACCAAATGATGAACTCTTAATTCGTGAGAGGTGCCGATTTGACCCCGGATGAATTTGGTATATCAATGAACGATACCAAATCATACGAGTCTGACGGCAACTCTACTTTTAATTCATTGTTATTTTAATTTATTCCTTTTGGTTCTATATGCACAATTGACTGACTAATATTTTTCAGGGATTAACGTTGTGGATCAATTGAAGCTTAGATTTTTGGAGCTTAAACGTTTTTGTAATTTTTATTTTTGGGATGTAATTGAATATTCATGTAATTTGTATCTCTGAGATTTAATTAATTCATGTGTATTGTAATTAGTATTGTTGTACAATATTTGTAGTGAATAAAGTGTGTAATTATTCTTTACTGTTTAATTTAGTTATAAGTATTATTAATTTATGTTAATGATTTCCTATTCATGGAAAATAGTTAATATTTAAGTAAATTGTGATGTATACATATACTTGTTGCGTTATAATTCAACTTCGTGTAATTAAAGCTTTTGATCAAGAAAGGAATTGATTTTTTTTATTTGTGACTTCTCAATTATTTATTATTATCAAAAATTTAAATTCTTTGATTACTAGATTGATTTATGAATTTGAAAAGATTTAATGTATGTGTATATATTCATTGTGATTTATTTGATAAATTGATTAGGTTTATTTTTAAATAAATTTAATCACTTATTTTTTTTCTTTTACAACCTAGATTAATTTATCCTGATCTCTTCTTTGCAAGGTGCTAAGTAGGCGGGTTCTTTCAGCGCGTTACTGCAGCGATTCATAAAAGAGATTCAAATGAAAATACACTCTCTCTAAATGTTTCAAAATCTGTGAAAGTGGATATGGAAAAAAAAAGTCACCAAGAGTGGTGCTTAAAATGAATCGAAAAGAAAAAGAGGAGAAAAATGAGACAAAACTGTAGGCACTGTAGTTTCTGCAGCGCCTATGGGCTAGGTGGCAGTCTCGAACGGGCCCAGCTATACATCACCAAGATTAATAGAGTATATATATAGATGACATATAGGCAATATTGTTTTTGGTCGGTTGTTTTATATGTGTAGCAACTCGATCCAAAAAATAGAGGCAATGAAATTACCATATTTTTAATTTCACAAATATATTTTGAAACTTAGTAAATCATACAATAAAATTAGTTTAAGAAATAAACAATAACTTCCTTAGAGCATCTCCAAGAGGGGCCCTAAATATGGTCCTAACTTGAATTATAGGGCTTTTGGGGAAAAGATTAACTCCAGCAAGGACTCTAAATTGTTAAAATTTAGCAAATTGTTTTAGGGCCCCTAGGAGAGTAGCTATATTTATCAACTCTGTGATTGAGCCCTATCTTTGTTGGGTTTTAGGGCCTAATTGCTGGAGTGAATATTTCGTTGGAGCCCTAAATCTAATTAGTTGGGGTCCTAAATTAAAATTTAAGGCTCATTTTTAGGGCTCTCTCTTGGAGATGCTCTTAGAAGATACTTTTTTATCGCGGAAAGATTTCTTTTAAATCTTCTGTAGACTTAATTTCTCTTCCTCCATTTCTCCGTTCATATCAGGCGACTTGGCATCGATTGAAACCAACTAGATTAAGAGCAATGGGAGTCATGGTCATCGAGCGCAGGCTTCGTGTTCTTGGGCTTCTCCTCCGCGCGGTGCTTCAGCTCAACAGGCGGCGGCGGCCATGGCGCAGCTGTCCTGTGTGCCGGGCGTACCTGACTGGGTCACAGGCACGGGAGTTCACCAACCTCGGTGACTGGTACGCGCACCTACTCCGTGAGTCGCCCAGCGAGCACCAACCATGTCCACCTCCTTGGCTGTAGCGACGGAGCTGGGCCTAGGGCAGCTAAGACGATCATGACTCGAGATATTACCATAATATACTACAAGTATAATCCACGGTAAAAGAACTTTACGTCTATTGGTGATCGATGAACATCTTCCATATATGAATTGAAAATTTCAGTCGTTGATGTTAGTTTAGCGTAATCTTAGCTCTGCCACTGTTTAATTCGCCATGCTCCTCGGTGACCAGCTAGGCGACGGCGTCTTCAACGTCGACGGCGGCAAAGCTAGGACGTCCTTCCGTCTCCTAGATAAAATCACGCTTTAAAAGGCATAAATCGAAAAAAAAAACCTCAACCTTTTCCATCTTCCACACATGCAACAAGCAATGCATGTGCCCACATTGACATGTATCCACATTGACATGTATGGAATTGTTATTAAAATATATTACACTTTTTAAACAATTATACAAAACTAATACTTAAGAAAAAATTATGAGAATATAACTGCTGTAGATGAGATCTTGGCTAGCGTGTCATCAGGAGAAGATTGTGATATATGGAGTAATCAATCACATATTGAATTCTAATTAGATTGAGACCTTGCCCTTAGGTCCCATTTCAAGGGAGTTAATTACCAGACCCTGATGCAATGTGATGGGTATCTTTTTCTTTTAGATTACCTGGGTATATCCTATCAGTGTCCCGAGATGGACTGAGATAATTGTCTTGAACTCTTGACACCACAGAAGGTGCGGCAAGTAACACGTATCACATATCGTGCTCCTATACCGTAGCAAATTTTCCTGTTGAACTCCTCTTCCTCATCACTTTGATCAATTAATCACTTTAATTGTTTTAATCACTTAATTAACTAACTTTACATAAAAGTAAATTAATCATGCACCTACCTATCAAGCTAGGTATGCTCGGCAGATCCCTGCTGCCAAGCTTGTACTACGCGGCAGGTGACCTACCGAGCCCAGAGCTGCTGTTGCCGCGAGAGACTGTGTTGTCGCAGTACAGATGTGTCGTCTGCCGCCGCTTTCACGATTGGTGACGGAACTATATACTATATTTGCAAATAAAAAATATGTCAGAGGAGAAAAAGGAAAAAAAAATCTCAATGTACGCTTACATGGCCTCTTTTGAGTTTCTGTGACCACACGACCCTTTATCGAAGATGTGGTTAGGCTAGCGCGTTGGATAATTAAACGGATGATTGACGACTTGACAAGATCAAAACTCGTGCGTAGACTAGACAGCATGCCTAGCTCTGCTGTGCAGCAGTGAACCACAAGAGTCATTTTCTCGAACTCACAATCTAAAGGACAGGCAACGTACGGTCGTTGCGATGGAATGGAAGGATGCAATTGCAACCACCAAGACTATTCAACGACCAACCCCCATCTATCAATCCATCCATTTAAAGGAGAAAGTAGACGCTAACATCGTCGTGACATCGCCTGCTGCCGGGTCGATGTGTGCACTGCATGGTGGAAATGGGACTCCCTTGACGATTTTTTTAATAGTGTTTTCTAATGAAAAATTATATAAATAATATGTCGATTTAAAAATAATAAATATACTCCTCTGTAGCAATTTGAAATAGCGATAGATTCTCTGTCGTCATTTTAAAAATCGACAGAGAGTCTATCACCAATTAAAATGACGATAGATGCCCGTCGTCTAACAGACACCACTCTATCGCCATTCTAAATGGTGATAGAGAGCAGATAACGCTTCGGCTGTGCCGCTCCTCGATTCATTTACTTTTGCCGTCGTTCCTTCCAGCCACCGAACGAAAAAAGAAGCAGGGAGAGGGGAAAGAGGAGGAGGAGGAGGAGGTGGGGAAGAAGAAGAAGAGAAAGATGGGGTTATACCGCACCTCGAGCCGCCGACCCTTTATGATTTCGAGGCCACGACCCTTCACTCGAGGCCCATCAAATCTGTAGTCCCTAAGACCCCGATCCCTCAGTCCAGATTTTCCCATTCGAACAAGAGAGTACTACAACCCAAAAAATCAAATCCACTACAGCCGCCCACTTGACCACCTGAAGTGGTCAACATGCAAGCATGACATCGACGTCGTTGTCCAGGTTTGCGATGAGTCCATTGGAAGACCAAAACACCGTTTCTGCCGATGCCCTCTATTCATGGTAACCACTACAACTCTTACATACCATTCCACGCATGTCTTGCTATATGATGCGTACTCTTACTTGCAAACCGAAGATTGCAAATACATTGAATGGGTGCGC
Organism: Rhipidocladum racemiflorum; assembly: GCA_036346355.1. Taxonomy (NCBI): domain Eukaryota; kingdom Viridiplantae; phylum Streptophyta; class Magnoliopsida; order Poales; family Poaceae; genus Rhipidocladum; species Rhipidocladum racemiflorum. The sequence goes on from CM070591.1 coordinate 60,444,715, forward strand.
AAACCATTTCCCCTACAAGCCGAATGTGGCATCTACAAATTGCTGGAATGCCTTTATGACAAGGAAGAGGAACTCGCCGAGGTCAAAAACGAGAACGAAACAGCTCCACAAGCAGAACTTCAAATTACAGACCCAAAACGATGACCTACGCCGTCAAAGGTTCGGGAGAGGAATGAGAATGCCATCTACCTCGGCAGTGACTACCACACTTACTGTTACTGCGGCAATGCAAGCTGCAATTTGCTTGCCACTACCGTGACCAGCAACCCCATTCACATTGTCCTGAAAATCAACACTCCATGTGGGTTTTATATGGTTACTCATTCAAGCCTTCTGAATAGGGTCTACACCCACTGATGAGCATGACTTCTTTACAATTTCAAAAGATGTGTATGTATCTTAGTTGTAATTTTCATTCATAGTTTGTCCCTGTTATCGCGCCATATCTCTTTTCACATTTTCTATGTCATGTTATGTCGATGTCATACTATATACCCTATTATTTCTATGTCATACTATATACCATTATATATTTATGCATGTTTTCTATCATTATTTTCTACATCATGTTATGTCATTTTGTTCCGTACAAATCATGTACTCCCTGCCTTCTTTTCGTTTCTACCAACATTAAACGTCACTTTTACGAATTTTTCTTTATTAATTTCTCTCTGCATTGTTATTTTCTACTTAACAAGCTTCACTCTCGAATTTCTGTCAAATTTTGTTAACACGTATATTGTTTCTATATTTTTTAAAACCTAGGCTGCGCTACCCTGTTTTCAGCATATTATTATTATTATTTTGATTTTTTTTATTTTAACAATATTCATATGCGCTCTCTTCTTCTTTCTTCCCCGCTTTCTTTCTCTTTCCCAAACTTTTTTGGGATTTGATAAACATCATTCTGATGTTTTTGTTTGCTGAAATCACCCAAATCTGGGAGTATTGGATCATTGTTGAGATTCGTGAGTATCGATTACATTCGATCCTATGATTTGATCTAACTGTTGAATTTCTAATCCTACGGTCCAAAAATTGAATGTTATTTTAAACAGAAACATCCGGAAGACGCTTATACACTCCCAACTTTTTTTCTTTGTTATGCTCTCCGTTACCATTCCAAATGGCGACAGAGTCTGACCAATGACAGAATTGTATTTTTATTATTATTTATTCGGTATATTATTTCTATAACTTTTCATTAAAAAATACTATTTAAAAAATCCTCCTTTGACTAGCACTACCACCGGAGACTCTGCGCCCGGCCAGCTTCTGTCCCTGTACGACTGTACCGGTCAGCGTCAGCGTCAGCGCCCGGCCACCGGTGATAGCAGTGCCAACCAACGTGTGGATGCAGGCGGTACGCCCGTGTCGTGCCGGACCACCGGCACAAGGGGCCATCAATGGAGAAAGGCGGCCGGATTCGATGGAAGCGACCGGCCGGCCGCGCGGCCGACGTCGCCGGCTCCAGCTAGCCCCACCGGCCTCCAAAAATCGTTCGTACGTCGGGATGGACGGACAGATGGGCGCGCGTGGACCACGCGTGTCTGCGCTCCACGACATGCGGAGCCGGCGATTTCCTCCGACGAAACGCCGAAGCGCCCACACGTCGGCAGACGCGTGTGAGCTGGCCGCCATTGACAGGCCAATCTGCCGTCACACGTACGATCCGGAGGCATCGAAAACGAGGGCGAGTGTTTAGCTGTCCGCTCGCACGCTCGTAGCCGCTAGCGAATGCAGGGTCTGGACCACGGAACGGATGGAGGACGGGAGTCCACGGCACTGGCGAGAGTGCGAGACAATATATATATATACACAACACACAAACACACAGCCACGGCTTCCAACCATGCGTCGATATTTTGCGCCATGGATGACCTAGTCCAACTCTCTGTCGTAGGTGCAAAAAAGAACGCATGGCAGGCATGCGCGTGGGTCGGGCTGGTACGGCACGGATGACAGGAGCGTGTCGGGCACGATATGGTATGTTTGCGTGGGTGGGTACGGTACGAAATAGGTCTGATAGGGTCTAAGTAGAAATGGCATGTGACAGTGTGCCCTGCCGCGATGCTGTGACTGTCGTGGCTCTAAGTAGTGGCATAAGTATTTTAATCTTACCATAAAAAACTGGATAGTACCAACGAGTTTGTAGCTACTCCGTGTATTAAATCTCGAAGGATTTCGGCGCTCTCGTGATGCTATGCCATTTCTTGAGGATACGCTCACTCGAGGCGTGGCCATGTCGCCCGCTTGGCCCAGCCGGTTGATACGGGTCAAGTAATTTTGCTGCCTCGCTAGACAGCAACGACGTCGCGCCACGATGGTAACGACCCTCACTATGAAGCCCATGACGCGGCTTCGATCCCTCGCTCGCGTGGCGACCCACGATTTTTGCGTGCGCGACACGTGGCGCACACATGTGATGAGGCCACAAGGCGTTGTTTCTTTCGCGAAAAGGCCCCCACGAGTTCTTGAAATTACAATAAAATCCATTTTTTTCGTTTATTTTTGCAAAAAGGCTCCAGAATTCTCCATAATTACTCCTGAGACCCTTTGGTGCCGTCCATAGCATTCAATTCTCACAGATGGGATTTGCTACATGAGATTTGATAAACTTCATCCAGATGTTTTTATTGCTGAAATCACCTAAATCTAAAACCATCGGATCATTGTTGAGATTCGGAAGTATCGATTACATCCGATTCTATGATTTGATCTAACGACCCGATGATATCCGGGTGAGGTATCCAACGGTCCAAAATTTGGATGTTAACTAAAACAATTGCTACGAACTCACGATGTGGGAACCGGCTTTTTACGGAGTAATGGAGTGGTGGAGTTGTGTGTGTGCGCGCGACCTCATCCACTACGTTCAAATCCTACTATTCATCTTTACACAAATGCGTCTCAGTGAGAATTTGTTGAACTTGCAAATGTATCCCTGGTATGAATAAATTCTAAGCGTGTGCTTTAGCGGACGTACATGCATTGTAAAACTTTTTTCCATTCTACTTTTAATTCAGTATTTTGATATGTACGTCTAGCTGGGTTAACTTTGCAAAAAGTTTCAACAAAGGAACTTCCAAATGAGGATTGTAAAACTTTTCCATTCGGGTTTCAACACCTTTCACATAGAACTACTCCCAAATAAAAAACAGGCGTGGTTGTTGGAGTCACCTACACGTGCGAGAACCTGGGTAATCGGCGGCGGCGGCGACGGCGGTGCTGCTGCTACTACTACTACTACTACTAATAATAATAATAATAATAATAATAATAATAATAATAATAATAATAGCAAATCGAAGAATAACCATAATGCTAGCCACAAATAATACTGGAATTGACAAGTCTAAATAAAGAAGAATCACAAAAAGCACGTAGATAATCGGGTAAGTAAATAAAAAGAATAAATAATATTAGCAGTCACTCTAATAAAGCTGAATAGGGAATTTACTACTCAATGTACATCAATCCACGTGTGTATGCACACACACAAAATACATAGTGAGAAGAAATTGAAATAAAGACTAACGTAAGCAGATGTTTTATTGGAAAATTAAATACTGCCAGTAACCATCTTAATGTTTAAAAAAGGAAGAAGAGAAAGAAAAGAGAGAGAAAAAATACTTCTACCAGAAGAGAATAATGATCTAACATTTTAAATGAGCAATGCTGACTAAAATCCGCCAATTTAATTTATTATAAGTTAAAAAGTCCTGAATTAAACCACATCAAGTCAAAATGAGATAACTGAAGATTCACCAAATTTAAATAAACAGTTTACATATATCAATTCAAATTAAGTCAGAAAAATGATAAGGACCGATCCATTGAGAAAGAAAAGAAAGAAAAGAAAGAAAAAAAAAGAGAAGGAAAAAGAAAAGAAAAGAAGATAATAAAATAGTGATGATAATAGTAAATAAATAAATAAATAGCAATAATAAAGTGATATTAATGACTAGGTTAATAACTTCATAAACTAAGGTAAAGCGAAACATCTAAATGATAATCATAATAATTGATGATAAAAGTAAATAAGAAAGAGTTGAATGAACGCAAACAATAAGAGGAATAAATAAGTAAATAATTCTAACAACTCCTTTTTAATGAAAATAGGCAAATAACATGATCAATTGAATAATCACATGACCAAAATCATAGTGATTGAAACAAAATAAATTAAGCCAAATAAACGCGTAAAATCTACTCTAATTCGAAGAAAAATCAGAACCCGTGAAATACGTATTAAGTCAGCAGTAAATGAAATTGTAATATTATAAAAATTTTAGGAAACAAGATAAATCAAGCAAGAGGGAAAATGAAAAAAATCAAGCAAGAGGGGAAATGAATTTGCTCAGATAAATAAATAAAGTTGTAACTAATTGTAGCAACTATCATATTGATTAAAATGGTAAAGTCCTACCTATGTCAAGGCATAATCCAAGTCAAAAAGGCACCAAGATAAAATTTGATTAATCAAATCTTTCCAAAACTAAACTTGCGCCTAGTTAAAATACATCAACTTAAAATACCTTAAATTGAAATACGCGGCAAGCATGCAATAACTTAATAGAAGATAAGGAAAGGGTTGAACACCTAAAACATGTGAACATCTATTAGCTATCTGAAATATAATATTTTATAATTTTAGAAATTAATTTAAATATGTTGGGAGATCATCTCCAGAATCCGTCTGAGGCCGTATATTTCTACACTAATCCAAGCAAGATTCTCTTGACCAGTTTTGTGAAATTTTTTATATGCTTTCAGTTATATGTGATATCATCATTCATCAATGCATGGGGAAAAAAAATCTTTTGAAATAAAATCTGAAATCAGATGCGGTTGAAAGTATGGTTGGTGATGAACTGCTGAGGCGACAAATTGAATTCTTGATGTGTTGAAATGGCTCACCATAATGAGTTGGTAATTTATTCATATATATGGTGGGTAGAGGGCACCGATGAGAAGGATTGTCATGCCGGTGGGGCTCTCTACATAGGCTATGATATAAGGACAAACCACTACACTCGAGCAATGAGCCGTATTTTCAGTATCAATCATAGTGTGTTAAATCAGTCAGAAAAGTTTGTCCGATAAAGGTGTTATGATCTCTACTTTGGATAAGAGTAGATAACTAAGATAGGTATGAAACTGGGATATGTCGGAAGCCCAGTGAGGGACACATTTTATTAAGCATTGTTGGTTAATTTTTTGGCCATATATTTTAATGCCGTGAGATGAGTAACTTCGATTTCGTGAAGGAGTTCAAACTGGCCATTGCATGTAATAGTACCACTGATTTTGAGAATGAGTACAACTAGTATGAGGATAAGGTTGGACATCTAATGCAAAAATAGTGATAAATATTCTGGGGCCTCACCGGATGAGATCACTATGGGTAAACTAGTACAAACCTACGCAATGTTAAATAATGAATTCATGCCTATCTCCTGGATTGGAGGCTACGGAAGCTAAGTTTGCCTCATATACGAGTGCTAGTAGCTATTTTCATAACTAAAATACACAACCCTTAAAGAAAACCCAAAACCTAATTCATGTAAAAAACTGGATTTTGAGGGACGAGGTACATTTGATGGATATTGATATATTGCATTTTTACTATTAATACTTGTTGAGTACTTATGTACTCACTCTTGCTAAATCCCATTTGCTTAGAGATTGGCTCCGGTGTTCAAGTATCTGGTTGGGGTAACAAGGCGGTTGAGGACTACTAGGAAGGGTAGAGGGTTGGATAGACTATGCATCAACTTCGTCAATCTAGTGAGTAATTAGTACCTTTGGTGATAGAATTTTGTTGTACTTAGATCCTATGTCTAATTAGATGTACTGAACTTATAGCCTGCGTGGCAATGGAATGTAATAAAGTTTTTATTTCAGTCTATAATTATTGTTTTCTGTTGCAACACTTTGAACACGGTGTATTAACTGATAAAATATCATGTGCGCTAGATGTTTTGATCGGTTAATATGTCGATATTCGTGTAATTATCTCAGAGTAATGACGGTGTGACTATCATTATTCTGGATTGATTATGTAGGTCGCCGCATGTTTGCATGGAGTTGAATTGCCAAGGGGGAGGAACATGACAAGCTCATGTGGGAATGATAGAAAGAAAGAGAGTTGTACAAGGCTTGATATCTCCACATGTCATGCACGGCTCATGTGTATGTGGATTGCACGTTTAGGAGTAACTGTAAATTAGTGATTTTGTTGAAATTATGATACAAGTTGAATTTGGAGTAGTCTTGTTATGGGTGATACAAATATAAAAAATATTTAGTAAGAACTCTTACCTTTTTTTAAAAGTAAGGCAGGAGAACTGCCTAATTCATTAAGCAGAGAGCAAGGTCGAAAACTTTACAACGAAATGTGCAAGCAAGGACCACGACACGCTAACTGGTTTCATTAAGCAGAGAGTAAGGACCAACGAATTCTGCTATGCTCCAGGTTTCAGAGATATATTGCAACTAGTTCTTAGTACTGCTACTAGGCATAGGGATTGGCTATAAGTCGATCGAGTTCCATGTAGGGTTCTAAAAATCATCGAAAATCATTTGATTTTTACGATTTTCATCTTTATCGACGGGGTAGGATGTCCAAAATCAGTCGATAAACTGGTCAAATCTAAAAAATTCAAAAATCCAAAAAAAATGAAACGACGTAAACTCATCAAAAAATAGTGAAAATCGTTTTTAAAAAAATTTTGACCGCCAAAAAAAATTAGCTAGTCCATCAATTTTACACGAAAATCGGTCGATTTTGTTTTTTCTTGAAAATTTTGATTTTGAAACTCTTCAATTTTTAACGATTTTTTACTTGATATTTTCAAATTCCGAGTGATTTTCGCCGAAACGATTTTGTGAACCCTGGTTCCATCTTCCTAGAGCTGGTTTTGGAAATTGTTTTCCCATTTAAGAATTACATACAACAAGTTTAGATACTACTACAGCTTAGTTTACCACCTATAACGACTAGGTAAATATTATTTGGTCAAGATTTGAAATTCTAAAACTGACTTCTTTTTACTGGGATTAGGCCATGTTTGGATGGACTAAAACTAATTGTTAGCTGGCTAATGGCTAGAGCTAATTGTTAGCTAGCTAATAATTAGTCCATCTAAAATTAGTCCAGAGCTGTTTGGATACATGACTAATGGTTGGACTAATTTCTTAGAAAAGTCATTTCTGCCCCTCATAATGGGTGAGAAAATGAGGATAAGGCCAGCGCGAGGGTGTTTCAGGCTTTTCCCAGCGTGTTACATGCTATTAGCCCAAATTAGCTCCTCCCCACCAACTAATGGACTAATTGTTAGCTAAGGGGTTGGCTAAAAATTAGCCCACCTATTAGTCTTCTTGTTTGGATAGACTAGGACTAATTTTTAGCCAGCTAACAATTAGTCCAGGGATCCAAACATGGCCTTAGTCATATCCTTCCTACGAATCACCGTAACAATCCCCCAATATCGGCGGCGGCTTGCGGCGTGCTTGCAACGGCGAGACTCGTCGAAGGTGCCTTGCGACGGGACCCAGCTGTCATACACCATGCAAAATGACGGGGGCATGAGCCGTGTACACGTAGAGTTAATGGGCAGGGGAAGCGTTGTTTAAGGTATAGCGCACGTGTCCCATGTGCTTCTTCCCCGTCCACCCGCATTATATATAGGTAGCCGCAGGCCCCCCTTGATTCTCCCACACAAGCTCACATTTTTCTCCTCTCGCTCCAACCTGCTCCATTTCCCCCCTCTGTGAGCAACTAATTGAAGAGCCATGGATGCCGTGGAGCTTTCATGGGGCGCACGGTGTGCGGGGTTGGCGTTCTTGGGCTTCTCCTCCTGCTTGGTGGCGCTCAGCTTGGTGCTCCTGCTCGTGCGGCGGTGGCCGTGGTGCAGCTGCCATGTGTGCCGAGCGTACCTGACGGGGTCTTGGGCGAGGGACTTCACCAACCTTGGCGACTGGTACGCGCACCTGCTCCGCCTGTCGCCGACGGGCACCGTCCACGTCCACGTCCTCGGCTGCACCGTCACCGCCAACCCGACCAACGTGGAGTACATGCTCAAGACCCGCTTCGACAACTTCCCCAAGGGCAAGCGCTTCGCCGCGCTCCTCGGCGACCTCCTCGGCAACGGCATCTTCAACGTAGACGGCGACGCCTGGTGCCACCAGCGCAAGATGGCCAGCCTCGAGCTCGGCAGCGTCGCCGTGCGCTCCTACGCGTACAAGATCGTCGCCCAGGAGGTGGAGACCCGCCTGATGCCGATCCTGGCCGACGCCGCCGACAAAGGCAGCGTGGTCGACCTCCAGGACGTGTTCCGGCGCTTCGCTTTCGACACCATCTGCAAGATTTCGTTCGGGCTGGACCCGGGCTGCCTCGAGCAGGAAATGCCCATGTCGGAGCTGGCCAACGCGTTTGACACCGCGTCGCGGCTCTCAGCCATGCGGGGCGCGGCGGCGTCGCCGTTGGTGTGGAAGATGAAGCGGCTGCTTAACATTGGATCCGAGAGGGAGCTCAAGAAGGCCATCAAACTCGTGGATGGGCTTGCGGCGGCGATGATCCGGGAGCGCCGGAAGCTTGGTGTCGCCAACAGCCACGACCTCCTGTCCCGGTTCATGGCCTCGGCCGGAGACGTGCGATCCATGGACGACAAGTACCTCCGTGACATCGTTGTCAGCTTCCTCCTCGCCGGGCGGGACACGGTGTCCTCCGCTCTCACCACGCTCTTCATGCTCCTGTCCAAGAACCCGGCGGTCGCGGCTGCCGTGCGCGAGGAGGCCGGCGGCAAGAGGCCGGTCACCTACGAGCATCTCAAGGGCTTGCACTACACTCACGCCGTGCTGTACGAGAACATGCGCCTCTTCCCGCCCGTGCAATTCGACTCCAAGTTCTGCGCCGAAGCCGACGTGCTCCCGGACGGCACCTACGTCGCGGGCGAGGCGCGCGTCATGTACCACCCCTACGCCATGGGCCGCATGCCGCGCATCTGGGGCGCCGACTACGACGTCTTCCGGCCCGAGCGGTGGCTCACCGGCCCCGGCGGATCGTTCACGCCGGAGAGCCTTTACAAGTACCCAGTGTTCCAGGCCGGCCTCCGCGTGTGCCTCGGCAAGGAGCTCGCCGTCACCGAGATGAAGGCCGTCAGCGTGGCGGTGGTGAGAGCTTTCGATGTGGAGGTGGTCGGGGAGAATGGGAGCGGCGCCTGCGCGCCGAAGTTTGTGCCGGGGCTCACCGCGTCCATCAGCGGCGGGCTCCCGGTGAGGGTCAGGCGCGTTTAGACAGCCAGTACGCTTCGTTTCTGCGTGAGCAAATTGGACAGGCGATACCCGTGTACATAGAAAAAGATGAGAAATCAGTAGGAAAGTTGCTTCTAATGAGACGAACAGACATTCCACCCATATGGTCATATGTTTTCTTCATTCATGCCTTCCGAATTCTGCTGTCATTCTGCAATTTGATAGTGATTGCACTTAACTCGCAGATTAATTTTCGGTAATAGGAGAAGATAGTAATGATTTTTCAGTAATATGATCTAGAGCATTGCAATATTTAGCACACTGGTATCTGAAAATATGCATTTTGGGCACAAATTTACGTCAGCTCATGTCTGCTCCAAGAAGTAGTACAATGACTGATGGTGCTACTGACTACTAAATCTGCTGCTTCTCCACTGGGTATCATCTATGTGCAGGTCAAACCAGCTGTTGCCTGTAAGGGTATCATCTACAGTGTCCTGCATGTGCTATCTCCCCTGTGCTTTGCTTGGACGCCTGATCCAGCAAACAGAGGCGTCCCAGGAATTGCAGCTTCAGAAACAGCCTGATGCACTGCTGTCTCAACAGCCACAAACGCTGTACAAAAGAAGCAGCTGAGAACCTGTCGTGCACGCTGTTGGCCGTGTGTTTCCGCACATGGATAAGTTTATTATTCAGAGTGCCGGCAAGTGAAGTGGATTCAGAAGGTAGCATGAACCGTGTTTGCGGTGTGAGTTGCAGAGATGAGATGATGGTGTAAACAATGGATTTCTGTATTAGTGCCCAACAGATGTGTTGGAATCGACAGGCACATAAGCACAAAGTGATCAAATCGAAAAGAGGTATAATAGACACAGATTTAACGTGAAAAATCCTTGCGGGAAAAAACCACGGACGCGGCCGGCAAAATCTCAGTATTTCCTTGAGTGTTTTGAAACGCAGGGGATTACAATCTCTCTTCTCTTTTCTGCGGCTTTACAAGAGGTATATGGTGGCGACTTAGGGTTATACTCGGAAACAAATCCATAACGATCTGTACCGCGGAGGGCTTCGCCCCCCGCACCCCCCAAGCGTTCCCGACGGGGCAATTTAATGGGCCAATCTGGACTCCGCTCCGCTCCGGCCCAAGCCTCCCTGCGATAGGCCTCCGCTCCGTCAGACACGGTCTCCTTATTCTTAATCTTTACTATTATAAAGCAACAGTTGGTGGCAGTGGTGAGTTCTACCCACGTCATTAATTGCCCTGCTTAATTGCCCTGCTTAATTGTCATACGCAAAAAACGAAGCGTTGCTTTAACTAGCCAGCTTTCGCAAGAAACGAAGCGTTAAAGATAGATGTTTGATCTTGTGAAATAATTTTTTTTATTTTTTAATCTTTATTTTTCGTTATCAATTTTGTTTTTCGTAGCAATGCACGGGCATGTAACTAGTTTAGATCATATATCAACAAGATGTAATGCTTGATAGAGCTCATTAGATCATGGTGAATTTTTGTTTTTGTTGAACTGAACTGATTTCATCAGTTTACCATCACTTCCTTGTTGTCCAGTCGAAGAATAGTCGCACACGAAAAGAGTTCAGTTAGTGGTTCTATTGGATAAGCAACAAATATACTCCTCAGTTCAAGTCTATAAAACGTATTTCTTTTTAGTACATAGATCAAAAAGATATTAAAAATAACTAAATTACTCATAATTGTTATCACCAAGCACTATATTCAATGCATGCATGTAGAGAATACTCCCTCCATCCAAAAATATAAGATATAAGACATATTTTAATTTTACACAAGGATTAATATTATGTTGAAATTGAAAAAGGTATGAGAGAAAATAACTTAGATGCTCCTACTTGATTGTCTTGAAAAATGAAAGATATACTTTGTGTGGGTGGTAATCAATAAATGCATATGGTTGAGAGAATAAATATGAAAATACCTCATTAAATCTACATACATGCTTTATATTTATGGAAAAGACCATTCAAAAAATAAGCTTTCTAAACTTGGACGGAGGAAGTTTGAACTAAAGATGGATATTTATTAGTTCTATAAATAGAACATCATACTAATTTTTGTATTAGAATAAAAATATGTCCTATATTTATAGAGAATATAATTAAAAAATATATTTTATAAATTTGAATTGACAGAGTCTCCATTTTTCCATGAATCATTTGGACTCGTATTATTTGTTTCTGACCTTTGCCTTCAATCTTCCTGATTCTCTTCCAGTTTCCAAACAGTATGGTCAGGTGCCTTGATTACTAAGCCATTCACTCATTCATACCTTAAATGTGAGGGAAATTTGTAATAATTTTTTTTTTGGGAAACTTAAAACTGACATGAAGGTTGATAGTACAGGCGAGGTCAATTCTTTTTGGTTAATTTGACAGCTCGTCCTTTATCAGCTGTGTCATTCACGACTCTTCATCTACCCCAACCTGATGTCCCCATTACTATTTTATATTTCCACCATTTATTTTTATAAGACATATTTAGACTTTATATAAGGATTAAGGTTACGTTAAAATTAAAAAAGGTACGAGAGGAAATAACTTAGATGCTCCCACTTAATTATTTTGAAAGATGAAATATATATTTTGTGTGGGTGTAATGAACGAATGCATATGGTTGAGAGAGAATAAATAGATGTATACAAGAAAAGGCCTCATTAAATCTATATATAACCATTACATATGTGAATAAAATCATTTAAAAAATAAGCCTTAAACCTGATCCTAATTGGTACCCAATCTGACAACATGATGTGCTGCTTGTGCAACGTGCGTAAATCATCTTGGTATTGCCAGGACGGCAAGGATGGAGAGTTGTTCCAGAAGATGTCGAAAGAAAATGATCGTCTATATGCTTACTCCCTCTGTCCCACAAAGAGTGCATTTTTAGAATTTTTAAGACAGATTAGTGTGCAAAGTAAATGACCAATGTGACCCTCATTACTCCATACACAAGCATGCTGATGCTTCGGTTTCCACAAGCACTTAAATGAGCATGCATACACTTACAGCTGGGCCCTACGGACTAGAAATGCACTCTTTGTGGGACAAAATTTGAACACTACAAATGCACTCTTTGTGGGACAGAGGGAGTATGTAGTTATGTGCTTGCTGTAGCACTTGTTAGTTGCCCAAACTTCACTCTTTTTGTGTGCAGTCGAATGTAGAATGGCTTGTCACATTTTGTTATAGTAACAAAATTCTGTGTTAAAAGAGTGGTAAAAAGACTAAGTCTACAACTTTAAAACTTGAATTTTAAGAGATAGAAAGGGTTTAGAACTTTAAAACTTACATTCGGTCAACCAGCAGGTTGAAACTTGTCGACCAGATTAAAAATAGAATGAAGAAAAATTGGAAGGTCCCGCTATAGAAAGATATGAAGATAATCTTTTAAGCTTTTAGGAAAGTATAAAAATGTTAAAATCCGAGCTCAGAAATGAAAGTTATATACTTTTTAATTCTATATGTGCGTCGATTCGAGCTGATTTCTTTCTTTCTTTTCAAACTAACTTATATTCTTTACATGCTTCTATATTTTCTTTTCTCTTCTCAAATCATATGCAAGCTCTCGTAGCCTCCATCCATATAGTCCCATACGGCCTTGGTTTATGTGATCATACCCTTGGTTGGCCTACGTGGTCATGCCCTTGTCTAGCCTATGTACACATAACTAACACCTATGTTACCTTCATATGATTTACGTATTAGCGGTATAATATACTTTCCAACTATCCTCTGTTGGCCTTCCTCCCCCACCTCCCCTTGGTATGTTTGCACTTTATTCTTCTGCCTAAAATAACATTATTTTAATTGTTCATCTTGATTTAAACTTTAGAAAGACGATCTAAAATAGTGTTGATAATTGGACAACTGAGGGGGTATCAACTATCCACTAACCTCGGCAACAGATGTCGGTACGTTAGTAACAGTCAAGGCAAATGTTGCCATGAGCAGTGAGCCGACAATTCGAATTTCGAAGTCAAGGCAAATATGTGCAGGAAAGTAAGGTGTGCTCAACTGATTGGCTAGGATTTGTGCGGCTTGTCGCAATTTTTGTTTACTCCAGCAATTGATTGACAGGATTCGGAGTTTACACCAGGGTTTTTAATTTCGGATTGGCACAAATATCGGCTCCCACCGAAATGACCGAAATTTCAGAATTTCGGCCAAATTCAAATAAAAAACAACAAAATCCGAAATTTCCGGAATTTCGCTTTTTACCGAAATTTCGCCGAAATAAAAATCCCTGGTTTACACATCTTTAGCTTTTTCATTGTACAAATTCATTGTTACAGAGGCTTGTACAGCTGTACTGTTGAACGAATTCAATTCTGCAACATTACACAAATGGTTCAAGTAGCAGGATTTGAGATTCAAGTTCGTATATCTTGAACAGATCAAGTTTCTTGACATGGAGAATTTCTGTAAACTGTGCGCTGAATTGCTAAATGAATGTGCTTCCTGACAAAAGCTCGGGAGATCATCCCGGTAGTCGCTAGCTGCCTGATGACTCAACATGCATCGCCGGAGTTGATCCTTTGCTGGGGTCGCCGGCCAGGTGGCCCACCGTAGGTAAGCCGACCATTTCCTCGGCATGGATGCCTTGCACAATTTTTTTTTTTTTTGCTTTTTAATGAAATTGTAGATATAGTCTTTTTCTTAATCACGTGTCACTTATCATGCTTCCATGCTGCATTAGGTGATTGGCACCACATGTGCCATCCTCCTTCCGAGCTCAGCAGGTACCTGCGGTGGTACCCATGTTTTGTCAAGCTCAGCATGCTCAGCAGGTCGGCTCCCGCAGTAGTCTCGTCCTACCTACCGTAACAGGCATTATTGTTGCTGTTTTTACGGTCGAGAACAGAGTCGCTTTGCAATTTTATTCAGTCGGGGATCAAATTTGCAATTTTATTCAGAGGACATAAGCCGAAGCCTCGCACCCTGGATACTCGCTCACAGCTCCTCGAGGCGATGCGGCCGTCTTTTCAGAATTGCAGCCAGAAAGTTGAAGCGTGATTAGGGGAGATTAGTTTTGCTCTTTCCAACCATTATCCATTAGAGCAGCCGTCTTCTTATCGTGACGAGATGGAGTTGCTCTCGTTTTCAGCCATGGCCTGCGAAACGCGCTCGTTTTGTAAACGTGGATGCGGCCGGACAGCCTAAACGTGTCGCACTTGCTCATGTGCGGTCCTATCCTTTCTCTCCTACTCCCAACATATACTAAGTAATTTGTCCTTTTCAACTGCCTTGCATGTTAAGCAGTTCTTTGATGCTTCATGTATAGTGTTTAAACTGAAAACCATAGTTATCAAAGAGCACTGTCCGTTCGAATCGTGGTACAGGATTCGGCCCCACGGTTCGTCACTCTTTATTTCGATTTCCACAGCGAACACGAACTCTCTACCTTAAACGGATTTGAGTTCAACGAATCCGGTCCGCGATTCGCCGAGATTTGCAGTGAATCCAGTATCTATTCTGTGAACTAGACAAGTACTGCTACCGTTCCTTTATCTGTGCGTGTGTAGCTGAAGACTCGAAGGATATCTAGTGGCCTGAATGCAAAGTAAAAGGAGGCACCAATTGGCCCTCGTTTCCGTGATCGGTGGCCGTCCAAATGAGCAGGCTGTTCTACTCTGACTTTCTACTCATCTTATCTGCAGAGAGATCATGCATGCATGCGGATTACAGTGCCAAATGCACGCGGTCACAACTGTTAAATGGTAGCAGCAAAGCTATCAAAAGTCCAATCTGCAGCAAAAGTATTCTGTGTCAGCTTAATCTGTTCGAGCAGAACGATTAATCCAATGAGTGTGCTTGTGAAATACAAGTCATGGGAGCATGTGTTGTGATCTTCTTTATGCGCTGCACTTGCACGCGATGCTTTTGCATCATTGTATAGATCAAGTTGGAGAAGATCTTGCTTTGTTTTGATCCTGGACGAATTATGGACTACCCGCAGTAGCATTGGCTGATCTTACCTTATCCGTTCATTTTTATAAAACTTATTTTTTAAATGATCTTGTTCACAAATATAAAACTTGTACGTAGATTTAATAAGGCATTTCGTTCTATATCCTCATTTATTCTCTCTCAACCATATGCATTTATTCATTACCACCTACACAAAGTATATCTTTCATCTTCCAAGATAATTAAGTAGGGGTATCTAAGTCATTTTCTTCCGTACCTTTTTTAATGTCAACGTAACCTTAATTCTTGCGTAAAGTTAAAATACACCTTATAAAAATATATGGATAAGTAATTTTCAAGCCCGTACGAATATACTAGTGTAACAGGATAAGATGTTCATGGGCGACCATCACTAGTGATTTAATCATGCTACCAGACAGCAATAATTAGCTATCCCGGCTAGTGATTAGTTTAGACTCTAGACCAATATCTATTGTCCGTACGCAACTGGAGTGGCCATTGACATATCCAAATCCTCTGTATCAGTATCTCCATGGCACGTTAGCACATGTGAGATACTATGTACTAATGGGTGTATTTAGTTGATGGTATAAGGTTGAATGTGATGAGATAATCCTATACCATTTGGTTCTATTATTTTAGGTGAATGGAATGTTTCAGTATCTAGAGAGAATATTTTCTTTATATTTGTATCACTTAGTTCAGGATAGGATGGTTCCATTCAAGCAACCAAACACATGGATGACTTTTTTCTTGAACCATCTCATACATGTACCACTTGGTACAGGCAACCAAACACACCCTAAATGCACGGGCATGGCACACGCCACGCTTGTCGAGACACACCCAACGGGAAAAATTGCACAGAGTTTAGGAGTTCTCCTAAAAACATAGACTAATATGTAATTTTGTAAAGTATTATGCGGCTTTTCACAGAAAACAATGTGTTGAAAACAAATTCCGAAAATTCTAAGGGTCCCCTACAGGAAAAACGGACTAATATGTCTTTGCACAAAAAAATCCCATGTAAAAAAATGGGCTAACATGTCTTTGGTGGGGGGGGGGACTCTGGGTTCAGGGCTTGATCAGAAAAATAGACTAATACGTAATTTTGAAAATGCTCGAGTGTCTTTTCAAAAAAAAATGTGCGTTGGAAAACAATTTTCAAAATTTCAGGCTTTTTCGCTTTTTTTTTTCAAAAAAGGACCTACATGTAATTTTGTGAACCTTTGGGGTCTTTTCCAAAAGAAATCTGGTCAAAAAGGGACCTATATGTAAATTTTAGGAAGTCCGGGACCTTTTCAGAAAATAGCCGGATCTGTATTAGGTTCTTTTCGGTAAGAAGGATCTGGATGTATTTTTCAACAAGTTCAAGGACGTTTCACAAAAAACGGAGCGCCACATCGCCTCTTGCCACGTGTCGCGCTGTAAAAAACTCGCACGAGTGGACATGAGAGTCGAAGCATCCTACGGCGTCTTAGCGTTCAATCGAGCCAGGCAAAATACTTAAACCTTACAAATGAGGACGCAAACTAGCGACGCGGCACGACGCCGTGTGGCCACATTGTGCCGAAAGTGATGAGGCCACGCGGCTGACCAGGAAATTCATGGACTATAATATACGGAGTATTCTCTCTAATTTTTTTTTAAATGAGAAAATGGAAACAGTATCATGAGTCAAAATTGGATATTCATAAAAAGTCAGTAGCCTGGAATCTGTGCAGAGGCAGTGGAAATAGCTAGTTCGGGCACTGCAACCTACTAGAGCAAACGTGGTACTTTGAATGAAATCATGAAAAGCTGGGGAAAAAAACTTAAGAAAGGAATACTTTCAGTCTAACTTAGCAGCTTTAAGATTGACGAGTAGTACTAGTTGGAGTGGAGCAGCCTACAAGAAAATACTTCCTGTTCTTGAACAGATACGGTATTTATCGTGTAGATTATGTAAAAATTATATATATATATATATATATATATTAAATTTGTTTAAAAAAACTACCATATGTATGGAAAATGAGCTTCTAAAACATTGTAAAATTTGAAAACCAAACCCAATCGTTTTTAAAAGATAAATATTTCTAAACAATGAAAAATTATTATTTATGTTGAATTTGTCTTTTTCATATCTTTCAAATATGATTAAGTTTAGTCTTTAAATTTTACAGGATTGTAGAAACTCATCTTCCTTACGTATCATACTTTTTTAAAACTTGTACATGTGGTTTTTACGGAATTTTTACACGATAAATATGATTTACACCGGATATGTTGCCATATATATGATTATATGTTCTTGCACTTTCACCAATGTACATTTATAAAAAGATTGTATTATCTTTTTTATTATATCTTTGGATTGCGTCACTACTACAGAATGGTACATCACTATCGCTTCATCTGTATCGGTTCCTAACTTGTGATGGAAAAACCGATTGTGATATGTATGCGTAACCAATCATTTTTAGAAACGTGGTCAACAGTGTCGGTTCTAGCTTAGAACTGATAGTGATGAGGGGCACTCATCAGTGTCGGTTCTAGGCCGTAACCGATCGCGTGATGAGGCACCCTCATCACGATCGATTCGGCCTAGAACCATTAATCGATGATGGAATGTTAATAGTATCGGTTCTTGGCTAGAACCGACACTGATGAGGAGCACCCTCATCAGTGTCGGTTCTAATCTAAAACCGACAATCGATGATGGTATGTTAATAGTGTCGGTTTTGGGCAAGAACCGACAGCGATGAGGTGCACCCTCATCACGATCGATTCTGGACAAGAACCGAGCATTGATGATCAGCGTGTCAACAAAGTGTCGGTTCCGGGCTAGAACCGACACTAATGACTAAAATCGATGTCTAAATTCAAATTCACATAACTTTCACGCTTTTAAATCCAAAAATTATGAAATAAATTTCTAAATTCATGTTTCATCCCGTAGATTCGAAATATGCAAAAATACTCTATGTTTGACCTCTGTTTAAAATTCAGATTTGAATTTAAAGATTAGGTTAAAACATGCATGCTATTTTGTAGAATTTGAACAAATGAACTCCAAACTTAATGAAACAGATTTTGTTGGAATTATGAGGTTATAAGTAACTCAAAGCTGTAAAAATATTTAAGTTAGAACCAATACAGATCAGGAGATGTGTATGTTTGGTCAAATGGCCATAACTTTTGACTCAGAATCTCCGATCGAGGTGTTCTTTGGCTCGTTAGAAAGATAATGAAAAATAGTATCCGAAAATGATAAGTGCGAGAAAATTAGATGGTTAGATCTTGAACTTTTGGGCGAGTGCATGTGTGCGAGAAAATCAGAATTCCAAAAAAACATCGTTTAGGGCCTCAAAACGGCCTCCAAGTTTTGTAGCCGCTTTCGGTCTCTTTTTTGTCTTTCGTATGCTCCAAACCGTATTCTTCGTGATCATAGATAATATATATATATATATATATATATATATATATATATATATATGCTCAACCCGTATTTGGAGTATGAGAATACTAAAATCGATGTTCGGGTGCTCTGTGAGGTTAAAGGGAATGGGATACGTTATATTTCAGATGTGATCATACTAACACTATAGTACCAGACCATATACGAACTTTGAAGTTAAGCGTGCTTGGGCGAGAGTAGTGCTGGGATGGGTGACCTCTCGGGAATTGCCTGTATTGTGTTAAAATCGGCGATAGAGAGGACCTGGGAAGTCCACGTGCTGTGTTAAAACCATCATATGACACATCTGTGTCGGTTCCCACCTAGAACCGACACAGATGAGGGGGTAATTTGTGTCGGTTCTAGTTGGGAACCGACTGTGATAATAGATTATTACTGTCGGGTGAGAACCGACTGTGATAGAGCCTGTTTATCACTGTCGTTGGACTTTGTATCGCTATCAAAACCGATAGTGATGACGAAAAAGAACCGATTGTGATGTCCTATTCTGTAGTAGTGCGTGTTTTACTATAGTCCTTATAGTAAATGATATTAGAAATAGCTGGCAGGAACAGGTATAGAAGAAAAAATGATAAAATATCATCTTGAAATTGTACAATAGCATGTATCTAGGAACAAGATTTAAAGATTAGAATAATATGTATTCGAAAATGGAGGGAGTATATCTTCTCGACTCCACATTAAGCAACATGTTGTGCGCCTTGCAAATTTTCAACTACATGGAACATATTGATATATGGATATGATATCTACATATATATATCACTATTGTTGAGGAGGTACAGTAGACCCCTCCCCCGTCACATCGTGCCGTTGTTAATACAGTGACGACTACAGTTTGCTACAGTAATTTTAAAAAAAATTACTTTTTATTTTTAAAGTTTTTAAAACATTTTCGATACTGCACTTTTTGCATTGAACAATTTTTTCAATTTTTTTTAAAATTTTTTGAGACTACCGTTCCTACAATAAATATCTGTCTCGACAATTCTTTCCACTGCAGCGTGGACCTAATGCTCATATGGTTATGCTTGCCGTGGCTACCTTGCATGCTCTTCTTTTGTGAAGTTCTCCGGCGGTGGTTGCAAGGAAAGATGCCGAAAGCATCAGTGTGAGGCTGTGAGCTAGAGCGGCGTGTCACATCAAACAGTAGCACACATCCAATTTTGTAACCACCTTGGACAGAAGAATAGATTAGTCGAAGGATGGGCGCAAAGAATTAGATCAAATTAAGACAAGTACATTGAACAGTTTAAGAATTAGATCAAATTAAGACAAGTACATTGAACAGTTTGTATTGTATTTTTATCGGTTCGATAGTTACTATTAGCACCATGTACCATGTTAAAAATAAGCGCCAATGTTAAACAAGGTATTTAGGCCCCGTTTGGTACGGTTCCAGATTATAGTAGAAACGTAAACGGTTCCCGATTCTTGGTAGAAACGTTTCAGGTAGAATCAGAATCACTTTCTGCAAACCGTTTGGTACGGTTCCAGATTCTAGTAGAAACGGGGTTGAGGGTGATTCAGCCTCGGCGTGGAAAAAGAAGAAACGTTCCGAGGAGAATTATTCCGAGTTCCGAATTTTAGCCCATTTGGTTAGGTTTCTCTCAGATTCTATTAGAAACAGCTCGATTCCAAATTGCCAAACGGGACCTTAGATTCTAACAACAAGAAGATAAGCTCGAGCCAGCCGAGCCCAGATCTACCGCGAGATCGTGTTGGCCGACAATGGCGTATGCGCAGGTACGGTTCCATGTACTCAGAAACACGCACGGCAACGAGCACATTCACATGCTCACGTCCCGCCCGGCCGGTTTCTTTTTGCGGCGCTGCACGCACGGACATTCCGCCGCCGGTTTGTGCCAAGTTAAACACGGCTAAATTCGCCGCCGTCACGGGCTCATTTTGACGGCGACCCCATCCACCCGTTCGCCGACGCCGGCGCAGGAGGACATTGACAGCGTCACCCGATGAGATATGGGACTGCAGCAGATTCATCTGCCAACAGCGTGACACCGTGACATAACACAACAGTAGGTACCTGCCGCCATCACCAAGGAGAAAAAAATTGATAAAATGCTACTCCTAACAAGTGGTTTCGTTAAAAATGTCACTCCGCTGTCGTTAACATGTTGGACCATCTATGTCTATGACAGTGAATCAGAGTGGCATTTTAGCGATGCCACTTATTGAAAGTGGCATACAGAGAGCGAACCTAGAAGGAGGAAAAAAATTTGGACGAACTGAGAGAGAAAAAAAAGGCCAAAGCTTCACGAATCCGTACGTCTTGTGTTTTGACGCAGACATGCAAAAGGTTCGACGAGACGGTGGTGTGTCTGACGCGCTAGGTGGATTTATTTGGCCGATTCGGTGTGCGATTCTTTGACCATCCTCGTGCCATTTCCAGCACGAGTAAAATATGCACATCTTAGTAGTAGTTTAGTACTGACTTAGCTTTCATCTGTCATGTAGAATGAACGGTGTTCTCTCGAAGGGAGGAAAAAGAAGGGACGAAGCTATTGCATGCCGGTTTCGATCGCATAATAAAAGAATGTCTATATTAAGGTTTCATATTCTAATAGAAACGAAAACGATTTCAGATTTTTGATAGAAATGTTTTAAGTTGAATTTTATGAATTGGATGGAACTGGATTGAGACCGATTCAGCCACGGTGTGGAAAAAGAAAAAACGATCTGAAGAGAATCGTTCCGAGCTTTAGTCTGTTTGGTTGAGTTTCTTCCAAAATCTAAAAGAAACGATCCGGTTCCAAGTTACCAAACGAGACCTAAATTAACTATTTAAGTCGTGTGAGATGCAATAGCAAACACCAAAGATGAGATTTTTTTTTAGCCACCTCACTCACCATATATTCTTAAGAATATTGGAAGGCGCGATGCGATCTGTGATGAGTCTGATGACTCTCCTCTTCGAATTGCTCATGAATGTGCGTTGTACTAATCTAGCGCGTTTTGTTGCTAAACTGTACTGTACTACTACTTTTGTGCGGGAAAAAATTCCACGTACATGTGACTAATTAATCAATGACAATGATGGTCGGGACATGAATATGTAAGTTTAGATTCTCTATGTATTCGGTAGTTCAGGATAACATTAATGCACACAGTCTTAACATAGATGAATATCACAATCATATATAGCAGAAATAATATAAAGTATTTCATCGATTAATATTACGTGCTGAACGACCTTATGATCAACTTACAAAAGTATACCACGCAGAGTTTAGACTAAGAAATAAATAAAACTACCGCGGAAAAATAAGACTCGTAGTAACTCATCAATTTGTTACAGGCAACTGACAAAGTTTCCACCCTAAATGACCGTCTCCTCTTGGAATTCCTCTCAAGAGCTGATGTAGACTCCTCTTGAACTAGTGTTTTAGATTGTTGCAAGAAGGTGAGTACATAAAGGACTTAATAAGTTATGCATAAAATGTAACTCTTTTAACTACATGCATAGTTTATTCCAAATGAATGGTTGAATTGGCTATTTTGCAATAAAGCAATATTTACAAACAAATACCATAAATAAATTGAAAAACAGTAAAGCAAATAATAACAATAATAATTTCTCAATTATTTCACAAATAAACCATCTCATAATCTTCATCCAATTTCCACATTTTCATAGGCACACTGGCTCCATTTCCAAGTTCATTTTATCAAACTCTAACCATTGACTGTAATTTCTGAGCGTTGTCTAATATCGTGGACATGGCTATTCGAATAGATTTGACACCATCCAAAGGTTATACACTTTACCCACAAGATATAGTCAACTCACCACGTCTACCGTGAATCATTGTACAAGAGTATACGAATGATCGATCATAACAAAGCCATTACAATGCTCTGTCTAAACCCAATACTTATCGCTGAGGTATCAACACTGCAGGGGCTGATTACCACTTATAGGGCCCCCCTTTTGCACCATGTAAGTCTACCCGTACATCCAGAACCCATACCACAACGACAGTACCAAAATCTAGATATTACAAATTAGTTAGCTAGGTCTGTCCTATACCAGACATATGGTTGTATATTTGACACAGTTCAAATGCTTGTAAGGTTAAGTACTTAATTGATCAAGGAAAGACTTCTAGAAAAACTTCCAATAATTACTAACCATGTCATCAACTTCTATTTACCCAAATAAAAATGTGACCGCACAATTGCCATACTGGCCCACCAAAGTTCACAATTCTTGCCACTTACCTCAATCTAAATCATTTTATCACCCTAGTTAATTACCATGCACCACATGCTATCAACATTATCAACAACATATGACACACCTTTCATAAACATATTCCAAATTATATTAATAAAGATTAATTTTGATATTCCAAAATGATATCAATAGCACGTTGCATGGCTAAGCAGACTAGCATGTTCTATCCATCCTATGTTGGCAATTAATAGCTACTAACTAATAAAGAACCATTCTAGAGTGAGAAATAAATTATGGCATACAAATGACAAATGTAAGCAAAAACACAATTAGGTCGATTAACTATTCTCAAATTTAATTGAAAAAGCTATACTAAAGTTAGCATGCAATAGTTTAAAAGAATGTAACTTTCAAGAACATTCTCAACATGATCAAAGCACGACTTGCCTTGAAAAATATATTGCTTCTGCTCTGGATCTTGTTCTTCAAGTAGCAACTCACCCTCGAATCCCTATGGCACTTCAACGTCTACGCGTATCGAACAAATAAATAATAAATATAAAAAATGGAGAGCAAATAAAACTCAATCGGATTTCGTATGAGGGAGAACGACCTCTCTAAATTTTAAAATAAAATAAAAAGATTAAAACCAATTATCTGAATTATTTTCCTACTAAAAAAGGGCTTTATAACATCATTGATGTTGTCATCATATAATTAAATTTCGACCAAATTCATTTTCTACAGAAACACCTATTTGTGACGTCAATGCTGACATCACAAAGCTATTTAATCAAATAAAGAAAATATAAAAACCATCCTATCTCACTGACATGTGGACTCGAGTTTTGGGAACCAAGTCAATGGCCAAATCTGGTCCACCATAGACTCAATGCACACGGCTACAATACACTGATGAGTGGGACCTGTGAGCTACCAACTTGGCTTGCTGACTGGACTGCCACGTGGCAACATGCAGGCGAACATGCTGACTTGGTGATGACATGGATTACACGTAGCAGATGCCGGGTGATACCATGTCAACGATAATAGCGTGAGAACCTATTATCTTGGAATAATTTAGTTAAGGTAATAAAAATATCAGGAAAATTCTGAAAAATCCCCAAAAATACTTTGAGATATTTGAAACCCGAATAATAAATAAATTCCAATAAAATCCAATAAATTTAGAAAATTCACAAAATTCATAAAAAACCATAAAATATTATTTAAGCTAAAAATTAGGGTGTTACAATGATTAGCATCTCAGGTGATTAAATAGTCGTTCCAAATAATTGGTAACTGTGTCATGAAATCAGGCTAGCCAGCATGTTTTTTCTTTGGAAAAAGTCCGCATAACATCTCAAGTTTTGCTCAAAAGTCCATCCAGCACTCCACACTATGTGATCTCTCGAACTTTGCAATTCGGTTTAAATAACACTCTAATTCGATTTTGCATAGTAGTATTGTCCGTATGGCGTAATAAGTGGGTGGTTTTGCAATGTAGAATGACACACTGGGCAAGTTTAAGTGAATAACAGGTGGGGCTCACATTGGCTCATCTTCCAAATCAAAATAGGAAGAAGGGGAGCTGTAGGGGTCGATAGCCATGAAAGCATGATTGGGAACTCGACGGCAGAGAAGCGTATGTGGACCCTACCTGTCATTAACCTAACTTGGCCAGCATGTCATCCTACATAGTAAAATCGCCCACTCGTTGCGCTACATAGGCAATAGTACTGTGCGAAGCCGGGTTAGAGTGTTATTTGAACTACATTGTAAAGTTTAGGAGGTCAAATGTCTGGTTTCATAATTTAAGGTGTTGAATGGACTTTCAACTAAAGTTCGGAGTGTTATATAGGCTTCTTCCTTTTTCTTTTGTGAGGGAGCTAGCGTGGTTTTGCAATTACAGATATACATGTGAGATCTTCAACATGCATAAGTTTGCGATTTGTCAAAAGAAATGCAACCCAATATTGAACTTCACTGCACTCTCATCGATGGAGTGGTGAATTTCCAAACATTGGGCATTTGGGTCTGTCATGGCCTTAAGATGACGGCAAATAATATATGCCAACCGAAAAATCCTATAGTCTGCTCCTGGCATTGCTCAATTGGGCCTTGGAGCCATAGGATGGACAAGAAACAACGAACAACAGTGCAAAACATGCAGATTTCTGTGGCTAATTAGCAACCGGGCGCCACCCGCTGGCAACTGGCTAGATGACGATTGGGATGGCACTAGGCAGTCTTAGGGCCTATTTGGGAGGTTGCAGTTGGGCTGAAAAGTTTCTTTTGGCTTGCTAGGCTGAAAAACAGCTGTAGTTGATGGCTATGGCTTTCTTGATAGGCCGTTTGGCAAACTGACTTTTTGTTGGCTTTTGTAGCTATAGTTGCGGGGAAGTGGTGAAGTGGTGACCAAATGGGAGGGAGTCAGGAAAGCGGCGGCCAACTGGGAGGGTGTTAGGGAAGCGATGGTGGTCGAGCCGGAGGGAGACAGGGAGGCGAGTCGGGGAGGCGGCGGCCGAACGAGACGGAGACGGGGAGCGGTGGCCAAGCCAGAGGGAGATGAGGAGGCGGAGGCTTTGAGGCCGGAGTGGGTCAGTGAGGCTCGACTAAGCTGGAGGGAGGCGGAGTGAGTGGGGGAGCGAGTAGGGAGGCGAAGCGAGCGAGGAGGCAAAGCGAGCAATGAGGAGGGATGCGGTTGAGTGAGGCCGAGCAAAGCCACAACCAAAAATCTCCTCTCCAGTGATTGCAGCTTTGGGGATGCCTTAATCTAAATCATTTACCACCGTAATTGATTATCATACAACACATGCCATTAACATCATCATCATGTGACAACACATGACAGACTCTTTTCATAAATATGTTACATAGACAATTGGTTATATTTGAATTTGGACTTCAAAATTATATTGATTACCCGCTACATGACTAAGCATACTAAACATGTTTTAACCCAATCCACGTTGGTGATATATTAGTGACCAACAATTAACTATCGAATTCTAGGGTGACAAATGATCATGTCATAGCAAATGTCAAAGTAGGAGTAATCCAAGTAAGTTGCATAACTAATTCCCAAAATAATTAAACAATTGATCATTTGAACTAGCATGCAATAATTTGAAACAAAATAGCTTTTGTAAACTTAGATTTAGCATGATCAAAGCACAAGTTGCCTTTAAATAATCATGATCTTGATTATGAGTCAACTCTTCTCATTCGGAAGCTCCTGGCACTTCAATGTATAAGAGAAACGATCAGCAAAAAGAAAATAAATACAAAACAAAGTCAAAACAAAACTCTAAAAATCAAATAAAATATACTACAATGTAGTCTCGATTTTAGATAAATTTAAGAATTTGAACGGACTTAATCGGATCTCGTATGAAGGATAATGGACTCTCGGAAGATTTATCGGACCAATAAATCTTGAAAATTGAGAGAGAACAGTGAATATTTTAAGAATATTCCTCTCTAAGAGGCTAACATGTGGGCTCGAGGAATATTCTGAATATCCTATTTAATTTTTGGAATTTAAGAAATTACGCAAGACACCGACATATGGACCCACATGTCGTAGACACGGTCCACGGTAATATAAGGCCACCAAACCAATCTAATCTACACACATGTGGCACTAACGTGGAAATGATGTGGTGTACACGTGTATAGGGCTTTCGTGGCAGACCCAACACACGTGGTGCTTGTGCAGCATCTACGTGGCAATGACATCACTGCCACATTGCTTTCCCCATTGACCAGACCAGTGGTGCATCATTCTTGAGTGGTGAGTGGTGACGCTAGCGAATGGCAGTGTTCCAGGCAATTCGGGATAGCGCATCCAAGAAAGGGGACAACAGCGAACTCTGTGGTGGTGGCGTTGGGACCAAGGATTCAAATCTTGTTTTGGGTAAAATTTCGAAGGTCGCCGAAATCCGAAATCTCAGCGAGATTCGGAAATTTCGGACAAAATCCGGACGAAATACAAAAACCAAATTTCAAATCTGGTTTTTTTTCAACCGGGAAATCCGAGATCTCGGTCCAAGTTGAATCGACCAAAAAATGGTCCAAAACACGTCAAAAAATTTTGAACTTTTTTTGGATGGTCCTAACACATAACTAATGTTTCCATAAAAAATTGAGATGATGATCAAGCTTGAGTAATTTTTAAAAAATCTAACAGTGGTAAAGTCGTCATAAAAACCGTATGTAAAATCATTTTTTTATTTTTCAAATGTAACAAATGAACTTCAAGTTATTTGAAAAGTTTTATATATGTTCCTACCATCCTATGTATTATAGAGAAATATTTATTCCATACATAGAAGCCATAATGTAACTTAATCGGGGCAACACAACATATTACATATTGAAAAATAGTTCAAACCACTTTAGAAAATTTTGAAATTTTTTGTGAATGGTCCTAACACATCCATAATATTCCCATAAAATTTTTAGATGATGATCAATCTCGAGAAATTTTAAAAAATTCGGACAGTGCAAACTGACAAATTGAACCGACCAAAAAATGGTCAAAAACACATCAAAAATTTTAGAAATTTTTTGTGGATGATCTTGACCCTAAATACAATCAAATCCAGTGCACAAAAATCAAAATCCGTCAAAAACACCTGAGATCTCGCCCGAGATACCCGAGATCTCGCAGAGAAATTCGAAATTTGAATTTTTTTGAATTTTTTGAATTTTTCGGGATTTTGAATCTCGGCCGAGATTTCGGATTTCGGTCCGAAATTTCAATCCTTGGTTGGGACCAATGGTCACCGAAGCTAAACGGCGACGATCTCAATGCGGCGGCAGATCTATGGCTACTACGAACGCACAGCTCCGTATTGAGTTGCATGCACCAGTCAGTTCACCTAAAAGCTTAAGCTGATGAGGACGTGCAATTCACTTATACTTCAATACTCCCCCACACGTGTAGGCTCCCTCAGGCCTAAGACATGGAATAGAAGTGGACTACAATTATTATTATTTTTAATTGCATCAATCGGGTCTTGAACTCAAGACCTCTTGGCTCTGATACCAATTGTTGGATTAGCCAAGGAACTCACCTCGCCGATGCGCCACTCACAAGCTAATCTCTAGATGAAACACAAAAGCAAACAAGATACTAACACACAAGAGCCTTCTTGTCTGCTCTTTATTGCTCCCTACATAAACAAAGAAGTGCAACTTATATAAACTAACTAATCAACAGCATCCATCATGCATCATGCAGTCCACGATCCACACGATCCGGAAGCACCTGCCACTTCGCATGAACAAGACCTTGTGACCCACGCGAGCCCTCGAGAAGCGGTCTTCCAGGCCATGCATCCACATCGCTCTCCACGCATGCAGTACCTTGATCCGAGTCTTTCGCTGCCATCGCTCCGGCGTCTGGCCACGACTCCACGCGAACAACGTCTTGGAGACTTGTTCAGCACTTGATCGTTTGACGCTCCAACGCCTTGCCTGCATGCTAGTACTGGACACACTGTGAGGACCCCTCTTCCTATACCGCATCAGACGCCGCTTCATCGTAGCGTATAGCACCGTGATAGCAACAGGAAGCCTCGACATCGAAAATCTGAATCTAAAAATTCGATCGACGGATCGAACCCTTAGCTTCGGACCGGTGCTCAGACGCATCCGATACCGTTCCTGGATCAAGAGCTCCAAGATCGCTGTACCAACAACACGAGTATCAATGCACAAAGTAATGAACTAAAGTTAAATTACATAACTGGTGTAAATCTTGTACATACACATTACAAAATCCAAAAGTAGAATAATAGCGGAAGCAAAAGAAACACTAAACCAAATGGTGGCCCGACAACCCCACAAAGCTCGATCGGAGGAAGGACCACAACCGCCAAGACACCGCAGTAACAGAGGACCACTTGAGCCATCCGGATCACCATTGGAACCATCCTCCGAGACAAGGTTAGTAAACAACAAAGAAAGCAACGGTGAGTACATGTATGTACTCGCAAGTCTTTAGTGTATGGAAATATAGTTAAATGCAGGCTATTTCAACAGGAATAAGCTTCTATACTAGGTTGATTGCATAAAGCTACATTTATTTGCAAACAACATTTAACAACCGATAGCATTAGTAATTGAAAGAGCATTTGACATAAAACATATTTCACAAGATATGTATAATGTATATTATCCCAACCGGTTCGCCATTCCCGCCGAATGCAACCGATGGGCTAGATTGTCGACTCTATCCATCAAACACTTCCTTTCCGCTCGAGACTCACACTTTTTCGTAAGAAGACACAAAACCAAGCTTCTATACTCTCCGCACTTATCTGGGCTAGATGCTCTTAACCGTGAGCACGGCTAATCGATTAGTTTTACTTAACACTTCGCAGAAGTTGCACACATTCCCCACATGGGTCTATCTAGCAAGCGTGTTGCCACGACGCTGCGATACTTTTCAAGACCGACTCTTGCAGATTGACCATGTCGTTCCCATCATCGGTGTCACCGGACATCAAAGACAATAGCGTGATCCCACCCTGGCGGATTTAGGCGGCCGTACGCTGCAGCGCAACACGGGGTATCCCTTGCCCCGGGCCCCATTACCCCACGAGTGGCACTATTGTTGCAGCGGGAACCCACAACACCCCCTTCTTCTGTCCAATGGATGACGAAGTCCCTTCCGAGAACCCCACCGATTGCAGACTGTCAATCTGCGCAAGTTCTCATCTTGCTCTTCGGCCTACCAACAAATCGGCTATCCCCAAAGTCGGTACATAGGCATTACGCCTGATTCAGTTCATGTGGTTGCGCGAGACTCACCCAGCATTAACTTTGAGTTCGGTCCTTATATTTTTGTTGACTCGGGCAAGGACTCAAATCCTAACCACACCATCACCTTCACATTCTATACCTCCTCCCCGAGTCATTTACACCACTCATTTTTATCAATTAAACATTAACCATTTTGACTCAATTCATTTTGAAATCATATTTTGATTGATGAGTGTAACTGCCAAGGACTAGACTCAAATCTATTGCATTGACTAAGCATATGCATTTATTAACATTTTATACCCAAGTGACATTTATTAAGTTGCCTAACCTCTACTAGGGCTATCAATGTGACCATGGGAAATAGATTAAGGAAAACCACCAATTTGGGTTATATCTACCATTCCCACAAACTAGCACATTTACTGAAATTAAACGCATGCATATAGTTTGATAAATCAAAGTAAACATCGTAAAATATTGGATCAAGATGATCAAATGAGGTGCTTGCCTGTCTGCTGCTGCTCTGATGGATCCGGGACGAACTCAGGATTGTTCGAGGCGACTCCGACTCACTCGCCTAATCGAATAAAAACATCAAAACAAATAACAGAGAAATAAATTAGCAAAAAGTGACTTTAGAAGCATAAACACCAACTTAACATCAAATAGAACTCATCTAGACACTAAGAAAGCAAAGAAGCGAAACAAGCGAGAAAAATGGCGAAATCGCGATTCGAACGGCGATTTCGTAATTTCGCCAACTTGAACAAAATGCGCAAAATAATTTAAAATTCAACTAAATTTTGTTAAACACCTAGAATTAGGTATAATACACCTAATGGAACTTACGGGAACTCGTTTGGATTTAAAACGAACAAACGGAAGCCAAGACAGTGAAAATCAATACACAAAATGCTGAAAAATCAGAAAAAAGAAAAACGTCACTATTCACCGTAACGCAAGAGCCATTTCTGTCCAGAATCCATTCGAACGACTTGCGACCGACTCCAGCGACTCCACTAGGTACTTTAGGATGTCTAGGACCTATCTGGACCTTGCCCCTTGAAAATTCACTTAATTTGCATCGAAATCCGATCGAAAGCGCAAATTAAGCCGAGGTTTACGCCTCGATTCGCACAGGGTCCGAAAACGGCTCAAACTCGATTCCACTTGCGCGAGGAGCACGTTTTCGACTCTACTAAGTCTAAATGACCCTAAATGACTCATTCCGACAGCTAACTGGCGAAGAAACCCCTAAATGTGGAATATGGCCAAAATGGCTATTTTGCTCGAAAACGAGCAATCTCGCCCAAAAGGACCGTTTTGAGCTGAAATGCCGCAAGACTTGTTTTAAGCCCTCGGCTAGTTGCTTAGGGATACTTACGACCTATCGGAGCCATTCCCCAGCATGGATGACTTAATCTTCTCTGACTTTTGATCAATTGCCCGCTTAACTTCGGTAATTACCCGAGAAACGGCAAAAGTCCGAAAAGTGACTTGAATGCGATCCAAAACACGCGGAAAGCATGCTATCGACCTTAGTGACCTTAAACGAAGCTAAACAAAGCTAAATGCCTTAAACGGCTTGTGAGGCCTATAATTACTAAAATAAAATGCAAAGTGCTAAAATGCAAATCTAGCGATTCTAACTGCTTTTCTAGCCTCTAAGGGGACTAATGGTAAAGTCAATACATGCCTCGGAGCTCTAGGATTTTATGAAATAAAAATAAATTAAAAGAGACCTAGAGCTAACAACTTGTAGCAGTTTTGACGAAACTTATTTCGACTCTTCCGATCGCAACCAGGGCTATCGGAAGAGCTAATTGAGCTATCGTTATACGCTATGGACCTTCGGTCCATTGTAAAAATAGTTAACACCTAAATGAATAAAATAAATTTCGGCTTAGCGAAATTGAATTCGATTCCTCAGAGCGACTCTAGCCACCGTAATCGCTATGGGAAAAATCTATACATGCTCTACCTCACTAGAACTCCGACAAACCGAAGACCTAGCGAGAGCATGCTCGATTTTGAAGATGGCTAAAAGCCGTGTCGACTATAGAGTTAAACGGACCTAACGACGACCTGAGTCTAGATTTTAAAGCAGAATTGCTATGCGATGCGTTGAACACATGG
Source organism: Rhipidocladum racemiflorum (assembly GCA_036346355.1). NCBI lineage: Eukaryota > Viridiplantae > Streptophyta > Magnoliopsida > Poales > Poaceae > Rhipidocladum > Rhipidocladum racemiflorum. The sequence continues at coordinate 60,476,505 of CM070591.1, forward strand.
TACCTAGACATGGCCTAGGCTAGGGTTTGGGAAAACTTGATGAAATGCGAAGCTACAGGAGAAAAGAGTCGTAGCTACGGCAAGAGGATCGACCCAGGAGTCAAGAAATCAGGTCAGATTGTAAAAGCACCACGGGAGCTCCGAGGAATGTCGATGAGACTCGATGGATTTCTCACCCGGAGGGGTTGAGAGGGTGAGGAACGCGATGAGGACGCCAAATCCAGCTTCCGATTCGATTTTCGTCGGTTGAATCGCCCGGACTCCGCGGATTTGGGTGGCCTTCTTCTTCTCTTTCTCCTTCTCCCTTGCTTGGGACGTGAGGGATGGAGGAAATGAGTGTTGGCTGTTGGTTTGCTTGAGCACATGCTTAAAACACTATGCACTTACAAGGGGTATTTTGGTCAAGTGACAAACCTTGAAGGTTAAAGCTTCCAAAGTTGATTACTAATTATTCCAAAGTATTTTGGAAGCTATTAGGGTCACTTTGACACTTACCCAACTTAATTTGCAATTACTTATGAGTGAAATTACTTAAGTTGAAGGGTTCTTTCTGATCCCAAGCAAGTATATTCACTCAAAATACAGAAATACACAAGCACAGTGTATTATTGAACAGTACATGAGTACAAATGTACAGTGACTCGAGTATAGAAATACTCGGGATATTACACACACTTACACTAACTAGTTAACACACGCACACAACGTGCAGACTGCAGACACACACATGCAGTCTCATGCACACACGCGCTATACAAAGCTTAGTCAAGATTACTGCTAACATCCGACGACTCCCGATGGGAACTAAGGCCACGACAGGGTAGCGGGCGATATGACAATGACGGCGGCGGGCTACAAGGTTGGCAGAACTTATTGGTGGCGGCGAAAAATGATGACGGAGGGCCTCGGTTTCATTTCAATGGCTATGATGAACTTCGACATGTCCAATTTACGGAGACGACGGTGGATCCAAGGCTCCAGATTAGGGCTTCGAGAGCCATATGGGGATGAGTTCTTCCATACAGGGACACGGAGGGTCGGCAGTGGCTTAAATAGCGACGGGTTTCGGCTGTTGTGAAACGGATCGTTCACCCACGTCAATCAACGGCACGACAAAGCAATCACACGAACAGAAGAAGGAGAAGCACGCCATATAAGGGGAAAAGTTCTCTCTTTATAGAGCATCTCCAGTAGAGCCCCTAAACCAACCCCTAAACTTTAAAATGGGGAATGTAGTAAAAACAAAAAACAAATCCAGCAGGGCCCCAACTCAAGCCCCTAAAATTAGGAGGCCCCTAAATTTGCCTCCTCAGCCCCAATTCCCACGGACGCGAGCACAACCCCTATTCGGACGGTTTCCTTACGCGCGCACCTTGGGATCGCCCGCCGAGTTCCAATTCACAGCGCTTTGTAGTTTGACTCATTGTTCGGAGTTTCTATTTATCTATTTATCATGTTTTTGAAAATTTTAAATTTAAATTTGAAATATCATGTTTTTAAATTGTAAATGTTAATATGCTTATATTTTATGTATTACAAATATTTTTGATTGAATTTTAGTGGTGTCAAATGAAGATTATACATAGCGGATATGTCAAAATAGGAGAAAAAGGTAAAATAGGGACTAAGATTTAGGGGCTGTTGCTGGACTTGTGATCTGAAAACAGGGTCCCAAAAAATAGGTGAAGTCCTTAAATCCAAAATAGGGACCCTGTTTTAGGGGCCCTTGCTGGAGATGCTCTTAGATTGATCTTTCTGTACAAGGCAATGCTCTATATATATAGTGGAGGACCTCTGAAAATTAATTCGGATTCACCCACCAATGGATAGAGTCCTTCCATACAGGGACACAGAATCTAACCATATCCTAACATCGGCCAAGCCAAACTCTAGTTTTTTAATTAGTTTTTATTTTTAGAAGATATAAAAAATGCTATACAACTCAAGTAAAATAGTAAATGCACTCAAAAAGTGACCAAAAAAATTTGAAAAATACTTTTGAGTACAATGAAGTTAAATAAAATAATTCTGAGAATTGTTCTTCACTTGAGTATTAATCATATTAAATTATTTTGGATTTATAAATGTCACATATTAAGCTTTAATTAACAAATAAAATGGTGAAAATCTTTAGAGACCTAAACTACTAAAAAAATTTAAAGAGGGAGCAATTGGGATGTTATAGTGGCAATATTGCTTTGCCGCACCATGGGCGATGGTATGGCTAAAAGGGCTATATTTAAAAATAAGTTGAGCAATTGGTCATCAATAAAATTGTGGTATCATTGCATCCACATTTCCACATAGATAATGGTTCCTACATACAAAATTCTCCGATGGTTAATCAAATATAAAACTATGGATAAGATTACAAGTGATTTTGGTTTTAGCTGTGGGATGAGAGACGGCATTTGATCTACCAACCAGGCATATTCTACTTTATTAAAGTTGGCAGAGTTTCTGCCCAGAGAGCCCCCCTATGTCCTCCCTCCATGAAAGCCCCTCAAAAATGTTTAATTATGTTTAGATCCTCTTAATGGTTTTTTTATAAAAAGAACCTTTCGGTTCAACAAAATCACGAATCCTTCATGAAAGGACCCCAAATAAATGATAAATTACACCAAGATAAACCGTAGTTACATTTAGATTTATTTTTTTTGGGGGGGGGGGTATCAACTTTGCTGATTTAATTGAGTTACTAAATCATGTTGTAATTTTTTTAAACTTTTTGACAAGGGTCCAGAGAGCATGCCTAAGCTACCATAAAAAATTTGTATCATGATCAAACTATTGCGAACTTTAAAAATTCTGACAATGATGCTAATGCATTTAAAGCAACTACGCTGATTTAATTGAGCTACCAAATCATGTTGGAATTCTTTTAAAAAAATTCAGTAGGGTTCTCAGAGTATACCTAAGCTACCATACAAATTTTGGATTATGATTAAACTTATGCGATTTTTAAAGATTCTAACAATGCTATAATACATTACCACCTAGCCATCGACGCATGCCCTTCCGCTCGCAGAGCCACGCAATGGTAAGCTATTCGCGCACACAAGAAGTATATAAGAAGTATATCATGTATGTCACCAAATATATCCCTTGGCCTAATGGATAGGAATTTTTCGTATTTGATACAAGATTTGATCCATGTTCACAAAACGATACAACACTTTCGCGTATTTACAAAAAAACCACTCATAGCCGGAATTTAAAATTATGGGTAAATTCCAGGTATGGACTATTCGATTTCCCAAATATCGGGTATTGCGTATTTGCCCCCAAAAACCGGGAATGGTTTTTTTTTTTTTTTTGCTTATTTTAGCACGATTTTGACTAACAAATAGGGAAAAGAAGACAAAAAACCCTATACTCGGTTTTTGAAATATGCAATACCCGGGGTTTGGGAAATCAAATACGCCATATTCATAATTTGAAATTCCGGGTATGCATAATCGGAATTTCAAATTTCGGGTATAGGTGGGTTTGTTTGTAAATACACGAAAATATTGTATCGTTTTATAAATACAGATCAAATCTTATATCAAATACGAAAAATTCCTAATGGACAAGGTGGGGTTTCTTGGTTTGCTCAGACACACGTTTTCTCGATTTGCTCAAACGGCCGTGCGCCTTGCACGGCGTTGCCGCACCCGCATGATGATGAGACATGTCAGGAAGCTAGCAACCCCAACCAAGCTAGCATGCCCTCTTGATGCCCCATCAACGATCGGTATCTCTCTCTATGTGATGCTCCCTCACCACTTCCAGAACGATCGTTCGTCTGAATGTTTGAACATAAAGAGAGAACAGGAAGAAATAGCGAGAGAGAGACAGGGCAGCAAGAAGAACAGATAGAAGCGAGAGAAAAGAGAGAGACAAGACCAAATCATGTGTATTCAGAATAATCGTGATCCTTACAACTCCAACCACTCTTCTTTAAGGGTATGTTTGTTTAGGCTTCTACTTAGGCTTATTTGGCTTCTAGGCCTTCATAAGTTACAAGCCAAAACAAACAGTAATTTTTCAGCTAGCTGGAGAGGAGAAACTCCAGCCCAATTTGCACTACACGAGAGAAGCAAGGAAAATGATGCTTCTCGGGCTGGCTGGAGCTTTTGAAACTCCCACTTCCCTGGTACCCTTGCAACTTGATCTTATTTACAAAAAATTGCTATCCCCTTCATCAAGTCTCTTCGGCTCCACCTCCACTCCAAAGAGCCGCCTAGCTTCTTCCAGCTCCAGCAGCTTCTCCTCCAGCACCAGCCTAAACAAACACAGCCTAAGTACTCCTGACAAAACGGTTTAACCACTCACTTTACAGCCGATAACAGAGTACCCACACCACCCTTCCTGTATACCATCCGACAATGGTCAATTGTTCTGGTTCAGTATTGAGCTCATCACAGTTTAGCAAGTAGCTAGCAAGTACCAATTTAGAGCATCTCCAAAAGCCTTGCTATTCAACTCCCTAGCTCTAAATTTTACCGATTCATTTGAAATAACCATCTCCAAAAGATTCTTCAGCCTCCTGCCCAAATATAGCGAGGGGAGAGAGACTCGCTATATTTGGCGATTCTCTCTCCGCTCACTATACGGAATCGGCAACCGCTCCGTCGTTCGCGCGAGACCACGGACGTCGTCCCCCTCGCTCATCGTCTCGTCGCCCACCCTCATCGTCTCGTCGCCCACCGACCGCTGCGCCGTTGCAACCTCCGCCACCACCTCGACTCGGTCTCCCCTCCCCCGTTCCGATTCCGATCGAGCCAGACTACCCCATTTCTCCCCTGCCTCGAGAAGCCCTCGGCAGTCCCCAATCCCCCAAGAGCCACGGGAGGTTCCCCCAGTAGCCATTCGGCGACAGATCTGGTACCGTACTACCCGTGGGGTGGAGATCTGGCTGCTGCTTCTTGTTTGCTTGCTACGGTGCTACCTCCAATTTAATTCAGGGGAGCGCGGGGATGCCGGAGCTGCCGGAGGTGGAGGCGGCGCGGTGGGCGTTGGAGGCGCACTGCGTGAAGCGGCGGCGATCGCGAGATGCCGTCGTGGACGACCGCAAGGTCGCCGTGCTCGGCCGGCGTTAGCGTGGCCTTCGAGTGCGCCATGGTCGGCAGGACCATGTCGCCGCTGGCCGTAGGGGCAAGAACCTCGCTCCGCCGACGCCCGCCTTCCCGCCCTTCCTGCCTGGTTCGATTCGGGCTTTTGGCTACTTTGCATTGGTTGAGTTGTCTCATGTCTGGTCGCGTGTTCCATTACTTGAAGAGATGGAGAGGAACGAGAGCGAGATTGTTCCTCTCACAAAAAAATAAAATACGAACAAGATTGTTGACTTTGGCAGACGCTGAGGATTGATAAGAACATGGTCTGGATTGCAGGGATGGCAGACGCTGAGGATTGATAAGATTCTTGTTCTTGCACACTTCTGTTGGTTATTATAGAGCAACAATGGATAGGCAAGAAATACCATGAATCCGTGATTTAGCTTGAATGCAAGAATGATTTACTAGCCAATATCTTATAGCATGCTCAGCAACAACATCTTTCAGCCGAGTTAATAACTAATTACTAGCTAATCCAGAAGTGGAAGAATGGATCATCCCCCCTCCTGATAAGTGAAATGTTGTTAAATAAGTAGTGCTTCCATGCTCTGCATAAAGGAAGACGTGCATCTCAATCCCAAATCATATCTCGTGTCTCAAGATTTCATAAAATTAATATTCCATTTTTGGGTATGCATTTCCATTATTCCATATTAATTATGTTACATATGATTTATCAAATAGTGATGTGTTCCACAATCCATGAGTGGTTACTTTAGTACTGTATTGTGGTTTAGCCTAAATCTAATTTCGTCCTATCCAGCTATGTCATTTATCTGAATTTGGGTCCTGTGATTTTGGTATCTATTTACTTGTTTTACAGCTTGATGATGGCTTGGAGTTTTCCTTCACTGATAAGAGGCGATTTGCGAGAGTTCGGTTGTTTGAAGATGTATGTGCTTCCACAAGTTGTTTCTGAATCTCCTGAACCTTCCTGTCCTCACTCAGATTATATTTGCAAATGTAAACTGTACCCCCAATATCTGAGCTAGGTCCTGATGCTCTCTGAGCCGATGTCTGTTGACAATTTTGTGGACTCCCTTGGTGGAAAGAAGATTGGAATAAAAGCTCTTTTACTTGATCAGGTGATTACCAACAAATATGTTTTTCCTCGATATACACAATTGGCTCCTTGTATTATTTTCTTGTAATATAAGGACTTGACTTCTTTTATTTTGTAAATGAGCAGAGCTTCATATCAGGCATTGGTAATTGAATTGCAGATGAGGTGCTTTACCAGGTATTAGTGCAATTAGTCAAAAAATCGTGGAGACTTCATGGAATGCAACAATTAAACTTGAAGTCATGTTATTTTTTTCAGTCAAGAACCCATCCATTACAGATTGCTTCAAATCTATCAAGGGAGAGTTGTAAAGCACTACACCGAAGCATCCAAGAGGTGGGTCTATCTTTTCATTGTTTTGAGTAACTGTATTGTATTGTACTGATGTAGCCTTGCAGAATACTTGTCTTGACCCAAGCAACTATTAGGTTGTGAAATATGTCGTTGAAGTTGATCTCGAGTGTGACCGCTTTCCAGAGGAATGGTTATTTCATCATCACTGGGCAAGAAACTGGTAAAGTAAATGGTGAGATTATTTTATCAGGTTTCAACCTGGCAAGAAGCTTTTAGTTGTAGTGTTTGCTGATATTTGATAGGAGTATATGACAATGAGTCAAACATGTCTATGTTTCAAAACATCAATATCATGTTTTCAATCCTGCACAAGTGCACTCCTTACCTTTTGATTTTTTTCCTGGGATTTAACAAGGCTCGCCCTTGCAGAAAGGAAATTGAATTCATAACGGTGGTGGCGGGTGAGCTATTCTCCTCTTCAAGACTAGACCTTCTACTATCCCAAATGTATCCACCCTTCGATTTCTACCTCTCTATTCAGACGATGACCACGTGCCACAATCGCTAAACTGATTGGAATCCAATCTATAAAAACGGTAGCTGCTAACCCAGGACAAGTGTCTGAGAATGGTGATGGCAAGGAAACAGAGACAGATGGAGAAGATGATGATGATTTGAATCCAACGAAGCGAGTGGCAACTTCCAGGGCTGTCACCGGTAAAAAAAATCAAGTTACTGTTATGGTGGTTATAGAATATGATAAAAATATAGGGGAGAGAAAATAGAGAGTGTGATATAGAGAGTTCTGTTGGAGAGGAAGGAGATATAGAGAGTCAAATTTTTGGAGAGCTATCCAAATATGACTTTTGGAGAGTGATTTTTGGAGAGCCTTGTTGGAGATGCTCTTAGAAAAGATAAATGTGCGTAGGGACAATAAGGCCACAAGCTCAATCCGTAGCTTGATGGGACAGATTTGAGAGGACTTGTGTGGTTGGGCCAGGTTGGATAGAGTTACTTTATAGAAAGATAACAGTGGACAAGGGGATTACATCTTTGGCCTTTGTTAGTCAAAATGCACGGTGTATTTTGATCTGACAGAGTAAAAAAATCTGAGGAAAAAAAATCAAATTGCTACAGTATTCGAGATTTTGGTAAATTTTATTGAAATTTCGGATATTTTGATTAAAATTTATATTTTTAAACTTGATTTTATTAAATCTCGCAGATATTTTCGAAAATACTGTAGCAATTTGATTTTCCCCCCTCAGATTTCTTTGCTCTGCCAGATCAAAATGTACCGTGCATTTTGACTAACAAAGGCAGAGGATTTGAATCCGTGGACAAGGATGTAATGAGAGGATGGACCGGTCGCCTACGTGTGTATACATGTTTGCAGACACTCTACGGCCCATTCCTTTCGGCTTCTGGATTATAAATTCTAGATTATGGGAGAAACTGCTTCTAATTACGAGAAAATCAGGCCAAGCCGGCTACAACTTCTAGGTTCCGGACTGAGCCAGCGAGAATCAGCGAGAATAAGTGAGAATCAGGTTTCAGCCAGATTTTGATTCTATATATAGAAATCAGCTTCCGATTCTCAAAAAAACCATCCAGGATACTCCTGTTCAGCAAATAATCCGTCTTTTTATAAAGAAAAAGCTGCCCAAACCTAAACCGAACGGGGCTCTGGTCAGTTCCGTGGTCCTTGATGATGGTGCGTTGGAGCTCTCTAGATCTCTCTCTCTCTCTCTCTGAGCACTAACCGGTCGCTCTCAAAATCCATTTATGCATGCACGCTAAAAAAACTCGTGTGCACGTCTCAAAAAGAGAGGCACACAAGTGCATATAACTCGACAAGATCGCAAGAACCTGTGCGTGGGCCGTACGTAGCCTGTAGAGCGCGCGCCTCTGCATGCCGTGTGCGGCAGCTCACCACACAAGTCATTTTCTCTCTCAGGCCACAGCTCACAAGGCCATGCATGCGTCCTCGTCATCACACACGTACGGCCCTAACGTGGAAGCAGCCGCACGCGATGCGATGCAGCTAGCTACCCCCTCCTGCTCATCTATTCCACTCGTTTAAAGGAGAAGGTAGACTTCAACATCATCGGCTGGTCCGCTATACTGGAGCTCGGTGAGATCGTAGACGCTAGCTTGACGCACCCCTTTTTTTTTCATCTTCCATTTTTTTAAATAAAATTGTAAATATAGTTCCCTTCTCAACTGTAGAAGTACAAGCGGCACTGTAGAAGTATCGGTCAGCGGCCTGTTGAGGACCGGTAGAGAAGTACGGTAGGTGATAAGTATCATCTTTTGTGATCGAGAAAAGTACTATATTTGTAATTTCATTATAGGTAGCAGAGCCAAACAGACCTTGACGGCCGGCAGCTGGCTGCTTGTCGCGCGTTCATCTCATCGCCTTTCGATCTGAATCAACTTGGTACGGCACGAGTCGATCCGGCGTACTCTGCATCAGCATCGCCGTGAGTCAGCCCGCGCGCCTAATTTGTAGGTTGCGTGATGCGGAAGCATGTGGTGTTGGAAACATGCGGTCAATATTTGTATTTCAGATTTTATATCGAGATAAATATAATAAAATACTAGAGCGGGTAACACTTTGTATCAATCGGACTTTCTATCGATAGTTCTGGATAGAACCCAACAGGCTGCACAGACAAACCTTGTCCTTTCCACAACCGCGTCTTCTACCCCCGACCGTGTTTCATCCCGCATTGACCGCATCGCCTTCTCCGCTTCTAGCCCCGCCGCAGCCATCCATCTGCAGTCATCTTCTCCGGCAGGGGCGGACGTGATAATTAGATCCCACCGTTCACTTGCTCTCGCCAGAGAAGGCTAGTGGAACCTAACCTTAACACTAGCTAGGAAAAAATCTATTAGATGGTATACCGTACGTCAAGGCGTCAATCGGACTGAAAGCTAACAGGATACGTTATATACCATATGTGATAAAATTTCATATGGTTTCATGAGTTTTAAGAGGTTATGACTAAGGTATATGGTGCTCTCAAGATAGGTTTCATGATTAATTTTTCATTCTGTTTTCATATCTTAGTTCCAATCAATTTCATGAAAAAGTTTCAATAGGTTACATGACTACGTTTCATTAGTTTTCATTATAAAGCTTTCTTTTTTTGGGTTGTTTTTATAAAGTTCCGAGAAGGTTTTATGAATATTTTATCAAGTTTCAAGAGTTTGGGCATCTTTGTTTCAAAATGTTTTAATAAATTTCCTTTGCTAAGTTTCATCAGGTATCCAAAAGTTTCGTGGCTAAGTTTCATTAGGTTTCACGAATAAGTTTCATTGTTGTGAAACATGCTCTGAAACTTTAGAATTTGCCTTTTTGAAACTTAGTTGAAATTATTTTGAAACTCGTTTTTTAAATAAAGCTTCAAATCATTTAAAACCCATCAAAATTTGTTTAAACACACTGAAACCTTGTGAAACTAGTTTGAAACTTTTTTGAAGCCTGTAGAACGTACTCTAAAACTTTGAAATTAGCCTCTTGAAACTCACTTAAATTTTTTGATCTCATTTTAGATTTGAAACTGTACAAAAATAATAGTTTTGTATTAGAAACCCATTGAAATAGGTTCCCGTGCAGCCTGTAGAACGTACTCTAAAACTTTGAAATTAGCCTCTTGAAACTCAGTTAAATTTTTTGATCTCATTTTAGATTTGAAACTGTACAAAAATAGTAGTTTTGTATTAGAAACTCATTGAAATAGGTTCCCGTGCAGCCTGTAGAACGTACTCTAAAACTTTGAAATTAGCCTCTTGAAACTCTGTTAAATTTTTTGATCTCATTTTAGATTTGAAACTGTACAAAAATAGTAGTTTTGTATTAGAAACTCATTGAAATAGGTTCCCGTGCACAGTGTGGATGACAACAACCAACTACCCGCCAGCTAGACCTGGGAGATGGACCGGGCTTTTTCCGGGCGGCCCAAGGCCAGGCCAGGCCTAAAAATGAGGCCTGTCGGGCGGCCCAGCCCGGCCCGACTACATGGGCTGGGTTCAGGCCAGCCCAGCCCGTGGGCTGTGACAGGAGTTGACCATTTATGTGAACACACATGCAAATGACAGAAATGGTTACTTAATATCACTACTTCAAAATATCTTGTCATTCCAAACATTAAAAGAAAACCCAAAAATGAAGCGTTAGTATAAAAGATAGCAAAAAATGGTTCCAAGCGCTTGTAGTTTGTTGAGGGCCGGATCGGGACCGGCCCGGCCCGATTTCGGTTCGTCGTGCTTTCGGGCCAGGCTGGGCTCTGTAAAACGTCTCTCGGCCCGACCCGGCCCGTTTTTCTTTCCGTGCCGGACCAGAACGGCTCGCGATGGCCCAGAGCCCGTCATGCCGGCCCGGCCCAACCCCCAGGAGAGCATCAATTAATTGGCCTCGTTCGCGTTTGCGGATGACAATGGGCTGTCGTGCTTAGGAGGACGACAAGAGGGGGCCTCACGTTGGCGGACAGAGGTAACGGATTATGCAGAGTCAGCATGGAAGGCTTATATGAGATAATCCGATTAAAACAAATCAACCATACCAACTTATCCTGTCCAAATACCGCTGCACAGTATGCACGGTATACCGTGATGTAGTCATTCTTGTCGGAAACTATGAATTTGTATTTTATTATTTAAATTTGTGAACTTCCTCAAATTAAAAATCTTCAATACATAAATATGGAACTCATATTCATTGCCCGCAAAAAATTCAAGCCATTTGATTGGGGCCTGTATGAGTTGCGCATGGGCTTGAATTTTGTAGGCAAATAGCCCAGATTGTCATTAGAAAGCTTGGTCTTACAGAAAGGAATGCAACACCTCGCAAAAAGAACAAATGAATGCATTGCAACACGCTTGGATTACGAACTTTTTAAAAGACCAGAAACTCTAAGCAACCAAAGCACATTTTTTCTTTTTTTTAAAAAAAGAGATCTTTTGAACGTAGTTCAAATTTTGCAGTTAAGCTTTTAAGGGCAACTCCGATTGGTTGAGTAGAAGCAATATTAAGCTGAGCATCTAAGGTAGATAAGTTTGCTGCTTATCTGTAGCAACATCTTTTCTCTCCAGTGATTTGCAAACACTGTTGTATAAACCAAAAACAAATCTGACAACCAAAAAAATCAACAGCACCAGTATTGTAGACAGCAACAAGGGCTAACAGCACACTCACCAGCCAGATCAAACAAAGAAAAGATCTGATACTGCTCTTCTTTTACATGTTCTTCTATCGGCAGCAGCAACCAAGTAACATTCCATTCTGAAGCTACTCATCGCTCGCAAGCATAGGCTGACACTATCCGGTATCATTCAGAGGTACATGGAGAGATCAATTGCACTGAAACCAATGGAAGATTGAACTTCTAACTATAACCGAAATAATAGCAAAATGATGCTTAATATTTGACACACATTACAACTACTGAACCATCTTAACATCCAGACAAACAGATTAATCCAGTCACAGTGGGTGCAGTTGCACTTAGCTCGGCGCGCCTTCAATTAGAAATGGATCAGCACTAGATTATAATTGTAGCACTCATCACTTAGGAGATGGATCACAGTTGATGCATTACTAAGGCAGATATAACAAATGAACCAGTGCATACACGCATACAGAGACGCATAGCAAAACTGTAAATCAAACCATTTTGCAGATCTGAGCGATAACTGAAGCATGAGCAGTTAAACGTATAGCGAATTGCTCATATCTCAAAATCAAGACACAGCCACATCATAGACATTAATCTTCATAAGGTTCCAAAACTCTCATCGACACATTTTAATCAAGGATAAAGCAGGCAGCATAAACTCCTAACAGAAGCGATGATAACAAAAACTAGATAGGGAGAGACAGTACAACCAGCAGCGGAACCCTGAGCCTAATCGATCTCCTGGAGCGAGGCGCCGGTGGATGCGTCGGCCCCGGCGGCAGACGCGACGTCATCGGCAGTGAACTTGCCCTTGGCCTTGTCGGCGGCGCGGCCACTGGCCTTGCGGTCGAGGAGGGCCTTGCGGTCCTTGTCGAGCTTGAGCTTGGTGACGGTGACCTTGGAGGGGTGGATGCCGACGTTGACGGTGGAGCCGTTCACCTTCTCCCTGGTGATCCGCTCGACGTGGATGACCCAGCGACGGCGGTAGACCTGCACGACCTTGCCCTCGCGGCCCTTGTAGGTGCCGCGAACCACCTGGACCTCGTCGTCCTTGCGGATCGGGACGGAGCGCACGTTGTACTTGTGGCGGAGCTCCGACGACAACGCCGCGGACATAAGCACGCGGCGGACGGAGGAGGGCGCCGTGAAGTGCGCCTTGCGGCACTTCCGGCGGGAGCTCGTGACGCGGGGGTTACGCTTCATGGCGGCGGCTAGGGTTTTCGTGCGGTGAGTGAGTGTGCGGAGGCGGCGGGGTGGTGTGGTGGGAGGGTATATAGGGCGGGGGTGGTGCTAGGGTTTGTATTTGAAGCCGTTTGATGGGGAGTGGACGGTGCGGATTCGTTCGATGGAATGGGAGGTTGGGCTTTTGGGCCAAGATTACCACGCACAGTTGCAGATTTCATGTGATCCATCCATGACGGTGTTCACGCGCAGTCGCGTGTTACTGGGCTACGCAGTCACGTTAAACCCATGGGAGGTACTGGTTGCGTACTTGGAACCTTAAATTTTTTAAAAGAGGCAACATATCCTGTGCAATTAAGTTTTTGGTGTAATCATCGTGCAACTGAACTACTAAATATTGTGAAAAATTCTGAAAAAAAATTGTAGATGTAGTCTTGAACATACTCTACCTCTGTATAAAATTGCAAGTTTAAATTCATTATATATTGAGTTACAAATATAGAGGTAAAGCATGTTCAAGAGTACATCTACAAATTTTTTGAATTTTTCATGATATTTGGTAGTTCAGTCGCACGATGATTGCACCGGAAACTTAATTGCACAGGATATGTTGCCTTTAAAAAACATTAGAATATTATCTCTTTAATTAGTAAATTTGTTGATTAAATTAATTCCTATTTGAGAAAAGTCATGCCACGGAATGGTATATCGTTGGGAGCGTTCCCAACGATATAGGTGAGTTTCACTAGGTTCCATCGAAGTTTTGCATAGTTCACAAGTTTCATCTAATTTTAGCAAGTTTCGTGAAAATGTTTGAAAGGTTCCATGTTTCAATGAGCTTCACATGTTTCTAGAAGATTCAAGGAAGTTTCATAGACAAGTTTCAACGTGTTTTGGATTTTAGAACTTAAGTTTCAAATGTGTTTCGGTTAAGAGTTTCAACATGTTTCAATCAAATGCTTCAAAGAAGTTTCAATAGGTTTTAAGAAGTTTCGGCTAGTTCTGGTAAGCTCATATTGCTACGACGGCACTATTACGCCGCCATGGAGCCGCCCGACACCACCCGCCATCGATGTAGCCTCTTCTCCAGCTCCGGCTTGACTATAGCCACCGCCATAGAGCCGACCGATGCATGCCCACCATCAGATTCGTGCTTGAGCCATCTGTTTCCAGACTTAGAGCCGGAGGTGAAGCTCTATGCCATCGTGTGGGCCAAAATTCGAATCCGAAGATGAAAATGAAGGAGTGGACAGTGTTGGAGAGGAGGGGGTGGGTGGGCAGCACACAAATTAAAGAAGGGGAGAGTCGCCTTCCTCCATTGGTTGCGGTCTACCCTCCCTGACCGGGCATGAGAGAGAGAGAGATGAGGGATAGAGAGGGGATCGGGAAGAATGGGGAATGGAGAGAGAAGGCAAAGGCAACGAGAAGGATAAGATGTGTTCGCTTTGATTCAATCTAACAGCAAACAGCTATACCGTTGAAATGGTATAGTGTCCTCTAGTTTTTATCATTTGAGAATTGCTAATTTCAGAGTGCCCCTCACCAGATCATTAGTAAGGACGCCCTCTCAAGTGGCATCACCTCATTCTTTCCCTCACTTCCCTTCCCCCCAAAGGTCCTCTCCTTACAACAAGTGGCAGCACCTCCTTCATTACCCAAATTCCATTCCGCACAAAGACCATCTCATTGTGACAAGTAATAGTGCATCCTTCCTTCCCCCACTTCCCTTGCTCCTCCCAGGATCTCTCATCGCGACATGTGGCATCATCCCCTTCCCTCCTCCATTCCCTTCACATCAAACTCAAAATATTTTTGGTATTTCAAATTTTCCCACAAGTTTTCTAAAATAACTATTTTTAAGCACTTTCAAAAGTTTGTTGATCGATATTTTTCAAACTGAAGGTTTGTTGGATAGAAACTTTTCAAATCAAAATGTTTTGAATTGAAAGTTTTCGAAGTTGAATGCAACATCCCAAATTTGGCAAAAAAAATATTTAGTGAGTTTCCAAAATATTTTCCTACAATTACTATGAATTTTCATGCTTTTCTATAATTTTCTATATTGAAGAAAAATGCTTTTCACCCTTTCTACTTGCCGTTTTTGAATTTTAAAGATTTATTCAAAGTTCAAGGTATGAAAATATTTTATTTAGGCCCTAAATAATCAAGAGCCTAGCCAAAAAAGTTTTATGAATTTTTTAGTTGGGATGGCATTTTAAAAAAAACAAAAATTGCATCTTGTATTAAAAACAGTGGCACTAAAAGAATTAATGAGAAAAATCTAAGATATCTAAAATCCTAGAAATTTTACACAAACATCATAGCTATGTTAGGAGCCTCCAAAATCCTGGGCTTGCGCGCCAGCCCTCTCCATCTCACTGACATGCCAACCCCACTTATTAGCCGTTGTCATCTCTTAAGCTATTTACGCTTTCTATTTGTTCCCGAATGAAAGCGTCTTCTCGTCAATATGCCTTATCTCTCTCCATCGCTCACAGCCCTGGCCCACCAGAAGTCTTCTTCCATGAGCCATGTCAAGGCTACAAGCACAAAGCTTTCACGCTGTGCTCTACCCTATCGCTTCACCCACCTGCTAGCTCGCCCCGTCGCATCACCTCGACCTCCCTACCTAATGTCACTGTTGCACCACCTATAAACCATTGCCGTGCATGAAAAAGTCGAGCATCACGCTCGCGGTTGAGAGGAAGATATGAGGAGGATCGCCATCCTACACCTATTTAAGCCCCCACCACCTTGCCCTTCGGCCTCTCCATACAACTTTGCGTCCATTTTGTCTAGTTGTAGCCCTTCTTCCTCACCGAGCCACTCAGAACGTCGTCATCGTGCTGTAACACCCCAAAATTTTGCTTTTCTTAAATTCATGTGTGATTTGGTACTTTGGTGAATTTTTGGAATTTTCTGGAATTTATTTGGATTTATTTGGAATTTATTTGAATTTATTCCATTTTGAAATAATTAAAGAATTTAATTTTGCAAATAAAATTTTGTTGGAAATATTTTATTTGAGTCCCAAATACCCTAAAATATTTTCCAGAATTTTTCTGGAATTTTTCTGAGTCGTTTGCTATTTTTAATGAATTAAATGAATTACTGGGAATTATTTTAAATATTAAATCGCTGGAAAATGCGAGTGGGTTTGTACTGTTCATCGGTCCAGTCGGACTCGACCGAACTAATTCTCGAAAGACGTGGTCGAGCCGAACTCGCTCGCCTAACCCTATACCGACCGGGCTGGATCAAGATCCAACGGTTGTGATTACGCCACGCCGCCTCGAGACCGAAGTCGAACCTGCTCACGCTGCGCGATCCCAGCCATCCATCTGGACACGTGGGACGGTTCCTACCATCGCCTCCGCCCGACCGGCCGGAAAGCTCCGGGCCGTGACTCGAAGCGGGACACTTCGCTAGGAGTGGTTCCGTTTTGGCGCGCACGCCGAGGTATTTAAGGCCCGGATCGGCCCTCGAGGTTGCCCTCCTCCATGCGCCTCGCTTTGCTCAAGTCTCCGAAGCTTTGCCGCCTTTCAGCAATCGCCGTAGTAGTTGGTTAGGGTTGCGCGTCTTGGTTTTCCTCGGCCAGCCACACGGAGCCGCCCCGCGCATCTGGCTGATCCGAGGACCCCGCTGCCGAGACGCACCTGCGGAGCTAACTCACCCCCGTCGAGAACCTCTCGAACGCCGTTGGCCTGCCGTGCCGTCTTCAACTCCGGCAGCCGTGCGCCACCGCTGAAGCCATCAGCCCCTCGCGAGTTTCATGCACCGTCCGATCTGATCGCATGGGCTGAGGCGAAGTTCACATGCTTCCAAACCCAATTAGATTTGGACCGTCCGATCCGTATCAAACGGCCCACGATCACCACGCGCGAGCTCATTTTAATATAGCGTTAGATCCGGGACCGTCGATCTAGATCGAACGCCCACGAGCATCGAGTAGTTTCAACGTGTTAAACCCTGGATCTAATCCGCGCCTGATTTTTCAAACCAACCGAGATTGCGCCACGTGTTGGGAAGGTGGACCGACGCCGCCAGCCGTGACGCTGCGGCGAAGCTGCTGTCCTCGACACGGGGCCCCGTGATGTCGGGGTCCACATCGCCACCGCTGCGTGAGACTCCGCAGACTGAGTGGGTCCCCACATGTCGGGCCTCACGTGAGGTAGATCGTGGTCCACCGTGGACGAACCCGCCGTGAGCCGAGCCCATGGACGCCGACGCCACCAACCAATCAGAGGCTGCCACGTGTCCGTGATGACGCAATAATTAATTCCGAAAGAAAATGATTTATTAATTGAAATATTGATTCAAATTTAGATTCAAACTTCAAACGCTTATAACTTTTATGCTTTCAACTCGATTTGAGTGATTCAAATTTCTAAATTTGTATAAATTAAGATCTACCTAAATATGAATTTTATTTAATTTTTGACTAAAGTTTTTCTCTGTAATATTATTTAATTGATTATTTAAACTTTAATAAATCATAACTTTTGCATTTTAACTCCAAATTTGATTTATTCAGTTCTAAAATCCAGAAAATTATGTTTTCTCTCTGTTTATGGATTTTATTTGGAGTTTTGGGGATGTTTTTGCCTATTGTTTATTTGTGTATTTGCTATTTGCACGCTTTACGAGCAGATTGAAGTGCCTAAGGATTCGAGGAGAAGTATTAACTCAGATCCAGCCCAAGACCAAGAGCAAGTACTTTTGAAGGCAAGTTGTGCTTTGACCATGTTGATCCTATTTCGAAATCTATTTTGATTTAAACTATTGCATGCTAGTTCAATTAGAAAGATACTTTGTTTAAACCTGGGGGTTAGATAAGTACCAATTTGCTATATGACACCTTGATTACTTAAGTATGTGCCATGATCCCTTTGTCACACCTAGTTGTGGTTTACTAGTTGGACATTATTAAATTGCCAACATGGGTTTAGACCGACGTAGTACATCATGACTCGCTACGTGCTTTCATGACATGATTTTGGACAATCAAATGCTAATATGGACTTAATGATATATTGAACCTGTTTTGGAAAAGTATCATGTGATGTTGATGGCACGTGGTGCATGGTAATCAACGGGGTTTGATAAACGCTGACCGTGGCACGTGGGCAAGAGTAATCGCGGTGGGCCAGTGGCATTAGGGGATGTTGATTTGGTTCTTGGGTAGTCTTGCCCTGGTCACTCTAAGGACTTAACCTTGCAAGCCTTTTGAACTGGTCATACTTGCAACCACATGGTCGTGGAATGGGACGCCCTAGTTGACTAAGTCGCCAAGGACTCACTTGTCAGGAGCCTCGGTGTCGGGCCATAATCGCTTGTGTGATCAGACGGGGAGCGTATCGTGCCGGTGGCCATACCCATCTAATCTGTGTTGGTCCCATACTTCGCCTTGGCTAAGGGAAGGGATGGTGTAGAGCACGAACCGAGAGGACCACCTGTGTTGTTTGAGGCTTCCAAAGGCTTTGTTACTGAACTCGCCTTTGTGGTGTTTGACTGTATCTTGTGGGTAAAGTGCATAACCTCGCAGAGTGTAGAATCTATTTAAATAGCCGAGTCCACTGTGACTTGACAATGCTCTGAATTATACCAAGGGTTAGATTTTCTCAAAAATAACTTGGATTTGAAAAGTTGGTTTGGTTTAGTAATGAAGATGATGGAAATGTGGTTTAGGATGGGGAAAATGTTTATTAAACTTTGAAAAGTTATTTATGCTTTACTTATTTCTACTCTTCCGAATCTACTTATATTACTTGTCAAAAGTTGATTCTGCAAATATACCTTAAGCTATTCCTTTGTACCAAGCCATGCATATAGTATATTAGCTTGCATTCTGCATGACTTGTCGAGTACCAAGTACTCACCCTTGCCTCAACACAATACCATGAAGAGGAGACTACGCAGCTTCGGAGGAGGAATTCCAAGAGGACCCGCTCACTTAGGATGCGAGCCCTGGTCCGCCTTCGTAGAGTATCTGGATGGCGCCACGGGTTATTTGATTTTCCGCCGCTATTCTTTTTTCTCTGAATAAATTTCGCTATGAGGCACACCTTTGTAATCGGCCATAAGGCCAGTAACCAAGTTTGGTTATTTAAATAAAGTACTTTATTGGTATCGCTGGTATGATTGTGATATTTACCGATGTTCATGATGTGCACTATTTCGGACTAGTGCCGAATACACAGAGGGTCCTGATTTGCAAATTCGGGGTCCCGACAGAGGTGGTATCGAGAGCCATACTTGATTTGTAGGCTCAACCCTAAGCTAGAATGGTCGAGTGAGGATAAAACCTATTTTCTAAAAGCTAAAAGTTTGTCAAGATAAGAAATGACATCTCGACTTATCCCCTTCTCTCTTTCTTGTCTCTTGCTGAAATTTTCCCTTACAGGTCACGATTTAAAATTCCGAGTTCTTACGTAAAGCACTCTTTGTGATGGAGGTTTTCTCGATGAGCGAGCATGGGTTCTATAGTGAGACTCCTTCACGAGTCGAGACATAGAATAAAGAGTCACCCTTAGGCGTTAGACTCAGAGTTAGTCTGATTTGGATTTGCTTGTTTGCACGAGTGTGCGATGACGTGTTGCAAGGCCCTTAGGCATTGTAGCAGCCATACCAAGTTACTAATAATAAAGTTGGACCTTAAGGCTACACCTTTCGCCGCATAAGTTCCATATTACTTGTCTATTCTTGTTTCTCTCATCTCTAAACCTAGAGCAAATCGACAGATGGTAAACACCGTGTGGAAACTTTGAAGCAATAGGAGTGGTTCTCGCCAAAGAGAAAACCCCAATGATGGAGCACCAAGACCGGGCCAGTTGATATGCAGAATTTTGGAGCCTTTCTTGTCGCTTTCGATTGATGCATGCTATGATGCAACAAATGCAAGACGTCAACGTCGTGCCACCGCTAATCAAGTTAATCAAGGGCCACGCTTGAACACAAGTGTCGAGTTCATGAGGACTCACCCACCCACTTTCTCGGGAATGCCAATCCATTGGAGGCCGATGATTGGTTAAGATCAATCGAGAGGAAGCTACACATAGCTCAATGCATAGGAAATGAGAAGGTACTCTACGCTTCTCATCACCGGAAGGAACAAATGCGAATGGTGGGAGAACTGCGCTACTGCAAGAGAACCCTCAAGATATCACTTGGGAAGAGTTCACAACCGTCCGATTCAGATAAAATCATGTGCCTGGAATCATGGACCTTAAGAAGGAGGAGTTCAGAGCATCGAAGCAAGGTAATCACCAAAGGGGTCGACTACCCTAACAAGTTCACACAGCCTAGCACGCTACGCACCTGAGGATGTAGCGACAGATAGATCCAGGCCTCTCAAGCTTTCATGAAGGGACTTAACTCAGATTACAAGTAGGGTTGATCACCCACACCTTTCTGCATTTCCAAGAATTGGTGAATAAGGCGCTTATTCTTGAGGACAAGCGCAAGGAACCGATGAGAACAGGAAGCGCAGGATGCAAAGACAAGGGGATCACGCCAGTGAACGTAATGGCCGAGAGTTGCACCAAATCAATTCTTCGATTTCAACCACGAGACGCAACAAGGACACCATTCCCAAAGACCAAGACTCGTCAATCAACTACTAGACCCCGCACCCGCTAGAAACGCCACTCCAGGCAACAAATAGGGAATGCAGTGAGATTGCTACAAGCGCAACGAGCTGAGACACTTTGCCAACAGCGTTGTCCAAAGAAGACAAAGCAGAGCGACTCCTGGCTTCAATCTAGGAACCACCCAGCAGGACGCCAAAGATCAGAGCCACACCCTGCATCGCGGTGAGAGGCCGAGTCAACCATGTCACCGCAGATGCACCTTTGCAGAATGCTACGGACGCGATCGGGTAAGTTACTTGTTAACTCAAGATCGCAACAGCTTTGTTTGACTGAGCTGAGATTCGCTTGTTTCAAGCTTTGCTACTAGAAATGACTTGAGAATTGCAAGACTTAAGGCATGCTTTTAGTTCAAACTCGTTCCGAACTCCGAACGAAGTAGGATGTTCCGGTGAGAATACTAATAGATGGAATAGAGTTCCTAGCAAACCTTATAATTTTGGAGACCGGACCTTAGACGCGTCATATTGGGAATGGATTGCTATCCAAGCACAAGGTCAGTATTGGATTGTGGACGATTTGCTGGACTATCTCGATTGAGAGCCCGTGTGGGAAGAAAGTGGAATTTCAAGCCACTGCAATAGAGATGGACTACTGATGGTTAACAGTGCCAAAACCCAATCAAGATAGAGGATGTCCCTAGTGAATGAGTACCTGATGTTTTTCCGAGGATCTACTCGGTATGCGCGACGAGGGACATAGAGTTTGTGATAGAGCTTGTACATACAAAGACTGATAGCAGTAAGAGACCCTATCTGGATGTTCAATGAGGAGTTGGTAGAAATGAAGAAACACCGGGAAGAGTTAATGGAGAAAGGATTTAGACCAAGTTCGCCGTGGGAGCAATTTGGGCTTTGTTTGTCAAGAAGAAGGACGGAGTTTCGGGATGTGCATTGACTACAGTGCACTCAATGAAGTCACCGTGAAGAATAAGTATCCGCTACCCAGTGATTGATGATTTGTTTGATCGCTAAGAGGAGCGGAGTTTTCTCAAGATTGATCTCGAGGATGGATACCATCGATGAAGATCCGATCGTAAGATATTCCAAGATCGCATTCTCGTCAAGATATGGACATTACGAGTTTATTATGTCCTTTGGGCCATTTAACGCGCCAAAATTATTTCATGAATATGATGAATAAGGTGTTCATGGAATATTTGGACAAGTTTGTCGTCGTGTTCATAGACGATATCCTAGTCTACTCCAAGACAGAGATGAACATGCTTAACACTTAAGGCGTAGTTTGGAAAAGCGAGGGAACAAAGAAACTTTTCGCCAAGTTCAAAGTGTGATTTTTGGAAGGACAAGGTGAGTTTCTTGGACATGTAATGACCAGAAGGAGTCAGCCAGATCCAAGCAAAGTAGAAGTCGTGTTACATTGGGAATACCAAGATCATGGACTCAGATTCTGAGTTTCCTTGAATGGCAGGATACTACCGCTGCTTTCATCGAAGGCTTTTTGACAATCGAAACCTCTACGCAATCAAGAAGGAAAAGAAGTTTGCATGGACGCCAATCGTGAGAAAGGATTTCAGAGTCAAAAGCGATTGGCGTCGACCAGGTGCTAGTTCACCGATGTTGCTCAAAGCTCGATATTTATTGCAGACGACGCGCCAAGGACTTGGATGTGTCGGCTGGAGAATGGAAAGGTTGCCGCTTATGCATCAAGGCGCTGATTGAGGCCGCATGAGAAAATTATCCGACACATGACCTAGAGTTAGCCGTAGTGCATGCTTTGAAGATATGGCGTCACTATCTGATTGGAAATGTATGTGAAGTATATACTGATCATAAGAGTTTTAAGTACATATTCACCACTGATCTCGAATATGAGGCAGAGGGAGATGGTTAGAGTTGATCAAGGACTATAATGTTGAATCCATTACCATCCGGGAAGGCCAACGAGGTAGCCGACGCCGTAGTCGAAAAGCCATACCGTGAGTACGCTAGCCATAGCAGTCGGGATGAGTTATGTGAGGAATTTCTAAAATGAAGATTGAGGTTGTACCTAGCGGATTCTTGGCATTGGAAGTAAAGCCTACCTTAGAGGACCAGATCCGAAGCGAAGGATGATGACAAGATCCGCAGGATTAAGTCCATCAAGGAGGAAGGCAAGCGGAAGGACTTCAAGTGCTGGATAAGCAAGGCACGTTATGGATGAAGGACGATTTGTGTGCCTAACAAGAAGGAGTTAAAGCAATCGATTCTCGGAAGAAGCCCATGACTCTAAGTATTCAATTCATCCCGAAGCGCCAAGATGTATCAGGATCCGGAAGAGATTCGTGGCGGCCAGTATGAAACGTGAAGTTGCCGAGCACGTTGCCTTGTGCGACGATGCCGTAGAGTCAAGGCAATGCATCGAGACCAAAGAGATTGCTACAAATTACCAAGATACCTGAGTGGAAGTGGAGGAAACTGAATGGATTTCATTTCTTGGTCAAGACTCAAGGAGGTTATGACTCCATATGGGTTATAGTGGATCGCTTGACTAAAGTAGCTCATTTTATCCCCGTGAAGACCACTTACTCGGAGATAAATTAGCGTAATTGTACATGATCGGGATTGTTTGTTTGCACGGAGTGCCAAAGAGGATTGTATCTTATTGCAGGTACCCAATTTACTCTCTAGGTTCCGGGAATAAGTTGCATGAAGCCATGGGAACCCGCTTTGAACTTCAAGATACCTTATCATCCGCATTTGACGGACCAGGAAAAGAGTCAACCCGATTCTCGAGGATATGTTAAGAGCTTGTGCATTAGCTTATGCGCCTCTTGGGATAAGAGTTTGCCAGTATGCCGAGTTCGCCATAAACAATAGTTATCGCTAGCTTTCTGACGATGTCACCTTTTGAGGCATCAGAGTGGTCGACCCTCGACGCCATTGAATTGGAATGAGACGGCGAGCGCCGTGTCTTTGGGCCTGATATTCTTCAAGAGGTCAAGAGCATCGCTATGATTAGGGAAAGGTTGAAGATAGCCCAATCTCGACAGAAGAGTTATGGCCGACAATCGTCGCGAGATTTGAGTTTTGAACTGTAAGACTTTGTATACCTCAGAGTTACGCCTCTCGTGAGTTAAGAGGTTCCATGCCAAAGGGAAACTCGCACCCTGCTATGTTGGACCATTTAAGATTTTGAGTCACAGAGGCGTTGCTTATCGATTGAGTTGCCACAACAAGTGAAGGGAGTACATGATGTATTCCATGTGTCCCAGGTTTGAAGAAGTGTCTCCGAGGTTCCTGAGAATGCAGACAATTAGAGTCAATTGAGTTGCAAGAGGATTTGACTTATAAGGAGCATCCCGGTGAGGATTCTAGACACAATGGATCGAGAAACTAGAAACAAGTCAACCCGCTTCAGAGAGTTCAAAGGAGCAATCATGAAGAAAGTGAAGCGACTTGGGAGTCACAAGAGGATTTGAAGAAGGAGTTTCCAAACCTATTCCTTTAGTAAGCCACTGAATCTGTGGACTAGATTCTATTAAGGGGGAGGTTTGTAACACCCCAAAATTTTGCTTTTCTTAAATTCATGTGTGATTTGGTACTTTGGTGAATTTTGGAATTTTCGGAATTTATTTGGATTTATTTGGAATTTATTTGAATTTATTCCATTTTGAAATAATTAAAGAATTTAATTTTGCAAATAAAATTTTGTTGGAAATATTTTATTTGAGTCCCAAATACTTAAAATATTTTCGAATTTTTCTGGAATTTTTCTGAGTCGCTATTTTTAATGAATTAAATGAATTATCTTTGGGAATTATTTTAAATATTAAATCGCTGGAAAATGCGAGTGGGTTTGTATTGTTCATCGGTCCGAAGTCGGACTCGAGTCCGACCGAACCGACCAGGCCACGTGGTCGAGCCGAACTCGTTCGCCTCAACCTCCTAGCCACGCGACCGTTGGATCAAGATCCAATCTGGTTGTGATTGCGCCACGCCGCCCTAGTCGAGACCGAGTCGAACCCGTTCACGCTGCGTGCGATCCCAGCCATCCATCTCGGACACGTGGACGGTTCAGCCATCGCCTCGGCCTCGACCGAGCCGGAGCTCCGCCGTGACTGAGCGGGACACGCTAGGGTTCCGTTACGCGCACGCCGAGGCCGTGATTTAAGGCGTCTGGATCGCCCCGAGGTTGCCCTCTCCTCCATGCGCCTCGCTTGCTCAAGTCCGAGCTTAAGCCGCTGCCAGCTTTCAAGAATCGCCGCCGTAGTTGGTTAGGGTTGCGTCTTGGTTTTCCGGCCGGCCGTCACCGGAAAGCCGCGCCGCAGATCCAAGGCGGATCCAGGACCGACCCCTGCCGAGACGCACCTGCGGAGCCAACTCACCCGCCGGAGAACCTCTCGAACGCCGTTGGGCTCGTCGTCGTCTTCAACTCCGGGCAGGCCGCGCGCCATCCGCTGGGCTATCACCGCGAAGCTCAGTGCACCGTCCGATCTTGATCGTGCGGTTGAGGCGCAGTTCACATGCTTCCAAACCTAATTAGATTTGGACCGTCCGATCCAGATCAAACGCCCACTTATCACCACGCGGCAGTAGCTATTTTAATATAAGCGTTAGATCTGGACCGCCCGATCTAGATCGAACGGCCCACGAGCATCGAGTAGTTTCAACGCGTTAAACCCCGGATCTAATCCGCGCTGCTGATTTTCAAACCAACCACGAGATTGGGCGCATACGTGTTGGGAAGGTGGACCTGACGCTGCCGGGTACGATGCAGGAAGCTGCTGTCTCGACACGGGCCCCGCAGATGTCGTGGGGTCCACATCGCCGCCCGCTTATGGGAGACCTCGCGACCGGCAAAGCGGTCCCACATGTCGGGCCTCTCACGCAGCCGCGGGACCGGTCCCACCGTGGACCGAATCACGCCGTGAGTGAGCCCATGGACCGCCCGACGCCACCCAACCAATCAGAGGCTGCCACGTGTCCGTGATGACGCAATAATTAATTTCAAAGAAAATGATTTATTAATTGAAATATTGATTCAAATTTAGATTCAAACTTCAAACGCTTATAACTTTTGGCGTTTCAACTCCGATTTGAGTGATTCAAATTTCTAAATTTGTATAAAATTAAGATCTACCTAAATATGAATTTTATTTAATTTTTGGACTAAAGTTTTTCTCTGTAATATTATTTAATTGATTATTTAAACTTTAATAAATCATAACTTTTGCATTTTAACTCCAAATTTGACGATTCCGTTCCTAAAAATCCGAAAATTATGTTTTCTGTTTATGGATTTTATTTGGAGTTTTGGGATGTTTTTGCCTATTGTTTATTTGTGTATTTGCTATTTGCACGCTTTACAGTAGACGTTGAAGTGGGAAGGATTCGAGGAAGTATTAACTCAGGATCCACCCAAGACCAAAGAGCAAGTACTTTTGAAGGCAAGTTGTGCTTGACCATGTTGATCCTATTTCAAATCTATTTTGATTTAAACTATTGCATGCTAGTTCAATTAGAAAGATACTTTGTTTAAACATGGGGGTTAGATAAATACCAATTTGCTATATGACACCTTGATTACTTAAGTATGTGCCATGATCCCTTGTCACCCTAGTTGTGGTTTACTAGTTGGACATTATTAAATTGCCAACATGGGTTTAGACCGACGTAGCATAATCGCTAGACCTGCTACGTGCTCATGACATGATTTTGGACAATCAAATGCTAATATGGACTTAATGATATATTGAACCTGTTTTGGAAAAGTATCATGTGATGTTGATGGCACGCAGCATGGTAATCAACAAGCGGGGTTTGATAATGATTTTAGGCAGGGCATGGCAAGAGTAATCAGGGCTACTGTGGCATCGGGGATGTTGATTTGGTTCTTCGGGTAGTCTTGCCCTGGTCACTCTAAGGCGACTTAACCTTGCAAGCCTTTGAACTGGGTCATACTTGCAACCACATGGCCGGAATGGGACTCCTAGTTGACTAAGTCGCCATGACTCACTTGTGGAGCCTCAGGGTGTCCGCTTACACCGTTTGTGTGATTAGACGGAGCGTATCGTGGTCGTGGGCCGGATACCCATCTAACGTGTGTTGGTCCCATACTTCGCCTTGGCTAAGGAAGGGATGGTGTAGAGCACGAACCTGAGAGGACCACCCGTGTTGTTTGAGGGCTTCCGGAAGGCTTTGTTACTGAACTCGCCTTTGTGGTGTTTGACGTATCTTGTGGTAAAGTGCATAACCTCTGCAGAGTGTAGAATCTATTTAAATAGCCGAGTCCACAGATCGCTGGACAATGCTCGGAATTACAAATAAGGGTTAGATTTTCTCAAAATAACTTGGATTTGAAAAGTTGGTTTGGTTTAGTAATGAAGATGATGGAAATGTGGTTTAGACGGGAAAATGTTTATTAAACTTCTTGAAAAGTTATTTATGCTTTACTTATTTCTACCGCTTCAATCTACTTATATTACTTGTCAAAAGTCAAGCATCGCAAATATACCTTAAGCTATTCCTTTGTACCAAGCCATGCATATAGTATATTAGCTTGCATTCTCAGGCATGACTTGTCGAGTACCAAGTACTTCACCCTTGCCTCAACACAATACCGGGCTTGAAGAGGAGACTACGCGGCTGCTGAGGAGGAATTCCAAGAGGACCCGTCTACTTAGGGATGCGAGCCCAGTCAGTTGCCTGTGGTATACTGGATGGCGCCACGAAGTTATTTGATTTTCCGCTGCTATTCTTTTTCTCTGAATAAATTTCGCCTTGCGAGGCATACCTTTGTAACTTGGCCATAAGGTCGAGTAACCAAGTTTGGTTATTTAAATAAAGTACTTTATTGGTATCGTTTGGTATGATTGTGATATTTACCGATGTTAAGACTGTGTGCACTAGCGCGTTCCTGGACTAGTGCCGAATACACAGAGGGTCCGGATTTGCAAATTCGGGGTCCCGACACGTGCCGAGCTACAATGCACGCACTCTGAAGTGCTCTGCTAAAGCAACACTCCTTCGTGGTGAGCTCTGGCTTCGACACCCACATCACTATATGATGTTCTCCTTCCCTTTCAATACCCCTAAACCAATTTTGAGTCTTGTACAATGAAGCATTAGAATCATGTCATCTTCTTCAACTCCAACCTCCACTTTTGCCGAGCAATCTCTCCCTCTACGGCGAGTCTCCAATTTGGACATGGTCATTTCTAGCATCCTCGTAACCCTGTGAACCTATTGCCGTACTCCATTTCAGCTATTTCCCCCTTTTGCTTGGTTGCCACCATGAAGGTCAATGCCACCGTCACTATTTGCCATCGTCCATCCACTCCGAGTCTTCTCCATCGCCTCTGACTCGGTCTAGGTGATCATGGTGAGTTGTTGTCCCCTTTGCGCTACTGGTCTTTGCTCGACATGACCATTTATACCAACTATACCATAGCCCTATTCTGCGCCATCGTATTTTGAGTAGCTAGCTCACCTCTGGTTAATATTGGTCCTCGCACATACGACCTTAGCTTTGCCAAGACCCCATCTAGCTAATGCGATAAGCCGGTGGCCTCCGATTGCTCTCTCTTACCTAGCCTCTTGTTTACATGAGAAGCTTCGCTGTTCAACGCCGTCGCACTATTGCCTCCATTCACCTCTCCGGCTACTCTCACCTCCCAGAGCTTTGTCATGATGCCCTCTTTCCATCATTGGCCTTGCCCCGTCCTTTCCACCACTACCTAGCCACTGGGGAGTTCAAGAGTGAACTCGGCCATGGTACCAGCTCTATGTCTCTGTTCTGTATCTATGGCAAGTGGGCCCTACCTATTAGAAATGTCATTGAGATAAAGATTAACTTAATTAATTTGGTTTAAAACTAATGAGTATATGACATGTGGGCTAGTTAGGATGTAATAGCTTAATATATATTCTAAACTACTATTTTAGAGATGACTCACTAACATGTGGACCCCACCTATCTGTCCTTATCAAAAAATAATAAGATCCTGACATATGGACCCCACCTGTCAATCTCTTCAAAGAAAAAAAATCATTTTCCTTAAATAAGAAATACACTTTCAAACTGGTAAGGAATAACTTCTATGTTGGAAGACGTAATCTTTAAAAGTATGCCTTCGACGTTGAAGCATCTAGGCCCCTAATTTATTTGGGTTTTGGTTTAATGACAATTGTGTTAAAAGACTAACAATTTCTCTTGAGTTTGTCAGAATAGGTTGGTTTTTGGTTCGGCACATGAAAGAGGAAAACTTGTAAGTAAGAATTCAAGAAAAGAAGACCAAAAGCATGAAATCAAGGTAAAATTATAGTTAAGGCCCTTTTATGTAGTTTTAAAGATCTCGAAGTTAGAAGTAAAAGATCGGTGTGTTAGAATAGATGTTGTACTATCGATGGTCGTGGTCATTGTTATGACCAAGTCCACTGGTCTCTCTTAGCAGGTCGGAGTAGCAGCCATCTCCTCAGCTGCCTCGACCTCTTCCTCTGCCACCCTTGGAGAGATACGAACCTCCTCACAGTAGTAGAAGCCTCGTCGACCAGAGGTTCATCTCCAGTAATAGGAATATCCTCATGCTCGGCGTTGGTTGGCTCTTCCTACATGCTTTGTGCACTTGCAAGGACATCTTTGGCAACCTCTTCAGCATGTGCCAAAGAGGATCCACGTTGGTTAGTACAACACCGACCAAAGGATCCACCTCAGGATTTACCTCAGTTGCAACCTAAGGTGTAGTTGGGGGACAAAGAAGAGAGAAATACAGAAAAAATAATTATACTAGTTCTAAAAAATAAAAGTATTTAGAACTAAGAAAAATAAAAAAGAGGGACTTATTTGAAGGATACTCTCAAGTCCTTGCTCTAGGACAACCAAGGAGTATCAATTGCTCCGATGTTTGGAATAGGAGCATTCCTTTTGAAAATGAGGGGAACATTGTCCTCCTCACTCTCATCCTCCTTACCCTGAATATATAGAAACAATGGATAATTCTTATATGCAGTATCCCAAGTACCATACCTTCTTCAATTATGTACCTATAAGTCCTCTGCGTCCACGCAGAAGTGCCAACCCTTTGCTCCTAAGCTTGCAGCTGGTCGAAAACACTTTTAGAATGTGTTCCTTGGACCAAACCAGTGCTAGTTAGCTCAGCACTAGTCTCTGCGGTGGAGGTTGGAACCACCACCTTCGAGGCAGCCCTGCTCGCAGTCCTCTTCTTCTTCATTGTAGGAGCTTGGGCAGAAACCTCAGATTGGTCAGCAGCATGCTTCCAACCATGCATCTAATACACACACACACATATATCGATGATTTGATTCTATGACCAAATGACTTACTTGGTACTTACTTCGATGCGTTCATTGATGAACTCATCGCTCTGTCCGATCAGGCTAGCAGGTCGCTTGTCCAAAGCAACCTGATCGGATCCATCTGAAGGAACACACAAAATTTAAGCAACCTTCACACGGGTTTCCGTGGCATTCAAAACTAAATACAGAAACACCTTAGTAAAATTTACACACACACACACATATATATATATAGGAAAAGGAGGTCAAAAATCATAGACGGTTTTTTGACCCAATAAGCCCCCTGAGAATAATTTGGAGATGACCTTCACGATCTTCTCCTCTTCCCTGGTCATCTCCAAAGAATCCTTCTCCTCTTTTGCCTCCGGCCTCGTCTAGGTCGGGGCCACCATCCCGGTGAACTGGAGACGACTGCCCCCAGTAATTTCTGAGTAAAACCATTCCCATCAATAGTCCTTCCATGTATCCTTAGGTAGAAGTGAAGGATACTAGACACCGACCTGGTGCTTAAAGTAAACGCTCCCAAAAACATTTTGAGTTTTTATTATTTCTGGTATATAAAAAAAAGAACGAAAAAGACAAACAGAAGGAGGAATACCAATAAATGTTTCACAAAGATGCGAGAAAAATACTCAAAATCAAGATAGAATTTGGGGAAGATGATGTAGCTCGATTTCATAGTGATCGAGCACATCAGCTAGGAATTCGCTCTCAGAGAGACGAAAATCTAACTTAGGCTATGCGACAAAGAGTACAGTGCGCCCCTCCTAGGGGACCGGCTTCACATCTTCTCCGCTAGGATCCCAGTGCACCATCTTGTGCAATGGAATCAAGCCATGATCCTCGAGTTCTTGGATCTTGCTCTCAGTGAAAATAGATTTCACCATCACAAATGAGGAAATAATCCAAAAGGTGAAAAGCTTTGTACTTTTTCTAGTGTTTGAGACTTTTCACCTCCTTTTCTTAATCAAAACTTTTCAAATGCGAAAAGAACGGAAGATGAAAGCCTTAAGATCCAAGAAAGAAAGCGGAAAGAACTTAGAAGAAGTTTTCATGCTCAAATGTCTGAATGCATAAAGTGTTTGAGGGAAGCCTCACCCCCTCTATTTATACTACCTTTTAGGACAATTATCCCATCGATTCGGTTACCAAGGAAATCGCAAGAGATGTCTCTATCGGGAACCGAAACGGTGACATGATTAGCGCGAGACCCCATAATGCGTCTTGAAAATTAAAAAGTTTTGAGTAAATACACACATTTATTCAAGCCTTGGGGGCTCGCTAATGACGATTAATATATCCTTAAATTAATTCTGGACGTACACACTTATAAATGGAAAAAAAAACACCCATAAAGAAATAATAAGGCCTAAGGTCCATTACCTGGTTACGATTTCAACCAGAGTTTAATTTAGTTACATAGAAATATTTCTGACCATTGTACAAAGTATTAGTCAAATATATGGTAAGCCCTAGATACTCTAACCAATTATACACACGCTGGTCGGATAATCCTAGCCTCGACCTGGATGAGGTCGAAAATGAAATTACCTCCACATAAGACTAGCGTGCGAAAGATGTTTTCTCTGGCAGGTATAGACAACCGTTTGAAAGTTACTCCCTACAAAGAGATGCTTCTTTATCAAAAGATACCTTTTGATGAGAAAACATCTTTTGACGGAAAGACACCTCTTAAAAGATGACAAACTAACATCCCTTCATTTAATATAAATAAGAGGCTTCTGCGAAGATTCAAGGCATCGTAAGGATCAAGATTAAGTATAAGAGATTAGTGTTAGTTTTTAGTTCTCTACTAAAAGGCTGTACTCTATAAACATCCTGTAATCCAATAAAAGACATAATCCCATTTCCTACTGTTTCAATCTCTAGTTTGTTAGACAAAGACAAACCAAATTATATTTGTAAGCACGATTTAGGGACCCCCGAGTCTTGAACATCGACAATTTGTTTATTCTTTCTTGATTACAGAGGTTCCAACACAAGCACTGTGAGACCCCGGATTAGCTATCCGAAATCTCCTGTGTATTTCCGTACTAGTCCCAGATCAGTAGCTAGTACACACAGTCACAGTGATACTTCATTGCCGAACATAACGAAAATTGAAACATAAATATTAAAGTATGGGCCACATGGCCACTTATTACAATACTCGGTCAAAAGACCGGAGACACGACAGCGGAAAACGAAAGCAAAAACAACGGACACCAAAACGCCACAAGCGACGACCAGAAACGCGGCTAGTTATCCTGGCAATCCTCCTCGAACTCCTCGGGGTAGAACTCACCATCTTCAGCTTCGTCTTGATAATTTTCTGATGATGACAAGTTGATGTAGCACGTGAGTACAAAGGTACTCAGCAAGTCGGGGAAAGTATGATTATGTGGGGCTTTCCAAAGGAAGCTTAACAGGGTTCATTTGCACAAAGCCAAATTTTATTAAACCATACTTAATTAATAAGTTCCACAAAGCAACTTTTTACAATTCTTTTTAACAATTGAATTATTTAATATTGCAGTGAGGTTCTATCCACCATCACTAATATAAAGGCTCTATCCGCCAACTTTTAAAAGATCACGGTTAATCATATGACTCCATCCGTCAAGTATAAAACAGGTTCTTTCCACCTGGTTGGCTCTATCCGCCAATCAACATCCGAGAGTTCTAACCACTTCCGAATCCCAAAACAAAACACCTTATCAGTTTTTAAAACCAAAATCAAAGTCTACCAATATGAAAGCATTCTTCGCTTTGCCTTTGACCGTAGGCACGGCTATTCGAATAGTTTTAACTCTGCAGAGGTGTACAACTTTACCCACAAGACATGATCATCTCTTGTTGCCTCCGGATTAACACACTTCCTTTGGTGTGTCGGCAGAGAGATCATGACAAGGCTGTTACAATGTATCCACCTAACCTGACCCACCCGCTGAGGTTTCACCGCTGTTAGGGTTCTAGCCACCCAGTACAGAAGCCCCCTCTTGCGCCGTGTGAGAAAAACGACATTGCCTCTATCCGGCACTCACATTCCACCGAGTGGTGAGTCTAAGTTAGGATTTTACAAATTAGTTAGCCAGGTCGTACCATTATAGACATGTGGTAGTACGGTTATGCTTAGAATGGACAATCACAAGCGTCGATCCTTAATCGACTTGGGGCGGTACTTGCACAAGACAACTAGTGCTCCATCCGCACCCACCCGACGATCCAATCCGCCCAAGTCCAAACCATTTTTCCTTTCTTTTTATTTTAGGAAAAACAGTACCAAAATCATAATAATAATTTCCAAATCATACTTGAAATCATTCTTTTTGGAGTAATCCCACCCATGGGTTGTTTTCATCGATAGAGTCCTAAGCAAATCTACCGTACTATGTCACAAAGGATACCATATAAGCATAAGCATGGTATAACAAATGTCCTAGGGTTACAAGTAACATGGATGTCTGAAAGGACCAACGATGTCGCCTAGAGGGGGGGTGAATAGGTGGATTAAAAAATCGCAGCGGAATTAAATCTGGCCAAACAGGCCAATCCGGAGTCTCCGGGTATTTTATCTGGATACTCCGGCTTGTCCGGAGAGTCCGGTATTTTATCCGGAGTCTCTGGGTTGGCTGGCTCGGGAACGCGACTAACGTTACCCTATCTAGCACAAGATACTACAATTAATAAAAGGCAATAGCAACCTAGATCAAAAGCTAGTATGGATTTGAATTAAAGCTAGGCAAAGAGCTAGATCCAAGCTTTATAAAGACAAATCCACACAAGCTAGACTAGGAAGTAAAAGAGAAAGAGAGAGACACGATTTTTCACCGAAGTTCGAA
Source organism: Rhipidocladum racemiflorum (assembly GCA_036346355.1). Classification (NCBI taxonomy): domain Eukaryota; kingdom Viridiplantae; phylum Streptophyta; class Magnoliopsida; order Poales; family Poaceae; genus Rhipidocladum; species Rhipidocladum racemiflorum. The sequence continues at coordinate 60,510,068 of CM070591.1, forward strand.
TTCTTGAAGGGAATCCTACGTCTCCGTTGAGGTGGCTCGGTCGCACTTGAGCCGGGGTCTCTTTCAACCCGCTTTCCTCCCAGTGTTGCACAAATGCACTCGTCGGCTTCACTTCTTGTCTCTTTCCTTTCGGAGGCGAGACTCACCTTCACAAACGACCGGGGCACATCACACGCGTCGGGTGCTCCCGGTGACTCCTAGCCGTCTAGGAGACCTTCAACCTCCAAGAGTAAAAACACCACGGAAGATCGCTTGGAGGATGAACTAGTGCTCAAGAACTTGAAATGAATGCACCTAGCACTTTGCTTCTTCCTCTCCTCACCAAAGTAGATCAACAACCAAATCTAGAGGTGGGAGGAAGAGAGGGCTCTATTGAATGCTTGGAAAGTGTTAGAGATGGCTTGAATGCTGCAATGAATGAGCTCAATATAGATCCTAGCCGTTGGGGTGGAGTGGAGGCTTTAAATACTCTTTTTGAAAACTAGCCGTTACTCCACGTTTTGAACTGTCCGGAGACTCCGGACAATTAACCCGGATACTCCGGATTGTCCGGACTCTCTGGACAAAATGTCCGGACACTCCGGACTGTCTGGAATTCGAGGTTTGGCCGAATGGGTTAACCCGAATACTCCGGACAAAATGTCCGGATACTCCGGACTCAGTCCGGATACTCTGGACAAAAAGTCCGGACTTTCCGAGTTGGTGGGCTCGGTTGGAATTCCTGTTTTTGGAAAATGCAAGTATATGAGTGCTAATATGTATGCAAGTTTTGACCTTGAGCACATGCACATCCTAAAACCAATTTTCCGTAGTATCCTCTTAATAGTACAGCTATCCTTAAGACTCAATTCAAAATAGAAATTACAAGTCTTCGTCTTGATGTCGTTTTGTTGAAATATGAAGTACGTAGGAGCGTCCAATGTCATTCCAAGCTTGATGTGATCTCGAGATCTGCATTATTCTTAGTTGAAACATTAGATCTCTTTAATTGTGTCATCATTAAGCACCAAAATAATGAGGGGTCTAGATGCATTTTCAATGTCAATCACAAAGGAGGAAATTACAATTCGGATTAACTATACCCTTATATTTGATATACGATAAAACATAGCATGCAGATTTATAAAGCATTTAAAACAGGTTTATAAATGTAGGATCAATATGCGTCAAGGAGACTTGCCTTCAGCCACGGGAAGGTCGTCGAACGTTGGAAGTCCGGCGGTCGCGTCGGAGTCCTCGGCTACGCGCAAATCGAGGCAATAAATAAATACAAGAAAATAAATAAAATCTAAAAATTACAAAAGTACTATTGGCAGGTAGATCTTGATTTTAGATGAATTTAGAAATTTGAATGGAGTCAATTGGAGTTCGGACGGAGAAGATATGAGCGTCCGAAGTTTGAATTTCGAAAAATTGGAAAACCGGAAATATTCCAAGAATATTCCTTTGTTGACTTTTCTGAATTTTGGGTAGACTTGGGGTCTTATGGCAAGTGGGCCCATGGTGTCATAGACCCATGACCTTCTTCTTGCTTGGGCCATCTCCATGGCCATGGATGGAGCTTGGGCTTGAGGGCTGCGGCATGGCGCAAGGCTGCGAGGCGCACTGCTCTGGCTGGGGCGGCGGCATGCAAGGCGAGCACAGAGAGCTCCAAAAGAACAGAGAACCTGTTTTTCGTTCAAAATCCGAATTTTTGCTCATTTTCGCATGGATTTGGACCAAATAAAATCATGGAATCTCTAGATAACATCCTTAGGAACTCATAGGAGGAAGGAATTGGATTGATTCTCACCGGAGACGATGAATTTGGCGACGAACGGAGCTCCGGCCGAACCAACAAAAACGCGAAATTCGTCTCCAAAACTTGAGGGATCCTAAAATTGATTGAATGGTTAGATTCTAGACTGCCTCACGGTCACAAGGAATCAAGTAGCATGAAGAATGACCCACCGGAGAGAGATCTACGGCCAAGAACGCGAAGAACACCGAAAACGGCAACCCGGCGTTGGTTTTCTTGCTCTAGTAGATGAATGAGTGGGAGAGGCTAAAGGAGGCTCATACCACCGGGATGGGGATTCTTATATGGAGAGAATGGAAGTGGAATCACGCGGAACGGAGTTGAAACGACCGAGTTATGAACATTAATGTCCATTTCGGTTTTTCCTTAATGCGACGGTTTCCGGCGAGATTAGCGGCTAATCAAGGTTGGGAATGGCAAGAGGGCGTCGATACGGATCCAACGGAACCGGCCGTTCGTGATTTGGAGTTGATTTGAGGGAGATATTGGCATTTAAAGTAAGCCCTAGCCATGAATGCTTGTTGAAGCTCTTGCTCTGTCCTTCATGGCTAGAGGTGGAAGACGACACTGTTCATGCCACGTGGTAGCACGCGATTGGCCGAGAATTACGTAAATGAACCGTCTTAGAGAAAAATTAGGAAAAATGGTCTAAAAATTTCGAAAAAAATTTCTAGAGCCATTTTAGAATATTTGGGAGCCAATAAAATTGGTTTCGCAGAATTTGGATGAAATTTGTGGAATTAAATATTCAGACGCGGATTGCGGGCATTAAACAAAAGCCGCGCGAGATAAAATAGGAGAGAAGGTCCAAAAATCCGGGGAATCGTTCCTAAAATCATTTTGGAATATTTGGAACATAATAGAAATGGTTTTGGGATTTTGGAGTATTTTTGGACTCGGGTGAAATTTCGGGTACCGGCGGAAGCCTGAAAATTCGATTTTTCGAACGGAAGGGAATTGAATCCCGATTTTGGATGAGAGTGGATGCCAGGTTAATGTAAACACCAGGGAAACTCCAATTTTGAATTTAATTTATTTAAATTAGATTTTTCTCCAAAAGGCAAAACTGAGGATGTTACAAGCACTATGTAAAGATGGGGCAAATGGATAAATTTTTTATTTCGTCTTGTTGACCTCCTAGGCTGCATTTGGTCTAAATATAGGTAAGGAGATTGCATCATCCATTATATTTGTTGATGGAATAAACCCTACTTGATCTTCTATAATGGAATTAGGGTTGGGAATGGTGATGGTGAGGTTCAACACACTATGCTTCGGCTTCTAAACCAGCTTAATGCTTTTGGAGCACCAAACAAAATTAAGGTTCATTTCCTTCACTGTTAGTTTTTTATATATGAAATTGATTAGTAAATTGTTTGAATTTATACTAAGATGCCCTCAATATCTCTGTCAGGTATGAATGGCAATAGATATCTTCAATTAAACCCTCCCCATGCTTGGCTACATTGACAGGGTTGTTGGCTTTCAAAATCCTAATGAATATGTAAATTGTCTAATGCACCATAGTAATGTTACTTGGTATGAGTACGACACATCAAGTTCATACCGCATGACGATATCAATGCAAAAATTGAGCTACCTATCAGTGCCGCATGATCGGCTCCTCAGCCGGCCACCTCACCCCCCATGCGTTTTTTGCAAAAAAGTCCTCTATTCCCTCCATATTACGTATAGGTCCCTGGAAAATTACAAATAGGTCCTTTGCGATTTTTTGTGAGTGTAAGAATAATTTTTTGAGATTGCGTTTGGGTCCCTGGTTTGGTGTTTTACGGAAAAGCCCATCGCTAGATACAAATCTGAACCAAGCCCTTTTCTAATTTTTCAAAATAGCGAACAGGTCCAAAAATATAACAAATAGGTCCTCATGACTTACGTCCAGGTCCTTTCTCCGTTTTTCTCGAAAAAAATATTTTCGTCAACAGAAATATGTGTACAAATCTATCTCTAGATTTTTTTTCCAAACTCGATCTCTGATTTCTAGCTTTTTTCCCAATTTGATTTCTAATATTTTTCGAAACGTGTATTATTACTCGATCTTATATTTTCCAAAACATGTATTATTACCTGGTAAACACATATGGTGTTATATTTTCCGGAACGATCTCTAATATTTTTATGGTGTTCAACTCGACGTCTACAATTTTTTTGCCAACTCAAAATCTACTATTTTTCGGAACATGTAATATTCATTTTTTTTTTAAAAAAAAGACCCGTTGTTACGCAAATTCGTCGATGGTTCCTACCTAGCGTATTTCCCCCCAAAAAAAACCAAACGAACAAAAAAAACTTAGATCTTTCTATCTTTTACCAGAAATCAAATTTCGCGCGGCGCGGCAACGCGCGCAACCCTGCCTAGTTGATATAAAAAAAGATTGCATAGAAGATGGATGGAGCATTGGGAGCAGAGTAAGGGTGTGTGTAGGCGTCACTGATAAGGCAACATTTAAATTTCTACACTCCTTGTCCACTCCCTTTTCCCTGTTAAAATTATATTCTGAGCTGAGCATTACACGAGTCTTTTCATATCTCTATATTAATATTTTTTAATCAATGTCTACTTACCATTTTATTCTATATAATTAAAATGATATATAGGGTTGGTGTGGATAGAAATTGTAAATGTCATGGCTATCAAAATTCATCCATTTTGGTCCTTAACAATGTATTAAGGTAATACCATAGCTTAATTTTAGTCTTTGTCTCAAGCATGCTGCTGATTGATGACATACTTTGATGGCTAATATGAGATTTGATTTTTTTTAGAAAGAGATTCCTTTACATAATAAATTTGAGTTGATGGTACTCAAGTGGAATTTCATACTACCTATCGGTGTACCATGAAGATTTTCCAGGTTTTTAATATCTAAATGATTTTTTATTTTTCAGGCTAATCTGTAGATTCAGATAATTTCTTATTTGTTTTGCTAGGTTCCTATATTTGTTAGATTAGATAACCTTACTTTTTTTGTTTTTTCTCTAAGAAAGCCAAATTAAACTTCAACCTTACTTACTTTTCAAAGTATATGTATTGTAGGATCCTCATTTCATGCATAAGATGGCATGGTGCTTATGTGTAGGGATGGCAATCTTACCCGATTACTCGTGTACCCACGAGTAAAAACCCGAATAGAGGTGGGTATATTTCTGTTTTATTGCCTGTGAGTATGTTTATGGGGGGCCAAACTTTACCCAACAGGCAAACGAGTACGGGTATGGGGGAGCTTCACCCATACCAGTTTCGTCTAATTACCTGCCACATTCTACTGACATGTGGGCCACAACAGGAACCCAATTGGCCCATGATCCCCATTTTATGATACCTCATATTAGTACTTTATGATTGATGATATCGTGATAGGCTACTTGTAATGTGTGTGATGACTAATGAATTGTTTCTATTTTAATGGTTGAACTTGAGCATGTGTTATGACTGACGAACTATTTTCATTTTAATTGTTAAATTTGAGCATTTGTGCGTTATTTGTCTTCATGTGTTATTTTAATTCTTATTCCTATGTGCATTTGAAATTTTGAATCATTGATAATCATTTTTCAATCAACAGAATGGAGTAGATTTTCATAATTTCGTCGAAAGGATTGTGTTAGTACCATAGCTTATTAGCTCCTAGTGCCATTTGGTTGGAAGGATTGTTGATAGTGGCGGGTAAATAGGTATACACACGGGCGACAAGTATGGGCAAGATTCTTCACCCGTGACCATTCATTAGTATACCCGTGGGGAGATTTTTTCTAGCAGGCATGAGTATAGACGAGCACTACCCATGCCCGTTACAACTGATTACCATCCCTACTTACATCTTAGTACGTTCTCAATGTTTAACTAGGGCTACCGTTTTATGTTGGTCTATTTAGCTATGTCAAAATGATGTTGTCTTTGATAAAAAAAAATGTCTAATCCATTGCAGGTTATTTATATGTGCATCAATTGGTTGCGCTCATGGTCAGTAATGCAGCGTAAGAGGCTCGAGAGATGATGTCAACAGCATGCAGTTGTCTTTATGCAGCGACTAGAGACCTCTTTGTTGGGAACGGCTGGAGATTTCAAACAAGATTGTGCGCAGCTTGATTATTTTTTATCTCCTTTATTTACTTGTTGCAAGAGTTGTTCTTTCTTGAACTTCTAAGTTTGATTTCCTACTTGACAGTCTTTTTAGCTGTAACTTTGAACCTTGTAATAATTGTTTGGTTGTGTGCATCCCAGTATGCAAAGACCGAAAGATTAATATATTCTTCCAGAAAAATATACCCCTCTATGCTATCAACAATGTTTCTTTACTAAAAATTGTCATATACTTTACCTCCCATGTCACGTAAATTATAAAAACACTTCTCCAAACTGTCATAATTACGTATGATGTCACTATATACATTCTGTTTTGCTTCTTGCATAGTATAATGTATGATCAGTCCCAAATGTTGGTCTTATAATCCTGGTTTATAGATCAGTTTTCTAATTGATCAACATTTTCATTTGGAAGTATTGAGAAAGGCTATAACACCCAAAATATGCTGTTTTAATTTTTTAGTGTTCTTGTAGTCGGTGTAGTGTAGCACGTTTATCATCCTAATGATACTATCATAGAGAATAAAAAGAAATTAAAGTACGTCCTTGTACGGAACAGATAGATTAATTATGGCGCAAAGGGTGTTCTCTTTGTGGCTTAAATGACCTGATAAAAGTTGGCTACGCTCCCAGCATCAGTCAATTCATCAGTAGGAGACCATTGCCGGTATGTAGACCAGCAGCGCTCGAACGAATCTTTCGTTACGCAATCTAAGGCCCCGTTTAGCAACCGGGAACCAAGCTGTTTCTACTAGAATCAGGGAGAAACCCAGCCAAACGGGCTAAAACTCGGAACGATTCTCCTCGGAACGTTTCTTCTTTTTCCACATCGTGGCTGAATCACCCTTAACCCCGTTTCTACTAGTTTCTATTAGAATCTGAAACCGTACCAAACGGTTTGCAGAAAGTGATTCTGATTCTACCTGAAACGTTTCTACTAAGAATCTAGAACCTTTTCCGTTTCTACTAGAATCTGCAATCGTACCAAACGGGGCCTAAGTCTGGATCTGAGCTCGATTCAAATACGCTCGATAAGAACCAACAAATCTAGATACAGTAATTTTCAATTATAAAAAAAAAATCCAAGAGTTTTTTTAGGGGCAGAGGATCAATAGAATTTAATATAAAGTAATATTTAACAAATAAATCGTAAACTCACCCAGACTCGTAAGCTCAGAATCAAATTCAAAGTAAAGCTTTTTTCCCCCTTTTTACTACTCCCTCCATTTGAGATTATAAGGTCTATAATTTGAATAGTCTTATCACAAATATAAGGCATGCGTATAGATTTAATGATGTTTTTTATTACACTCACACAAAGTATATCTTTCATCTTCCAAGATAATTAAGTGAAGACATCTACATTATTTTCTCTTATACCTTTCTCGATTTTAATGCAAGCTTAATTCCTGTGTAAAATCAAACTACACCTTATAAACTGGGACGAAGGGAGTATCTAATTCATAGGAGTGGAAATCGAGCCAAGTCGTCGTTTTTTCGAGTTTTTTTTAAATTAACACAGCTTGATTTAATATAATTTTATTACAATTTGAAAGTACTTTTAGAATCGAGTCAACGAGCCGAGTCGAGTCGAGCCAGAGCAAAAACCAATTTCATTCAAAATTAACGAATAATTAATCAAAAAACAAATGTAATTAAAGCAAGTTTAAACCAAACTAACAAGCCTCACAAACAGATTTTTTTCCAACCCTATCTAATTGCTAGCTTTGCCTCGCGATGGGTTGTTGACCAAGCTCTTCCAGAGCCTTCCTTTAATCCTTTCTGCTTTGCTTCCCTACCACAAGGGACTGATTCTTTACTACATCTACCTACTGGTTGGTGGGTAATTAACGAGGCAAGCTACTCTAATCTGGTCATCGTGCAGCTCGTGCCGCCATAGAAAAAGGCAGCTAAATTAATGAACGTTACTTATCGGTCTACAGAAACGGCAACACGAAGAAAGGAAGGTAAATAAGCGATAAAAATAGGGAAGAACTACGGCTCGGATGGAAAGCTTTCCATGGGACACATGGTCGTAATATTTTTTTATGATGCGTGTAATACTTGTGATAACCGCTCGCAACAAAACGTAATAAATCTATCGTAACTTTATAATACTCCCTCCAGTTTGATAATAGATGTCGTTTTGGACATCGACACGGTCTTCAAAACACAACTTTGACCGCTAATTTTTATTATAATATATTTATAAAACCCAATAAAATTATAATATTATGAAAGTACTTCTCGAGACAAATATACACATATAATTTTCATATATCCAATTTAAATATTTAAAAATATATCAATAGTCAAAGTTTTAGAAGTTTGACCATCACTATGTCCAAAACGACATCTATTATCAAACTGGAGGGAGCATTTCTTTGTAATGTATGCAATAAAATGTAACTATAGCTATAACATAAAAAAAATTATGTGACGTCCCATCACAAACAATTCCGATAAAAATAACTACCTTGGCTTGGGCCCAGCTGCCAACGTGTCTTGTATGTCGATCGGAGCAGGTAAAGAATCTGACATTTCCGTCAAACTCTCACTACAGTAGCTCTGTTCGATCCCGTGAAGCAAACCATACCATGAAGTGAAAACGTGCCGTAACTGCTGTTTACGGTTACTGTTTACGTGGGGTTGCCTTGGATGCAATTAAGTTTACCTCTAAGATGCAATTAAGTTTACCTCGGTCTTTGTTCCATATAGTATATCTAGATGCAATTAACTGGTACCCTCGATCGGCCTTGGTTCTTGCAATATCGAGTACAAGGAGCCGAGAACGTTGCGTCAAATGGCTCTTGTCATTTCTGGATTGTTAATCTGCTTGTACTGACAAGTTTTTCCATGCAGTAGGTATGTCAATGTTATGTCCCTCGGTTCAGGGTTTTTATCTCTACTATTATAAAGCAGCAGTTGGTGGCAGTGGTGAGTTCTACTCACGTAATTAATTACCTTGCTTAATTGCCCTGCTTAATTGCCCTGCTTAATTGCTCTACGCAAAAAACGAAGCGTTGCTTTAATTAGCCAGCTTTCGTAAGAAACGAAGCGTTAAAGATAGATGTTTGATCTTGTGAAATAATTTTTTTATTTTTTAATCTTTATTTTTCGTTATCAATTTTGTTTTTCGTAGCAACGCATGGGCATGTAACTAGTATCTCTTAAGAGAGAGAGAGCGGTGTTTCTATGTATTAGTGAAGGAATAATTAATCATTATCTACTTTTTATTAATGTTTTAGTATTTATGTGAATTTTAAACAACCACGCTTGGTATTTCCATGCAGTAGGTATGTTCGACATTCTTGTTGAAGCTACCAAACAGCGTGTGTATTATTATTATTATTATTATTATTATTATTATTATTATTATTATTCTCATCACATATTTCCTGGTGGTTTCCCTGCTGGAGGGCTGCCCACGTCACCTCTCCAGTTTTTTGCGAGAAAGCCCCTCGTCTTCCTCTGAATTACGGATCGGTCCCTATAAAATTACAAAAAGGTCCTTCGCGATTTTTTGTGAGGGTAAGAAAAACGTTTCCAAAAAGCATTTAGGTCCCCCGCTTGTTACTTTACGGGGAAAAAACTCCCATTAAATACAAATCTCGAACAAGCCCTTTTCTAATTTTTCACGGTAGCGCTTAGGTCCAAAAAAATGACAAGCAAGTCTCCATTCCTTACGTCCAGGACCTTTCTCCGAAAAAAACGCGAATTCGTTTTTCGTTCACGCGCGCGGTGTGCGCCGCGCTTATTGACATAGTGCGTAATAAAGTTGGGAGCTTTTGGAACTCAATAAGCTATGCCACGTGTCAGGCAACGCGAAAAGGTCCTCCTGATATTTGTAAATTACGTCTTGGTCCTTTTTCCAATTAAAAATTTAAAAAATACGTCTTCATCCATTTTTCGGCTCCGGTCCATTTTCTCAAACAAAAAAAATTTATCCAAAAATGACACTCCGAAAGACCCTTCGAAAATTTGAAAAACATATTGCGACCCATTTTTCTCCGAATAAAATGCAGGTTCGTTTTTCGTTCACGCGCCGAACGTGTGCCGCACTTATTTAGCCTGGTATGAACTGAAACGTGGAAGCCGAAACGGTAAACGCGCGGTATTATTACCACGAAGCAGGAAGCAGCGATTCGGTCCGTACACGATCAACGATCCGGCATGGAGAGGGACAGGTGTTGACTTGACATGAGGACAACTGGATAAGCGATTTGCCACTGCTACAGCGTGTGGGGTCTCTCACTGCTGTGCATGCTTAGCCACCGCCGAAACGGTCACTATTTTTTAAGGGGTTTGATAGATATTATGGGGATGTTTTGTTTCCTAACCATCCAAATCTAGGAGCATTGAATTATTATTGAGATTCGAGTGTATCGATTACATCTGATTTTATGATTTGATCTAACGGTTGAATTTTTAACCATACGGTCTAAAATTTGGATGTTATCTAAGATAAAAACTTCCGAAAGATGTCTATACACCCTTTTTCTTTTGTTAATTACGTTCGGTAGGGTCAATTTGCATAAATAAAAGTGGGTAGGGGCTAGAACTCTAGAAGGGCTCAGCCTTGACATTTCTACTCCTTCTACAGTATTTCTTCCTCTACACTTCCCGCGAGAAGCGTAGAATAGAATAGAATAGTAGAATAAACGCCTTTAATTATTCGCTAATTTTGCGTGTTACAGCGACACAACTCTGCTCAAATTATTCTCTAAACCGCTGTCTCTCTCGTGATCTCGTCTTCGAGAAACTGCTGCTACATTTTCGACTACCTCTTAAACCTCAAAAAACGGAGCTGGGTACGGCGACGCCTCCTCCGGCCGGCATGGATCACATGGACCCCTCCGGTGTGGAGGCAAATCATCTGGAAGCCTCCTCACCGCTGGCGGGAGGCGGCGGCGGCGGCGGCGGCGGCTGCGTGAATGGCGCCGCGACCAAGCTGCAGAAGGTGTACCGGAGCTACCGGACTAGGCGCAAGCTCGCCGACTCCGCCGTCGTCGTCGAGGAGCTCTGGTAACCAGATCCTACACCAGCTTTTCCTTCTTTTTTTCCTTTCCTTTTTAAAGCTTCTTCCTTCTGATTTTCCGTTTGCCCCCTTAAATTTGTTACCTTTTTCTTGGAATCTAGCTTTCGCTTGTAGTATTGCTTAGTATGCTCTTGTTCATGTGCCACGAGTTGGCTTCCATTAAAACGCGGCTCCTTTCTTGGAGATTTTGGCGTCCCAATAAATGGCTGATTGGGGTTTGTGTCGATGGTTACGGGTGGTGAGATCGATCTTTGAAACTGAGAGCGTTTGTGGCTGGGATTGATGAAGGTGGCAAGCGCTGGACTACGCGCGGCTCAGCCACAGCACCGTCTCCTTCTTCGACGACCCCAAACCGGAGACCGCCGCCTCGCGCTGGAACCGCGTCGGCCTCAATGCATCCAAGGTCTCGTTCCTTCCGCTTTTTGTGCATCGATTGCTACTACAAATCCTCAACAAGGCGATTCTTTTTTGTTTGGACTTCTCCTTTTATTGCTGTGCTGTGTGCCTGTGTGTGTAGCTTGTGTGTAGCTTGATTCATGTTCATGAGCTTGATGCAGGTGGGTCAGGGTTTATCGAGAGATGGCAAGGCTCTGAAGCTGGCTTTCCAGCACTGGATCGAGGCTGTGAGTACAAATTACCGTACAAATCCACTGTTTTTTTTAGCAGCATAGTATTATTCCCTTTGGATGTTGCTGCTTTGCTCATGTTGTCATGTGTGTGAAAAGAGGATACTTTCCAGTATCTGTTGACTTGAAACTTTTTAGTCAGGTGTGAACTTTGATCATAAAAGGTCCACAGCGTGGCGTCGTAGAAGTTCCTGTCCCTTCCTTGCTTAAATTCCCTTTGGAGAATCTTGGATGCAATCGTGACAGGGATGTTCATTTGTTGCTGTACAGATCGATCCGCGGCATAGATATGGGCACAACCTGCATTTCTACTATGATGTTTGGTGCCAAAGCCAGGCAGGCCAGCCGTTCTTCTACTGGTAAGAGATTGTCTGCAATCTGTGTATTTGCATTCTGAGAATTGCGTTATTGGAACAAATCGGCGCATTGTGTATGACAGAAAGAGATTTTCATGTAGGATAAGTATGTTCAGTGTGGCACAATTGCACTGCTATACCCGAACTTTCAGCGAGTCTTCTTTGCCTATGTAGGCTTGATATTGGGGAAGGAAAAGATGTTGATCTTCCGGTGTGTCCAAGAGCTCTGTTGAAGAAGCAATGCATAAAATATCTTGGTCCGGTAAAATATCCTGGTCTTGCTGCCTATCCTTATTCGAGACCATGTATCTTGTTGAAAATATGAGCTATGAATTATGTAGCTCGTTTCTGTATCTTCTTTTTTCTTCTGAAAGTACTACGAACTATGTAGCTCGTTTCTGTTAATAGAAATGGGGGAAACCTCGTATTCAATATTCTGCTACAGCTAAGCCTACCTGGCTCTAACAATTGACTGAAGTTTTGCAGCAAGAGCGTGAGCACTATGAATACATCATCACGGAGGGAAAGCTTATCCATAAACAGTCTAGAGAACCACTTGATACAAGCCAAGATCCTAAAGAGGCGAAATGGATTTTTGTTATGAGCACAGCAAAAATGCTTTATGCTGGCAAGGTAGTTTGCCAACTCTCATAAGGATTTTTTCTCTCATTGCTGTTGTGGACAATGTTATATCATATTTTGGTAGTTTAGTGCTTATTCTGTTATTCATAAGCTGATCTCTTTGTCCAGAAAAAGAAAGGTGTATTTCAGCACTCCAGCTTTTTAGCGGGAGGTGCCACCATAGCTGCTGGAAGGTTTACTTCAGAAAATGGAGTTATCAAGGTATTGTCGGCAACATGCCCCATTGAAATGTTACTAGTCACGCACAGTATTTTGCTTTCCTGATATGACTGCTTATATTGTTCCTTAATCCTGCATACCCGCCATCTGTGGCCCAAAAGATTGATTATTCTCCAGGAGTTGATCACTACTTGTCCTTCAACTTTAAACCATTCTTTTGTGTTTCATGGATTTCCATGACAAATTATTTGAACACACCTCCTTTTGTGAGGACAGATTAGAAAATACCTGAAGATTGGGTTGTATTTATGTATTATGTCCACACGATTCTGAATGTTGCATAATGGACCAAACTAGAGTTTTCTAAATCTATTTCTTATTACCCCTAGAACTAGAGTTTTCTAAATCTACTTCTTATTACCCCTAGTATGATCAAAGTATCTGCTTATAATGCTTTGGCCAATATGCAATTTATGAGGACATCAGACCATGGATTCTACTTCCCGGGTTGCGTTGGTGCGTTCTTCTGATCTAATGATGGTCTTCTGATTTCAGTCCATATGGGCCTACAGTGGCCACTACAAACCAAGTGCAGAGAACCTCAGTAACTTCATGAACTTCCTTGAAGAGAATGGAGTTGATCTGAAAGAAGTTGAGGTACACCACTTTCGGACCAGCGCAACCTTAAAATACTCCCTACATGTGTTGAATATAAGATGGTTTCATTTAAAGCGCTTGTTTTGCGTATTCAGGTGCGTTCATCCACCAATGAAGACTACTATGAAGATCCAGTGCCTAATTACACACAAAAGTCTGCTGCTAATATCGTGGCGACCAATCCTCCACAATTGATTCTCACTCCAAACATGATAGAAGAAGACAAGGCATCTGGGCCATCTCCACAAACCGAAGTTGATGAAGGCGACAAGGTTCCCATGGAGCAAGCCAAGCCAGCCTACCAAAGAACCTTATCAGGTGGCCTGCAAAGCCCTAGAGCTGCCGATGTCCCACAGAAGGCGATTCTCGATAGGGCGAATTCCAAGAGAGAGTCAAAATCCTACCAGCTTGGCCACAAGCTGTCCCTGAAATGGAGCACTGGGGCTGGTCCAAGGATTGGATGTGTGAAGGATTACCCAGTGGAGCTCAGGATGCAAGCCCTGGAGATGGTAGACCTCTCACCAAGGGCATCAACTCCTTCAACCTGCAGGAGGTTACCGGCATGCCTCTCACCCACCTTGCCAACATCTCCTCTCGCGCCAATGCAGGCCTCCCTGCCCCAGCCAAGTTAAGAGTAGCTTATGGTAGTATGTTACTGGTGTGCACAGCGGCAAGAGGCCATGGCAGTTAAGCTGCTGGTGTAGTGGCATCGCCATTGTTGTTCTGCATCGCCATCCTTGGTCCCGAATGCGAAGGTCAGACATGTGGTTCGTACTTGCTGCTTTTACGATGTCGTCTCTCTGTGTGCCGAACAATCACTTATGTCACGTAATCAGACGAGCCTGGACAAGCTTGTAGCTAATAATATGATAATGATGTGTGTTCGATTACGACAATCAGGAAAGATTCTGGGACAAAACCTGAAGTCATGGTTGATTTGACAGGGAAAAGAAGTGCCGACTGCAGGTTGCTCTATAGCCTTTCTGAATGGACACATCACAGCTCAGTACCCAGCAATAGTTGCTACTTAGTCACCACCAGGAGTTTCAAATTCGTTTTGGATTAAATCTTGTCACCTACCGAAATCTGAAATTTCGTTGAAATCTCGTTATTTCGAAAGAAATTTGAACGAAATACAAAAACCAAAATTTAAATCCGGTCAAGTTTTAATCAAATCTCGGTCCATTTCACCGAGATTTCGGTCCATTTCACCGAGATCTCGGACTTTGAATTTTTTAGGGTTTTTTCAATTTCGTTGGAATTATGATCTGCCGACTGTCTCACATGGAAATGACACGAAGAATCCAACCCGATCAAAAAAATTTCAAATCTCGGTCAAAAAACAGAGATTTCGGTCCATTTCACCGAGATTTCGCCGAAATTATAGGATACTGTAGCACTTTTAAATTTCTTTAGGGTTTTTTAATTTCGTCGGGATTATAGAACTCGGGGGGTCCGAAATCCAAAATTTCGCAAGATTTCGGCGAGAATTTGAACCCTGGTCTAGTGTAGCCCCTGCATCTACAGTGAACACACACTATGATCTGTTGTTCCCTCAGATGTTTAGGAACCCTGCAAACGCATGCAGTTGCAAAGCTGTGGTCTCGCGTCGGGATACAGTGCAGGCAGCAGAGACGTTCGTAGCCTGGTTGCAATGATTCAACGCAAAATCACCATCAATTGGGCATTCAAATTAGACCAGAAAATACATATCGTCCAACTGGACCAATGAAAAAAATGTTCACATCAGCTGTACATCTGCTCTGCTGCAAGAATTATTGTTGAGAAAGAGGGGACTCGTATCCTAATCCTACAGGCTTAAAACTAATTTGAATTCCAGCTATTAGCAAAATGAGAAGTACGGTCCCCCAATCAATTGCGAGTTGGTTTAATTTCCGGTCATAGGGAAATAATCTTGTATGGATTATTTTTGGTTCAGTTGGACTATCGGGATCAGAATGTGCAAATCTGAACCCTCTATGCATTCCACACTAGTTCAGGATCACGCTAGTGCACACAGTCTCAACATAGATAAAATATCACAATCATACACAGCGAAATAATAAATAAAGATTTTATCTATTAATATAACATGTTTGGTTAACCTTATGGTCAACTTACAACAATACCACAGGCAACTGACTGGACCCGCACCCTAACTATTCGGCTCCTCCTGGTACTCCTCCTCAAGAGTTAGTGTAGACTCCTCTTCAACTGGTGTTTGAGTTGTTGCAAGGGGTGAGTATATAAAGCACTCAACAAGTTATGCACATAATGCAAGTTTATTATCTACATACATGTCTTATTTCAAATGAATGGATAAAGTGGTTGTTTTGCAATAAATCAGCATTTACAACAATTACAATAAAGAGATTGAAAAATAGTAAAATAAGTAATAACAATAATAAAATTTTTAGTTATTTTACAAGTAAACCATTCCTCGTCCTTAAACCAGTTTCCATTTTTCCCGAGACAACCTGCCTCCAGTCCCAAGTTCATTTTATCAAAATCTAACCCTTGACAGTAATCCTCAAGAATTGTTCAATACCGTGGACACGGCTATTCGAATAGATTTGATACTCTGCAGAGGTTATATACTTTACCCATAAGATACAATCAATTCACCACAAAGATGAATAATTGTAACAAATCCTTTTAAAAACTTCTATCCTGGCATGTGAACCTCTTCAGTATTGCCTTCACTATTCTTCCTTCACACAGAGCCGAAGTATAGGACCGATATATACTGTTGGATCGACATCAAGCCGCAGTAGAGGCATCCACCCCACACAATTACACCCATGTGTAACCATCACCATAAGGTATCACATGCAAGATATTAGTAACTTACTAAACTAGGTATGTCCCATTTCAGACAGGTGGTTGTACGTTTGGCCCAGTTCAAAGGCTTGCAAGGTTAAATCCTTAATTGACCAAGGTAAGACTTCATTCTCTCAACATTTGGCACACAACCCTCACATCACTCATCAATCTATTGCCACACATGCCCACCATGACACACAGTCTCTTGCTACTTGTCCCAGTCTAAATCATTTTTCACCCCAGTTGATTATTGTGCAACACATACCAACAATAATTCAACTTTCATGTAGAACCACACTGACCTATACGTATCAACATCATCATGTAGCATCATCACACCATTTTGGAAACACCTTCCATATTCCATTAATCATTATTAAGTATGTATTTCCAAAATGATATCAATAACACGTTGCATGTCTAAGCAAACTAGTACGTTTTAGTAACCCATGTTGGCAAATTAATAGCATCCAACTAATAAACAACAATCCTAGGGTGACAAACGAATCATGGTATACAAGTATTAGTGACAAGGTGGCATAAATCAAATAGGTTGATTAACTATTCTCAAATTAATTGAAAATCATTTTTAATTGAATTAGCATGCAATAACTTAAAACGACATAATTTTAAAACATGGATCAATATGATTAAAGCACAACTTGCCTTAGAAAATCTCTTGTTCCTACTCTGGGCCTTGCTCTTGGATTAGTACTTTTCCCTCGTATCCTTCAGGCACTTCAACGTCTACGCGTAACGAATAAATAAATAAATACTAAAAATATATAGCAATGCAACTCCAAAAATCTAATAAGATTCACCATTAAATAGAGCAAAATTTTATAAATTTTTAGGCTCTAGAATCACCTCAATCGAAGTTCGTATGAGCAAGAACAAGCAATTTGAAGTTTGAAAATAAACTAAAAAGAATAAATTGAATCATTTGATTTATTTTGCTACTGGAAATTCGCAATAATAGTGTCACCATGACGTCACTGGACACGTGGCCCAATCAGATAGCCGTGCGATCTAAGATCTAACGGCCTAGATTAGTTCTAATCTACGACGATGAATCCTTACACGATGCAGCCATGTGGCAGTAGCTGGACACTTGGATCCAGATCGGACAGTTGATGATGCTCGAGATGTTCTGGTGAAGCTCGTTGGTGACGTCTTTGAAAGTGCATTTAGGCCCCTAAGTGTGTTTTGGACTATTAATGATAAATGATTAAGGGACTAATACGTTCAATGAGTTGATGAACAGGTGGAAGTCCCAAAGGAAGACCTTCTACAGACGTTGGCGACCCTAAAAAGTTAGAAGAAAGGAAGACAGTATCACTTAGTTATTAAGTTACATTTTGTTGAGTAAATGGGTATGCCGTACTATTAAGAGGGCTGCAACATAGATGGTCAAAGATATGTCTCTATGCTCAGATGAATATTAGCTAGAAAAAGTTGAGAGGCATGAGTCATAGCACATTCACCGAAATTGGTTTTAGTTGTCTGGAAATATCGGAATTTTCGATCAAGTGATCGGATATTTTGATCCATCAAAATGTCGGTGCTCGGTAGTCTAAGTTTCCGATGCCCCTTTGCAAGGATCGGAAGTTCCGACCCATAGAATCGGATAGTCCGATTAGGCTTAAAGCTGAAAAAGTGCTTATCTAGATAGATCGAATGTTCCGATCGAGAATATCGGATAATCCGATATGTGTAAATTCCACTTGTGTACAGAGTTAGGGTTTGAAGCATATCTAGAGTTTTAGCCAAATCGAATATTTCGATGGTTTGATCGAATGTTCCGATGTGTGGCTGGTTGGAGGCATAACGACTAGTTTTTACCTCCTCCTATAAATATCCCCCAACTCTCCCCTTTGAAATGGTTGGCCTCTAGAGCAGTTCATTCACATCTTTAAGGCTTTTCTCTCTTCCTCCTTTTTGATATTTGTGATCTATTTCTTGAGAGAGGTGTGGGAAGTGAGATTGAGTGCTAAAGACAAATAGATTGAGACATTCATCTTGAGCACTAGAGTTCATCTGCAAGATTGAGTTCGCGTTGCATTTATTACTCTTGGAGGTTGAGGGCTCCTAGATGGCTAGGAGTTGCTCACGAGCACCCGGAGATTGTGGTGTGTCGTGAGAGAGTTTGTGAAGGTTTGATTTCGCCTCCGAAAGGGAAGAAATCAAGAAATGAAGCCAAGTCTCAAGTGTGACCAAGATTGGCGAGGAAAAGGGTTAAAAAGACTCGGCTCAAGTGTGACTGAGCTTCCTCAACGGAGACGTAGGATCCCCTCAAGGATCCGAACTTCGGGAACAAATTCATCGCGTCTCCCCATTTGGTTATTTCTATTTCGTTGTGCATTTCGCTTTATTTAGATATCTATCCGTGAATTGTTCTCCATAGATACGCTATTTCTCGCTTGCTAGCTTTCTTTAAGTTGTTGGTATCTACTTGTGCTAGCCTTGAGTAGGAATCGATTTGCATCTAGGCAAAACTCGCTTCGTTACTCTCTAGTCTTTGGACTAATCGGACATTCCGATAGTAATATCGGAAGTTCCGATTAGGACCGGAAGTTCCGACCCTCTTATCGGAAGTTCCGATCCGTTTTTCGCTGCAATTAATTTAAATTAGTTTTAAAAGCCTATTCACCCCACCTCTAGGCTACTATCTCATCTTTAAGTCCTGGTCGTCGACGAAGAAGAGGACCGAGGTCACAGCGTTTACACTCCTTTCCAGCGAAGTGGAATGTCCTGTCCAGCGCGTCTCGTCGTGATGATCTCCAATCCGGGCACTCGAGCGGCAAAAGGACGTCGATGGCGACAGATTTCAGCAAAAACTGCGGTGCTGCCCTAATGACTCCGACAAGCAATTCTCTGCGAACAACGGTGCTCCAGATAGCACAGCCTAGGGTTTCATGTTCAACTCAAAGCGGCAATTACAACGAGGTGCTCCACACCTTAAATAGCCTAAGAATCTATGGTCCACACGGCGGGGGAGATGAACGTTGCCGCGGTTACGCGGCGGAGAGTCCGAGCTGAGGACGATAACCGGTAGCCGTACACGCGTCAAGATCAACGGACAGGATCGCCCCGATGCGATTCAATCCGAGCCAATCACATGCGACGCGACGCGGCTCATTTCCTGCCGTTGGATCAAAATTCAACGGTTACCGCGTTCAGGCTAGGGTTAGGGTTTGGTGCGGCGTGGGCTAGACCATGTTGGCGGCTAATGGGTTGGACCCAATGGGCTTGGCCCGCTAGGGTTTAGGATTTTCTCTAAATTTTATATTTAAAATATTTCTAGTAATTCAAATAATTCGAGAAAAATAACAAAATACCAAAAAAAATTCTAAAAAATACTTTGAGACATTTTGAGCTCAAATAAAATATTTATAACCAAACTTTATATAAATTTTTTGAATATTTACATAATTCAATAAAAGGATTAATTCAAATTAATTCCAACTAAACCCAAATATAAAAGCAAAAATTAGAAATTAGGATGTTACATATACTTAGCACATAACCATCTTCTGACGAGAACAAAAACGCATACCTTGTTCCACTTGGCAATGAGGTTACGGTCAGCATGGCCCTGGTCAAGGCAGAACTCGTACAGCTCCTGCGAGATATCCTTCCTGTCCTAGTAAAGATCATACAAGCATCGTCTCCTCTGGTGATTGATCTTGGAGATGGGACTTCAACAGTTCGTAGACTCCTTATAAGGCAAGAGGATCGCAACCAAATTACTACCGGTAGTATTTATCAAAATCTACATATGTTGCATCGAAATGTGAAGCAAACACATCAGCACAATCGAGCCGTCACAGCCTAGCTATCAACAGTAATCCGCTTTCTACAGAACCATTGCGAGCAATGGCGGACCCAGGAATTTTTTAGAGTCCGGGCACGCTTAAAGAAGGACAACAAGTTCAAAGCTATTTAAATTTTAGTTGCTAACTTTTTATACAATTTAGGATGTTTTTTACAAGACGCTAGTAAAGCTTGTAGGTTCAGGCTCTATATTTGTGTTTCTAATTTGAAGATTGTACTTGCCAGGTTGCGTGAATATAAGATTTAGATGTTTGTTACATGGGTTGAGCCCGGGCCCGGACCCGGGCTAGCCGGGCCTTGGGTCCGCCCCTGATTGCAAGGATGTGGAAAACGCAGTACAGTCGAAGTTAAAAATGGGCTAAACCAAACCAAGATTCTCTACATCTAACTCCAATTCTTACCGCGTGCAAACCTGATCTAATCCCCCCCGCACAAATCGAAGGCCAGCGCAGAACCATCGCACCCTTCACAGGAATACCAAGCCAGAAAGGAACAGAAAGAGGAAAAATTTACCGCTGTAAAACATATACACGCACGTCTGTGACAATGGTACATGTTAGCTGTCTATAAGGATAGTCACATCAGATTTTGGATAATGTGGAGGGGAGAGAGAGAAGAGAGAAAAATATATTGTCCACTATTTAACAGACACCTTTATAAACAGTTTTATAATGTGTATACCATTGTATAGACAGTTTATTAATCATATAAAACATCATTACAGACAGCTGTAAATTGTATAAGTTATCTTTAGTACTGTCTGCAGATGATATTAAAGTATATTATAGATAGCTATCGTCTATACCGCTGTACATGTCTCTTTCGTTGCCCGGACGAGAAAGAGAAGAAATTTAGGGCTCCGCCGCGGGGACGAGGAACAGGTGGCCGGAGGAATCGGGAGGAAAGAAACCGGTGCGCGAGGTGGCGCCCAACGGCGGGCTTAACCAGGCCCATATTGCGCCGTGAAGTTATTGGGCTTTTTCCATCGTAAGGGCCAGCATGGCTACGTGACGGAGAGGCTCATGGGCCAGAAATATTTGCTTCCCAACCATTTCTGGCCGTTAGATCCGGTACGTACGTCGCGTTGCTCTGTGATGGGCCGCCGAAGTCTCGAAGAAGTCTTGATCTACCCTTTTGGGAAAAAATTTCGTATTTGATTTGACCTTATTCACAGAACGATATAATATTCACGTATTTACAGAAAAATCAATCATACCTAAAATTTGAAATTCCGTTTTTGAATACCGGAATTTCGAATTCTGGTTTCTGCGTATTCGGATTTTCAAAAACCGAATATTACATATTTTTAAATTTAAAAATTAATACCCGGATTTTGAATAACCGAGTATGCATATTCGGAAACTGATATCCCGATTATGCTATATCCGATTTCTCAAAAACCGGGTATGGATACTGTCAGTTACATCACGTCGTGACTCGTCAAGTGGCTACCGGAGAAAGGATACACTGTCAAGGCCACAGCGAGGAATACAGACATGCACGGACGCACAAAGCTAGTGATTAGCTCTTTTGTGTGTGTGTGTTAGGTAGAGTTTGTGATTTGTTAATGGCGAGGGCGTGCAGATGACCCGAAGAACGCGCACCTGAATGCGCACTCAGAAACGGGTATGGCATAACCGGAATCTCAGCTTTCGAAGATGCATACCCGATTTTCGGTCAAAATCAGTCAATTTTATTATTATTTTTTTGTTCAAAAAATTTGATTTCAACGCTCTTCGATTTTGATGATTTTTTCTGTTTTCGACTCGATATTGCCGATTTTCAAATTTCAAACTGTTTTTTCAAATTCAATATTGTTAGCCCTGGGCTAAGTGTAATCTAACAGAATATAGCAAGTTTTCGGCCTCCTCCGCGAACCACGTCGATTTCAACCGACGCGTTCACTTCGTGCGCGGCAACGTCGCCCGTTTAGACTAGCCGGTGATACGGCTTAAGTATTTTAATGGCGTCAGTTGCCAACAACACCCGTGCGGCTCAATGGTAACATGTCTCACCTTCAAGCCATCGGTCATGGTTCAAGCCCCGCTCGCGCGATTTTTACCCAGCCAACGCGTGGCTCGTTATTTTTGCGAAAAGGTGCCGTCCTTTTTTCGGGGAGGCCTCCGAAACTTCCGAAATTAGTTTTTTACCCGCATAAGTCCCCCGAAAATTACATATTAGTCTATTTTTTTACAGAGAGACCCCCAAAAATTCCAAGATTAACTTCTTTTTTGTCGGTGTTTCGAGCACCGGCCAATGAATTTGTATAGGTAAAAGGGGGGTGCACGCTCCCTCTCCTCGACGGCTTACTCGGGTGAGCACAAGATGTATACTGGTTGAGTGAGCGTCCCTACTCGGTTCGTGTGGGTTTGATTGTATTGATTCCTTGGTTGTCGTTGTCTTACATGCTCGCTTTCCCTCACCTTTATATAGGCGAGGAGGAGGTTACTGTTAGCAGAAAGAAAAAGAAAAAGCGTGCTCTTAATTAAGCGCAAGTAAGGCGGTGATGGGGAGCGCCAAGCTCCTTGCCACGCCTGCGGTCGGCGTAGTTCTTCTGCGTCGCTCGTAGTAAATCGCGAGTTGAGGGACTTGTCTTGCATGCGTCATCATTCGACCCGACATTTAATCGATCGTCGATCATAATAAAGGCGGCTTCTTCAGAGATTTGACTTGGTCATTCCTCGCCCGGTAGTGGCTTTGGGCCCACAGGCCAAGCTGGATTCGGCCCATGCGCTTTTTGGGCGTAGGGTACCCTTAGCACAGGTACCGTCGGTAGCCCAGAGCCCCGTCTTGGTCGGAGAGAGTGCAGGGGTCTTGTTCCGTCTTAGTGATCTTAGTGATTAAGCCTTGGCACGATCGAGTCTCAGGCCAGGGTGGCGTGGCTTCCGATGAGTCTTGAGCCCAGTGGTTGGAGCGGTCGGGGGAGTTTCGCCGGGTTTGGTCGGAAGAGTCTTCGGCCAGGTCTTGTGGCTCTTCGATGAGTCTTAACCAGTGGTCGGAGAAGCCCAGTCGGGGGTTCCTAGCAGTCGTTGCTTTGATGTCGGGGAGAGTCCGTCGCGGTATATATCGTGCCGGAGTCGTGCGGTACAGCTGTGAGCATACTGGCGAAGATATGGCGCGGTTAATGCCTTGTTGCGCGATGGAGCGATCGCCACTGGCAACCGCGTGGCGTGTGGTCGCCTGGCGGGTGCGTGGCGCCGGTCGTGCCTTGGTATGATGGTAGCCACTGGCGGCACGTGGCGCCAGGTTAAGTATGATGGTGGCCCATGCTGGCGACCACGTGAAGCGCCCGGGTTGAAGCGCTGTAATGGCGAAATCGCCTGCATAGCGACACCGTAGCGCCCGGGTTAGCGCGCAATGGTGAATCGCATACAGCGGACCACGTAAGCGCCCGGGTCGGCCGCCGGCCTTGATGAAGGCTGATCGCCCAATGGCGGACCACGTGGCGCCCGGTCAGCCGGCCTTATGATGGATGTTGTCGCTCTGGCGAGCTGGCTAAGCGCCCGTGTCGGCCGCGCCGGTAGCGCCAACCATAATCGCCTGGCGAACCGCACGTTGCGCCCGAGTCGATGCCAGCGCCTTGATGGTAGTCATACCCCAGCCGTTTCCACGATAGGCGCCGGTCGGCCGCCCGGTATGATGGGCCTGTCGCCACTAGCGGCTCACGTGGCGCCCGGTGGCCGAGGCGCGCGATGGGCTCAGTCATACTGCCACGCGTGGTGCTGAGTCTACGTCCACTTTTTCGCCCGTCCGTGGTGGGGACTGGAGGGTGAAAGCAGCGCTTGCCTTACGTTGGCTCGGCGGCTCTCGTCAGGGGCTACAAGCGAGTGATCGGGTGGAACACAGGAGGCCCCCTCGCGAGGGTCCCCTAGCGGACAATCCGTAGCGGGCGTCACGGCCCCGAAGCGATCCATAAAGAATCTTTCCTTACTCGATCCGTATCCGGACCTTGGATCGTTCGTTGATCCAAAGCGCGGTAGCTGCCACCGTCGGCAGGTTCGCGGAAGGCGTGAGTGTGATCCCGGGCGTGAGTTAAAGCGATTAGGTCGTCATGACCCAACTAGGGGCCGGCCCATTGGGGGCTTCGCCTTGTCCTCGCCTCTTGCCCATTTTTCTTTGTGGTGGATATGTCGCCGTCTCTTGCTTATCTTTCTTTATGGCCAGTGGCGAGGTTTTTGTTCAAGCAGCGAAATGGCGGTGCCCGGTTCCGGCGTCGCTTGCTTGGCCGGCTTCTACGCCATAGTTTTCCGAAAAGTGCGTCGTCATGAATCTTGGCGGGTATCCGGCCTTGTCGCCGTTTGGCCGGATCGCTATAAATAGGCGGAAGGTGAGGGACTTCGTTCGACAACGTTGAGGCAATTGTCGACTTGCTTTTATGGTGCCTCGCTCTCTCATTCCGTTCTAAGGATGAGAGCCCGCCGTCGATGAGATCATTGGGACTCCTTCCAACGAGGCGGAGAGGATGAGGAGGAGTTAGGCGGTGGCCGATCTTATGCTTGGCCCCGTCGGACAGCGAAGGGTTGGCGGGAGGCTATTTGGAGGCGGGAGGCGGAGGAGGAGGAAGCGAGCGAGCGCGACAAACGTGATCGTCAGTGAGAACGCCGCCATGGCGCTGAGCAGTGGGGCGGGCGTAGTCCTCCCAGCGCTCCTTCTCCTTGGGAGCACAGAGTCGGCCGCGACATCTAGGCTCTTGGCAAACGGCCGTCTTTGCCCGATCGCCCGATCGTCTTCAGCGTACTCTTCTCGACGGCCGGTCCCCACATGTGTCGGACTCCAAGCTCCAGGGAACCATAGAGGTCACAGGGCGGCGGCTGCCAGCTTCTTGAAGGTGCGTCAGGCGGATCAGGGCTCTCTGCTTTGCCCAGTTTGGCGACCGGCTATTTTTGCCGTGTCGCGGCAAAAATTGTCTTGAGGAAAATGAAGGCTGTGTTTGGAGAGGACGATAAGTCAGGAGATCAAGTAATGAGGAAGACCCTTTAAGCGAAAAAGCTTTCTTGGTTTTAGATTTTCTTGTTTCTAAAGAATGTAAATGCCGTTGAATTGGAAGAAAATAAAGGTGTTCGAGTTTTACATGTATTTTTAAGCTATTTTTCGGTTTGTTCTTTGGTAAGAAATCACGGGGTCATGGTTCTTGGAGTCTGTGGGGACCAGGCCCGATGATCGACATGTTCGGCGTTTCGAAAAAGTAGGAAAAAACAGGTTTTAAGCGGCGTTAGTTCCCGAACAGGCAGAATACCATCCGGATTACTGTCTCTTTTTCCTTGGCGAGATACCATACATGGCGGCTTGCGTGGGGCGTGGGCCGTGGTACTCGGGTTGGAAAGAAAGAAAAACGATTAGGTCGAGCCGAGATGGCGGTTGAGCCAGGTATGTCGGCCAGTGGAAAAAGTGCTACAGCGTAGGGCCGGTAAAAAAGGTGAACATGGTAATGAGCGAGGGTAGAAAAAAGGGCTAAGGGTAGAATCGTCTTAGCTTTTCAATGTTCGAGGCGTTTGACAAGATGTTGCCATCGGGATCCTTGGCCCGGTAAGTGCGGTCGAAGGACCTCTACTGATGAAGGGACCCTCCCAAGGAGGAGAGCTTGTGCTTGCCTTTGTTGGGTGAACTGGCGCGAGCAGGTCGCTTTGTGTTGAGCGGCTAAGCCCCTCTAACCTTGCCCGGTCGTAGGTAAGCGTCTTGATGTCTGTAGTATTTAGGCTGGCGAGCAGCCAGCGACATCTCGCTTCATCGGCGGTCGGCCAGTCTTGCTTTGGGACTTCGAGCCGAGGTCTCGTTGAAGGCTGAACGCTTTGGCGCCGTAGTCAAGTCGGTTGGTAAGATGGCTTACGCTCGAATGCCAGGAAGCAGCGTGAACCCGGTCGGCCGGGTCGGGGTGGTCGTAAGCTCCAAAAATGCGGAGTACCTCGGCGCCCAGGCGTCCGCGTACTTCTTGATCGATCGAAGATCGCGGCTTGAGCCCTTGGAGGATCATGCGTTGCGCGTTCGACTTGGCCCGTTGCTCGTGGGTGGCGGCGGCCGCCCAATCCAGCGGATCTTTGAAAATTGTCATGAGCTCGAGAAACTCCTTTCGTGACTGCGTTAGTTGTCGGTGATGATGAGTTCGGGACTCCAAGCGGTGAAGCGATATTGCGGATGAAGTCAGCATACTGTTGAAGTGATTGTTGTGATCGGCACGGCTTCCTATCCACTTGGTGAACTTGTCTCGCAACCAGCGGTGGGTGAAGCCCGAGGCGCTTTCTTGAAGGGCAGGCAGTCCCGAGTCCCCAAGCGAAGGAGCCATGTGATAGGGATCGTTTGGAGGGCTTGTGGCCGGGAGGTGAGTTTGTCGGCGAAGAATTGGCACCCTTCGCCGCGTCCGGATGATTTGCTTTCCGGAGTCGGCCACGGCGGTCGGCGATGAAACCATCGGAAGGCTTTCCCGGAGCCAGGCCGTGACCAGTGGTGTCGCCTTAAACCCGCAGTGGATGTCGGCGGGTAGCTCTCTTCCTTGGTCGGCCGGGATACACTTGGAGGATCGGAGGAGCTCATACTGTAAGTCGTTGCGTCGATCTGAAGAGATTTTGCCGAAACGGCGGCGGCGGGCCTCGGTTGGAGTGCGTCGGGGAGAGCCGTCGATCAGTGCCGTCGATGAAGGATTCCTCCAATCGGTCTTGTAGTCATCGGGGCGTTGCAACCCGGCTCGACCCAGCTCGGTAACTGTCGAATTAAACAGCGCGTCGTAAGGCGTCGGTCGGGATAGAATCTTGGTGTAGGTCGAGGGCGAAAATTCTGGCGGACCGACCCTCTGCCGGAAGCGAGACGGCCAGGTGATCGGCCTCTCCGTTGTTCCGCTTTGTAGCTATGATGGAGCTCAAATCCTTTGAACTTTTGCTCGGTTGCGTACCTCGGCTTGATGAGCCGCCATCCGATCGTCGCCAGGTTACTGCGGCCTTCATGACTTGATCGGCGACCAGTTTTGAGTCGCCATGCGCGCAACATGAGCTGCGAGGTCGGCGATCGAGGAGACGATAACGAGGCCTCATACTCGGCGACGTTGTTGGTTGCGCGTCGAAAAGTAAGCCGGGATGGCGTCACCAGAAGCTTGTTCCCAAGTGGTGAAGAATGGCGACCCGGCCAGCTCGTTTTTGGTGAAGAACCGTCGAAGTACATCGTCGATTACTCGAGTCTTGGCGGAGAGTGGGGCACTGAGCCCCGGTCCACTTTCGGCCAGTCGGCTAGAACAGAGATTTTATGGCAGTCAGGGACATAGGATATATCATGCGCGTTGAGCTTTCAGTGCCCTTGGCAATTCTTCAGGGCGTCGGCGGTTGTGGATGACCTCGGCCAGAGTGGTAGGAAGTTACCCGCGGAGAAGCGTGGTCTTTGGTTGAAGTAGTGTACGGCTTCCTTTACCGTGTCGGAAGCTGCGTAGAGCATCTTACGAATCTGGTGCAGTGCCTTGGACTCGGATGCCGCTAATAAGTAGACGGCCAGTTGGATCTTAAGGACCAGCCCTTCTTACGCTTCGCTCGCGACAAGTGCCGTCTTGGCGACCTGGAGTCGTGGCGGCAATGTAAATGTGAGAGGCTCTTACAGCGGCAGAGCGCCGGCGGGAAAGTGGTGGGGAAGACCTTCAGCGTCGAGCGTCTGAGCCTCCTCAGATCCGGTGAAGTGGTCGGATTTCCTCGGGGAGTTTGTATAGGGGGCAAGCGCGTTCGGCCAGAAGCGGGATGTGAAGCGACTTCGGGGCTAGGCACCCGTCGACCTTTGGGCCCCTTTGGGAGGTTCTTGATCGGCCCCATCCTTAAGATCGCGGAGATCTTGTCTCGGTAACCCGATCGCGCTTCGGAGATGATGAAGAGTAGCTTCCATAGGTACCCAGCGCATTTCGGGGTTGAGCGATCTTGGAACGTCGAAGGATTCGCGAAGTCTCCTCGGATCGGCGATGATGTCATTTGGTCTTCCTGGTCTTGACAGCGATGTATCGTCGGCGTCGCCTCGACATTCGCGGCCCCGTCTGGTCGGAAAAGCGGTCTGCATGCATCTACGGTATGTAGCGCGTTCTTCCAGGCCAAGCGGCATTGTCCGCGTAGCGAGCGAAGCCGTCTGGAGTGATGAAGGAGGTCGCGGTGGTGCGTCTTCTTTCATCGCGATCTGGTGGTACCCTGAGTAGGCATCGAAAGGGCGAGGATTCGCACCTGCGGTGGAGTCTACCATTTGGTCGTCACGAGGCGAGAGGAATGGATCTTTCGGACATGCCTTGTTGAGGCTTAATGTAGTCGACACACATTCTCCATTTCCGATCTTCTTTTTACAACACGAGGTTTGCTAGCCACTCGGGGTGGCGAACTTCTTTGATGAACCACTGCTGGCCAAGAGCTTGGCTATTTCCTCCCCCTATGGCCCGCAGCGCTTTCCTTACGTCGAAGCGGCGCAGGTATTTGGAGCGGCTAGTCCTAGACCAGTAGGATGTTCGAGGAGTGCTCGGCGACTTCCCTCGGGATCCCGGCATGTCGGAGGGCTTCCATGCGGCGTCGGTTAGCAGCGGAGAAATCGGCGGCGCTTTCTATTCGGAGAGCGTGGTCGATCCAGTCCAGCAGTTTTAGTCGGGTCCTGCAGAGTCGACCTCGTCGTCTTTGTGTCCTCGGCGGACTTGAAGGAGCCGGTCCGGACTTGCTAGAGTCGGGAGCGGACTGGAAGAATCTTGGC
The DNA here is from genome assembly GCA_036346355.1 of Rhipidocladum racemiflorum. Lineage (NCBI taxonomy): Eukaryota > Viridiplantae > Streptophyta > Magnoliopsida > Poales > Poaceae > Rhipidocladum > Rhipidocladum racemiflorum. The sequence goes on from CM070591.1 coordinate 60,538,794, forward strand.
TTTCGGGGCGGCGGCTTCGATGGATCTGGCGGCATGAGGCCAACTTCCTGTATCTTTCGCGGCCGTGGCGAGGTGGAAGAAACAGATTCTGATGATCACCCAGCGCGGCCGGGCATCTTGGCTTCGAGGTAGGTGTAGTTGGGGATCGCCATGAACTTCAGCGTAGCATGGTCTCCCAGGATGGCGTGGTAGGAGCCGGGAAAATCCACGACCTCGAAGTGAGGGTCTCGGTGCGGAAGTTAGCAGGGCTCCCGAGCGTGTGAGCCAGTCGACACCTGCCGTGGTGGGCCTGGCGGCGGAGCGGCCGTGAAAGGGCGCTGCAGCAGTCGGAGGCTCGGCGGGGGGATCCCCATGGCGTCGAGGTCTCAGCGTAAAGGATGTTGAGGCTAACTGCCGTAGATCCATGAGCACCTTAGTCGGTAACCGTTCCCACGATGGGATCAATAATGGCGGGTACCTCCACAGGATGGTTGCGGGATGTGGTCGGGGTGGTCGGCAGGTCAAGGTGATCGGGGACTCGAGCCAGAAGAGTATTGATCTGGTGGGCTTGCGCGAACACCTCTCGGCGAGCGAGCTTGTACCTCCGGTCCGTGTAACTAACGGTCGTAGAAGATCATGAGCAGTCGGTCTCGGGGAAACCGGCGTCCGCCTCGATCTCGGTAATTGGTCGGCGCGAGTCTTACTCTTTCCTTTGCCATGGCGGCAGTGGGGATTCCGGAAAAGCAGCCAGGACTTCGCGATCCGATACTTGTGCCTGACGGGAGGTATCAGTGGTTCGGACCACGTACTCTCCATCGGCTTCTCGAAGTGGTGGGGTTGCGGCCTTGCGGCTTTCCGTGAGTCGGCGGCGCACCAGCGGTCCTGTGGTTTGTTCTTGCGTGGCGCTTTGCCGCTTGTCGGGCGGTCGGAGGAGAAGTGGGCTCGGCGCCCGATCCTCGCCCGACCTTCCTTTGTCGAAGATGACATCTCGGCCTCCTACGCGGCGTGGTTGAGTGGCAATGTCGAGGAGTTCTTTGGGTGGTCACGGAGCTTCGCACCGGTTTATGGACCAGGGTCTTGGAAGTGGTCGCGTAGATGAATGCCCCCACGACATCGTCGCGGATGTCGAGGAGCTCGTTGCATTCTTTGGGAAAAAGCGTCGGATGTAGTCCGGAGGTTTTTCCACAGGCTCTTCTGACTTTCCAGGTCGGAATTCCCTGGTAAAGCTTGTAGGTGCCACGGAAGTTGCCAGCGAAGTGGTGCTTGAGTCGGCGATCCGGGATGATGTTGGCGGGCAGATATTCGAGCCATTCGAAGTGAGTCCGCCAAGTAGATGGGGAGGTATTGGATGACAAAGAGTCGATCAGTCGCTCCCCACGCCCGGCATCTTGGCGGTAATCTTCCGACCACACTGCGGGGTTTGTAGCCCTGTGTGCTATGTTGGGCGCCGGAATCTGGCGAGGAACCGCGCTGCGAATTCCGGCTGAGGCTTGCCCGTCGGCCGGAGCCATCGGGGGCTCGAACTCTTGATCCAGCGGGCCCTTGATATTATCGGCTGACGTCGGCGGGTCGGTCGTTCCTCGTTCTTGGCGTTTGGAGGGTGGTGCGGCGTCGCGTTAGTCCCCAAGCGTTGGTGCCACCGGGAGTCTTGATGCACTGAGGTTGTCGGGAAGGTAGCCAGCGCCCTTGTTCCGCTCAGGCGGCCTCGGTGGCGTTGCGGCGCGGGCCATCAAGAAGCGTCCGACAGCTGCGATCAGTGCCATCTGGCGTCTTTGCTTGGCGCTAAGCTCCACCAGGCCGGAGGTTACGGTGGGTAGCCTTAGTGCGAGGATCGTCTGGCTCGGGAATGCGCGGGCGAGCATTCTTTCTTCTTGCGGCGATGTTTTTGAGCGTGGGAAAAAGCGATGAATCGTCAGATCCACACTGCCGGTGGTGAAGTGGACTGGCGTCTTGTGGCCTTGCGCGCACATGGCCTTGAGTAAGCGGCGAGTGCTCAGTCGGCCTGGAGCTTGTCGAGCTTCGGCCTTTTGAGCCTCGGCTCGTCGCGGCGAAGGTCGGCGCGAGCAGTGATCCTCCTCGGTGTGTTGGCGGAGAGTCTTGGTGTGGCCCGGGAGTAGCGGCGCTGCCAGCGGTGTCGAATTCGTGATAGCGTGGTACATTCTTGTCTCTTCCTCCGCTAGAGCGGGTGGTCGGAGGAGTTGTCAGTGGTGGTCGTCAGATGCGTGGCCGACCATTGCCCTGCAGTCGCGGCGGTGCGGCAAATCCTGCTCGATGCCTCTCGCGCATCGCAGGGTGATGGGGCCTCTGGCGTGCTTCGGCGTCGGGTCGTAGCGAACCTCAAACGAAGGTCTCTGAAAGCGGTGGCGTCGGGGTCCTCGGTGGACACTTAGCGCCAGGGTATGGCGGGGGCGATCACTATACTGTCCGTGTAGGTGGATAACCAGTCGAGGAGCGAAAGCGGATCGGCGCTTCTCGGCATGGTGATGTCGGAGAAAAGGAAACCGTCGAGGAAGCTAAGCGGGAAAATGGCGGCAGCTTGTCGTGCACGAGGCCCCTACAGCGCGCCAGCTACCGGTGTTTAGAGCAAACCAATGAATTTGTATAGGTAAAAAGAAGTGCACGCTCCCTCTCCTCGGCAGCTTACTCGGGTGAGCACAAGATGTATCTTGGTTCGTTTGAGAGCGTCCTACTCCGATTCGTGTGGGTTTGATTGTATTGATTCCTTGGTTGTCAGTTTGTCTTACATGCTCGCTCCCTCCCCCTTTATAGGCGAGAGGGGAGGTTACGCTGTTAGCTTGAAAAGAGAAAAAGGCTGTGCTCTTAATTAAGCGCAAGTGGCGAGTGATGGGGCGGCCGGCATGGCTCTGCACTGCCCATTGGTCGAGGCGTAGTTCTTCGTCGCTCGTAGTAAATCACGAGTTGGGGACTTGTCTTGGCTGCGTCATCATTACGGCCGACATTTAATGCGATCGATCAATAATAAGTGTCGCTTCTTCGAGGATTTGACTTGGTCATTCCTCGCCAGTAGTGGCTTTGGGCCCCAGGCAGGCACAGGTTCGGCCCATGCGCTTTTGGGCCGTGGGGTACCCATGGCACAGGTGCCGTCATTTGCACAAGGCCCCCCATAATTACAAGATGCTTTCCGAAATTACGTATTAACCCTGTTTTTCCATAAAAGCCCCCCCCCAGAAATTTTAACAATTACATCTAAATCCCTCTTTCCCGAAAAGACTCAAAATTTCGAATTTCGCTGTGTTTTTTGGAAAATGACCCCCCAAAAATTAGAAAATTATATCAAGATCCATTTTTGCGAAAAGGTCTCCGAGAAATCCGAATTTTAACGGGCACCGTTTTCCTTGCAAAAAGACCACCGAAATAGAATAATTGAAGCGTGAGCGCATTGTGGCTGGCACGGCGTGCGCCGCGCCCACGCATCTAGTTGGAATTAAATATGGAACTGCAGAGGAATTTTAAGAGAGCTTAGGTTAGTTTGGATCAAGATTTTTGAAGTGTCATTTCGTTGCTGCACCCTCAATCGAGGTGAATCCGTGAATGCAGTTTCTGCCCATGTTTTTCATAGGAGTATCTGACATAAGACTTCCTTTCGAATATACTATCATCCGTGTTAATATTTGGCTGGCTAAGTGTCTGCCGTGAAGTCCTTGATCAACAACAATCTCAATATCTGGGTTTGCGGCGCTGTTGCTTGTTGTTATCTTAATTATTATAAGAATAAGTTGGTGGTGATGGTGAGTCTGCCAGGCTGTTTTTGGGTCAGAACAGTAGGGATTAAAGCCCAGCAGGTGAGTCACTGTAGCCATCACGCTAGCCCTTCACGTTTTTTTGTTCAATGATTCTTCAGTAACGGATCTCAAATAAGTGATAGCTCAAGTTTTAAATTATCGTTTTTTTTGTTTTTAAGAGTTTAGAACTTGTGGTGTCATCATCTACTTAGGATCCGTTACAACGTACGGGCTAGCGTTATATCTGGGATGGGATAATGTGTTTTCATGTTGCCTCCATGAGACATGACTGGGGAGTCTGCATTGTGCAGCAATATCCAGCGTTGGGTTAGGTTCAGCCTTAACTGACTTGAGCAGCAGCAGCAGCAGCAGCCTTTGTCCCCAGGGAATTTCCTTGTGTGATCATCTGTTACCGTCGGACCTGCTCTACTTTTGCAGTACATAGCTGCCATCACAGACGCATGCATGCATACCTGACTGCAATTCATGCAGATCCCAGAAAAGCTAAATCTAATTTCGGCTGCTAGGTCATCCCTGTTCTTATATACCGCTAAATGTGCTTCGTGCTCCGGCTCTACGAATCTGGTGAGACTAAGAATGCCTAATTCCACAACTTCACGAATTTAGTGGAGCTGAAGCTCTGCCAAACACCCCCTTATACCAAGAAAAGATGACGAAAGCAGTGCTAAGCGTCGGGCCGAAAAGTAAGCGGCTATAGTATTCACCGCTAGTAGATGTATACCTCGAGCTACGGCCCCAGCTGCTCTAGCCCAGCTCCAGCCTGCTCCTTTCGGCCAAGTGTATGGTTTGCCATTTTCTTTCCATGGTTGGTTGACTCGCACTCGATGGCGCGTAGCATGATCATTGTAACTGCAGTCCGTGCACCCTTTACCTCTTTACAACTGCCGTCGCTTTAGCCCAGCTATCTACTCCACTTTCGCTGTATACATCAGCATCTTTACTTCTTTGCCGCGCAGCTCTCCTGCCTGCCTCCTTTTCCATTATTGCTTTACACCATGTACAATAGTCCATCACTAAACATCGTCTCTAGAGATTTTAACTCACCTAAAGACAATATCTCTGATAGTTGTCTCTAAAATCGTTATCTTTGTTATATTTTTTTTCTCTCACACTTTATTACTTTTTGCGTTGATTAGTGTGATCAGGTTGTCTCTTGCGTAAGAAACGACACATTCTTTTTTCCTCACGTCATCTCTTCTCCGTATAGAATTTTACTTACATAGCATAGCTAAGAGACAGCTAAAATAAGATGTTGAATCGAATATGCCCTTAAAATTAGAGAAAGCTACTGCAGAAATAACTTGCTCGGCGATCATGCAGCGTTGCATCTGCGAGTCCGGTGATAGTACTGCGCTGCAAAGCGAAGCGCACGAGCGCTGTGGGAAAGCACCGCGCAGGCAGAATTCCCGGGCAATGAGCGCCCTCGTCTCCTTTTCGACATCTCGTGTCCCCCGGCTGCCACCAAAAGCCCAGACCAAATACACCCTCCGAAGTGCGAACTCAGAAGCTTTTGCCTACTTGGCCTCCTTTGTACTCCCTCCGATTGGAAATGTAAGGGGTTTTAGTCTTGTGCACACATATTTAGAAGCTTGGTGAATAGACTAAAATACCCTTAGTTATTGTTCATTAAAGAGCGCGTTCGCATAAAAAAGAGACATGGAAAATTATACAAGGGTAATAAATGGAACAAGGGCAAAACTGGAAGAAATGGGCTAAATTTAGCCTTGAGATACTAGAACCCCTTATATTTTACAAATAGTATAGAGACCTAAAACCCCTTACATTTCCAATCGGAGGGAGTACCTTTTTTTTAATCTTTGGCTTTTCTTTCAAACAAAATTGAAAATCTAGCATTATTTCTAACCGTGGAAGTACCGGTAGCTGATATGTGTTTCCTACGTGATAGATCGTCAGCACCGTAGCACCTCCTGTCAGCAGAGTATATCCGCAGTGCACACCGTGGTACTGAGCTCGGTAGGAAGCTTAAGGTAGGGCTCGCCACCTATCACGCTTGTTGAGGAGCTACCGTTGCGGTGTCGGCAACCTGCCACAGCACGGGAGCACGATATGTGATATTTGTCACCTAATAGTACTTTTACGGTTGAGAAGAAAGTTAAATTTGTAATTTTGTTTAGAAATAAGACCCAAAAAAATGTAGAATGAGAGCCAAATACATCAAGGCTTCTCCAAACTCGTACCCCCAGCACTCCGTATCATTAGCCATGTCCTCTCCTTGCCATCTCGTTATTCTGTTTCCATCACAAACATGCACATCAATTATTCTAATGAGAGTGACTAGGGAACGGTATACCGTTACAACGGTATAGCCATGAAACTTATGAAACTTATCAGTTTCGGTGCTGGTTTCATGAGTTTCAGTGTTTAGTTTCATCAGTTTCATGTTTTATCAGTTTTTAGTGCTAGGTTTCATGAGTTTCAGTGCAAAAAAATCATAAGTTTCATGAGTTTCAGAGGTATACCGTTGCAACGGTATACCGTTTTTTAGTTTTTCTGTATTCTAATCTTTTGAAGTTGTACGGTTGTGCTGAGACTTGCAGTGGATGCAGTGGAGGTTAAGTCAAAGTAGAAAGAAACAACAATAAATTTCTTAGGATAGGAGTTTCCGTGTTTCTTCTTTTTAAAAATTATATAAATATTATTTTAAGATTTATACACGAAATAAAACATAGAAGCACCGTGTACGCTCGCCATGGCGCGCGCGAGCGCTCTCGGCGGGCGACACGCAGCCGGCAACTGTTTGACGCGACGACGCGGCGTCTGCGCGCCCTGCTCCCCCGGCCCCGTGCGCGCCATCCCCACCACGTGCGGCGGGTCGGACAAGATGCGGTTGGGTCCCGGCACGGCAATGGCAGCTTCTTCTTGCACGTACACGGGAGCTTCCTTGGCTTGTCTAGTAGTACTCCACGGGCGTGCCGGGACAACTGTCGTCCGACATGTCATCGTTGGCGTTGTTGCCGGCACCAGCGGTGGCGGTCGCTATGCTGAACGGCGGGGGCACGTACGGCGGCGTGGCGCACCGGAGCAGCGCCCAGTTCACGCCGTTGAAGAACGGGTGCCGCTTGATGGCCGCCGCGCCCACCGTGGCCCCGAGCCTCCTCGTCGGGTCCTTGGCCAGGAGCGCGGTGACCAGGTCCTTGGCGGCGGACGACACGGACGGCTCCTTGGGGAACTCGAGGGCGCGTGCGACGATGCTTGCCAGGGTCATCTCGTTGTCGTAGCCCTTGAACGGCGTCACGCCGTAGAGCAGCTCGAAGATGAAGATTCCCAGCGTCCACCAATCGACCGAGCTGCCGTGTCCCTCGCCGGAGACGATCTCCGGGGCGAGGTACTCGTGTGTCCCGACGAACGACATCGACCGGAGCTCCACCGGCTCGGCCACAAACTCCAGGTCGAGCCCACCGGTGGGGAAGCTGCTGTTACCACCACTTGAGGGCTTCTTGCGGCGCCGGCGCCGACGGCCACGCCCACGGCCGGGGAACAGCTGGAAGCACGACACGGCAGGGACAATGCAGGATGGGATGATGCACGATGAGGACGTCGAGGAGTGGCCGGCGAGGGAGATGGGGTCCGAGATGACATGCGCCGGCGTCGGGGCCGTGGGGTCGCACTTGAGGGAGAGGTCAAAATCGGTGAGCATGATGTGGCCGTCGGCGCGGACGAGGACGTTCTCCGGCTTGAGGTCCCGGTACACGATGTCCACCATGTGGATGTACTCCAACGCAGCCACAACCTCCGCCGCGTAGAACCTGCCGCAGTAAACAAATAGTGTATATACCATCATCATCGTTTAGCAATTTATCCCTTCTCGCTAGCTCTATGAAAATATATCATCCATGAGAGGTGCTTCTATGCTTTTTCTCGTAATACAATTGCACAAATCTTAAAGTAAATTAAGGAATAAGTAATCCTCATCCACCCTTCATTCATGCTTTAATATTTATGCAACTTTAAAAAGGAATAGCATAGAAGCACTTCTCTTCATTCATTTATCGACTGTTACTATCATGCATACACGTAATCAGTTCTGTAAACAAACATGCTGAGCATGCAAGTTACACATAAAAATAGATGCATTTCATTGCAAATGTTACATGAAATCGAGTGTTGGGTCAGCATTAATTCATCTACTGGCGGTTAGAAGTTAGAACTTGTTGCAGGTGTTACTGCCTGCAATCGTACATAAACAAGTTCTTGCATACTACAAAAGCATGGAGATGCTCCAAGCGCATCCATTGACTTTACTGGCATGGAACCAAAAGAACCTACACATGTGATAATGACAGAGTCGCCTGTATCTGAATCTGTACATGTACTGATGCTGCTGGCATGGTGGCTGCCACTGTGCGCTCCAGTACCAAGCAAAAGTCACAGGGAGCAGAGCAAAAAAGGCAACGGACAGCACTCGAATTAGTGCATCATTGATGCTGGGGGCAAGGTTTCAAATCTCGTTTTGAGTCAAATCTCGGAGGTTCCCGAAATCCGAAATTTCGGCGAGATTCGGAAATTTCGGACAAAATCGGACGAATTGCAAAACCAAATTTCAAATCCGGTTTTTTCATCGGAAATCCGAGATCTCGGCCGAAATCACCGAGATCTCGGCGAAAAATCAAAAATCTCGGCCAAATTGAACTGGTGAAAAATGGTTCAAAACACGCCAAAAAATTTGAAATTTTTTGGATAGTCCTAACACATCACTAATGTTTCCATAAAAATTTGAGATGATGATCAATCATGAGGAATTTTTAAAAATCTATGATGGTAAAGTCGTGATAAAAACCGTATATAAAATCAGTTTTGATTTTTCAAATGTAACAAATGAACTTCAAGTCATTTTAAAAGTTTTATATATGTTCCTATGTATTAAAGGAGATTCTTTCTTTGAAACCACCTATTACGAGGAGGTTCTTTCTTTGAAACCACCTGCAGCTTTTAAATTTTGACTAATAAGAAAAGATCAATGCCATAAATATGAGCACCGATCATGTATATGTGAATCCTCGCCCATATATACATAGGTGAGTTAATCACTGCACTCCATTTATAAATACATGTTATCTTAGATTTTAAATTTTGTTTTTTAATATATGTCATTCAATAATTTTGAAGTGGGTTTTGTACCACTGTTTCCACTCAACTTCTCTCTCATAGGCATACATGCATTGATTCCAACTATCAATGTCAGTATCAGATATCATTTCTCTCTGCTGTTTCAATGCACTAGAAAAGTTCATATGTATTAAAAAAGTTCAAACCACTTTAGAAAATTTTGAAAATTTTTGTGAATGGTCCTAATACATCAATAATATTCCCATAAAATTTTCAGAAGATAATCAATCTTGAAAAATTTTAAAAAATTCATAAAGTCCTAAAGCGTATTGAACCGACCAAAAATGGTTAAAAACATGTTAAAAATTTTTGAAATTTTTTGTGGATGATCTTGATCCTAAACCCAAGCAAATAGAATGCACAAAAATCAAAATCCGGCAAAAAAATACCAAATCTCGCCCGAGATTGCCGAGATTTCGCCCGAAATTGCCGAGATCTCGCCGAGAAATCCGAGATTTGAATCTTTTTAAATTTTTTGAATTTTCCGGGATTTTGAATCTCGGAGGGGTCCGAAATCCGAGATTTCGCCGGGATCTCGCCGAATTTCGCCGAAATTTGGACCCTTGGCTGGGGGTTTTGCACGTTGGAAGCATAGTTTAATGCAAGGAAGGAACGCACCTCATGTGTGCACTCAATTGATAATTCCCTGGGTTAATTAGAATAATCCTTACAGCAAGTACCCTATGTTGATCTATCAGCTGAATACATCCATAATAGCCATAGGCCGAGGCGTGTGTGTTTCAGAGCTGTGATTCTTACCCATCAGATGGGGGTTAGGCTATTCCCAATAGGTAGTATCATACTAATTAAATAGATGTCACATAGGATTTTTTGCTGATGTGGCAAAGCATTAAATAGGAGGGAGAAGAAAGCTGTATCTTGAGCAAGATACTGCTTTGGCACGATATCTTAGGCTGTGGCACAGAATCTAACGCATTGGACCCACTTTCATAGACACAACATCACACCAATTAATTATTTTAACCATATAAGTATGATACTATGCATTGTAGAGAGTGTTTCTTCAATGCAGTATCATACTTTTCATCCTATGTGCCATTCTTGGATATTGGAGTACGACACTTTGCATTGGGAATAGCCTTAATAAAAGCCTCCTTGATGACCAATGGCGTCTGCATCCATGAGAGCAATCTCCAGCCATGTTCTCCAAGCGGTCCTAGCGCCGTAGCATAAGGTACTAGCGCCACCGACCTTACCATTAATTACCATGCCTTGACGGCCAATGTAGTTGGTCGTAGGCAGGTATGCGTCGTGTACCATCGCATGCAATTCACAACGCCATTCCATTGCAAGCTGCCTAGGAGTAGTAGTAGTAGTACTAGTACTAGCCCCATAAAATGAGGATTGATTATTTTGGGTTGGAATCCACATCATACGACGCTGCATTTGGTGTTGTACGACGTGGACTTCTTAAATGAGCTGCATAGAGTGGCGCCAAAAGCTTGTGCGGCCATATTTTGTCGCTGGTCCGTGAATCCATGGTTTTGCTTCTTTCTTCTTCTTCTTCTTTTTGTTTCCGCTAAGTTTAAGCAGAGACACTGTATTAACTAATTGGCAGACATTAATTTGTGCTGCCGGTAGCTTCAACATTTGTTAAGTCTACTAGTAACATAGATATCATGTTACTAGTATTTTTCGTTAGTTGATCTAACCTAGTTTCTATATGAAAAAAAAAAAACTTGCTAATTCCCCGGAAGTAGTCACCTTACACTGGCAGCTTGTGTACGTTGAGTTGACTACAACTCTACAAGTGAATGCTATGGCCGGACTACTGGTGTAGTGCTCTGTATCCCTAGTTCCCTGCTCAATGAATATAGCCACATGATGCTGTGTAATGGAGCAAACGTAGACAGTAACGCTACCACTAATTCCTGTCTGTACAGCTTAGTGAAGTGGGCGTATTTTGCCCTTTAATCTCGGGCGTGGCCTACATCTTGACATTCCACAGGGAAATACGGCGGAGATTAATGGTCTTTGATGCTTTTTTCCGGAAGGAAATAACATCACTATCCGTGCATAGTGGCAAGATAATATTGGCTGGCAGTGATAATCAACTAGAGATAAGGCCAAAAGGAAAGAAAGAAAGAAAGAAAGAAAGAAAGATCATAGCTGTGTGATTCAGGAGGGATTCCTAGTTGCCTGGAAGGTAAAAACCTGCAAACGCATATGACAAGCAAAGCTTTACTTCCATATGGGCAAGCACCTCTTCCTGGCCAGTGATTGGAAGGGAGGGAGTGTATAGGGCATTATTCGGATGTTTTTGTCACAAAAAACATCCAAACTTTGGACCGTACGATCAAAACACACATCCGTATGATCAACCCACCACGAATTCAGGGGGGCGTGTGCATCGATCTGAAAGCAAATCCAATGATCAGGAATTTGGATGATAGTTACTAAAGAAAACATCCGGATGAAACTTATCAAAACCCTTGGAAGGTGGTATGGGCTTGCTTCTGTGTGGCTGGCTGCGTGCATCTGCGTGGCTTCAGTGATCCGTATGGCTCAAACCAAGGAAACCGTATCCGTGACAGTGAGAGCCGAGGGCAACCCGTGATGCACAACCCTACTCCTGATTTTAAGCCCCTACCACATGAATGCATCTCCAGGAGAAACAGAGAAAACGATGCTGAATGCGAAACTCCATGGCTTCATCTGCGAGGAGTTCCCATCCTCATGCGCTGTCGCAACTCACAACCATGTGTTGTCCCTGGTGGTCCGCTGGTACCATTTGGGTTAAGGATGCATCCAAAAAGCAGCAATCTGATGTTATGCAGTATGTTCTCTGGATGCAAGGCACTCCGACTAAACCTGTACGACGTAAAATGGACAGATGCATGCCTAACAGAAGACACATGGGGCCAAGACATGCACAGAACAACCGAGCTGCATCCACTAGATCCTTAAAATATATACTTATATACATAAAGGAAGCAGGAAAAAAAAACACCCAAAAAAAAGCAATAAACAAAGCCAACTAGAACGCAGGAAACCAGCCACATTCTTCTCCAAAAAGCCTATGAATATGATCACTAGCTTAATAGACACTTCATGGTTCACGCCCAAAATATCATCAAAACTTGCAAGTGCCGTAAAATTACGGAATAATTGACGATTTGCCTTCGTTTACTTGTGCCATTGATCATTTGCCCCTATGATACCTCACTGACATGCGAGTCTTAGAGCCACATATCAGTGACATATACAAAGCAAATGATCAATTAATACACCAACTAAAACAGATAAATGATCAATTCCCCTATAAAATTACATGTATTTAACTGTACAGCAAGGATGAATTGTTTCAGCATTTTGCAAATACTGGTTACTTAACACACTAAAAGCGCTTAATTTGGAGATTATACGTGATGAACGTGTATGGAAACAAGTAGGTAATTTTTTTGGAGGTATACGTGATGAACGCATATTGAAACAAGGTGGTAATCGAGGAAGCGATGTCACGTACCTGGCGGCGGCCTCGGAGAATCGGCGGTGCGGCTGGCGCTGGCGGAGGACGTGGAGGTCGCCGCCGGGGCAGAACTCGGTGAGGAGGCAGGACCAGCGGTCGCCCTCGGCGACCCCGTAGAGGCGCGGGAGGAAGGGGTGGTCGACGGCCTCGAGGATCTCGCGCTCCGTGCGCGCGCGTCCCTCCTTGTTCCTCCCCTCGAGCTCCTTCCTGTCCATCACCTTGGCCGCCACGAGGGCCCTCGCGGCGCCGTCCCCCTTCCCCTTGACCTCGGCCAGGTAGACGCTGCCGATGTCCCCCGCGCCGAGGCGCCGCACGAAGCGGATGTCGGAGAGCGCCACGGTGCCGAGGCGCGGGACGGTGGAGCGCGGGGGCAGCGGGCCGGAGGAGGAGGTGGAGCAGGAGGCGGTGGCGGTGGAGACGGTGGAGGCGGAGCGGGAGCGCTCGGAGGAGCCGAAGCTGAGGCTCTGCAGCTCCTCCGCGGCCAGGTCGGCGTCGCCGTCGAGAGGCATTCGCGGCGAGAGAGAGGGGAGGGAAGCCGGGCTGGGGAGATGGAACCGGAGGCAGGGGAGGAGCAGGGGAGTGGTGGTGGGTTTTTAATTTGAAGAGGAAGGGAGGGAGGTGGACGGATGGCGATGGGCCGGCCCGGAAACCCCGTCGGGAGACAGCGTGGGTTTTTTTTTTTTTTTTTCTACTCCCTTTTTTTATATATATTTTTGACATTTAGAATTCCAGAGCCCTATTCTCCGGGCGATATTTTGTTGCTAGCTGAATGCCCCTGCGTTGCTATGGATTTTTTTTTTAAAAAAAAACTAATAAATACTGAATCATGTTGCTATAGATATTCAATACAAAAGCTGTACGGGAATACTGGTTTGTGTAGGCTCTTATCAAATCTTTGGTGAGACACGCTCTCGTCGTGATATGTGGTAGCACCTTATTGCTTCTCCCGCTTCCTTTCTCCCTCAAATACTCTCTTGGCACGGCATTTGGCACCATCCCTCTTTCCTTCTCATTACCTTCCCTCCAAACCCAAAATAATCTTTGTTTTTCAAAATTTTCCCCCAAGTTTTTGGATAAGAAGTATTTTTAATCACTTTTGAAAGTTTTTGAATAGAAACCTTTTGAACCAAAAGTTTTTTAATTAAAAGTTTCCAGAGTTGAAGCTTTTTTATTTGAATTTTTTGAGCTGAAATTTTTCGATTTAAAATTTTTTGAGTTGAAACTTTCTAATTTGGGAATTTTTGTATTGAAACTTTTCGAGATTAAACTTTCTATTTCAATTTTTTTACGGTTAAGGTTTTCTAATTTAATTTTTTTTTTTTGTTGGAGAGGAAGGGAGATGGGGTAATTAAGCAGAGAAGAGGGAAGAGAGAAAGATGAACGTGGATGAAGAAGATAACACATAATATCTAAAGATGATATACTTAAAATTTTAAGGTAACTTCAAACTAGTCACACTCGAAGTTCTATCTGTACATTCAGAAAATAGAAAGCCACCTAAAGAAAAATAATCCTTATATTAACGCAATAATTTTTTTTCAGAAAAACTAACCTACGGTATACCTCTGAAACTCATAAAACTTGTGAATTTTTATACTGAAACTCATAAAACTTAGCACTAAAAACTGATGAAACATGAAACTGATGAAACTAAACACTAAAACTCATGAAACCAGCACTGAAACTGATAAGTTTCATAAGTTTCACTCCTATACCGTTATACCGTTCCCTAGTCTCCCTCTAATTTTTTATGCCACTCAAAACAGGACGGTCACCAAATATAACGTTCCGCCCTGAAACAACATTCGGAATACATGTTGCTCTTTTTATATATTTTTTGACGTTTCGAATTCCGGGGCCCTGTTCCCGGGAGAGATTTTGTTCTTGCACTATTTACTCCGTAGATGCATCATACTTTGAACATCTACGGCGATCCCGATTACATCTTGATCTCGTTTGATCCTTACAGAAGATTTGCCGTTTCTTTCCTTGCATCGGCGAGTTTGACCTAATGGCTAGCTAGTGATTCACGGCTCGAGAAAAGGATGACTTGCCGTGTGGTAACTGGTAAGCTTGGCCCCATGTTGCTTCGATTCGAATATCCAGGCCTAATGTATCGGTTTCTGGATTGGAAGTTTATGCCTGGAATTACATGGCACTTCCTCCGGTCACAGATAGCTGTCGTTTTAGAAATCAATACTGTTCTTAAAACTCAACTTTGATCGCTAGTTTTTATTCTAATATATTTAAAAAAATCCAATACAATCATAATATTATGAAAAGTGTGTTTTAAGAAGAATCTACACCAGGGTTTTAAATTTCATTTCGTGAACATTTTTTTAGTAGCCACCGGTACCGAAATTCGTCGAAATTCGATCAAAATTCGAGAAATTTCGAATGGTTTAAAAGTCAAATAAATCTGAAAAGTAGTCAAATGCATGAGCGGATTTCGATCGAAAAGCTCGAAATTCGAACGAAAAGCATCAAATTTCGACGACAGGTTAAAGAAATTAAGAAAAATATAAAAAATGAGATAAATTACAAAAAAATGTTGTAAAATTTGTAAAATGCAATTCACATAATTAAACCTTGTCACATATCAATACAAGTGCAAAATTAGGTATTCACATAATTAAAATTATTGAAGAAACTTGACGGGTTTGACCTAAATGTCGGCTCCAAAACAACCCAAATACACTTTAACAATTTTACCCTTAAAAGATCCTTTATTACTCCATTGACTTTTATAAGGTATCCATACATTTCAAGATTCGAACTTTTTAATTTTTATTAGCAATTAGTCCAACAATGCATATGTTTAATCTTGTAAAAGTGATACTAATATATTGCTACTTACCATAATTGAAGAAATGTTGCTACTTGACGTAATTCAACAAATATCGCTACTTGATATACGTGAACAAATACTGCTACTAAAAATACTTCTAATTTCTTTTTTAACTTTTTATATTTTCTATATTTTGAACGCTTCAAAAACATCTCCAAACTTCATTTTTTTTTCAAAAAATATTCACAACAGAGGTCATAAAACTATTAACACTAATTATAGGAAAATTTGGATAAATTTTTCATTTTTTGAATTTTAATGTGAATTTGATAGGAAAACCGAATGATATTCCTTTTCGGTACGGACCGGTAAGGTCGAATTCAGCAAAATTCGATCGAATTTCGTCGAAATTCGGAACCTTGATCTACACACATGATTTTCATGCATCTAATTTAAATATTTAAAAAGATATAGATAATTAAAGTTTTAAAAAAAATTAGCTGCACGCATCTCAAACCGGTCGGTTTTTGAACGGGAGGGAGTAGATCGGTAGCGGAAAAATTGATAAAATGCCACTCCTAACAAGTGGCTTCGCTAAAAATACCACTCCGCTGTCGTTGACATGTGAGACCATCTGTGTCTATGACAGTGGGTCAGAGTGGCATTTTAGCGATGCCACTTATTGAAAGTGGCATATATGCCACGAACACATCGGTAGCACAGCACGAAGAGCCACGCTGGCTGCTGGCTAGAACTGCATCACATCAGTACGGTGACCGGCAGAGAAGAGATGAAGCCATTCTGAGCCGATGGGCCTGGTGCTACGACAGAGGAGACCGGTTTCTGCGAGACATGCTCTCCTCCTTTTTTCCAGGGTATTCAAGCTTCAGAGAGACACCTTCAAGCCGTAGGACCCCATGAGCGCAGAACTGCAGACAGCAGATAGGATCAGACAGAACAGAAGCCATCCGCATTTCCCTCGGCGAGGCATCGACAGCGGCCAAACGTTCATGCACACGCGTGTTCGTTGTCAGCGACGAGTGAATCGAGGCTAGCCCCCCCCCCCCCCCCCCCAAGACCAGGCCAGAAGTCACCTCATAACGATGGACATGCTTGGTGTTGAGAAGCTGATGCCTTTCCTGGCTGTTAGAATCCATGGTTCTTTGGAAATAATATGCAAGAGGAGAGACATGACGCAGCAGCATCTCGTGCAAATAATATGCGGTGGAAGTCGCTGCAGGTTGCTTCTTTGGAAAGTTGCAGCACTTGAATAAGCCTGCAGTACCAGCTACAGGTAGTAACAGCCAGAGTTTGGAAGCTCAAACCAGCATCGACCATGGAAGGGGCTGTGTGTGTGTGTGTGAGAGAGACTCTGCGAGCCCAGTTGCGGTGACGTTACAATTGGGCCAAAATGGCACCGAGAAGGCCCAACGCGCACGATAAGTGGATTGTCTGATTGAATCCAAACGGCTGTTCCCACTACTCGGGCCAGGGCAATTTCATAGGCCCAAAACGGACAGGAAGAGGCAATCACCCGCGACGGGACTCGGTCAACAGGACAAAAGGATGGCTAAAGGAAGAAGGGTACGGCTTCCCCTTTCCTCTCTAGTACAGAATTTTCAAATCTAAAAAAAATTTACTCTAAAAATTTTAAACAAGAAGCTTTATATCAAAATAAAGTCAACTCAAAAGGTTTCGAATTAGAAAGTTTCAATTTGGAGAGTTTCCGTTCTGAAAACTTTCGGTTCGAAAGGTTTTGATTCAACCAAATTTCAAAAGTGGTTAAAAACACTTCTTTATTCAAAAACTTGTGAGAAATTTTGAAAAAAAAAATATTTTGAGTTTATGGGGGAAATAGGGTAAGAAAGGGGGATGAAAAGGATTGCGCAAGTTTCACGACGAGAGAGCCTTTAAAGAGGAAGACAAGTGGGAAAAAGAAGGAGGTACTCTCACTTGACACAATAAAATAGCATTATCATCAAAGATTTAATAAAAGTCCACGCCCTCAAATTAGTTCTTCCGAAGAAGAATCAATGGAATTCGGCAACCTAAGCCTTCGCCACATGTCACCCCACATACTACATATATTAAATCCGGCAAGTTTCGGTGCTCTCACGAGGCCACATCATTTTGGTCCTGTCGTGTTCACTCGAAAGCCGACCACGTTGCCCAAAATTGACTTAGCCGTTGTATAACTTAAGTAATTTAACGCGGGGTCGTTACTCATCAGCCCGCGCGACGCAACGGTAACGCAACGGCCGTTTACTCTGTTGGTCTCACGTTCGAGCCCCAACCGCACTCACGCGCGGGTCGAGTGTGTGATTTTTGCTTGCACGACGCGTGGCATGGCGGCTGAGAGGGCGGTATTTTTGCGAAAAGACCTCCAAACTTTCTGAAATTTTATATTATTCCCTTTTTCACAGGGAGGCCACCGAAACTTTCGGTATTTATTTTTCTTTGAGCGGAGACCATTGAAAAATTCGAAAATATGTTTTCCCATACACTGAGGTCCCTAAAAATTACAAAAGACTTTCTAAAATTGCGTATTAGTCTATTAGTCCCTTTTCATAGGGAGGCCCCCGAAATTTTTGGTATTTATTTTTCTTTGCGTGGAGGATCGTGAAAAATTCAAAAATATGTTTTTCCTTGCGCTAATGTCCCTGAAAATTACGAAAGGTTTTTTAAAATTGCGTATTAGTCTATTTTTTCGAAGAGGTCCCTGAAACTTCTGAAATTTTGCTTTTTTGCAAAGACCCCCAAAACTATGATTAGCTTTTTGAAATTACGTGTTAGTCTATTTTTTAAAAAAGGCTAAAAAATTCCAGAATATTGTTTCCTTTTGCATGAAGACCCCCCAAAAAACACGAGAAGCTTTCTAGAGTTGCATATTATTTAATCTTCCCCCAAAATTTTCTTCTTTTTAGAAAAGTACCCCCAAAAAACACGAGGAACTTTCCGAAGTTGCATATTATTTTATTTTATTCTCAAATTTTCTTTTTCTTTTTTACCAAAATGCTTCAAAATTAGAGCAGCTTCCACAAACAAAACTGAGTTTTGCAAAAAAAAAAGTTTACAAAACCTCCTAAAATTTTTATAGTTGTAAAAAAATACTCAAAAAATATTTTATTAGCGCGTAGGCACGTTGCGGCAGGAGCGGCGTGTGCCGCGCCCACGCATCTAGTTCATCCGAGAGCACTTGCAGACGGTGCCAAACATGAAAATGCAAACGTTCTTACGTAACCCCGGCCGCCCAACTTGTTAACTAGGTGCAGATGGACGAGCACTTCTATGTTGCCATTTTAGCCTATTTGGTTTCGTTACACATTTTTTTCTATTTTTTTTCCAAACGAAATTACAAATCTAGCTTTCTTTTGGACTACTGAAACATCGACAGACGACATGTGTTAACTGCCGTGCTCCTCTACCACAGCAAATCACTGACACCATAACACCTCTCATCAATGCAGTGTGTCCAGCGGGCCCACTAGGGTAGACAAGGTATCACGGTACCCAAATGCAGTAGGTACATGCCGCGGTATGGAACCGCGGCAGGAAGGTGGGGCCCACCACTTGTCGCACTTGTTGAAGAACTGCCGCAATGGACGGAGCCGCTGTGGTGCCGATGCTCCCTATTGCGGTAGGTGAAACGTGTTGCTAATCTATGCTTCCGCGGTCAGAAAGGGCTAGATTTACAATTTTGTTCGGATGAAAACTAAATATGAAAAAGCAGAGTACCAGACCAAATAAATCGAGGCTTCTTCTAAGTTCTAATTAAGATTTTCATCTCATTTTCACTCTAGTGTGGAAGATCATCACCGTCTCCCCATTAGCATATTTACTCTCTTAAAGGGGAAGAAAATGACAGCCTCTTAGGCCTATACCTCCACCTAGGTTTTTTTTTGAAAAAAAACTATGTAATTCCTGCAATTGCATTGAGATCCTTCCACCGGCTCTTTTGTAGGAACATCCTCGTGGTTTCACAAATTCACATCCGAGTCCGGACCGAGCATTTTTTGCAAACTAATCGCCGTGGTTCCAAAAAAATACATCTGGACCAGGCTAGGCCCCTTTTGCAGAAAAGACCCATATTCCCCGAAAATTGTGTCCCCACTTTTGCGAGAGAAAAAAACAGAAAATCTCCAATATGCGAAAAAACAGTTTTCCTTATATTTTCGTACGTTTGGCCTTAGCAAAAAAAAAACGTTATTCCAGGAAATTGCCTCCCATTTTTGCGAAAAGGCTCACACATTTTTCGATACCTTCTTCTTATTCACCATTTTGCAAAAAGACCCCAAGAATTCTAAAGACGTGATAATTTGGTTTTTTCACATTTTCTATGTTTTGCCAAACGAAAAATAACATCCACCATGACAGTTGTTCTTACAAAACTTGTCAATACTGTACTAGAGGTCATATTGGTTTGGCTCTTGGAATGGTACGCTCTGGTACTGGTCTATACCGGTATACCATTTCGGGTTTAATATAATAGTATATATTATAAGTATACATATGTTAAATTATATGTACATCAAAGTTCACTTATAATATTACTCCAAACTTATAGTTGTACTATCAAATATAACATATAGTTCAATAGACCATATTATCAATTACACTAGCATGACTAGTATTGACCGGTATCGGACAGTTAATGATCGGTACTATGGGACCAGTATTGAACGGTATCGAGACCAGTACGATACATAAAACTACTTCGTATTGATTTAGGTACCAAAATAGTTTAAACCGATTTGTACCAAACTACCAGTGTTGATAACCATGGCTCTGACCAGGGTTTACAAAACCGCAAAAAATTGCTCGAAAACCGCGGTTTTTAACATTACCGTTCCGGTTCGAGATTCAAAACCGCTCGGTAAACTAGTCTAATTAAAAAAAAAATCAATTTTTTTTAAAAATTTTGTAAACATTTATGTGTTCGATTTTTCGTGAAAAACCGTGATTTTCGTTGAAAAACTGCTGAAAACCATTTTCGAAGAACATTCAATTGGTCGTAAGCGGTTTTTCATGAAAACCGAGCGGTTTTTCGTGAAAAACCGCGATTTTCCCGTGTGAGTTTGACCCGAATTCAAATTAGTTTGAAATTACGCACCTTCAGTTTTTCGTGAAAAATGATACCGTCTGACTAGCGAAATTCGCGCTCGAAACGGTTTTGTCAACTCTGGCTGGGTCAAATTTCAGCCGAAGTAGGGTAGCGCGCGGGTCTAAACGCAGAACCAGAATGAATTAAAGATGGCCGGCCCATCCTGCAAATCGAGAAATTTCATATTCACGTCGCCCTCGGAACTCGCGCGCCGCTGACTTCCCCTGCACGCAGAATCTCAGATCGACCTAGACGAAGGCGTTGCTGCCTACTCGCCGGCACGTCCCAAGAAGATTAATAACACACTCATCTCCAGCAACCTCCCCTCCAAGCTCGACCATGGCGCCCACAAGCATATACTAGTGCATCCCAGCTTGTCACTCCAGGCACAGAGTCATTACGCGAGGATCGAGAGAAGCCTAGCGTCTAGCGTGCTCACGTCGTGCCCACAGATGCGTCGGTCTATGGCGGTGGCCGGCGGTGGGAGGCAGGCGCGGGGCAAGCAGATGCAGCGGACCATCAACAACGTCAAGATAACCCTCATCTGCGGCTTCATCACCATCCTCGTCCTCCGCGGCACCGTCGGCATCGACCTCCTCGCCTACGGTGGTGGCTCTGGCTCCGACGCCAGGGTCGTCGAGGACATCGAGCGCATCCTCCGCGAGATCCGCTCCGACGCCGACGAAGACGGCGACGACCAACTCGTCGCCCTCGACGCGTCAACCAACACGACCCCGCACCCCGGCGTTAACGCCGCGGCGACGAACTACACCCTCGGCCCCAGGATCACGCGCTGGAACGCCAAGCGCCGGCAGTGGCTGTCCCAGAACCCGGGGTTCCCGTCCCGCGACGCGCGCGGCAAGCCGAGGATCCTGCTCGTCACCGGCTCCACGCCGACGCCGTGCGACAACCCCATCGGCGACCACTACCTGCTCAAGTCCACCAAGAACAAGATCGACTACTGCCGCCTCCACGGCATCGAGATCGTGCACAACATGGCGCACCTCGACCGCGAGCTCGACGGGTACTGGGCCAAGATCCCGCTGCTGCGCCGCCTGATGCTGTCGCACCCGGAGTTGGAGTGGGTGTGGTGGATGGACAGCGACGCGTTCTTCACCGACATGGCCTTCGAGCTCCCCCTCTCGCGCTACGAGGGTCGCAACCTCGTCATCCACGGCTACCCGGACCTCCTCTTCGAGCAGCGCTCCTGGGTCGCCCTCAACGCCGGCATCTTCCTGCTCCGTAACTGCCAGTGGTCGCTCGACCTGCTCGACGCATGGGCGCCAATGGGGCCGAAAGGGCACGTCCGCGACGAGGCCGGGAGGCTGCTGACCGCGAGCCTGAAGGGGCGGCCGGCGTTCGAGGCGGACGACCAGTCGGCGCTGATACATTTGCTGCTGACGGAGAAGGAGAGGTGGTTGGAGAAGGTGTACGTGGAGAACCAGTACTACCTGCACGGCTTCTGGGCGGGGCTGGTGGACAAGTACGAGGAGATGATGGAGAAGCACCACCCGGGGCTTGGCGACGACCGGTGGCCGTTCGTGACGCACTTCGTCGGGTGCAAGCCCTGCGGCAGCTACGGGGACTACTCGCCGGAGCGGTGCCTGAGCAGCATGGAGCGCGCCTTCAACTTCGCCGACAACCAGGTGCTCAGGCTGTACGGCTTCCGGCACCGGTCGCTGGTGAGCCCCAAGGTCAGGCGCGTCGCCAACCGGACGGCGAGCCCGCTCGAGGCCAAAGAGACGGCTCTCAAGATGGACGCCAAGATGGAGATTTGAGAGCCCCAGAGCAACAACGAGAGGTTTTTGCTGTCAGCATTCTCATTTAGGCACGGGGAGGCTACGAGAGATGTCGCATTTTTGTTGTGTTTTGAATTGATTACTGTTGTTTTCAAATTTTGCAGTAGGGAAGAAGGATGTACTCCCTCCGGTCACAATTAGTTGTCTTTTTGGATATCGATATGGTCTTCAAAACACAACTTTAATCAATAATCTCTTCTATAATATATTTATAAAACCTAATAAAATTATAATATTGTTTTTCGAGACAAATCTGCACATACGATTTCCCATGTGTCCATGTTTTGATGAATAATAGCGTTTATTTGTCAAGACTAACCATATTTGAAGGTTTTAAAGCAAGTTAGTGCTTGATATTTGACATATTAGGAGTTTTTTTTGTTATCTATAGATCCCCAAAGGGTATAACTGAAGGCAAAGTATTAAGATTAAGGATATTCATACTAGAAATGACCCGATGAGTCGAGTTTGGATACTTTTAGTAATATGTTTTGTTTTTGTTTCTATAGTACTACTAAGGGGGTTCAAGACTAGTAGCTTGAGCTTGGTTAGGTTAGGTGGCTAGTTATGATGCACACTATATCTCTATAGCTCATATCTATTGAGAGGAAGATAAGGAACCAAGTGAGGATGCCAAAATTGGACGGTGTGGAATTTCAAAACTTTGTCAAGAAATGTCAGTTGGAGTCGAGTTATTTGGGTGGGTCGGACCACCAATCGGATCAATTTAATAGAGAACAAGTTCTAGAAATTTCGATGAGGGTTAGACCACTAGTCGGATCAATTCAACAGATGACATGTTCTAGGAATTTCAATGGTCGTATCACTAGTCAGATCAATTTCACAGAGGACATATTCTTGATATTTCAATATATATGACTCAGATGATCCTAGTGGGCCGGATCAATTTGGCAATGAACGTGCTCTTGAGACTTTTCATGTGGTTGCACGATTTGGGTGGATCAGGTGATTCGAGTGCGCCAGACAATACAAATGTACATGATGGCTATATTTTTAACCATTGAAAGCGTTTAGGTCGGATTATCTGAGTGAGTCGAATGATCCAAATCAAAAGCAAATTTTGTAAAAAAAATCTGTGTCTATCTGTTAGTTTATGAGGGGCGGAGCTATTGAAAGACCCTATGAGAGTTCTTGTGTAGAGGTTGATGACTCTTAGTGTTCATCCAAGTGAGGATATTGAGGGCACTTTAACGCTTGGATTGAAGATTATTTAAGTGTGTGTGTGTGTGTGTGTGAGAGAGAGAGAGAGAGAGAGAGAGAGAGAGAGATTTTACATCATTCTGTGTTGTTTGATCTTATGAGGTTTCAAGTGGACATTTTGGGCTTATTACTCCTAGAGGTCGGTGACTTCTAGATAACTTGAGGAGTTTGGCTCAGTGACCTTCCTTGGAGGCGCTTGTGGAGGGCACTGGGAGTATTGTGAAAGTTTGAAGTCTACCTATCCAGAGTGGAGAATGACTACTATGAGCCAATGGTTTTACTCTTTGTGTGGTTTCAAGTCGGAGATAGGCTCTTACGATAATGCTCCAATGAGTAGTTGGAGATATTACCTAATCTCTGAGACTTCGACAAAAAATAGGCTATGCTTTTTGTATCTTTTACATTTCTGTATTTACTTTGTTGAATTTCTATTCCTAGATTCCTCGAATTATGTGGAGTTCGGCTAGTAAAGTTTAATTTTTTTATTAAGCTTTTTTAAAAAAAATCCCAATTCACTCCCCTCTTAGAAGTCCGATCCACCTTAAATCCCTTCCCCTTATTTTACTGCTTGTGCTTCGATTGCTTCAAGTGTATTAGATAATTTCTTCTTTTCTTTGAAGGGTACAATTGGTTTTATAGTCAGCTTTAAGGCTCAATAACCATGAGATCAAATTAATGAAAAATCTACAATAAATATACCATACTAGTTGGACTCGCCACCGGTTGATGGCAATAGAGATTTGGTGCATATGCAAAATTCTTTGCTCTATTCCAATAAACCACATAACTGGCATTAATGGCCACTTGCATGCCTGATCAATCCTTGTATTCGACTATATGCACTCGTAACATCTGATATAAATCAATAGGGCAATTTCTATCTATCGAGTATAAGTTCCATAGTTACTGATCGAAGACTTCTAATTAGAGAAAATTTATAAATACAGGCAGCCAAAGACAAATTCACAAATTCAAACAACAAAAGATTAGGGTTAGAGTTCACTTTTCTTTTGAGGTGACGGCGAGTGACGATGATGGCAAGATCTCCAACGACCGACGGCAAGGGTTAGGGTTCACCCGGACTACGAGGTTTAGAGGGAGGGGGAGGTAGTGGCCCGACGGTGGGCGACGTGGACGCCACCAGCTGTGGGATCAGAGGAGAGTGGTGGGTGGTGGCAACGAGTGGCATGGCAAGGTGAGGCAATGGAATTTTAGGGTGGGCGGGATGGTGAGGCAAGGGGACAAGGAACCCCGTGGCGCAACGGCGAGGGTGCCATTAGCCATCGGTGATGGAGGCATGCGGAGCTTGTCACCTGAAAAGATGAAGAAGAAGGGTCGGGGTGGAGCTCAGTGGAGAGGGTGGACATAGGTGGGTCTCACCGGATTTGGAGGCACACTGAGCTCGTCGCCGGAGAGGAAGGGGAGGATGCAGGGGAGGAGCTCGAGCGAAGTGCAGATGATGGAGGTGGTGGAGACGCGTTGATGAAGGACCTCGATCTCGTCTCAACAGTGGGAAGCGAAGGCGGATGGTGGAGGCAGAGGCAGAGACAAAAAGGATAAGGAAAAGAGTTGGGGATGTGGCTTTTCATTACGTAGTTAATGATCGCATGTGCAAGGCATATGCCCTGTTTTGTATAGCTTGATATTCTCATTTTTTTATCTCTTACTTCTGATTATACGAGAATTCACTTTTATGAGAATTTGGAGCTACCTTAGGAAAGTATTTTGAGGGCAGGTTGGCTTAAAAAACCATAAGAGAAAGAATTGGAGGCAAATAGACCTTGCTACCCTGGTTGTAACACTTCAATTGTATTTGTGTATCTCTTTTGTATTTGTACATAAATTTATATAATTTTGTTGGCATATTTTTGCAAGACTACATGAATTTATATAAATGATATGAATATCATTTGCCTTTCTTTGTATTTTAGGTACCGATAGAAGTTGCAAAAGAAACTAAATCGATTGTTTGAGCTGCAAGAAAAGTCCAAATGGCCAGACCCTTTTAGGTGTTTGGTGCGACTCATAAGATCCGACTAAAAAGCCGTGAGTAGAAGCTTAACCAAAAACTGCCGTATAAGCCCCAAATCGACAATTAATGCTACGACGTTCATCTCTTCTAGACTCCGGCCCTGTTTAGCTTAACAGAGCTCTAGATCTCCGCTCTATATCAGATCCAAAATTTATAGGCTAAAATAAAAGTGACTTAAGTTTATGTTTTTATTCTAAAATATAAGCAAGATGACTCACATAGATATTTTTAATATACCCACAGATCTAGCTTCACAGATTTGATGAAGCTAAAAAGAATACCCAGCTCCACTAAATTAACGGATGTGATAAAACTAGAGGTTCGTACCACCTTAAGATCTCCGTACTTACCAACGCGGAAGCTAGGATATCATGGGCTGATGGGCCTTCAAGACGCAATAAAGATTGATACATTTTTTTTTACGGGGTTTCTGCCTTCGGCAACTCGCTTCGGAAAGGCCCGGGGGAGGAACCCTCTTCTCCTCCGCAGCAGATTATGTTGTGCTTGTCTTCCTTCCGATGCGGCCCAACGACATCCATCGGGGATGTAGCTCAGATGGTAGAGCGCTCGCTTAGCATGCGAGAGGCACGGGGATCGATACCCCGCATCTCCATTAATTTTTTGTTGTTTTTTTGCCCCCTTCCCCTATCGCCTTCGGAAAGATTTCAGAATTCCGGTGTTAAAGCTTGATGAGGACCAATCATGGACGGATCTACTCTACTCAACTCTACTCTACTCTAGTGAGCTACTCTTTCGTCTTCGTCTCCGCGTATTCGTGGCGGCGTGATATAGTAGTATATCTCTTCCTCGTTTCTGCACTGCTCGCCGGTATCACGGCCCCGTCCGTTGTAGCCGTGGGGCACGGCTAAAAATTTAACGGCCGATCGGCGGCGGCGGCGGCGGCGGCGGCGGCGGCGGTTGTTGTTGACGCCCCGTCAGTCCCCACCGAGAGATAAAATCCACCGCACGTTCGTCTCGTCAGAGCTCCCACCACCGCAGAGAGACGCGTCTAGTGGGTACGCAGTGCTACAAATGGAAGCGCAACCCAACGCCAAGTGCGCTGTACAGGCAGAGCCAATATAACTGACACACACACAGAGAGAGAGAGAGGGAGAGAGGGAGAGAGGAGAGAGGGAGGCCGCGCTCCACTCCACTCCCAACCGCCGCCGCCGCCGCCGCGGGGCGCGGAGATAGATGGCGTCCGGCGTGCCGAAGAGCATGGTGCTCACGCTGCTGGGCTTCTGCGTCAGCGTCCTCTTCATCGTCTTCGTCTGCTCCCGCCTCGTCTGCGCCCTCATCCGCCGCCGCCGTCGCTCCCGCCGCTCCCCGCTACTCCGCTTCCCGCCCTTCCCGGCTAGCGCCTCCTTCGCCGTCCAGGTCGACCGCCAGGGCCAGCCCGCGGCGGGCGGCGGGCTCGACCCCGCCGCCGTCGCCGCCTTCCCCACCCGCGCCTTCTCCGCCAGTGGTCCCCGCGGCTCGGCCTCCTCCGACTCCGCGGACGCCGTCGCACAGTAAGTGCTTCTCGACCGATCGCGGTTTATTGCCAGCCACCGAGCCGTCAATCGACGATTCCAATTTGTGCCTTCGCGGTGCCTTGCCACTGTAGCATTGCCTTGCGTGCCATCTAAGCTTGGAATTTACCGTGCGGCGGTGCTGCCGCTTAGCGCGGCAGAAGAAGAGAATTCAAGGCAAAAGGGTGAACAATAAAAGGATTTCTTCCTTTTAGGAGGGATTGCTGGTCTTCTTAATCCTCTATTGGGCACAAGAAAAAGGCAAAAAGAAGAAGAAGAAGAAGCCTTTTTCGGCCGAGTTGGCGATCGCATTGGGGGAGGATTTGGTTCAGTCGGTCGGTTGATCGCTAGGATTGAAGTGGAGTTACTGTTCCGATGGAATTTTCGGGCTCGATCGCGCACATTTTAGTTGCCATGATTAGATCGATTATTCTGGGGAACCAACGCTGCAATTAGGATCTTTTAGTTGTGAGGGCGCCGACAGATGAGTGGGGAAAGGGGATCTCTCACCCATTATAAAATGGAATAATTGATTAGAAAATAGGATTAGAAATTAGATGTTTAAGCAGATGTCATTCTCAACGTTTAGTTTGACTGTTCTGTTGTTCTCTTCAGAGTACTGGATCTTCAGATACGTGGTAAATGCTTCTGTTCAGCGTAGAAAGATCCCTTTCATTGTCATCAACTCCACTGCTTTGCTTGCCTTCCCCTTGCTCTTGCATCTTCTCCAGGTTGTTCTTCAGATCAGACACCATCACTTCCAGCTCTGTTTGAACACCTTGGCACCCCAATAGCTTCCAGCGCTGGATAGCAGATAGAATTTTGTAAGTAATAGCGATCGGATTAGTTAATATCATATCTCTAAACACAAAGTCATTTCTAACAAGCCACAATGGCCAACAAACAGCTCCCAATATATGCACCCTGGCTTTATTCTTTTTCTTCCCATCTTTCCTAGCTATGTACCTCCACATTTCTTTGAAATTGCTTGGACAACTCTCCCATCCCCATGCATCTCTCAGCATGCACCAGACAAATCTCGCTAACTCACATCGAAACATAATGTGGTCTGATGCCTCAACTCTGCCACAAAGCTTGCAACAGTTTGATCTACCCCTCCAATATCTGTGGGAAAGTTGTTCAGCAGAAGGGATCCTATCATGATCCAGCATCCACAAAAACATTCTGACCTTCAATGGAATTCCTATTCACCAAATCTTCTTAGCACTCTCATCGTCTACCCCACCAAAAGTTAAACATCTATATAGAAATCTGGTAGTAAACAAACCTTTCTATCTAGAACCCATATGACAATATCTCTTTCTTCTGTAAGCCTTACCGCAGACAGTTGCGCTTGAAGAGACAGCCATTCCTGCACTTCTTTCCCAAAACTTCTTCGGAGACTCAAATTCCATTCCCCCCACATTATATATATCATTTATCGTCATCTCTTGTTGTTCACAGCATTGAAACAGCTTACTGTATGTAATTTTCAATGACATCTCCCACACCATGTGTCATGCCAAAGCAAAACTCCTCTACCATTCCCTACTTGGTATTCGGCTCCTCTATCCAGTGGCGGACCCAGCAAAAAAAATTAGGTGGGGCGAACTTCAGCAACAAACTTAACTAAAAGTAGAAATATACCGCATAGACACCACATTTGTATTCCAATCACACACATTAGAGTGTAAACGGTAAATGAACGACATAGAAGAAGATTTAAGATGATACCTCTCCAAGGTTATTAAAACGTAAAACGAGAACGAAACGACCCACTCCCTTTTTAACTTTTAAACGTTTAAACGGACGTTGAAACGTAGTTTTAAGCACCATTGTAAAACGAATATGAGAGCAAAGATATATCATATATGTACCTTGATTTTGTAGTCTTTTCCCATATAATTCAAGGCCCTATGCCATCTCAATATCTCATCTCTCAATATCTCAATATCTCATCTCTCACCTCTCATCTCAATATCTCATCTCTCATCTCTCAATATCTCCAAAGATATATAAGCAATATCAATCTATTACCAATACCAGTATATCTCCAAAGAAGAGATTTGACTCCACTCCTCTATTTTCCTCCTTTCTTTCCTTTTCTTTTCTTTCCTTCTTCCTTTTCCTTTCTTTTCCTTCCCCTTTTCTTCTTTCCTTTTTTTTTCTTCTTTCCTAACTTTCCATTACTTCCCCTGTTTCCCGTTCCTTCCCTTTCCTTTTCCCCTGCGTCTCCCTTCATCGCTCGGCTCGTCTCCTGTTTCCGTTCCTTCCTTCCCTTTTCCTAACACATACATCGTTCGGCTCGTCCTCCTGCGTCTGCTTCCTCCTCTCCGCCGCCGCTTCTCCTCTCTCTGCCGCCGCTGCCGCCGCCTGCCGCTCGCCGTCGGGGATCCGACTGGCGGCGGCCGACGACGCGGCGACGGGCGTAGCTGCGGCGCGGCAGGAGACGGCGCCGTCATGGCGATGACGTGGATCCGAGCCGCACAGTGCAGCCGACGACGCGATCCGGATATGGCGGCGGCGACGGCGGTATGGCGGCGGCTCGGCTGCGCTAGGTTAGTCTCGCCGGTTCCTCTCCTCTCCTTCTCTCCGGTTCCTTCGCCCCCCGATCCCTTTTCCGCCCCGGAGCCTCACTAATATGGGATCATAACACGGTCTAGAACGGGTAGAACGTCCAAATCGGACGTTTCTACGCGCTTTACCGTCGATTGAACGACGTTCTCACGGCGTCGGCGAAACGTCCGGACGTTCTAAGGTTCGGTTGCGTTCTGACGTTTAAACGACGTTTAAACGTCGTTTAAACGACGTTTTAATAACCATGTACCTCTCACATGAAGAGTAAAAACTAATTTTTCAACCATATAATTCAAAATTCATCAAATGATCAAAAGATAATAGATATTCCTGTCGATTTAAGAAATAGATCAATGAGGACCAGTGAGATATAATAAAGTGATCATATACTAAAAAGTGATTAATACTATGTAAATACATACCACTACTTAAGCACTAAGCGTGTCTTAGTTGTCTAGGTTTTGTTGGCAAGTCCATTCTCCGGTTTTTGATGGCTTGAAACCTATTCTTAATGTTATCACAATCAAGTCCTTTAAAAATGCCCTTATCAATGTAGCGCAACATAAAGTCATTGAGCCAATCATTAGACATTTTATTGCGAAAATCGGTCTTAGTTAAGTGCATAGCCGAGAAGGCTCTTTCAACCAATCTTTTGCCCTGGTAGGATCAATGCCAACTCAATAAGGCGATAGACCAATGGAAAAGTCAGATGTTTTTTAGTTTCTACCATCTTCACGGTCAAACTTCCAAGATCATGACAAGTAATGAAATCACCAACTCTTCGCACATGTATAATGAAGGTCTTAAGTTGATCCAGTAGCTGGGGCGGCCGCCCCACCATGCCTAAAGGGAGGGTCCGCCCCTGCCTCTATCAAACCATCTCTTGGCCTTGTGCAATCCTTTCCAAAAATGTGAATTCTTTCCATCTCCACTTTGATTAAAACTCTTCCCTTGCATATTTTTTTTTTTCTCAGCAACTCACAGTATAGGCTTCGATCTCCACTCTCCAATCTGTATATCCATTTACTTAGAAGGTAGATATTCGTAATTCTGCAGTCAGTAAAACCCAAACCCCTACATTCTCTTGGTCGACATAGTGCCGACCGTTTCACCATACGGTACTTCTTTTTAGAACTTAATCCTTGCCAGTAAAATCTTGATCAAATTGCATCTATCTTCTGCTGAACCCCCTAAGGCAAGAGATAAAATCCCATGGTGTACACTGGTATGCTGCTTAAACATGAATTAAGATGAGCACATTTCCAAGTACCAAGCCTCTTTTCAATTTTTTGTGCTACAAAACTCAATTCAGCTACTAATAACTTGTTGTCACTAATGGGTACCCCTAGGTATTTCATTGGCATTTGTCCTACTTAACAGTTAAAGATATCAGCAACTCTTTGTTGTTCATCATCATCAACTCCAAAAACAAAAACCTCACTTTTTTTATAATTAATTTTCTAGCCTGACATGCATTCAAGGCAATAAAGGATGAATTTTGTATTTATAATTGATTCCTCATAGTTTACCAAGAACAGCACTGTATCGTCAGCATATTGTAAATGTGTTAGGCTCCCCTCAACAAGATTTGGCACCAAACCTCTGATCTTCCCCTCATTTCTAGCTAAAGTTAACATGGTTGCCAGAGCATCTCCTACCAAATTAAAGAGCAGACGTGACAGTGGATCGCCATCTCTTAGACCTTTATACGTTCTGAAATATTCACCTCTTTCTCCATTCAAATTGATACAAAGTTACAAACTCTACCTCCAACCGCAAACTCTTTCATCCAATTAATCCGGAACTCATCAAATCCTCAGTCTCATTACTAAACAGAAAACTCCACTGCACTTTATCGTAGGTTTTTTCAAAGTCCAACTTAAGAACTATCCCAGATTGATTGTTGATTCTCAGCTCGTGCAGCACCTCATGAAGAATAACTATTCCATCCAAAATACATCTCTTAGGTATGAAAACAGTTTGTGAATTACTGATCACTTTTTGGGCCACTGTAGTCAATTTATTTGCTTCCACTTTAGCCAAAATCTTGAAACTCACATTTATAAGACAAATTGGCCAGTACTATTTGATTGTATTGGCGCTTTTCAGTTTAGGAATTAAAGTCATGACTCAATAATTCAACCTATGTAATGCCAGTTCACCTTTATGCAAACTTTCTAACATCTCCTTTAGGAATTGGCTCCTTGTACTTGTGGCCAAAAACATTTGTAAAAGCCCACAGGGAAGCCATCTGGACCTGGGGCAGTATTGGTTTTCATCTCCTTAACTGCCTGTTCCAACTCTTCCATTGTGAAAGGTTGCACCAATGTATCCCTCTCCTCCTCTGTAAGTCTACCTGATTCAGCCCATTGTTCTCTTTTGATTTAATGTCATCTCTGCTTTCAGACCCGAATAGGTCTTTATAGTATTTCGTTATATGTTCCTTTAATTCTTCAGGATCATTTATTGTTCTGTCACCTTGATCCAAACTTCCAGGGAGAAAATGGAACGCTTTCTCTTTCTGCCATTTGCCACCCCATGAAAATAGTTAGTATTTGCTTCTCCTTCTACTAACCATTTTTTTCCACACCTTTTCTGCCAAAACAAATCTTCATCAGCATATATTGTCTCCAACTCTTCTTCCAATTTATATCTGAGCGCCCACTCAATATTAGTTAGTGCCATCTGTTCTGATCTTTCATCCACTAAAAAGTAATAGGTTAGATGTTTCCCCAACATTTTCCATCTTAATCTTGGCCAAGTGTGTGCTTGCTTCTAATCAATGCCAATGCTGTGCGTATCGGCTCAGGGCAAGGCACATCCATAGATGAATGTTACAGAAAACTATTGAACACTCAGCACCACATTGGGAGATAGATTTTTTAGTACCAAAGAAGTTGATAAGACTTTTTAGTACCAAAGAAGTTGATAGAAATTTTAGTACCAAAGAAGTTGTCCTTGTGGATGTTGGTGCCCAAGAGAAACAGTGCAACTTTTTTTAGTACTGGAGTCTTATTGCTGTGTTCTACTATAGATTGACTATTGAACCATGAGGTCCCGGAGCTTGCATTGTTTCTGAACAGCTAAGACAACTCCAATCAATCACATCAAAATGGAGTACTAATGTTTTAATTAACTGCTCCTGAAGAAAATGGTATAGTGGAATGATGGCGGCACTATAACTAAGTAGGTAAATCCTCAGCTGTGCTTGATGAGAGCGAAGCCAGTTGTCTGATGCACTTGATTGTTAGCTGAAGAAGTTACTAAATTGTGCTCAAACCTAATTGCATGGATCACTTTTTGTCCATGATCATGAAACACGAATTTGAAAATTTGACATCGTAAACATTAAACACTAGATATTTCATCCCATGTTTTTCAGCTGGGTGCCTCTTTTTATATAAACAAGTTGCTATTAGATATATGTTCCTTTAAATTTTATTGCTCTGCTGAGATTTCAGTAAAAGAATAACAGTTCATCATATGATAAAATGTGGAAGAAATAACAGCATAATGATGTCAAAGATGCTTGTGTTGACCGTAGCGATGCTGTTTGCTTTCTTGTGAATGTGTTACATTAAACAAGGGTAACTATGTCTGACATCCTTTTATTGCATCTATAGTAAAAATGGTGCAACACTGCTGTTAACTCTGCTGATATATTCTGCAGTGCCTTTCTGTTCTGTGTTGATGTTTTTTCAGCAATTGTTCCTGATTACACTAAACCTATATTCTGAACTGTCCATGATCATTGGCAGGTGTGTCGTCTGTCTTGCGGAATACGAAGATAAAGATGTACTACGCGTTCTTCCTTACTGTGGCCACAATTTCCATGTGGCTTGCATAGATATCTGGCTAAAGCAGCACTCAACATGCCCAGTCTGTAGAATTTCACTGGGTGACTACCCTGATAACGAGCACATCGTGCCTCCTTTACCAAGTGCGGTGATAATGCCTCCCTGTTCTCCCGAAGCATCAAGATCAGATCCATGCCGTTGCCTGTTTGTCAGCACAGGGCATTCGCCAAGGACATCAACGGTTCTTAGAAATGAACCCGACCAGGCGAATCAGATAGTGCGTGGTCCAACCGTGGATGGAGGAAACAACCTGACATTATCCGAGGTTAACTCTGTTGGTGGAAATAACAACCAAACAGTAAAATAGGACTTGGAGAGTCCTCGTATTGTTGACAGGTCGTGATCTACCCAGCTAGAACCCTGCAAGTTGCTGCTTGGAATTTCTCTTGTGCAGTCTTCAGGGTGAAAGTCCTGTAAAGATAGAAACATCTTCACGTGTGGTATGTGGATGGACGGCTGTTGCAGGTTAGCTTTCGGGGGTTTGATGTAAATATGAGAAATCATTTGGGTTTCCTGTTAGAAAACCACATTTATTTGCTAATCACACGCAAAACAGTTCATTGTACTCAATAGCTTATCCCACTTATGGTAGCCAAGGGTTCACAAAACCGTTGAAAATCGTGGTTTTTGACCGTATCGAGCCGTCTCGATGGCTCAAACCTTGAGCCGGTCGGTAGACCGGTCAAATTCAAATAAATTTATGTGACAAAAAACCGTTTGGTTTTTGGTCAAAATCATGTGGCAGTGTTGCAGGGTTATCACCCGTCATCGTCCAGGTGATTTTCGGTCAAAAACCGGCTGATTTTTTTAATTTTTTAATTTGTTTGCAATTTACTTGATATTTTCTATTTTCGATTTTCGGTTTTTAAGCGGTTTTTTTTTCAGTATCAATATTATTAACCCTGATGGTAGCCCACCGAGGGATTTGTTGTCACAACAACAGTAAATCTGCCGAAAGGGAGTACCTGTCAATGCCCTCAGCAAACAGGATGAAGGAGAGAATCTGGATTAGTTCATTGATCAGAGCATTTGGAACGAGCATGAGGCGCACTAACTGATCAGCAAAATGCAGCTGGGTCCGACTCATGCAGCCATGCGAAAATTCTTCATGAACAGCACCAAGATTAGCTGCCATCTTGTTTGCATCTACCTGGAATCGCCTAGTCAGAGATCGCACAGTGCTGTTCGTATGCCTGCTGCAGCACCATGTGGTCCCACTGTCCGTTTTTGTCAAGTCTGATGATTGATCCCACCATGGTGAAGTGAGCCAATCCGGTAAATCTGAATCTGAGGTTATGTACTGGTGTGAACCAGCACAATGCTAAATATTTCCGATCCAAGATCATAAGAATCAAGTCCAGGTGATGATCTCTCCTCGAAAATAAATTCTATAGTGTCGTGTTGCATAAAGGAACCTGTGCAGCACCATTCGGATGGACACCACGTGTTATGTCAGTGAATCTCCACCGTCTGCATACAATTAATGTGTCAGTTAATTAATCCCCTTAAGTAATGCAATTAATCCCCTTAATTAATGCAACGGTGGAGATTCACTGGCATAACACATGTCGTCTATCCGAGTGGTGCTGCACAGATCCCTTTATGCACTATAAAATTTATTTCCAATCCTGGAGGGACCTCCTTTGCCAGAAGAACAGCCTATGGTTGCCCACACACTGGTGCCGTCGTCAGTGGGGTGGTAGATCTAACTGTGTGGCTCAAATCAAGCAGCTAAAGCAGCACGATTTGCCTCCCCCTCCATCCTGTAACCGTCCTGAAATGATTCGAGCGTACTGCCAAGAAAAGCGGCGGTAAGCTTTACAGTGATTCCTGTCGGTGGTGGTGGCCCTCACCGGAGCAGATCGAGCTCCATCCGCCCTTAAGATGGCGAGCATCATGGCGTGATTACCGCGCTCTCCGCGAAGCCACCGGGGGGGGGGGGAGAGAGAAGAGAAGAGAAGAGAAGAAGCCTCTGCGCTTTTCGACCTTCGGCCATGGCGGAAGTCAAGCACCTGTGCCTGGTGAGGTTCAAGGAGGGCGTCGTGGTGGCTGACATTCTGCAAGAGCTCACCAGGCTTGCTGCCGAGATCGACTCGGTGAAATCCTTCGAGTGGTACACATCGACGCGTTGTCTTTGCGCTTCTCTACCAACTATGGCGTAGAAAACCGCAGAAATGGCCTAGCTGTTACTGCAACGCGGCCATGAAATCAACCTGTTTTGGGTGTTGTTCTTGTTGTTGTCGCAGGGGGGAGGACGTGCTGAAGCAGGAGGCGCTGACGCAGGGCTTCACCCATGTCTTCTCGATGACTTTCGCGAGCGCTGAAGACCTGGCGAGCTGCATGAGCCATGAGAAGCACGCCGCGTTCGCAGGCACGTTCATGGCCGCGCTCGACAAGGTCGTCGTCATCGACTTCGCCGTCGTCGTCGCCAAGCCACAGCAGGCTTGATCTGCTACTCCGGTGTCCGTCAAGCGCCGGCCGCCAACCATTTGCACGTACCCATCTACATGCAGCTGTGACGTGCGAGTGATGTAGCTATGTCCTAAGCCTCCTACCTCCTACCTCCTCCTCCTCCTCACTGTTTCTGCTACTTCAGCGTTGAGCTGGTGCAGCTGCGATGCAGTGCAGCTCTACGCCGTGCATTCCGTCCGAGGATCTGCAGTCTCTTGGAATAAATTCCGGTGATCTTTCCGGTCGCCGTTACTTTGATCTCCATTTTATTTTCGGTCTTAATGATGGATTTGATGGGTTCCTAAACGCTTTTGGTGGCTCAGCCGTGCTAACCACCTTAGCTTAAACTTTGGCAAGGGCAGGGTTTGCGGTGGTTTAAACTCGTACGTTGGTAAACAGCGAGATGTCTCGGTACTTTCATGCGAAGGCATTAATACATTGGCATTTAAATTACATCCGAAGAGGAAAGGTGCAATCTTTTCTCGCGTGTCTAGAGAGAATCTGAGGGCCTGTTTGGCAACAAGGTTTTTTCATAGTTTCGAGATAAAACTATGGTTTTGAAGAAAAACTCTGTTTTAGAAACCAAGAGGTGTTTGGTAGCCATTCAAAAAAATCTGTTTTAAAAACCATGGTTTCCACAAAACCATGGTTTTTTCTCTGTTTTGAAAACTTTGGTCTTGGGCAAATTTTTCTAAGTGCCAGTGCCAAAACAACTCTTGTTCAAAGACTTTGTAGCCAAACAGTTGAGAGTTCTAAGAAAAACCATGGTTTCAATGGAGTTTGGTAAAACCATGGTTTTTATGTCATGACAATTCCTAAACTATGGTTTTGCAAAACCATGGTTTTGTAAAACATTGTTGCCAAACAGGCCCTGAGTGTTTTTTATTTCTCTCTAAATAGCGCTCAATTTTTTAGCCTTTAGATCAAGATCCAATTAATAGAATCGATTTGTCTCATCGCCTTCTATTTTAATACTTGATAGACAAAAAAATTGAGCAGTCCAAAAAGGGACCAGGTGCGATAGCATGTGAAATACTGAAATCTGACGATCATAGCGCCGCCCCCTGTTCTTCCTCCTTTTCTTGTAGGTTGTTCACTTCCGGTCCGGCCGAGTTCCCGTCTGTAAAACTTGATTCTACTTGCTTCCGACCTTAGTGCAAAGACACGATTTTGCGTCTCTCTTACACAAGGATGACAAGGAATGGAGATTTTTGTAGTGATCATCTAGAATTTTCTTTTTCTTTTTGATGTGCTTAATGCCCAATTGATGCTTGGTGGTAAGATAATGGTGACTGTACAGTGGATGCATAATTAAACCATAGCAGAAGTAACCCCATAAGTTGTAGCCATCAGGGAGGTTCGGGGAGGTGCTTCGGGCTGTGGCTGCCTCGCTTGATTGCTGCCTCCCCGACTCCCTCCATGCTCGGCGCCGCCTCTCCGCTCGATTGCCACCTCCCCAACTCCCTCCTGCTCGGCCGCCTCCCCGCCTTCTCCCCGCATCTACAGCTACAGAAGCCAACAAAAAGCCAGTTTGCTAAACAACTTCTAAAGAAAAGCCACACCCGTCAGTTACAACTGCTTTTCAGCATAGCAAGCCAAAAACAGTTTTTTTAGCCCAGCCATAGCCCCCGCATGGATGTCGGTATTGACAGATGTGACGTTCCTCAATCTTTCTATCCGTTCAGTAAATGGGTGAAATGTTGGTTGCTTTTCCTCTGGTAGTAAGGAAAAAGAGTTTATCCAAATGACATTTCCAAACAGAGCCATATATACTGCTACAATCATGACCAAAAATCCATAGGCCATTGCATATTTGAATGGAAAAAGATGACGAGTGTGAGATAATATATAGGAATAGATCCAATTGACAACTTTGAACTATGGACATGGTTCAGTTTTGAACTCGAAAACCATTCAAATTGGAACCTCGAACTAACGATTTAGGGCGAAAGTTGTATTTGAGAAGGTTTCGATAGTTTGAGATTGTGAAGCGGACGTTTTCGTAGTTTAGTGTTGAAAATCGAACCAAGTTCAAAGTTCATGCTGGAAATTGGACTTATTCATCGTATATATGCCACCAGTTGAGATGTGCGTACTATAATTTATTATCTATCGATATCATGGGCGGTGATTTGATAGTTCTCCAACTTTCCGACGAACCATTCCTGCAGCGATCGATAGAAATGTGCAACCAATAAGACTTCAGAGAGTGATCAGGTGAAAGAGTTGAGCCCGTTGCTTTCAGCTTTCTCAACAGCCACCAATCACCATCATACCCACATAAATCCGGAGGTTTACGAGACTTGCAAGCTTAAACCTTATCAGACACGGTTCCCTGGGCCGCTGTAATAGGTGTTGTCGCCTAGGGCCCACGATGGGGAGGGGTCTCGGCCGGCCGGCCCGGTCCATGTAAGTATACAACAAATCTGCACATATATGATCATCAGGTCATGGAGTCATCAGATTCAACGAACGCCATTGCTCTCTTCCAGCTCGAGCCGTCACGTGATTGCCGCGAACCAGCAATCTATTCCCCAATCCCCGTTCGTCTCAGTCCTTTGACTCCTCGTGACGAAATGTTTGTGTCATCTTTGCAACTGAAGAAATGTTTTGATTATATACTTAACATATGCCTTTGCAATTAATAGATAAAAATAATTTTATATTGCTGAAATCAAGGGCCCATTTCTCGACTTGCACTAGGGCCCTCTGAAATACAAGGAACGGCCCTAACGGTTCCCTAATGCTATTGCTCACAAGTATCAGAATTTTCAGACGTGCAGCAACGAAGAATCAATTGAGAGACCTGCTACTTCAAGGTAAGAACGCTGCCAGCGATTCAGCGTAGCATTGCCATCATAATTCATACATCTAAAAACCAGGCCACCATCCATCAGCCTAAACGTTGCATGGCTTGATAGAAATGCGTAATAAATCGTGAAAGAAGTTCTGTGTTTAGCAACCTCCGATCAAGTCACGGCTCACAACCAAGATAAGGCCGGCCGGCCGGCCGGAGTTGAGTAAGTCCATTCCATTAACCGGTGCGGAGAACGACGACCTCCTTCCTCTTGTTGTTGGTTAAAGGGACGGTGGCGACTTTTGAGCCGTCCGATCTTGGTCCCGCTTCCGCCCGCCGCCGCCCACTGCCCCGGTGGCGCCATCGTTGCCTTTTTCTGCCGCCCCGCCGCCTGCGCCACCCGCTACCGTGCCTCCTCCGCCCCCTCCTTCCCTCTAAAGTCCGGGCTACCCGCGGCGGCGGGAGACGGTGGCGCCGGAGTGGAGGACGACGAGCTCACCGGAGCACGAATCTCCAAGCCGATCCAAAGGTTAGAAATTCGATTGATTTTGCAAAAAAAAAAAAAGGTTTTTACTCATGTGATGCATAGCAAAACCGTTAGTTAAATCGGATTAATTCTGAAAAAAAGAGTAAAAAAAGATACTTCCGAAGTTATTTCATGATCAGATGTATGCATCATGGAAATGTGTCCAAAACAAGAAACTAAACTTTTGTTTGAGAATGCACAGTTGCACACTACTGTAGCAAGTATATGAGATCTATCCATCCCGCCTAAGCACGGATCTACCGTCCAACTAGTGCAAAGCTGAGGACGAAGACAACAGCTCACATGTGGGGTGACCAGGGGCGGATCCAGCTCCGGGCAGAGTAGGCTGTAGCCCGGGGTCTGGTACTGAAAGCCCACTAAAATTCTACGAAAAATTATTAAAAAATCATTGAAAACAGATATTTAATCTAAGATCAGCTGGTCCAGCCCGGGGCTTGGGCCTGGGCTAGCTCCGCCCCTGGGGTGACGACAGGTATCAGAATCAGCCTCTCCCCCGGCGTACGTCTACTAGCAATCTGGGATCGAACGGAAGAACAGAACAAGATCCAGAGAAAAACACAACAACAGAGGAACGCAGAATCCAATACAACTCATTCTCGCGTGAGAAGCAGCAGCAGCAGCAGAAAATGCGAAGCTCTCAAGAGTTGCACTGGGAAGCAAACACCAAACAGTACCTCCTCTGCTTTGTATGCTGTGACAGATTACTGCTGGGGCGGCAATAAAACTGTAGAGACAACATGACTTGAGATTGGCATGATGGACATAGGTTATGTTTTTGCTGCAGAACAACGTGTGCATGATGCAAGACATGACGACGATCGGAACGATAGGCTGTGATACTATCTGTAAACATGTGGAGGATCTCCGGTCTCGGGAAATCAGCACTAGAGCTGAAATTTGCAGCATAAGAGTAGTATACAGATGAACTATATATGTAAGGGATTTGATGGTGCAGTGCAAGGAAGTTGCGCAGACATTGTCCTACTGATTGCATTACATGGTATAGACAGACAGTTAGGGATGTAATAAGAGTAGTATACAGATGAACTATATATGTAAGGGATTTGATGGTGCAGTGCAAGGAAGTGGGTTTGTTCGCGGTGACCTGCATCACCCGCTTCAAGAAGATCAGGAAGTCCACTACGTTGCTCGAGGAGGGGAACGAGAAGAAGAATATGATAATAGGCATGGCCCGCTCATAATGCTCCGGTTCTGCGAATTCCTGGTGGTTGTCACCTCCTCCCCAGATGCCGCGTGAGAGATCATAAGCAGTGTTGTGGACTTCCTGGTATTCTTGAAGCGGGTGATGCGGGTCACCGCGAACAAGCCCACTTACATCCCTACAGACAGTAGCAGTATAAAATGGTGCAAGAATCACTTGTATTGTATCACTGTTACTGCTGCATTGCATAGGAACAGTGGAGTGTAAAGCCAATGGAGGAGGTAAACATTGATTTCTATTGTACAACAAGCAGAAACCAGTATCCCCTATCATATTCATATCTACACCACCGTATACAGCACAGTAGAATTAAAATGAACTAACATGTTTTCTTCCTGTTGTTTGTTAACTGTACGGGCAGACATAACTAAAAAAAGATTCAGAGAAGAGTAAAATTAAAAGGAAATTAAGGAAAGAGGACCGTACACACTCACATCTAAGGTTCCAAATTTCGTTTTTGATTCATATTTCGTGACCCTCCAAAATCCGAAATTTTGATAAAATCTTGTTATTTCGGATAAAATATGAACAAAATTCATATCTAGAATTTTTTGGATCGAAATTTCCAAAATTTCGTCCGAAATTACCGAAACTTCGGTAAAATTCAACTGTATGAAAAATGTTTCAAACGACGTCAAAAAAATTTTTAATTTTTTTTGGATGGTCTTGACACATAACTAATGTTCCCATAAACATTTTAGATAAAGATCAAGTCTGAGGAATTTTTAAAAAATCCAACAGTACTACTGTCTTGATAAAAGGCTAACCGATAAATTTCAATCGAATGGGAAATAGTGCAAAGCACGTAAGAAACTTTTAAAAAATTTTGTGGATGGTCTTGACATATCCATACTATTTTCATAAAATTTTTAGATGATTATCAATCTTGATGAATTTTCAGAAATTCAGACAGTACTATTGAAAACTGATCGACAAATTTCAAACAAATGAAAAATGGTTTAAACCATATTAGAAATTTTTAAAATTTTTTGTGGATTGTCCATACACATTCATAATATTTCCATAAAATTTTCATATGATGATCAATCTTGAGGAATTTTCAAAAATTCGAACAGTGCTACTGAAGACTGACCGGTAAATTTCAACCGAATAAAAAATGGTTCAAACCACGTTAGAAAAATTTTAAAATTTTTTGTGTATGGTCTTGGAGCAACTAACGTTATGTTGATGCAAAATATATTTACAAACCATATGATCTATTTTTTGTGTTCCCGATAAAACACCTATACACAGGGGCGGAGCTGGGCCTCGAGCAACCGGGGCCCAGGCCCGAGACTCAACTCAAAAACGGAAGGAATGGCTTTGGCTGGAGAGGCAGAAAAGTGATCAGACCATTCGGATTGCCAGCCTAGTACAGTAATCTTCACCTGAACTTTATCTCATGAGGCAAATTAAGCTCCTTCAGGCCGAACCTTTTCTTCTACGACCGACCGATCTAACTTGGCGGGTAAGTGAAAGGCATTCCGGGTCCGAGGCTTAGGACCCAGCTGGCTCCGCCCCTGACTATACACCAGTTCTACATGGATCATTGGCTTAAGCCATGAGCTCCCTCTATCTCCGTTCTGGGTCCACCGTGGCTTATCATGGTTTAGTTTGGGGCAATTTTTATGACAGGACTCATTTCCGTAGGAAACCCATGTCAAGTGAGAGTGGATGCATGTTTCGTTTTGTAAGGGATTTCTACCAAATGCCAGCATCGCATTTAGTGTCCAACCGTGCGTTTTACCTTTCCACCTTATGCAGGGATTGGTGTCGGCCAAGAGGAAGAAGATTGTTTGCTAAGAGAGTCCCAAAAATGGGCATGAACTAATAAGAGGAAACGAACAACCAAACCGTGCAAGATGGCTAAGCATGGCGGGTAGTCTGGATAGCCTGCTGGCCCTAACACATAGCGCCAAGGTAACAGACCGTCTTTTTAGGGGGTGCGTTTAAATACCTCAACAGCTACTTAGGAAGATTAGCTGTCGGGAAACCAAATGCACATTACAAGACAAAGGGTGAATCCAAATATTTTTTATTGAATATAAGGCCTAACGGCCAAGTTTTTACAAAAAGAACGCAGCGGAGCCCAAATAGATTACATTCAAAACACCGCATAGGCAGGCCTGAGCAAAAGACTAAGACCTTAAAACCAAACCAAATTGCCATCTACGAACTTCTGGTAAACTTCGGCTTCTTGGATCTCTGAAAGGGTTGGGGTTAAGATCCAATATAGATGTGTCATCGCTGCCGGGAGCCCAGGCAGTTGCCCGCCTTGCCCGAGAGCTGGCTCCACCATTGGTTATCTCATTTGAACATCTTCAGTCTTTGAGACATATGATTTTCACAACCATTCAGCGTGAGAGACAACCGCCTTCACTCAAGCATCCTCCCCACTAAACGAAAAGTGGTTTGTGATGAGGCAATCGACATTGGAACAACAAGTACCACTACTACAAAAAAGCTTATATTAGACTCCTTATCACAGACGGTTTTGATAAACCGTCTGTGATATGTAACATCACAAACGGTTCTATAGTGTAACCGTCAGTGATAAAAGCATAGACGGTTTTTGGCTAAAATCGTCTATGATGAAAGCCACATCACAGACGGTTCTATAGTGTAACCGTCAGTGATAATAACATAGACGGTTTTTGGCTAAAACCGATGCGTAATGAAACCACATCACGACGGTTTTAACAAAACCGCCTGCGTGATGAGGCGGGCACATGATGACGGTTTTTGGCAAAAACCGTCTGTAATAAGAGCCATATCGCAGACGGTCTTAGCCAAAAACCGTCTGTGATGAGCACAATGAGCTCCGATTTCGGTGAAATGGTAAAAACACTATAACTTCTAATTCGTAACTCCGATTTTGGTGTTCTTGTGCTTTCTGGAATCAGCACGATGAGCTCTTCAATTTCTCCTGTAGGCATAAAGTCTGATTCGGTCTGCAAGTAGAAAATCCGAGTACGTGCGTGCGAGAAAATCAGAATTCCAAAAAAACGT
Source organism: Rhipidocladum racemiflorum (assembly GCA_036346355.1). Taxonomy (NCBI): domain Eukaryota; kingdom Viridiplantae; phylum Streptophyta; class Magnoliopsida; order Poales; family Poaceae; genus Rhipidocladum; species Rhipidocladum racemiflorum. The sequence goes on from CM070591.1 coordinate 60,582,066, forward strand.
CGTTTAGGCCCTCAAAACGACCTCTGAAGTTTTGTACCCGTTTCGACCTTTTTTGTGTGTGTTTCCGTGATCTCCAAGCTGTATTCGGAGTATGAGGATACTAAAATCGGTGTTCGAGTGTTCGGTGAGGTTAAAAGGAGGGGGACACGTTATATTTCAGATGCTATCATACTAACATTATAGTATCATATCATATAAGAACTCTGAAGTTAAGCGTGCTTAGGTAAGAGCAGTGCTAGGATGGGTGACCGCTTGGGAAGTGCGTATTGTGTTAAAATCAGTAGTGATATAGCTCAGAAGTTACGTGTTCTTGGGCAGTTACGAAGTACATGAGAATACATGAGAACAAATCAAAATTACTAATAAAATGATCAAAATTACTAATAAAATGAAAAATCAACATCACAGACGGTTCTAAATTGGAACCGTCTGTGAAAAAAATCATCACAGACGGTTTTAATTTGGAACCGTCAGCGATGAGGTGTACATCCTGACGGTTCCAATTTAGAACCGTCATGATAAAGTTCACAGACGGTTCCAATTTAGAACCGTCTGTGATGCTTTTTTTCACAGACGGTTCCAATTTAGAACCGTGCATGATAGCTTTCTGAGGCGGTTGGAAAACCGTCTGTGATGATTACGAGTCATCACTGACCCATTCTTACTGACGGTTCACAAAACCGTCTGTAATAACGTTTGAGAACCGTCTGTAATGAGGTTTTCTGTAGTAGTGTACATCCCATCCAAAATGCGATAGTGCAGGATAAATACGTTGGTTATTCTTCCACCACAAAAGAAAATTAAGTTCATTGCCATCCACGAGGTTAAGCTCAATCTCCGCAAAAGGCGTGTCAAGATAGTGGTTGATTTCTACTCGTGGATTCCATTGCTACATGCTCGATGCTTTGAAAGATGAACTAGATGTCATGCTTTTTAGCTTTTTTTCACATGCTTGAAGCGCTTGAACCACCTCATGCTTACTGCATTATTAACGCAATTCTTCTTGCTTCACTTCTGCTACCAAATTCCTCAATCCCTCGATTCTCCGCGGCCTCCTTACCTCTCTCCCACCCTCCCTCCCTCCCTCGCCATCTCCTCTCCCTGGCTCCTCACGATGATGTGGCCCCCACATTTCTCTCTCTATCCATCTCCCCTCGCTCCCACGACGGTGTGACCCCACCTTTCCCTCAGCCTCCCTCACCGCCTCTCTCTCTCTCTCTCTCTAATCTACTGCCTTTCTCACCATCTCCCTCACTACCTCTCTCTTAGCCCCCATCGGCGCCTCTCTCTCGCGGGTGCATATCCTGTGCACATATCCATCCTGTGCACATATGCAATAATTAAATCCGAGCCGTCCAGATCTCATCCAACGGTGGCTTCATCGGGGTGGAAATTGCAAAATGTGCACAGATTTGCAATTTCCACCCTGATAGAGCCACCGTTGGATGAGATCTGGACGGCTCGGATTTAATTATTGCATATGTGCACAGGATGGATATGTGCACAAGATATGTAACCCTCTCGCCCCCCCCCGCTCTGCCAGATTCGTAGCCTCCACCGCTATCTCCCTCGCCGTCTCTCTCCCCCTCCACCTCTTCGCCAAATTTGCCACCTCCACCACCATCTCCCTCTCCACCGGATGTGTCATCTCCCTCCTCACCTCTCTCCCTCCCTCACATATCCCCTCTCTCTCCGCCCACAGTGCCTCTAGATTTGTGTGCTGACGACATGACCATCGATGGCCACGTGCAACAAGCGGCAAAGCGGCAACGTGGGGCTCACGTAGGAGACAACAGACGTGTGTGCAACAAGCACATGGCGTCATGAGTGCGCTTGATGTTGGTGGAATGGATGCGCTTGGTGTCAGTGGTGCGGGCGAGCTCGACGGGGCATCGACTCGACGCATGCTCGGCATTAGTGCTATGGGCGTGCTCGTCGAGCGGCACGGTGGAGCGTTGATGGCATGCTCGGCGTCGGTGGCGCGAGCTGTGTCGGTGAGCAGGTACACCCATCCTCGTTGTCCACATCTTTAACATTTCAGCCATCTCCCCTTTCTCTGTACGCAACGACGTTGTGCCCTACCGCATGCCACCATGCCCTGCTGCGTGTCGCCTTGCGAAAACGTGTCGTGTCTGCTTCCGCTTCCGCGTTCGGTCGGTTGCGCCTCCATGCCATTAGCTTCGTAATACATCCAAAACCGCTTCGCTAGTTTTATATATTTTTTTATTATTGAATTTTTTATAAGATATAATTTTTTTTTGTTGATATATTGTCCTTTTCTGCTAAAAACTATTTATAGAAATTGTTTGTCGGTGTATTATTTTCTGTTTTTATCAAATATCTTTTTTAAAGAGGTGAAAAGAGAAAATAGAGCAAGACGGCTGCACTTATTCTGCCTTATTCCTCGGCTGCGTATAGTCTTACACTTAGCTGGGCAGTGCATAGCGGCAGTAGGGGCACAGACGGCTGCACTGCAGCCACTCGGCGAGGCAATTCTCGTGGAACTTGTGCAAGCACGGCATCACGGTCAGATCGTCGCCAACGTCGAAGTCCTCGACGCAGATGATGCATCCCGCCGGAATGGCGTCGCCCATGCCGCTGCTCCCATCTCCTGGCCCGTTATGCCTTTGCTTCTCCAGGCCGGCGACCGCCTCGGCGGAGGCAGGCACGCCTCCGAAGGCGCCATGGCGGTGCGCTTGGGCGAGCTCAATCAGGCTCTCTCCGGTCTGCACGGCCATATCGCGGCGAGCTTGCTGGTGCTCGGCCTGCACCGCACGGTTGTGATCCAGGACGTCGAACCCCGCTAGCGAGTCATCGTTGTACGAAGCCTCCTGCGTATGCTGCTGGTGGGCATTAGGGGTCACGGCCGCAGGAACGCTGCGGCGCCTGCCGGCGGCGCCGGCGAGCTGATACCCAGAGGACAAGTGAGCACGCCACGCGCTTTCTTCCCGCTCTTGTTGGACGATGAACGGTAATGGGGAAAGATGTTGGGCGGGGAGGCCGCTTTCCTCCGCCATGGCTGAAGTCAGATCGATCTAGGGCGGCGGCTACTTAATCTTTGCTACTTTTAAAGAACACAGCGTTTGTGAATGATACGCACCTCATCTTCGCAACCTCCACCTACATCTTTTTAGAGTTAATATGGTAAACAGAGTAGAGTTCGAGTCTTGAAAGTTTTAGAAAAGTTTATTTTGAAAAATGTTTTGAGCCCGAATCGAACAACGATTTGTTATCTAATCTGGTACTTAATGTTCTGCTATGTAAGCAGGGGATTGTAACATGCTGGAAAGACAAGAAAAACAAGAATAATATAAAATGCCTCAAAGTTTTTTTAGTATTATGTTTTAACACATCTTCCCAAATCTCACTTTCACCCCTAAAAAATTCTAACAAAAAATAAAAAATTATCGCATAATAAATAAATTAAAAATATAATATTTATTCCAATAACTTTCTTTTCCTTGCTTTATGGTGTGCAGCAGAGGTACGATACAAACAACGATGACGAAATCATGGGTGTGATATAAGCCAAACTCTACAATATAAAGATGGTATAGATCGAAACGAAGCTCAACTAGACACTATAATAGAGTTAAGAATATGACATAAACTAAATTGAGTAATAATATAAGTAATAATATAGTAATATACTAGATAATATTATTTTTATCTATAGCAGAGCATGACGCGTTTGAACCGGTTAACAACGGTCATCGATCTGGTTTTGAACCTGCATCACCATATCCGGATCGATGCTCATTGGGCATCGCATCGTTCCACCAACCGCATCGATAGTACTAGAAATATTTCAAAATATATCGAGAATGTATAGAAGAAGTGGGACTCGAACCCGCAACCTCGTGACTCCAACCTCACCCTTCTAACCAACTCACCCACCATCGCGTACTAATATACATAGAATATGCATTCCTTTTGAACTTTCTCGAACGAGATAGTACCGGTTCAGAAACCTAACGATCGATGCACTCATCGCATCCGGTTGGTAACACGAACCGCATCGATGCCATCACATTAGTACCGGTTGGTAACACGAACCGATGCGATGCATGCCAGATCTTGGTTCGTGTCACGAACCGGTACTAATGTGAGGCATCGATGCGGTTCGTGTGTTACCAACCGGTACTGAAAGCCTACTACAGCCCTGTAGCTAATGAACCGGTATTGATGTCACTATCAGTACCGGTTCAAATACAATCGGTACTGATGGGTCGGTATGGAAGGCCAGATCTGTAGTAGTGACGTTCGGCTGTAACTCAAGCTCCAAGCTAAGCTAGCCTAATGCCCAATTAATCGTTTGTTCACGGGTCGTAGTCTGATGGTTACGTTTATTATAGATAAACGTGCACGTGTCTAACGAGTCCGAGTCCGAGTCCGTCCAATATATGCGTGCATGAAATCGTACGTGAGACTATGGCTCTGATTCTTTTTGCTTTAATTTTTTTACAAACTAAGGCCCTATTTGATAGGGTTTCAGATTATAGTAGAAACGGACGGTTTCATATTTTTGATAGAAATATTTCAGGTAGAATCAGAATCACTGTCTGGAAACCGTTTGGCTAGCTGTCTGGATTCTGTGAATCGGCATGGAACGGGGTTGAGGGAGATTCGGCCCCGGCGTGGAAAAGAAAAAACGTTTCAAGGAGAATCGTTCCAAGCTTTAGTCCGTTTGGCTGAGTTTCTCCCAGATTCCAGTAGAAACGGCTTAGTTCCAAGTTGCCAAACAGGACCTAATTCTGAATTGTGATGGTAGATAAGTTATTTCTTTAAAAATAGGAATCCACATAAACACATATGAAATGGATTGTAAATTCTAATGTATATGGATGTGCTAGATTATGAGAATCGATTTATATAATTGAGATGTGTATTTTTTTTATTTAGCTTTTTGGGCCAAAATCCAAAATCAAAAGCAAAAACAAATATATCATATATATTATTTGGATTAGACAAGCACCCCAAGAATTCTAGAAAGACATGAGAAGGCACCTGGTAGCAAGGTTCATAAAATCAACGAAAATCACTAAAAAATCATGATTTTCGAACATATCGAGCAGGTTCGGCTTTTGAAACCGATCGATAAACCGATCTCATTCAAATTCAAAAAAATTGGAAAAGTTTATGAAAAAGTGTTGAAATTTTTTGAAAATTTTTCTGTAGGTCAGGAGGCAATGATAATGATTTTGTAAAAATTCTAGCAGTGCTATTATCTTTGTATATGCTTTTCTGTTTTTTTATTTCTAGTGGCACTAAATAGAGTATAGTTTTTCGGAAATGTTTTTTTGTGATGCTCTGAGTCAATGATAATGATGATTGAAATTTTTAAGATAATGATCAAACATGTGTATTTTTTTAAAAAATTCTTATAGTACTACTATCTTTGTATATGCTCTTCTATTTTGATTTTCTAGGGATAGCAAATGAAGTATAATATTTATGAAAATTTTGCAACATGATAGTTGGGCACTCTTTATGGTACCATTAAAATTTCAGAGCATGAGCAATCCTGTAAATTTCTATACAAATCTGGATGTGTCTGTGTTCTTTTTCATTAATTGTTGTTTTTTTATTTTCTAGAAGCTCTAAATGAATTTAAAAATTGTTAAATTTATCTAAGCTATTTTATAGATTAATTGCATTTATTATGATTTTAGAAGAAAATAATTTGAATTTTTTCAATTTTTCTTGAATTTGTTTCAATTGTCCATGAGTGTGTCGAAAATCGAATAAAATCGGTCGAAAATCAACAAGGAACTGACTACGGTGGAGGAATATGAAGAAAATTTTACAGCATTTTCCTAGTGTGAGACTTCATGGCGTGGTCTTCATGGACGACTGGAATTTTGATCTCTTGTTATGGTTCAGAGAAATGTTGTTTGCAACGTTTGTTACTTCTACCCAGGGTTCACAAAACCGTCGAAAACCGGTCGAAATTCGCGGTCCGTGCCGAGCCGGTTCGAAATCCTAAACCGGTCGGTAAACCGGTTCAATTAAAAAATAAATTCAAAAAAATTGAAAAATTTGAAAAAATTTATGCGGTGAAAATCGGTCGAAAACCGGTGAAAACCGATCGATTTTTCGAGAAAACCGACGAAAACCGCTCCAAAAATCGATCGCTCAAAAGGCTCACCTCGCCGATCGATTTTTCGAGAAAACCGAGCGGTTTTCGAGAAAACCGACCGGTTTTCGAGAAAAACCGAGCGATTTTTGTCTTTTTTTAATTCTTTTTTGAAATTTTTTGTTCAAACTCTATGTTTCGAAACACTTCGGTTTTTGACGATTTTCGACCGATTTTCGCGAAAAATCGGTGCCGGACAGAGTTCGATTTTCAACCTCAAATCGATTTTGTAAACCCTGCTTCTACCCCCTTGAATGTCCTGTTTGAGATATTTGAGCACCTCAAACGGAATGTTATGACTTTCTGGTTGCTTCTAATATGTTGTTAAGTTATATTCTTTAGATGTTGTTCTGTAAAAGTTTTTGCATGTCGTGATGTGTTCGTATGTGGATATAGATGATGCTAACCAGTAAGGAGTTGCTCACATACATGACTAGCCAACATTGTTAACTAGCTTAACGAGTTAACTTGAATCAACTTGAGTTTTTAACGAGTTGAGCCAAACTTAGATTTGAGCTCATTAAGATAATTCGTTATCTCAACGAGTTTGATCGAATTAAGTTGGCTTGTTATCCCAAGCATCCGAAATTTCCAAAGAATTTCCCGAGAAAAGAAAACCATTTCATTTAACAAGTTTGAAGAAGTTACCATCCATGCCATGAATTAGGAAAAAAAACCAAATTACCCTTTTGCCCGCTCACTACATGAGGTGGCGAGACCGTGCGATCAGGGCGATGGAGAATTATTTTACCGTTTTCGTAAAGGGTTTTGATAATTTTTATCTGGATGTTTTCTTTAGCAATCATCATCTAAATTTTTGGTCATTAGATTTTCTTTGAGATTAATGCACACCCCCTGAATTCGAGGTGGGTTGCTATGTTTTGATCGGACGGATGTGTGTTTTTATCGTACGGTCTAAAATTTAGATATTTTTTAAGACAAAAACATCCAGATGATGCTTAGAGCATCTCCAATAGTTCCCAAAACTTATTCCCAAAATGATTTTTTAGGAACAAATGAAAAAATTACCGCTCCAACAGTTACCCTATCGGAATCCCAATCTCTCTGCACGCCCAAAAACTCCGGCCGAAGTGGTCAGATATTGGACGCTTGTGTGCTTTCCCAATCACTATTTTGGAGGAGGGAAATAGGAACCGTTGGAGTACAGCCTTTTTTTAAGACCCAAAAACTTTTAAAACCTTCCAATCCAGGACTATTGGGATTTGGGAGTCAAATTTTATAGGAGACTGTTAGAGAAGCTCTTAGACCATCTCCAACCATATTCCCTTCATTTCATTCCTTTCCCTGTTCCCTTTCCTCATTCACATTCCCTTTATTTGTCTTCATCTCCAACAGATTCCCTTTAAAGGGAATTGTATAGGGAAAGGAGAGAGAATCCCTTGCTAGAGGGAATGAGAGAGAGAATCCCTTCACGAAGGGAATTCTGAAAGGAATCCGTTGGAGCGCTGAAGGGAATGGGAATCCCTTCGCGGAGGGAAAAGGAGAGGGGAAGGGACATGGTTGGAGAAGCTCTTACAGACTCAATCCCTCGCTAGTCGCTACAATAGGCCGTGCCTCGCAACTGACGTTTGCCGTCTGTCGCTTTCCGTTTCCGTTTTCTTTTTCCCGGAAATTCCACTCCGCAATCCGCATCGCCGGAGTACTCGAGTACTGGACTCAACGCGGCAATTCCTTCGCGCGCCAGCTCCATAAATCTCCACCACTTGCGCGGTTGCGCCCTCCGCACGCAACCCATCCACCACTCCTCCCTCTTTCTCCAACCTCCAGCAAGCCCTAGCAAACCCTAGCCACGACGCGATGGAGGCGGCGGACGTGGTTGGGCTCCCGCCAGGCTTCACGTTCGATCCCGATGACGACGAGCTGCTGTTGCATTTCCTCCTCCCTCTCCTGCAGGGCCGGCGCCTCCCGCTCGACGGCATCATCCTCGAGGACGACCCGCTTAGCGAGCCGCCGTGGAAGCTCCTGGACAAGCACAAGCGGAAGGAGGAAGCCTTCTTCTTTGCGGCCGGGAAGGCCAAGGGCGGCAAGGGCGGCCGGCAGATGCGGACCTGCGCGGACGGCGGGTGCTGGGTGATGCAGAAGGTGTGCGTGGACGGCGAGAGGCTGCCCGTCCCTGGCACCGGCGTGGAGATAGGCTGGCGGAAGTACGCACTCAACTTCCACGCCGCCGGCGAGAAGGGCAGCACGGGCTGGGTCATGCACGAGTACGCCGTCACGGCCCCGGCCGAGCTAGCCTCGTCGCCTCTGAGGCTGTACCGCATCCGATTCAGCGGTCACGGAAAGAAGCGCAAGAGGGGGCCGCAAGATTCTGGCGGCGACGACGCGGGGGCGCGCGCCGCGCCGCGCCGCGCGATGGCAGAGGCTGCTCCTCTGCTCCAGTGCCCGTCAGCGTCGCGATCCGCCCGTCCTTCCGTGGTGGTGGTGGATCTCGTCGACGATGACGATGGAGCGGATCTTGCCGCAAGTGCAATGCCGCCGGAGGCGACGTCGTCGGATCAAGGATCGTCAGGCTGGATAGATTTTTCGTCCCTTCCAGACTTGGAGTTTCCGGAGAACATGCAGGAGCTGCTGAGTTCTGTCGATGACTTCCTCTGGCCAGAAGCAGATGGTGCAGCGCCGACGACGAACGAGTGCAGTCCAGCGCCGGAAGGGACGTCATCTTCGGATCAGGGCTCCTCCTTCGCCACGGTGAACGATTTCTTCTTGGATCCTGAGCTGCCGGCCGGAGACCATTGATGAGCTGCCGCAGACCTTCAACTTCGACGACTTCTCCGCGCTCGGTCCGTGTGGCCTCGCCGTCTCGCAGGCAGCGCAAGGTCCTGGAGCACATCTGGATGCCGACGGTTCAGGCACGAGCTTCTTCAGCGCAAGAACAGCAGGCCATGGCGGACATTGGAATTTGTAGTTGTTGATCGATTATGCGCATGAAAAATCTATCTAGTTGATCTGAGCTATGTTTCCCTAAGAAGCTTCTTCAATTAGACGCGTGATTAGCTAGAGATTATTTGTTGAGCTAAATGTAAGTAGCATTCTAGATTTGTCTCCGTACATTACTGATAAATACTGTCCTGTTTTGGGTTGGATTTTGGTTAGTATCCTCGGCCATTTAGTTCCCAGGCAACTCAAGCTCCTACACGTTTCCCATTTGATTCGGTTTATTACAAAGTGTACGATGGAAGTTCAATAAAAAAGATGTGTATGAATAATGAAGTTCCTTAGTATTCTTGGCTTGCTTGCTGTTCACAGCAATCACCAGCAGCAGCACTACGACGGCCACCCCGGCCCTGAAATACAATCCCTGTTCGGCTTTGGCAAAACAGGACGTACTACGTGGGAATTAATTGTTCAATTGTGATATGAATCTATGTCGAGAAGTTTTTTGATCATGTATATCCGGGTGAAACTTATCAAAACCCTTTTTGTTGTGTGTTTTATAATTAGTGGTATCAGAGCTTCTGGTTCGAAAACCCTAGCCGCTGCTCCGGAGAGGTCGCCGACAATGGGCAGAGGTGGCGGCAGGGTTGAGCACGCGTGGTGGCAGCGGGGTAGATGAATGGATAGAGTAGAACCACAGATGAGGTTAATTTGATGGCGTGAACAAAAGAAATTGCACAGGAGCTCACCAATGACAAAGAACGAAGCTCGGTGGCGGCGGTTTAGCCGGCGGCGGGGAAGAAGAGGTCAGTGGTGACGAACGTCGACGATCCCAGGTCACCGTGGAGATGCACACTAGGACGATCGAGGTTGAGGCATAGAAGATGATGGCATGAACGGAGATGAAGAAAACGACCTTGATCTTAGCGGTTGGCTGTGGAATTTTTTTTTTCCTAAAATAATACTTTTTAGAAAATGAATTGTGGTATTAATACACGGAAAACAAAAATTGCAAAAATAACACTACTCACCAAACGGTACGACGAAATACCTATTTTCGCCGAACAATGTGGCGATAAATGTCTAATTACGCAGTTAACAGTCGGCCATTAGAGTTTAGGGGAAAGAAGCTATTATCGCCGTACCGTATGGTGACAATACCTATTTTTGCCGCCGTATGGCGACAATACCTATTATCAACGACGAAGCTCCTGTTAACCACGATAGCATATTTTAGCAACGGGATAGCTAGATAATTCGCATGCATGTGTGCGGGATGCAATGATCGATCGATGCATGCACCAGCAGGCGCTGCGTGCATGTGCATGGCAAGAACCGTACCAGATACAAATCCAATTATAATTCTATCTTTAACAGCTTTGTTCGTGCAAGTCGTACACCATACTCTTTACAGACAAGACTGATCATATAATATTCCGTTAGGGTTTTGATAAGTTTCATCCGGATGTTTTCTTTAGCAACCATCATCCAAATTCTGCGTCATTGGATTTGCTTTCAGATCGATGCACACACCCCCTGAATTCGAGGTGGGTTAATCTTACGGATGTGTGTTTTGATCGTACAATCCAAAATTTAGATGATTTTTAGGATAAAAACATCCGGATGATGCCTACATTGCGTTATTGTGATGGAAATGTGCAAGCAGTTTTTCCTTTCATTCACTTGGTAGGAATCCAGAAACGACTACAAGTTACAACTAGTCACCCTCGCAGGAGGTCAGCGCATGGCGGCAGAGCGGGCACACATTGCTGCGCATCAGCCACTCGGCGATGCAATGCCGGTGGAAGCTATGCTTACGCGAGCACGGCATCACGTTTAGCTCGTCGCCGGCGACGAAGTCCTCCATGCAGATGGCGCAATCCCCGACGTCCACGACCAAGCCCCGACCCGTCTCATCGTCTCCTCCTCCGTGATGAATGCGTTTCTCCAGGCCTGCCACCGCGGCGGCGGACGCAGGGACTCCTCCAAAGCCGCCGTTGCGGTACGACTCATCCGCCGCCGCCGCCGCCGGCTCAAGCTCAGCGATTCGGAGCTGGACGCGAATGATTCGGAGCTCCATCTCCAAAAGGTTAATTGACCGAAGGAGAAGGTCGGCGACTCGGGCTTCCATGCTCGATCTCGTCGGCGGCCACGGTGGAACAAGCCTAGCTAGCTCGATCGGGGGATCGATGGCTGACGTTATATGATCTATGGACGATGCATGGGTACGTAGTTTTAGCCACAGAGGATCGAGGTGCGTAATGACGATCTATATACAGCTAGGGTGGACCGTAGCGTTGGTGCATGCGAGGATTGCGCCGCTTCGACTCGGAACAGGAAATCCGGTTGCACCGTCCGATTCGGATTTGGCTTCGGTTTCGGTCTCCATGGCGACCGACCGCTAGGAGAGGCGCGCGCCATGGTGTTCCAGCGCATCGCATGCCAAGTCCAGCCAGGGAGACAGACGACTGTTCAGGTTTATCGGTGACGAGCAGTGAAACTCTAGTACAGTTCAATCGCCGTTAAGCACCATAGAAGCTGTGTCCTCGCCGGCAAACTTTTGACTGTAGTTAAGTTTATTCATGTTTATAAAAATTTTCTAGCTCCGCTGCTGAGTCCAGCAGTGAAATATATATTGACCCTTACCGGATTTGATCTAGCCTGCCAGCTACCTGCTTGCAGCGGCGGTTACAGGAATTTTTTTTAAAATAATATCTTTCTTTTATTCAAATTGCAAAATTATACTTCTATTCAAAAAAATTACAAAAATATACATCTGTCACCATTTGAATTGGCGACAGAGACCTCAACTACTCGTCAACTAAATGAATCTACGACAAAATAATCCGTCGGCCAAATTCAATCCGCGACAAAAACAGTCTCCATCCCCAATGCAGGCATGCATGCGCTCTTGCTGCGGAGTCTAGAAGTGTTGTAGGCTTGTAGCTGCTACCTTTCCTATTTGAACAGCTACTCGATGGATATCTAGCTGCGAAAAAACCAACCGTCTGAAACAGTTTTTGATTTTCAAAGAGTACCGAGAAACCAAAACTAAAGCAATTGCAAATAGATGGACCATCATGCGACGTTGTATGCAATATATTTGCCGACATCCACCACTACTCTTTTTCAGCTTTGTGGGACGAGTTTTTACCTGCCTGCTTAGCCCACTTAAGGCCCAGTAGTCGTGATCCGAGCCACCTCACATTTTCTTGCTCCAACAGACCTGATGGCTGCTGGCTGGGTGCTGCTCGTCTTCTTCGCCGCAGCTGCTGCTTCGTCTTCTTATACACGCACACCTGCTGCGTCTTCCCACTAGCGAAAAGTATAGTCTTACATATTGATAAAGTTATAGTCTTAGGCGCCGTTCGTTTCAACTTTTGGACAGCTTCTGCTTTAGAAAAAAGCAAATTATTTGCCGAACGGGAGGATTCTGGATAGCTTCCATGAGAATCAGAAGTTGATTTCTGTATAGAATCAAAATCTGGCTGAAATCTGAATCTCATCTGGCTGAAATCTGAATCTCACTGATTCTTGCTGATTCTCGCTGGTTCGATTCGAAACCTAGGAGTTATTGCTCCCATAATCAGAAGCAGCTTCTCCCATAATCCAGAATCCATAATCCAGAAACTGAAACGAACCGGGCCTTACACTCTTATTGTTGATATAAAAAATTATAGTCTTATATATCGTATATGTATATATCCTCTCCAATTGCAAGTGGGGAGGTCGATGCAGCTAAGATATAGTAAGACCACCAGTACTGACCACCATCTATATAGCTTGATCCGATGGTAAGAGTGGTCACTGTTGGTATAGTAGTGGGCACTACTTCTGTGTTTCTGTTCATCGCTCGGCATTGTGATGCATTGATGCATGCTGCAATGCAAGTGGACTGATGCCTAGAAATCAATCAGATTATCATGCGGTAGCTGCCTTTGCTCGAGTAGATGGCTAGGCTTGGCAACTGTTAGAATCGACAGGCACAAAAGCAAAAAGTAGATCAAAACGAAAAGTGAAATAAGAGATATAAATGTAACATGGAAAACCCTTGCGGAAAAAAAATCACAGGTGTCGACCGGCAAAATCCTACTATTTTCTTGAGTGTTATAAAACACAGGGGATCACAATATCTCTTATCTCTTTTCTGCGGCTTACAAAAATGTATATATGGTGGCGACCTAGGATCCTATTGGGAAACAAATCCGTAACGATCCGTACCACGAGGGACGCCCCTCAGGTGTCCCCAATGGGGCAACTTGATGGCCTAGTATAGACTCCACTGTGCTCCACCAGAATCAGCCTCTTCTAAATTTAGATCATATATCAACAGCAACAACGGTGTTGGTACTAGGAGTCTATTACTCCCAGGGGCGGATCCAGGCTCCAGGCAGAGTAGGCTGTAGCTCGGGGCCTGGTATCGAAAGCCTACTAAAATTCTACGAAAAATTATTAAAAAATCATTAAAAACAGATATTTAATCTAAGATCAGCTGGCCCAGTCCGGGGCTTAGGCCTGAGCTAGCTCCGCTCTGATTACTCCCATGTTTTTCATTTCATCACTTTGACTACTCATGTCTCGAGGGCTTTGGCTACCACGGCAGCATCTTTGCCGGAAGAAAAAAGCCTAATTATCTTGCAAATGGAGAGTACTGTGTGAATCATTGGCCATCGCATGTGGGGAGCATCTTTGCATATCGCCCTTTTCCTCATCAGCTCTGATCGATTTACCATTTGATACGACATTTTTGAGCTGTGACCATCGTCTCTCGCCCATCATATTGCATCTTAGAGAACACATGCGATCGATACAATAAGCGCATAAATAAGAGTTTTTTTTTAAAATAATATCTTTTTAAAGAAGATTTCGGACATTAATACGCGGATTTTAAAATTTGCAAGAATAATACATTGTCGCCAAACCATTTGGCGAAAATACTATTTTCGTCATACCATTTGGCGAAAATACTATTTTCGCCAAACCGTTCGGCGAAAATTCGTTAATCCATGGTTAGGAAGCAATTCAAACACTAAATACCCATATCAGCCTATTTTCGCCAAACGGTGTGGCGAAAATAGTATTTTCGCCAAATGGTTTGGCGACAATGTATTATTCTTGCAAATTTTAAAATCCGTGTATTAATGTCCGAAATCTTCTTTAAAAATATATTATTTAAAAAAAATTCGCATAAATAAACACTAGCCAGATCGATCGCGGTGGTTGTTTTCTTGGACCAAGAGAAATACATTAGCTATTCTCTTCGAGAAAGTAGACAGTGGACAAGCAGAGGCAAAGGAGGACTCTTTTACGGTACACTAAATTCGATATAGGCCGTTTATTCTTTTTTGATCCAATGAATCGATTAGTTACTATTTATCTGTACTTCTTTCAGGAATAGAATAGTATAGTTACATGCCCGTGCATTGCTACGAAAAACAAAATTGATAACGTAAAATAAAGATTAAAAAATAAAAAAATTATTTCACAAGATCAAACATCTATCTTTAACGCTTCGTTTCTTAAGTAAAGTCAAGCTAATTAAAGCAACGCTTCGTTTTTTGCGTAGGGCAATTAATGACGTGGGTAGAACTCACCACTGCCACCAACTGTTGCTTTATAATAGTAGAGATAATATCCTTAACAAATCAGTAGCTAAATCTGATTTCCATATACTACTACTATAATACAGAAGTCAGGCATCCAGACATCAGAGTTTTCACACGGGTCACAACCCGAATTTCGGTGGGTCCCGAAAATTTTTTATCCCGGTTGCATTTCGGTTAGTTCATTTGAATTTTATCCAAATTTTGATCAAAATGTCAAAAAAAATAAAAAAAAATTGGATTGCCATTTCGTCCCAAAATTCTACCGAAATTTTGGAAATTCGATGAATTTGGTGGATTCCATTTTTTTTTTTTACCAAAATTCGAAACCCTGATCACAAGCAGACAGACGTACAGACCGACCGACATGCACCGGTAAACAAATGCAAGTGCGTATGCATACTAGCACTCTTCTGTACAACAAAGGAACGTACGGATATTAACATACCCTTGCCAAGTTCACAACTTGACATCATGCCAAAACAGACAGCTAATCCTAACCTAGTCAGAAAAGCAAGCACACTTGCATTGCATGCTAGTACATACGAACCTAGCTTAGCTATAGCCTGAGAGAAATCCCAATCACCTTCGCCACCTTAGTCGTGCCGTGCCGGCCCGGTCCAAGCCTATCGTGTTTCGGGTCAATATAGTGTCGTGCCACGACGGCCAATCGTGCCCACCGTGCCGGCCCGACTCGCTTTTGGCGAGCTCAGGCCCGGCCCATTTGCGCTTCGTGCCTGCTTCATGCCGTGCTGGCCCAGGCCCGACCCATTTTCACTATTGTGACGAGCAAAGAAATAAAACACATCACTGCTACTAAACTACCAATTTTAATTACATAAGAGACTAATCACATAAATAAAATATCAAACATAAATGCAATGCTTGAAGATGCCCTGAATCAACAATATCTGCCAACTTTTAGGTCTTAATCCGTGATTTCGTGCCCGTTCGTGCCGTGCTGGCACGGGCCCAGCCCAAACGGTCGTGCCGCCCATCGTGCCACTTCGCGCTCCACCGTGAACAGTAGTAGCAAAGCAAACACTCGAAGAAATATACTAGAGATGTACATACAGACGTGACGCGGACATACACGAGAAGTGTTTCTATGCTTTTCTTTTATTAATTTGTACAAATATTAAAGCATGAATAAAGAGTAGATAATAATTACAATGAAAAAGCATAGAAGCACTGCTCCGCATATATTCCTAGGCGGATCACGGATACGGCGAAAACAGCAGGTGGATTAGACATATAATGACGATGATTACTATTAGATGATTCTCGTGTCAACTTAATCTCCAGCGCGTACTCGATCGTCTCTTCTTCCTCATGGTCTGCCCTTGTTCTGCGTGTAGATGTAGTCGAGGTGCGCGTCGCGGAGCAGCCTCCTCTGCACGCAGCCGTCGTCCCCCTCCTCACACGCCGCCGCCTCCTCTGCTGCTCCCACCATCTGCTGTATGCTCCCATCCTCTGCGGCTACCTCGGAGACCTCGTCGCCATTGCCGTCCTGAAGCACCAGGCCGTCCTCGGCTGCCATGGCGCCGTCTGCAGCGGGCAGGAGGCGAGCAGCTGCCGCGTAGTGGAAGAAGCAGATGAGGAGCAGGGCAAGGGCGGCAAGCGGCGAAGAGATGATGGTATTGTAGCGGCGCCTCATCCCTGTCGATCGATCTTAAAACAGGTTAGTGGGTGGCTTCGGGAGAGAATGGGCACGAGGGATCGTGGTGGTGGCCAGTGCTATTTATAGAGAAATTTTACGGTGTATTATATCTATGAGTATATAGCAGTAGTAAAAAATTAGATTATATTATTGATTTGTTAAAGGTATTTCTACTCAGAGGCGGAGCCAGAAAGTTTTCAAAAAGAGGACTTAAAAAAAAGACATTCAAAATTATGGGTCATATGGATCATCGTAACCTCACGAAAGGTCTTTGCGCTCGGAGGACTGGGTGAGCTCCAGCCCCACGAGTGGCTCCGCCTCTGTTTCTACTACTCTATTATCAGAAAAAAAAAGTACAAGTAAATACTAGTTAATTTTCATCCTGGCTTTTGAGCCTTTGCGGCTCCTTCTGTCAACCGCAGCACAGAACGGACTGCTCCAACCGATCCTGAGCAGACCATCAAACCTTTGCATCTGCTTTGTACACAGATGATTTTGCCAATGTGGGTGGCTGCCATGTGGTGATTTTGTACCGTAGTTTCTACAGTGGTTTAACTCAAGAAACAACAAAGATGACAAGTGAATCAAATCACAGTAGCATCGTTGCTGGTTAGAACATTCGTTCGGTAGCGGTAGGCAGGGTTCACTGAATAGGCCGGCGATTTTTGGATGAACAGTAATTTTCGATAATCGCAAAAATCGAGCCGAAAATCGGATAAATTCAAAAACCAAATTTTTTCTAAAAAATTCGAAAATCGTCGATTTTCGTGGAAAATCGACCGGTCCTCGTGGAAAATCGACGACCTTGTTGAACTTTTTTGTGCGATCGATTTTATAGCGATTTTTGACGAAAATCGACCGATTTCCAACGATTTTTGACACGTAAATTTTTTTTTGAATTTTCGAAATTTTTCGAATTATTTTTTGAATTGGATCGGTTTATCGAGCGCGATTTTCGTCGATTTTGTGAACCATGGCGGTAGGTCGTGCCTTTGAATCCGGACGGGCATGTCACAGTAGTCTGCAGCATCTACAGTAGTGTAGCTACAGTTGTTTTAAAAAATTCCAAGAAACAATGATTTTTTTTACAAATAGTTTTTTCCTTAGGACTTTTTAAAAGGAATTTTAAATATTTTTAAAAAATTTACATTTTTAAAAAAATTACAAAAGAAAAAACAGTTTTCCTAAGGCTTCTTAAAATAAATATTTTAAAGTTTTCTTAAGACTTTTTAGTTTTTTCCCACAAAATTCAAAAAAACAATTTTGGTGCACTCTGTTATGCTTTGCTTCTTCTTCTTTCTTCAGTGGAAGCCCCGGTTCCGGTTGCGTGCAGAAGCAAACATTTCCCTTACTCGGTTAGAGATAAGCCCTGCTTACATCAAGCAGAATTTCATGCTTAATTAGTGCATCTTAGATTCTTCGTTTCACACTTTAGTACAGTAAATCAGAAGCGTGCAGAGCTCGAAAGCAGCAGGAATAGAAATGGAGTTTACAGTAAATCTTGCTTTCGTTGTTTGTTGTCCAGAAACTGTTGTTTACAGTGTTCTATCATTTCCACCCACGGTTTTAGCCTCAGTTTCTCCCATCTGGAAAGGGCAAGTTGTCCCGTATGATATCATAGTTCTCTCTAGTCGGAAGTGAAGTTAAAAACCAGCAATCCATTAATTTGTACTAAGAGAAACTGAAAACCGAACGCTAGTCTAGGATAGTTCCTCATGGTTTCAGTGAATTGGGATTCTGACTTTGTCATTAAAGTTGAAGAAAATTACCCTTCTCATACTGTTGACACCAAAATTTGACGCTCTCAGTCGGTCAGGCAGATATACCAATTTGGTAGTTATAGCTGATTTTGAAAGATAAGGCGAAAACATGGATGCAAGATTATAACTAATAATCGGTTCAAGTGAGAGTTTATTTTTAGATATTGAGACCAATACGTATTATATTTCTTCAAGAGTTAGAGAAGGATACGATTAACCTAAAGGCTATAAAAAGGGATGACGAACAAGACACAAGGATGTCCAACGATCAATCAACTTGCTATACTTTTATTTGCCTTTCATCAACTAGGAGTAGTTCTTTAGATCTGTAATCTTTCCTCTGTAATTCATCTTAATCAATAAAGTTGCGCATTGCCGATTTTGATCATTATCGATTTACGTTATCCATGTTTGCTTTTTATTTGATCTTGTTGTACATTACCTTTTTCAAAAAAAAATCTACCTTTACCAATCATCTACTTAGCTTAATCAGGTTGTACATTACCTTTTTCGAGAAAAATCTACGTTTACCAAGATTGACTAGCTTTTTAGATCAGACTATCATTGAGAAACTAATCGACTGTGATAGCCGTTTAGATTATATATTTATCTTGCCGATTGCAGGATCAAATCAACTGACATGTTCGCATCCCAATTAAACCCGGTGTTTGTGTGTGTTTGAAGTCGATCAATTCTTCATCATATTTTTCGACGTCAACACATAACAAGTATAAAATCACAGACCCAATCCCTCCCGCCCTATTTTCGATGGGCACCGGAAAACCCCCCGCTCTGTTCCCGCTTCCCTGCGCTCTGCCTCCCCTCCGCTTGATCCAATCCCTGAATCATTGACGTCACTCTGTGGTTGTATCGGTCTTGGCTGGGGAAAAAAGACTTGAAACACGTGAGCCGGTTAGGTTGAGCCGACTCGACTCAACTTGAGAACTCGTGTGATAAGAGGGCCGAGCCGAGTAGGTATCTCTACTCGTTTGGGCAGCTGAGCCTGGCATGCAGCCTACATATTTTTTTTAAAAAAAATAATAATAACTTTATAAAAATAATATCTTGAAATTTCTTTTACAAGAACATACCTCTGTTGCCACTTCGTTTGACGACTTGTATCGCCAATTCAATTGGAGACAGATGTATGTTTTGTCACTGATTGAATTGGCTGATAGATTATTTTGCCGCAGATGCATTTGGCCGACAAGGACAGAAGTATACTTTTGTAAAGAGAAATCGAGGTATTATTTTTTGTAAAATTATGTAAAAGTGTATTATTTAAAGAGAAATCGTGACCTACAACACAGAGAGATGGGCAAGAAATAGATAGCCGTGCAGAGACGTAGGAGCACAGCGACACAAAGCGTTGGCATGTGAAGTGCTCACACCTAGGCCTGTAAATAAGCTGAGCTCGAGCGAGCCCAGCCTCCCTAGGCTCGTGCTCGGTGAAAGCTCGGTAATAGGCCCGAGTTCCCCTCGAGTAAACTTGGAAACAATAAACAATTTAATATGAATTATTTATCAATAAAAAAATACGCAGGCTCAAACTCATCTCAAGTAAGCTTGCTAATAATTACCATATAGTAATATTTAACATGTAAATAGTTAATTTATCATGTTTACGAGCTATTCGAGTTCGGCTCAGTGAGACTTGTGCTATTGAGATCGAGCTCAAGTTCAGTTTATTTAAACCTTGAACCGAGCTTTAGGGCCAATTTGGAAGAGCTATAACTCTTAAAAATTGAGCTGCTTAGAGGAACCTGCTAGATTTTTTTTTAAAAGCAAAAGCTGATTTAGAAACTTCTAAATAGGATCTTGATATAACCTATACCAAAGTAGTAGGATCTTAATAGAACCTATACCAAGCTAAACTCGAGCGGCTTGGGATGCTGAGTTTTTTATTTTCCTATTACAGCATGCTCGCATCCACGCGCGATATCTTCTCGGATCCTCCCTCACTCCACTCGGTCACATCTGATGTATTCTGGAGAGTGGAAAGAGAAATCCATTTGCTCCAGCTAGCCAGCCTTTCGGCGGGTGCGATCTGAATTTTGTTTTTCCCTTTACGTCTCGCTATCTTTCAAATTTTAAAATTTTGATAAAATCTCGTTATTTCGAATAAAATCCAGACGAAATTCAAAATACTAAATTCAAATCTGGTTTTTTTACTGAGATTTACGGAGATCTCAATGATTTTTAACCGAACAAAAATTAGTCCAGAACACGTCAAAAAATTTTAAAATTTTTTGTGGATGGTTCTAACACATCACTAATATTCTTGTAAAAATTTCAGATGATGATCAAACCTGTAGAATTTTTTAAAAAAATTCTAATAGTGCTGCTGTCCTGATAAAAGGTTGGCCGGCAAATTTCAACCGAATAGAAAATAGTGCAAACCATGATAGAAACTTTTCAAAAATTTTATGGATAGTCCTGACACATCCATAATATTTTTTATAAAATTTTCATATAATGATCAAGTTTGAGGAATTTTTGAAAATGCAGATAATACCACTAAAGATTAACCACTAAATTCCAATCAAATAAAAAATATGTTTAAACCACGTTAGAAAATTTTAGCACGTACATATACGTCGGCTGCGGCTGATCAATCGAGCTTACCGTCTACCGGCGGGCACAAAAGGGTAGAATTACCTTCCATGTTTTTTACTGGTTGATTTGGATATCGACACGATATCTGATATAGACTCTTGTTTTTACCTTTTCTAATTTTATGTTTACAAACAATATTAAACTATAATTTTATAAAAGTATTTTTATGACAAACTTAATGGTATCATTTTCACGTCAAAGTTTTTTAAAAAAAGCTGACTATACCTATTCTAAAACGACATTAAAAACAATATGGAGAGGGATGTATATGCATGCCCTGACGAGAGCTAGATCGGCAGTTGATTAATTGATCACTTCGTATCATACGCGTGTACATTCACTCAAGATCCCATCCAACTGGGGATCAATCAATATCCGTACGTGAAGCTAGCTCAATTAGCCAATTAATGGACCTGTTTGTGAGCATGTTATGCCGCAAGGTACCAAATTAAGAGCAAAAGATATGTGACGGAAGTGTCTGTGCTAGGGGCCCTAAATATAGCCCTAACTTGAATTATAGGGCTTTCAGGGGGAAAGATCAACTCCAGCAAGAACCCTAAATTGTTAAAATTTATCAAATTGTTTTAGGGCCCATGGGAGAGTAGCTATATTTAGCAACTCTGTGATTGAGCCCTATCTTCACTGAGTTTTAGGGCCTAATTGCTGGAGTGAATATTTCATTGGAGCCCTAAATCCAATTAGTTGGGGACCTAAATTAAAATTTAAGGCTCATTTTTAAGACACTTTTTTTCTTGGAGATGCTCTAACTCGATCGTGAGAAGTCCCTGGCCGGTAAACCACTACCTCCTTTCACGGTATTTGTGTGATATACGCAGTAACGCAATCTAGAAGAAACAAAGTTTAAGTAATATTAGGTAAAATTATATTATACGAGCTCCTGTTGATATACCAGGGTTAACTAAACCATTTTTAAGTTGAAAATCGAGTCTCAGCGGTGCCAGTTTATCGCGAAATTCATCAAAAAAATGAAGGGTTTCGAAACCAAACATTTTTAAAAAAATCAATCGATTTTCTCAAAAAACCGATCGGTTTTCTCGAAAATCAACTGGCGAGCTGAACATTTTGGTGGCCGATTTTTTGAGCGATTTTTGTAGAAAATCGTTCGATTTTCACTGATTTACATCGCATAATTTTTTTCGGATGTATTGAACTGAACCGGTTTACCGACCGGTTATAGGGTTTCGAACCGGTTTGATATGGTCAATTTTTATCGGTTTTACTAACCCTATGATATACATGGTACGTACCGGGTAAATATTACGAACACGGAAATTAATAAAACTTTGATATCAAAAAGGAAGTTTTGAGTCGTAGCTAATTTATTATTTGCGTGGAGTGGGGAGGAACGGAGGATACCACTACTAGAAAAAGAGCCTTCAGTACCGATTGGTGAGGACCTTCAGTACCGGTTTAAACCGGTACAAACCATCCGAGACTGATGCCCGATGGGAGAAGCGGGACTCGAACGCGCAATCTCGTGACTCCAGCCTCACACTTCTAATCAACCCACCCACCAACGCGTACTGATATACATAGAATATGCACTCCTTTTGAACTTTCCTGAAACGAGGCATCAGTACCGGACATTAGTACCGGTTCGTAACACGGACCGGTACTAATTCCCCGTGGCTTTAGTACCGGTTCGTGAAGCCACGGGGAATTAGTACCGAACCGGTACTGATGCCTCATTTCAGAAAAGTTCAAAACGAACCGGTACTGATACCCTCATCAATACTGGTTTAAATCTAATTTGGACTCATGTGCCGGTAGAAAAACCCTGTTTTCTAGTAGTGTACCATCCGCCCGTTGCAACTGCTCAACTTTGCAGCAGCATTTCTTTCTCTAATCCGGCCCATAATTCGCAAAATCGACGAAAATCGAGCGATTTTCGCCCGTATCGCCGCGGCCCGATATCAAAAATCGGTCGATAAACCGATCCAATTCAAAAAATAATTCGAAAAAAATCGAAAATTCGAAAAAATTTACGTGTCAAAAACCGGTGGAAAACGGTCGATTTTCGTCAAAAATCGCTACAAAAATCGATCGCACAAAAAAGTTCAACAAGGTCATAGATTTTCCACGAAAACCGGTGATATTCCACGAAAACCGGTCGATTTTCCACGAAAATCGACGATTTTTGAATTTTTTTCAAAAATTTTGGTTTTTGAATTCATTCGATTTTTGACGATTTTCGGCCGATTTTCGACTCGATTTTTGCGATTATCGAAAATTACTGTTCATCTGAAAATCGCCGGAACCCTGATCCAGCCTGAGCACAACGTTGTTCGTTCGAAGGAAAAAAAAGAGCAAAAGCTCAAGCACTGCTCGCGAGGAGATGGCATATTCTTTGTGAGCATCATGTGTGTATCTAAAACTAAATTTCCAGTTGTTTGACCTACATCATATATAGCACGATCTCCTCTTTTTTTTTGGCCATGCCCATCCATCACCCATCGATTCACATTGTATATCATTTAGGTAATAATACTTTTACCTAGGCATTACTATATTATCTCTTTTCGTTGTATCTTTAGACAACGGGTTTTTATTCTTATCTATAATAGTAAATTATAACAAAATAGATAAAGAAAAATATAGAAGAAAAAATGGTAAAAGATCATATGAAAATTGAATTTAAAATTAGAATATGATGTACTCTCTCCGGTCACAGATAGTTATAGTTTTAGACATCGATGCGGTCTCTAAAGCATAGCTTTAATTACTATTTCTACTAGAATGTATTTATAAAACATAATAAAATTATAATATTATGAAAATACTTTTCGAGGCAAATCCACAAATAATTTTCATGTATCCAATTTAAATTTTTAAAAATATATTGATTATTGAAATTTTAAAAATTTAACTACATACATATCCAAAATGATAACTCAGGGAGTATTCTAGGCGAAGGTACTACCATATTAGGGCATATTCAATAGTGTTACTTCAGCTGTCAATTAGCAATATAATATTAACAAAATATATGTGTAGAGAGAGGGTGAGGAAAGAGAATGTACTCTCTTATGGATGAGGGAGAGGGATCCTTGGCAGTCCCTATGGGGACTGCAACTTAAGCAGTCCCCACAGCCATGAGCCGTCCGATCGAGCAACTGAACGGTTCAGATCGTCTAAAAACGTTGCTACAGTGTTTTGCTACGGTAGCTGCTGCAGTGCTTTTGCTACAGTACTTCCGAGTCGATCTAGTCCATCGCTTTTCGATCCAACGGCTGGCACGCAACTGCTTAAGTTGCAGTTACAATAGCAACTGCATGCAATCCCTATCCATGGAAGAGACAACATGATCACGAAAACCAATATAAAAAAGTGATAGTATAAGAGAAACAATGTGATAAAAATAATATAAATAGTTAGAGAAGTGATTTTAGAGACAAACTACTAAAGATGTTATCTTTAATGCTATCTTTAGATGAGTCAAAAATATTTAAAAACATAATATTGTATATGCTCTTTTAATCCACACTCGCCCCACCAATCATCGATCAGCCGTATTGTCCGTTGCCAAGAACATTAATTGCACAAAGATCCAACCGCACCTCTCCCATGCATACATCTACTGATCTACATACCCTTCTAGCTAGCTAGCTAGCTGCTCGCTCTAGTCACAAATAATTATTGTTTTAAATATCGATACGGTCTCTAAAATATACTAGTTTTGATCAATATTACGAAAGTACCTCTCGAGACAAATCTACTCATATGATTTTTAATATTCAATTTAAATATTGAAAAGAATGTTGTCAGTCAAAGTTTCGAAAATTTGACTACAACTATTACTAAAATGATAACTATTTGTGGCCAAATGGAGTATTCGATGCAAACAAATTGATCAAATCATAACATACCTTGTTGCACACGGTTGGTGACATTAGATCATGCAAGATACATACATGCATGCACTCGTATCTACATTGATTAAGATAATTCAGCATGCAGCTTGAACTGATTACGATTACTAGTACAGTAAGTCCTCATCAAAGCTTCTCTCGGAGTATTTGGGATACGTGTTGAAACAGGGCGGAACTAGAGGAAATATTATCGGGGTTCACCACTTCATCATATATGTGATAACAACTTATTATTTTTGCCATTTGCTTATTATTTGCCTCCCGGTGTCACAAGATTTAGATCAAGGGGGTTCACATATACTATATATATAGACTAATGTACAATAAATTTTTTTATATAGAAATTAGTATACATTAAATTTTTTTAACCCGGTGTCCTGTGACACCGGGTATTACCATGTACTTCCGCCCTGGAAACCATGGCACACTAGCTAGCCAGAATGTGTAACACAAATCTATTGCACAGAAAAACACGCTAGAAATGCATGTAGTTGAGCAATGTTTTTTACCGAAGAGATAAAATTTTACTTAAACCATGATCCTAGATATAACAATTATACTAAATAAACGCTTAATATAGACCCACCTTTCGTAGAAAAATACTGACGCGGTCAGAAATCCTAAAAAAATACTCTCCTCCGTCGCCGAGCACTCGTCCAGTCGTTGCCAAGCTGAATCCCTACCATGTGGCACCGTAATCCATACCATACCAGATACCACTGTACCAGTAGGGATGCAAATGGGCTGACCCTAGCGTCTTCTTTGGCCCACTTTAGTTCATTTGTTTGCACTAAAAACTTAATTTTTACTCCACCTTTTAAGTTTTAGTGCAAACAAATGAATTAGAGTGGGTCAAAGATGACCCTAGGGCCGGCCCATTTGCATCCCTATGTACCAGTGGCCTCGCCGACGCCGTTAGCCGCTCACGAGTTAACAGGGCCGACCTACGAGACCCAACGGTCCGACAAGGCTCCGGGCTCTCTCGGCCCTTGTTTTCAGGGCCGACCCAAGTCTAGGTGGAGTGCGTTATTGGGGGCCTAATATGTGATCATAAACCCGACGCGCGATCCGTTCATTGTTGGGCTTGGGCCTGAAGTAATTGGGATGGTTGGGGGGAGAGGGAGGGGGGTTGTGCTGGTGGTCTTTACCTCCGTCTAGGTATAGTTTTTAGATGTGAGGGATGCAGGTTGAGAATAAAAAGTAAGTGGAGTGCGGTTTGAGATTTTATACTTTTATTTAAACTCTAATGGTAAAATCATAATCCCAATCTATGAAAGCTAAGGTATCTCATATCAGCTTTCGGCTCTCAGATTCTTCTAATACAAATGTGCTTCTGGCTTAAAAAAAATACACTAGTCGTTTAAAACAGCGTTCAAACAATACCTAACAGGTGTGCCTCAACATTGAATGTAATAGCAGATCTATTAGTGGCGCACATCCTTCACTAGAACTGTAGTATATGAAATTGTTGACGTTGGAATCTTACTAACATATAAATACAAAATAACGGCATCTATTTCTAAAAAAAATTCTACCGTTAGACGCAGATTAAAAAAATTTAACGTATCTCTCATCACATCCGCTTTTTTAATTGAGCTACCCACTCTCTTTCCGTAATGACTCAAAAGAGGGCACGAAACCACAGTACAAACTATATGCTAGGATAACATTTCCTACTAATTATGATGCAGTAAGGCCATGTTTAGATTCCTAAGCTAATTGTTATCTTGCTAAAAATTAATTCTAGTCTATCCAAACAGAAAGACTAATAGGTGAGCTAATTTTTAGCCAACCCCTCAGCTAACAATTAGCCCATTAGCTGGTGGATAGGAGCTAATTTGGGCTAATAGCAGGTAACACGCTGGGAAAAGTCCCGAATACCCTCGCGCTGGCCTTATCCTCACTTCCTTACCGGCCGTTCGTCCGCTCACCAGTTGTTACGGGGGACATACATGACTTTTCTAAAAAATTAACCCAACCATTAGCCATGTATTCAAACAGTCCTAGGCTAATCTCTACTATATAAAGTGAGAGTTTCTTCCCACGTCATTTCATCAAAATTACCAGTTCTGCCATTCTTTAATTACCCACCTCTTTAATTAACCACTCCAGGTGTGAATGGGAGACAGCATACAAGACCATCCTTTAATTACCCCTCTTTAATTAATTAACCACTCCAGGCGCAAGAAACGAAGCGTCAGAACGCTTCATTTTTATAGAAATATAGAAATACTGCTTCAATAGTGTCCTACTATATAAGGTATTATTTGCACAACATATTTTCTTGTTTCATGTTATCGTAATAGCAGGACAGCCGTTCAAAATGTAGATACCGTTGCAACGCACGTGCACCTTACTAGTTTTAAATAGGCTAATTATTAGCTGGCTAACAATTAGCTCTAGCTCATTAACTAACTAATAATTAGCTTTAGCCCATCCAAACATGGCCTAAATCACAACAACGGCGAAGTTAATTAGAGTTCACCTCACGGCGCATTGCCTCTATTACTGATCTGCAACACCAACATAGACAATAGTTACATCATGACAGTTCACGGAGCAAAACCCAAACACACGAGCCACACCGATCAGCTCCCAGAGGCGACTACTGCTGGTCCTGGAGGAGCGGCGGCGCGACGTCGACCCTGGCGACGCCGTCCCCGGCCTCGGCCACCTTGGCCACCTAGCTCCACCTCGCCCACCACCACCTCCTTGGCCACCTCATCGTGCTCTCCGGCGTCGCCCTCCTCCTCCTCTTCCTCGTAGTTGGGGTCGTTGCGGTCGACGGCGGGCGGGATGGGCTCGAGCTCGCTGTCGACGAGGCCGTCGGGGCCCTCCCAGGTGTACTTGCCGCCGCGGCCGGACTTGGGCGGGGGTGCGCCGATGCCGCGGGGCCCGTTGGCGGGGCGGCGCTCGAGGCGGTGCAGGCCCTGCTCCTCCAGCTTGCGCTCCAAGTGCTTGGCCGTGTCCGGGCGCCGCGTCTCCGGGATGGGCGTCTTCTCCACCACCTTCTTGCCCTCCTCGTCGCGGTGCGCCACGCGCATGTACTCCATCTTGTTCTTGTTCTTGTTCTTGCCTGCCGACGGGCGGTGGCTAATGGTGCTGAATCAATCTGCTCCGATGGCTAGCGAGACCTTGCTGTCGATCGATGCGACGAGACGGCGAGGCGAGGCGCGGCGCGGCGGCGGGGAGGTTTATAAAGGAAGCGGGTGGATTGTTCGGTGGAGGAGCCTAGAAAGCGTGGGAAGGTGGCGGAAGCTCAAGGCAGCATCTAGACGACGGGTAGACAGATCATACGTACCTGTACCACCACGTCGTGTGCTCGCGGGACGACACGTGTTGGTTGGACGTTTGGATGTGATCTGTCCAAGGCGCGAAGCGTTCGTACGCGCGACCCGATCGAATGCGTCCTGCCGAATTCCGCCAACGCAGTCTGCACGGCGGAGCTTGTTTGTGGAGTGGTACGGCATCAAGCATGGTGAATCTGGCGGCGCTTTGCCCTATTTCGTCCTTTTACATTCCTTTCTTTTATTTGCTTTTAACCTTTTTAAAATAAAAGTATAAATATAGCCTTTTTTAAAACCTCTCGTACTATTTTATCGCAATTTCTTAACGAGTTCGGGTACGGTAGGTGCCTACTACTAGGGGTGGAGCCAGCCGAGGCCTAAGCCCCGGGTTGAGCTAATTGATCTTAAATTAAATCTCTATTTTAAATTATTTTTCAATAGCTTTTAAAAAAAAATTTAATAGACTTTCGGTACTAGGCCCCGGGCTGCAACACGGGCAGCCCGGGGCCTGTATCCGCCCCTGCCTACTACCGAGCTTAAGTACCACGATACCCTATCCTGCCGAGCTCGGTCATTGAGTTACCTCGTCCTGCCATACCGCTCTAGCTCGGCATCAAGCGTCAGCCACGACGATCGCCCAAGCTACCTCAGGCTCGATCATTGCCGCTATTGCTGCCTCCACGATCAAAAAGAAGGATATTTTTGCAAATTTATTCGCACTAGACCAGATTTGGAAGGGAGAAAAAACATAGGAATCTGCCACGGCGAGCGTGTCAGAGTTGTGCTGTGTTTTCATTGAGACGCACGTTTCACCCAACCATAAGATACACTATTCCAAGCTCCATCAATTCAGCGAGCTTGTACTACGACACAGGGGCATGCAATGCAATGCTGCGATGCAGTACAGAGTATCAGACACGTGTGACATTTTTCAATAAATCAGATGCGAGCTGACAGGCCAGCCAACCATGGCGAAACGTGATGGGACGGCAAAAAATGGCGATCAATCCTACTCTCTGGGAGCCAAGCAGACGTTGATGTCAGGTGAAGGCCTGCGCCGCCCCATGGACTGCGAGCTGACAGGCCAGCCAACCATGGCGAAGCCTGTGGAGTTCGGGTTCAGGTGCATGCCGCTACCTGCCCTGCTCTCCACGCCGGCGTGGGCTTGCAGGGGTGCGGCGGGCAGCGACGGCGCATGGCGGCCGTCGCCGGGAGCCGCCTGAGAAATGGGCATCGCGGCTGTGAGCACGGTGGGCGGCGGTGCGGCGGGCGCCGGAGATGGCAGCGCGGCTGACGATTGCTGCTGCAGGCCCAGCCTCCGCTGATGCTGCTTCAGGCTGTTGGGCAGGAAGCTCCCCACGACCACCTGCCCAGGAGGTTCGCGTAGAAGAGAGAAAACATGGCTACAGAGCTTGTTATCCGTACGCGAATACATTACGGATTGCGATGAATCGGCAAGAGATTAGTATTTTCCCGTTTGAGAAATTTTCGTAAAACTATAGGGTTTTTTTTTTCTCTACAGACTATCAGAAAACCACGGGTTTTTGGTTCTATTTCGCAAAGCTACGGGTTTTAGAAGGTCCTGTATCACAAGAACTTATGTTTTAGAATTGACTGTTTCTCGTGACAGGTCTCACAGTGTGGGCCCACATGACAGCCTCGCGCACGAGTAGAACGGAAAATGAGGGCACTGTCATGTGGACCCACATTGTCAAACCTGTTGCAAGAAACGGTCACTTCTAAAACATGTATTTTTGTGACGATAGTTCTCTGAAAATCTGTAGTTCTGCGAAATAGAATCTGAAAACATGTAATTTTCTGATGGTTTCTATAAGAAGCTTATAGTTTCGTGAAATTTACTCTCTTTTTTGTTTTGACGAGTGAAGTACCGAGTGCATTGGTAATTTGGCGCAGGTTGTTCGGTCAATTTATACCTGAATAGGACTGGCAGCGCGCAGCATCCCAGCCACTGCACCGCCGACTACGCGGCCATCAGGGCCTGCAAGCGAGACGCTGAGCCCACCACTCCTCCTTCGACCACCTTCCTCAGCGATTGTAAAGGAGCCGGTCAGTTGAAGAATCTCAAAACGACCCTGAAAATCAGATACACAGGATAATGCAATTCCAGGGGTGAAAAAACGAGTAGCATAAACTCAAATGTGTATGTGGGCTGAGATATATGACATCTTAGTTATCCTACACTGATAAAAACAACTCCAAAGACTTGTGTCGCCATCTCATCTATCGTGCAGATGGAAGCGGGGTTTCAAAAATCGACGAAAATCGCTCGAAAATCGACCGTATCAAGCCGGCTCAATAAACGGAACCGGTTGATAGACCGGTCCGATTCAAAAAATTCTGAAATTTCTATGTGACGTAAACCAGTCGAAAATCGGTAAAAAAAAAACCGGTGGAAAATAGGTCAAAAAAAGAGTATTTTTAATTATTTTTTTTGCTTAGTTTGCCGATTTTCGAAGAAAGCCGGTCGAAAATCGGTAAAACCGGTCGGTTTTCAAAAAAAAATCGCCGCTTTTTGACAGCCGATTTCAAAAAATTTGACTTCGAAACCGCTTGGTTTTCTACCGACTTTTTACGAAAACCGGTGCCGAGCGGTGGGCGATTTTTCGACAGAGCAGGCCCACCATCCGTGAATGTGTGATACAGTGTTTGACGGCTTGTTGCAATGAAGTCTCCAGAAGTGCCTTATTCTGAGGTGGTTGACAGTTTGAAACACAACAGATCAAATCATGCAAAACACCAAGAAATCCATTTGTTCTTCCTTCTGCCGATTTACTAAGCTGTCCTGTGCTAGGCAACCCAGGATTAGCGAAATGCCGATCAGAAAACTCACATTAGCTAATAACCACAACCCACAACCAACCATTACAGCGAGTGATAGGATACAAACATCCTAATGCGATCTCATACCTCGTAGGTGAAGACCCTGCCGGATGAACCAGGCTGGCTCAATGCTACGTTGGAGATGATCCCATTGGCAGAGAGGATGCACACCGAGCGTGGACCCTTCTGGGAAAACGACATTATGCGCGCCGCCACATCCTACCACCAAATTTGGACAAGAAAAAAAACACAAGTTATTTCAGAATTTGACGCTCAATTCGTAAACCTTTCAGAGCATTTGAATAACATATGGGACCATCTGTGTGTATGATAGTGTGACAGAGTGTCAAATTCTGAAATGCGAATTTTAAAGCGTGTCAAATTCCGAAAACTCTCGACATAGATGGCTTACCTCCCCGGAAGCAACTACGACGACATGAGGCGCGAAGCTCCCTCCAGCCGACAGCGCATACCATTCCCCTTCACAGGCGACGGAGAGTACCAATCAGGCAAACGATTGTGCATTTCTGAACAACTAAGCTACGAGATGGCAGGACACAGAAAACCTTAATGGAAGTGTATAGACATCATCCGGATGTTTTTGTCTTAAAAATCATGCAAACTTTGGACCGTACGATCAAAATACACATCCGTAGGATCAACCCACCTCGAATTCAAGGGGGGGTGTGCATCGATCTGAAAGCAAATTCAATAACCCAAAATTTGGATGATGGTTGCTAAAGAAAACAATCGGATGAAACTTATCAAAACCCAACCTTAATTGCAGGCACAAGCAAGGTTGGTAGGAACAGAGGGGAAAACATAATAATCACTTTAATAACACAGGGGATGAATGCGACAATGTAAGAACAGCAGAACTGTGCTAACGGATATTTACTGGGTAAAGCCCTCACTGGACCCCATTCTAGCGATGACAGAAATCCACAAGGGGGGCAAACATAGCAAGGAATTAAACAGCAAAAATGGAAACTTTTTTGCTCAAGGAGAGGGAGAGAGAGAGAGAGAGAGAGAGAGAGAGAGAGAGAGAGAGAGAGAGAGAGAGGAAGCTTTGCATTTCAGAGGATCATACTGACCTAGAGTGGCTAGGATCTGGCGTCTCCCGGAACCGCGAGGCCGGCCCCTACGCCGTCCGGAGCTCAAGCTGGCATGCTCACCGTGCATGCCGTTCTCCCCAGCGGCCTCGCTCGGCTTCCCGCCGCCCGAACTCCACGCAGGGGGCGTCGCGGTGGCCTGCCCTCCATGGCCAGCCGCGGCCGGCGGCGGGGATGGTGGGGGTGTCGGGGACGTCGACGGCGAGGAGGGAGAGGACTGGCACTCGTTCGCTGCTTCCTGAGCTTCCGTCATGGACACGTCTGCTCTGAACAGACCAAGAGCGGCTTCATGGCCGCCACCTGCCGCTGCAATGCCCTCCCTCCCTTCCATGTAGCATGTGAGAGGAGCTCCTCTTGCTTGCTTGGCCTTTGCCGGTGTTTCTTGCTCCTGCCTGCTTGGACCCGAACGAAGACGAAGGCAGGCAAGAGGAGACACCTAGTCTAGTTTTGCTCACCCTTTGTGCCCTAGTAGCTACTACCAGGCGCCATGGCTGCTTGTACCAGTATTATACCCAAGCCATTGGGGTGGGGGAGATTTTAAAGATGGGAAAATGGCATAGATTAAAAGGAGATAGAGAGTTTTGGGGGCAGGAACTGCACAAGAATGGTGGGGTTCCTGCGCTCTGCAACTCTCTCTCCCTCCTTTGACCAACCAGCTATTGGTTGGACTGCAAAAGTGTATTGGGGTACTTCCATTTTTCTTGAACACTAGAAATAGGGAGCAGGACTAGTGATGTCTTCTGAATAATAAAGGCATCTGCAATGGTGCCACTTCAATTTACTATAAGGGCATCTCCAATGGTGCCACTTCAGCTAGCTATAAGGGTGCTAACTCAGCATTTTGCTTAGGTGGATGAGAGAAAAGGAAGAGAGAGATATATGCTTACTACTAACTTATAGCCAGGCTATAGCTGATTCCAAGGCATTTATCACCTCTTACATATGGGCCCATATTTAATTTTGTAGATAATGCTATAGCTAGTCCATTAGAGAGGTTGTCTATTAGCTATCTATAGATGACATGTACACTTCTTATAGCTAGTAGTTGACTAAACCATTGGAGATGCCCTAAGGATGTCAACTCAGCATTTTGCTTAGGTGGATGAGAGAAAAAGAAGAGAGAGATATGGACTGACTACTAGTCCATTAGTAACTTATAGTCAGGCTATAGCTGATTCCAAGGCATTTATCACCTCTTACATATGGACCCATATTTAATTTTGTAGGCAATGTTATAGCTAGTCCATTGGAGAGGTTGTCTATTAGCTATCTATAAATGATATGTATATTTTTTATAGCTAGTAGTTGACTTAATTGATTTATAGACTACACCATTGCAGATGAAAACAAGGATGTGAAAGTGAAACAGCTCTAACAAGAAAACAGCTAGAAATTGTAGTGACTTAATTGATTTAACTGGTGTGACTGCTTCAAAAACATTTTGAAAAAATTTACTAATGGAAATATACCACATATTTTCATAAGCATGATGATAACTCAGGTTTGGGTCTGCTGTGTTTGTCGTTTATGTCTTTTTTTTCCTCCTGTTTTTCTTCTTTTTTTCATCTGTTATTTTTGTTTTAAAAAATAGCAAGTGAGATAGGAGTAAAAGCAAGCACATTGGGTGATGTGCCCTACAGTTCATTACTTTGAGCAATACTACAACTACTGCCACCAAGGTTTTTAGTCTCTACATATCAATTTTGATATATATAAAAAAGTAAGAAAAATAAGAGAAAAGAGAGTTAGCTCTTATTTAGTAGCCAGTTTTGCACCGAAGCATGAGTAAATTATTTATGTACAAGAGAAAAGAGATAGTCATTGCACAACATATGGAGACAACTTTTAGATACAATTATTGTACAACCTGACTTTTAACTTACTTATTAGCTTATAATAAATTTTACTATTGTATTTACTCTAATACATGATAGTAATAACTATTCTAAAGCATTCCATTTTCATCTTCTCAAAGAGTGCAGCTTTCCCCATGCTCCTCTTCATTTGAATTTTCAGACTCAGCATGAAAGGCATCAACATAGATTCTTGTTTGCTTCCTCTCTTGTCCCACAGTTTCAAGAAAGCTTAAGGCTCCGTTTGAAGCACAAGAATTTTGAGCAATTACTCCCTCCGGTTACAAATTCATGCTATTTTAGATATCGAAAAGGTTTTCAATACACAACTTTGATCACTAATTTTTATTATAGTATGTTTATAAAACCCAATAAAATCATAACATTATAAAAGTACTTTTCATAGTTTTCATATATCCAATTTAAATATTTAAAAGATATAAATAGCCAAATTCAAAGTTTGAGAGTACATAGTAACTAATTCAATTCTTACAAATATCTTTTTTTTTAAAAAAAAAAAAAAAGTCCCCTGCTCCAAACACTTTAGGACATTGTAGGACTCATGAACACTACAGGGCAATCTCCAAGACACTCCATTACATCAAGAAAATGCATTAACCGGCGCAGAACAACTCCTAACATAAGAACAGCAAATGACAAAACCAAACCTGCTTCTGCGGTGTTTTGTTTAGCAAACCTGCACAGCTGTCCAGCTGGGGGGGATAAGACCGAAAGGAGGAGCGAAGCTTTGGCCTTTTGGGAAATCTGTAGTTGGAGTCTATTCGAATTTCGAAGTGGGAGCTAGAAAAAAGGCCAGTCAAATACATGGTGTGCTGTAACTGTAAAAAGCTCTAAATTCTCGTTGTTATAAAACTACTCTGATAAGTAGGTTAGGTCTGATTAAACAAGGCCAACGGTGCTAAGCTATCCATTTTAATACCCCCAATGAGAAGAAGAAAAACTACTAATCTCTACTATATAAAGTGAGAGTTTCTTCCTACGTCACATTAATTGCCCTGCTTAATTGCCCTACTTAATTGCCCTGCTCAATTGCCCAACGCAAGAAACGAAGCGTTGCTTTAATTAGCCAGCTTTTGCAAGAAACGAAGCGTTAAAGATAGATGTTTGATCTTATGAAATAGTATTTTTTTATTTTTTAATCTTTATTCTTTGTTATCAATTTTGTTTTTCGTAGCAACGCACGGGCATATAACTAGTTATACCTATATTAGGCTCTCTCCAAGGATGGCCTGGAAAACGGCCTCTTTGGATATTTAGAGGCCTATTCAGACCTGTAGCCATCCCAAGGGGGTGTGCTATGTGCGCCTCTATCAAAGGGGTCTGAGGGGTTCATCTCTATATGTAGAGGCCGTTCTCACGTGTGCTATGTGCGAAAGAGAGTTCAGGTCTTGGTTGGGAATAGATCCAATATAAAGGTCCAAATCGAATGCAGGCTGCACTGTTCTGGGCTCGTAGAGGCCTGGTTTTCCAAGCCATCCTTGGGTTCAGCCTTACAATCCGGAGGCTTGAAGCTCAATGAGTCCATCCAGCTGTTACTCCGCCGTTTTTCCGAAAAAGCCCCTCTATTTTCTTGGAATCACGGATAGGTCCTGTAAAATTACGAAAAGGTCTTTCGTGATTGATTTTTTTGTGAGGGCAAGAAATTTTTTTTCTAAATCGCGTTTGGGTCCCTCACTCGTTAATTTGCGAGGGGAAAACTCTCGTTAAATACAAATCTTGAGCGAGCCCTTTTCTAATTTTTCGGAATAGCGGTGAGATCCAAAAATATAACAAACGGTACGCCGCCGCGCTTATTGACCTAGTGGCTACTACAAGGAGAGGACCCAACCATAAAGAAAAAACATTAGGAACAAGACTACCAATGAGGCAGAAACAAAATACTCCTGGACAACAAAATACATAGAAATGTGCAGGGAAGCTCTATACAGCACTAGGTTGAGCAACGAGAGCAGGAGAGGGTCCCTTGCCTTGGAAACAAAAAAAGCCTTGGAAACAGTGTGTACAGCTTTGGCTCTGCATCTGTACGGCGACTGGAGCAAATTTTCTGCAGCATCCACTGCAAAAGATGCAAATGTATGAGCTGCGGATCGAAAGATGGATTCACGACGTACCAGTGATAGTTATAGGGGTGGATATCGAGCCAACTCGACTCGACTCGACTCGACTCGGTAAACTCGTTAAGATAACGAGTTAGCTCGACTCGGCTCGTTATCTTAACGAGCTCAAAGCTCAACTCGGCTCGACTCGTTTAACTCGCGAGTTGGCTCGAGTTGGCTCGTTAAGCTTGTTAAGAAGCTCTGAGTCTGAGCTCCAATTCCAAAATCCAAACCGCCGATTGATAGGACAAGCAACAATTAACAAAGAAGCAAACTCCATTTCAGGCTTTTCAGCAAGCTCCATTCCAAAGTAAAATGGAACAATTAACAAAGAATCCTGCCGAGCAACAATAAAGCAACAGATAGGGTTGAATCGTTGACAAACTCCATTGCATAAGGTGCAGACAATAAAGCACAAACTCCATTGCATCTGGTGCAGACAATAAAGTAACACACAAGCAAGAGACAAGCATCAATTAACAATTAACAAAGAAGCAACAGACAAGCAACAATTAACAGATAGGGTTGAACCGTTGAACGACACCACTGTGATTGGACATTAACAATTAACAAAGAAGCAATAGACAAGCAACAAAGCAAGCAACAAGCAACAGACAAGCCATCACCAAGCAGGCAAGCAACAAAGCACCAGTCACTAGATATGCATACAACAATTGTTGCGCCACAAGGCGATGAAGCAGAGCAAAAACAACAAAGGTTCACCACAAATATCAAACTCCCCATAGACCATAAATAGCAATACAGTTTGTAGGAGGCCAAGAACTAAGAAGCAACTGCTTGTACATCTCCACTAGGTCCATCAGTAGCTACTAACACCTGCGCACATTATCTCCCAACGATGGAGGTGAACAAACGACAACGACGCACAAATGCCAACCTGAAAACAAGTTGAGAAAAAAAACATTTCAGGACAAGCACAAACGATACGGTCTAAAGTTGAGAAGAAAACTGATAATACAATTCCTTAACCAATATGCAGTCTTTGATGATAATGAATTTCAGGACTAGCTGCTTTCCACCAAGCTATCAGGAAATAGTACCAATTCAACGTCATCTTCGTTGTCATCTTCCTGCGAATGAAAATGGTATTTAAGTTAGACAATATTTAACAAAGCTATATGAAAGACTGGAAGAGGACACCCATACCATTATCATTGGAGGTTGATTATGATTTTTGGATCCTCGAATGAAGCTAGAAGCACATACTAACGCCTCAACCATTGATGGGCGCAGAGCACTACGATAATCATCAAGAACCCTACCTCCAGTACTGAAAGTGGACTCTGATGAGACACTGGTAGCAGGTATAGTCAAGAATTTTTTTGCCATCTTTGACACAACAGGGAACCTATGAGCATTCAACTTCCACCAATCAAGTAATACAAACTTGGAGTCCTCTGGAGGATGGTTTGGTTCATCTAAATAGATGAGCAATTCTGACTTAGATGGTTCTGTAGCTGTCTCTCGCAGAAAGGACTGAAACCCACTTGGCACTGTGGCTACTGAGGTCCTTGTTTGCAAACCCGAAGATGACTCACCCCTTCCACTGACAATCTTGGTGTGGCGATGTTCGGCCTCATAAATGCCATATAGATCATATAACTCACATCTGACATCATTTTCCTCAATGAGGGCCTTGCTCTCACTAAACATCATTTTAAAACAGTAACTAACAAATCTCATCTTAAACCTAGGATCAAGAATAGTAGCAATAACCATAACATTGTTCTTTTCCTCCCAATATTTATCAAACTTGCCTAACATGGCTTGTCCCATCTTGTTGATATGCTCATCCTCAGATTTACATGCAGCTACCAATGCAATCTTAACATTCACTATGTAAGGATAGAAAACATTTGCAGTAGGGTATACAGACCCTGATAATACCTTTGTTACCTCAGCAAATGCAGTCAAGATTGGCTGAATTTTGTTATATAATGTCCAATCTTGATGGGAAGGCTCCCACTTGTAATTCATATCAACATCACCATACTCAGTGAAAGCAGCCCTATAGGGAATGCAAACATCAAACATTTTATATGTTGAACTCCATCTTGTGGACACATCTAGGCACAACCCTGCTCCAATTTTCAAATTCATGGATTTACAAACTTCCAGGAACTTGTACATACGAGATGGCGACTTCTTAAGATATTTCACAGTTTCCCTGAGCTTCGCTATCAATGGTTGCAATGGTTGAAGGCCATCATTCACTACCAAATTGACTATGTGAGCACAACAACGGACATGAAAGTAACTAGGAATAAAGCCGGTTGTTTTCCTAGCAATAAACTTGGACATCAAAATCCTAGCAGCAACATCATTTGATGCAGCGTTATCAAGAGTGAGTGTTATGATCTTGTCTTCTATTTTCCATTCAGCTATACATTCAAACACTGCCTGAGCTATGATGTTCCCTGTGTGTGGTGGATCTAGCTCAATGAAGTTCAAAACACGGCATTGCATAACCCAATCAGGATCTATGTAGTGCGCTACCAAAGCCATGTAGCAAAGATTTTGGTTTGATGTCCATAAATCACATGTCAAACTAATACACTCAACAGCCTTAAGACTCTTCCTAAGGAGTTCTTTTTCAGTTTCATAAACCTTTATGCATTCACTTCGTATGGACTTCCTACCAATGAACTTGTACGATGCATTCATATATCTCATCAACACATTAAACCATGTGTGCTCTACCATCCGAAATGGATATTCATGAACAATTATCATCTTAGCAATGAGCCTACGGGTTTCCTCATGATCATATTCAGTAGGAACAATTGTAAGAGATGAACCTGACGTGTCGGGATTATAGTTGAGTGTACCTTGAGCTAGCTGCCTGCCCTTCAAGTTCATGTAGGGTGCACACTTTGGCAAATGCCTATTCAAACTTGAAGTCTGTCCCCCTTGAGTGTAAGCAAACAAAGCACCACAATATTTGCACTTGGCCTTCTCAACGGTCTTCCCTGGCTCCCTCTTTGACACGGCTTGGACCACTTTGAAATGCTTCCAACAGGCTGCACGCTGTCCTCTCACTTTCTTCGCACTCTTGGGAGACAATTGGTTGCTTATTTTCCTTTTGCCTCTTCTATTTTGCTCTGGAGAC
Source organism: Rhipidocladum racemiflorum (assembly GCA_036346355.1). Lineage (NCBI taxonomy): Eukaryota > Viridiplantae > Streptophyta > Magnoliopsida > Poales > Poaceae > Rhipidocladum > Rhipidocladum racemiflorum. The sequence goes on from CM070591.1 coordinate 60,620,966, forward strand.
CCAGAGTGTTCACCATCATCAGAGATCACATGGTGCTCATCATTAGAAGGTTCACTCTCAGACATAACATCATTCATATCATACTCATCTTCCTCATATACATATTCCTACACATACAAAATAAAGGATGTATGAACCAGCAGCAACTATCAAACTAGTAGAATGCCTCCTACTGCCAAGGAAAAAAGAAGCAAATGACTGAATTGTAAAGTTTTACACTTCAATTTTGCATATACCGGTTTCTGGTTTTCTAGCTTGTAATTTCACCTTTACAAGTGAGCTAGAGTCTTCAGCAAGTTTCAGGTTGCAGACCAGTGAAGTATGAAATATGCACCTAGTTAATTCCATAACTTTTCAACCTAGTTGAAACTTTTTTCTTTTTTGTGATGCAACCTAGTTGAAACTAAACATACTGATAAGGTGGAACAAAAGTGGAGGTGCGAAACTTGTGGATGCTCCTGGGGAATTTGTTATGCACCAATCCAAAATGAATTGAATAGCTCACATAGCACCATGACATAGTCCAGCATAGACCAACTAGTTTTACACTTTAGATTGAAGCTTCCAAAGTTCCAAATACCATACCTTACTCACCGATGTGGGCGCACATGAGGGAGCACGAGGATGCGTTGAAGGACCGGACCTCGGAGGCTTCCCAAGGTTTGCCGCTGCTGAAGATGTTGAGAGTGAAGCAGAACCGGAACCGGAGCCACGAGACCTTCCCAGCTTCCCTTCTTTGTTCTTTGACTCCATGCTCGGTTGATTTTCCATGCTAGAAGTGACGGCGCCGACGGATCCCGGAGGGGAGGAGCTCGTCTGGGAGGCGGCGGTGCGAGCAAGGCAGGGCCTAGTGGTGGACGGCCGGAGCCCGGAGGGAGCTCGAAAGAAAAAAGCTCAAATCCAACTTGGAGCCCGTGGCCGTGGCTGTGGACGGTAGGAGGGGAGGAGCCAGAGCCCGGAGGGGAGGCGCCGTGGCGGGATCCGAGGGCGGCGGCGGAGTTAGGAGGCGCAGCTGCTGGGCAAGGGCGGCGGCGGAGCCTGGAGGCGCAGCTGGGCGAGGGCGGCGGCAAGAGACGGGACTACGGGAGCAACCGAGCAAAGGGGCGGTGTCTAGGGGCTAGGGTGAGACGGGACTACGGAAGCAAAGCCCAAGGCCCAAGCCGAGTGTATTACAGTATTAGGGATTTAGGCAGCCCAGCTGGAGGGGAGGGGATTTACCGATTAAGGGTTTTTTTTTCTGTAGCTCGTTTAACTCGTTAGCTCGCTCGATAAACTCGTTAGCTCGCTCGTTTAACTCGTTTTTAAAACGAGTTCAAAACCCAGCTCGACTCGACTCGTTAAGAAACGAGTTCGAGCCGAGTCGAGTCAAGTTTTCGAGTACTCGTTTAACTCGCGAGTTTCGAGTTTTTTTTCCACCCCTAGATAGTTACTATTTGCATTTACTGCATTTCAGATACAGAAACGAGCACAAGAGATTCAGAATGTGTGTGATGATCAACAACCAAAACCAAGCTTCTCTCCGGTCACTTTTACAAAATGTTTGTTTGCCTCTTCTTTTCACATCAAAAGGAACGATGCTACTGTCTTAACTATTATAAGAATGAGTTGGTGGTGATGGTGAGTTTGCCAGGCCGTTTTTGGGCCAGAATAGTAGGGGTCCAAGGCCCAGTAGGTGATAAGGCCGTTCCTGTTCAGAGATTCTTCAGTAATAGATCTCAAATACTCCCTCCAGGTGCAAAAAAGATGTCGTTTTGGACATCGACACGGTCTTCAAAACACAACTTTGACCGCTAATTTTTATTATAATATATTTATAAAACTCAATAAAATTATAATATTATGAAAGTACTTCTCGAGACAAGTCTACACATATAATTTTCATGTATCTAATTTAAATATTTTAAAATATATTGATAGTCAAAGTTTTAGAAGTTTGACCATCACTATGTCCAAAACGACATCTTTTTTGCACCTGGAGGGAGTACGTGATAGCTCAAGTTTTAAATTCTCTTTTTTTTGTTTTTAAGAGTTTAGAACTTATGATATTATCATCTATTTGAGATCTGTTGCAACGCACGGGCACTTTACTGATATATATGCCACTAGCTATTCTTTTTACTCCCATCGTTTCTGAGTACTCCGCATGTTATTCTAATTTTTAAGTTTTATTTTTAAATATACATCGTTATACAATTTAAAGATAACTTTTAGCTATTTTTTCTTTGCATGTTCCTACCATTCATTATTCTCGATACTATTTATTACTATGTAATAAAGTAACACATACCATCCAAGGACAATAAATAAGCTAATGAAGAGCGTGATTTGATCATTTCTACGTATGACTTGGTTGAAGTGCAAAATCCTAGAAAAGTATTGTTTTTTAGAGTGATCGGCATTTGGAAAAAGGTCTACAAAATAGTTTTCTAGAGGACCATGGCTGTTGGTGATTGCTGAACTAATTGGAGTCTTAAATAAAACTCAGTCTTCTCATGGCTGTTGGTGATTTGTAAAAACCTGTCCAAAAATAAAAATCGCTGATCTATACTTATCTTCCTATTTGCTTCATCTTAAGCCTTCATAATTTAAAAGCATAGATCTCAATATGTGTTCCCTCCATGAAATCACTTTATTAGATAAATAATTATACTCAGATGTACATGCATAACACTCAACCCCAGCATTGTGTGATCACAGATTTAAATACACACACCAGCTCGACGCTACACCTTCACCTATGCACTCGTATTTTAGAAGCAAATATATTTGAGAGGTGCTTCTATGCTCTTCCTTCTAGTACAGTTGCACAAATCTTGAAGCAAGCGAAGGGGTAAGTAATCACCATCTACCTTTCTGTAACATCCCAAAATTTTGCTTTTCTTAAATTCATGTGTGATTTGGCACTTTGGTGAATTTTTGGAATTTTCTGGAATTTATTTGGATTTATTTGGAATTTATTTGAATTTATTCCATTTTGAAATAATTAAAGAATTTAATTTTGCAAATAAAATTTTGTTGGAAATATTTTATTTGAGTCCAAAATGATCCAAAGTATTTTCCAAAACTTTTCTGGAATTTTTCTGAGTCATTTGCTATTTTTAATGAATTAAATGAATTACTGGGAATTATTTTAAATATTAAATCGCTGGAAAACCAACTCGGGTCAAGTACTGTTCATCCGACCGAGCCCGAGTCAGACTCGAGTTCGAGTCCGACCCGAGCCACGTGACTCGACCGAACCCACTCCTAAACCTAATCAATCCCAACCGTTGGATCAAGATCCAACGGTGAGATCCGCCTGTCACGGTTGAGCCGTGGTCCGACCGAACCTGCTCGCGCCCGGTCCGATCGGGGCCGCTGATCTGACACGTGGGCGGTTCTCGCCGTCTTCCCCGCCGAGTCCGAGCCGACTCCGCCGAGCGCCGCCAGAATCGACTAGGGCTCCGCCGAGCACGCCTCCGGGGCTATTTAATGCCGGATCGCACCGAGGACCGCCGTGACCTTGCGCTACTTTTTGCCTTAGCTTGCTAAACCCTAGCGGCCGCTTGCTCGGGATTGCTCGCCGTAGTAGCTTAGGGTATTGTGGTGGTTTTTCTCACCTTCCGCCGTCGCCGTCGTCGCCGAGGAGAAGGAGGCCGAACCGGATCCTCGAGCCAAGGCGACTTCGAGCGTGACCACGCACGCGTCGCGGAGAAGCCCCGTAGCGCGCGCTCTTGGTCATCGTCCCGTCTCAGGTGCCCAAGCCTCGCCGCGCCATCGCCGGACCGCGAGCTCGGTGAACCGTCGAGATCCAGATCGTCGCGGTTGAGGTGAGTTCACGTGTTCCAAACCCGATTAGATACGGGCCGTTGGATCAAGATCCAGCGGTTCACAATTGCCACGCGCCGTAGTAGTGTTATTATAGGATTAGATGCGACCGTCCGATCTAAATCGAGCGGCCACGATCAACGAGTAGTTTCAACGTGTTAACCCTGGATCTAATCCGCGCCGTTGATTTTCAAACCAACGGCCGTGATTGCGCCACGCGTGTCGGGAAGTTGGGCCAAGCGGTCGTCGTCTGGCAGTCGCGTGGCCAGCGACACGCGGGGCCAGCGTGTCGGCGGCTGCCGTGGCGTCATCCATGGCGTCATCGGTGGACCCACTGTCGACCGTGGTGAGCCTGGCCGACGTCGACAATGACGTCACCCGAATGGGCCCACATGTCGATCTCACATGGAGTGGGCCAGGGTCCACGGTAGACCCGAGCCAAGCGTGGACCAAGTCCATGGACCGGTGGCGTCGACCAACCAATCACAGGATGACACGTGTCCATGATGACGCAATAATTAATTTCCGAAAAAGAAAATGATTTATTAATTCGAAATATTGATTCAAATTTAGATTCAAACTTCAAACGCTTATAACTTTTGCGTTTCAACTCCGATTTGAGTGATTCAAATTTCTAAATTTGTATAAAATTGAGATCTACCTAAATATGAATTTTATTTAATTTTTGGACTAAAGTTTTTCTCTGTAAAATTATTTAATTGATTATTTAAACTTTAAATAATCATAACTTTTGCATTTTAACTCCAAATTTGATTTATTCCAGTTTCTAAAAATCCATAAAATTATGTTCTTTCTGTTTATGGATTTTATTTGGGTGTTTGGACACTTTTTGCCTATTGTTTATTTGTGTATTTGCTATTTGCACGCTTTACGAGTAGACGTTGAAGTGCCGGAAGGATTCGAAGGAGAAGTATTGACTCAGGATCCAACTCAAGACCAAGAACAAGTACTTTTTGAAGGCAAGTTGTGCTTTGACCATATTGATCCCATTTTGAAACCTATTTTGATTTAAACTATTGCATGCTAGTTCAATTAGAAAGATACTTTGTTTAAACATGGGGGTTAGACAAATACCAATTTGCTGTATGACACCTTGATTATTTAAGTATGTGCCATGACCCTTGTCACCCTAGTTGTGGTTTACTAGTTGGACATTATTAAATTGCCAACATGGGTTAGACCGATGTAGTACACTGCTTAGACCTGCTACGTGCTCATGACATGATTTTGGACAATCAAATGCTAATATTGACTTAATGATATATTGAACCTGTTTTGGAAAGGTATCATGTGATGTTGATGGCACGTGGTGCATGGTAATCAACTGGGGTTTGATAAGCGATTTCGGCCAGGGCATGTGGCAAGAGTAATCAGTGGGCGATTGTGGCATTGGGGATGTTGATTTGGTTCTTCGGGTAGTCTTGCCCTGGTCACTCTAAGGACTTAACCTTGCAAGCCTTTGAACTGGGTCATACTTGCAACCACATGGCTGGAATGGGACGGCCCTAGTTGACTAAGTCGCTAAGGACTCACTTGTGGAGCCTCGAGGTGTCAATTACATCGTTTGTGTGATTGTGCGGGGAGCGTATCGTGGTCGTGGCCGATACCCATCTAACGGTGTGTTGGTCCCATACTTCGCCTTGGCTAAGGGAAGGGATGGTGTAGAGCACGAACCTGAGAGGACCACCTGTGTTGTTTGAGGCTTAGAAAGGCTTTGTTACTGAACTCGCCTTTGTGGTGTTTGATTTGTATCTTGTGGGTAAAGTGCATAACCTCTGCAGAGTTTAGAATCTATTTAAATAGCCAGGAGTCCATGATCTTTGGACAATGCTCGGAATTACTGATCAAGGGTTAGATTTTCTCAAAAATAACTTTGGTTTGAAAGGTGGGTTGGTTTAATAATGAAGATGATGGAAATGTGGTTTAGGATGGGAAAATGTTTATTAAACTTCTTGAAAAGTTATTTATGCTTTACTTATTTCTACTGCTTTCGAATCTACTTATATTACTTTTCAAATGTCACATCTGCAAATATACCTTGAGCTATTCCTTTGTACCAAGCCATGCATATAGTATATTAGCTTGCATTCTGTGCATGACTTGCTGAGTACCAAGTACTCACCCTTGCCTCAACACAATATCAGTTGAAGAGGAGATTACGCCAGCTTCGGAGGGAGAACTCCAAGAGGATCCGTCTACTTAGGGATGCGAGCCCAGTCAGTTGCCTGTGGTATACTGGATGGCGCCACGATGTTACCTTATTTGATTTTCCGCTGCTATTATTTCTCTTTTTAATAAGTATCGTCCTGCGAGGCGTACATTTGTGACTTGACCATAAGGTTGAGTAACCAGTTTGGTTATTTAAATAAAGTACTTTGATAGTATCGATTGGTATGATTGTGATATTTACCGATGTTAAGACTGTGTGCACTAGCGCGTTCCTGGACTAGTGCTGAATACACAGAGGGTCCGGATTTGCAAATTCGGGGTCCCGACACTTTCATTCATGCTTTAATAGTTGTGCAATTTTTAAAAGGAAGAGCATAGAAGCACCTCTCAATATATTTTAGGTTGCATGCATTCCAACTAGGCAATGCATGCAGTAAATCAAGAATAAATGTGTCAAACATTAACAACATTACTTTAACAGTAAAATGTAGACTTGATACCACGTAATGCCAACCGATTCCTAATGCGCACATATCAAGCTATAATCACTAGTCAAATCAAAAGATTAATTAACAGATAAGCTTGGTGAATGTAAGTAACCTTAAAACTATTCATAAAAAATACACGCACACATGAGTTCCAGAATAGCATTCCACAAGTTACTATCAATGTACAACTCACATCACAGAAGCCCTATAGAAATTACAATCATATATGCACCACTTTAGTAACAAGCAGTCATATATGTCAAATTCAACTATTACAGCTTCATTTGTCAAATGATGTTTTGTGAAATTCCTTGTGGTATTTATAGTTAAACATTGCTTTGTGCTAAATGAGACATATTATGTCTTCATTTGTTCAATCTTGTGTATAGTTTATCATACATTAAGTTTCCAAGGTTTCTGAGTACGGTTGTGTGCTCACCCTTGCAATCTTCCATGCTTTCCACAGAGGAGTGTGTAGAAGCGGAATGTGACTACAAGTATTTTGATTGTGGTTTCGATGAATTAGATCCAAAATTCTAGTATGCACACCCAGTCGATTGCATGTTGGGCACATAGATGGGTTTATCTCGCTATTATTTATTTTGTTTCCGTTGTTACTTTATTGAACTCAAGCCATGTGGCTATTTATTTGTAATCGTTGACTATAAGGTTGGTATATTTTATTTGAGTTTTAATATTATTTGATTCGTGATATGGATGTGTTGTCATCACTGTGTTTCACTGTGTGCACTAGCTTAATCCGAGAATAATGCGGTTATACAGAGAGGGTTCGGATTCGAAAATCCGGTCCCGACAATAGCTAATAAAATTTCTAGTATTTAAAAAGTTTTCACCTTGTCACTAGGAGATTGCTCTGGAATCAACCTAGAGCAATTAGGGTTCGTTCCTGCTGTAGATCAATTGGTGGGAACACCCGCAGGCAAGTTGCCTTTCGATCATGTCTTCTAAACTGATTTTGTGGAATGTGAATTGTTTTGAAATCTTTGCATGTCAACCAAAAAATTTTATTTCTAAAGAAATTAAAACATGTCAAGTGGATCAAGTAGATCCAGTGAATGATTTTGAGGAGGCTGGACCAGATAGGTCTAGTGGTAAAACCATAACCCAGGTAGAGCTGCAGAGATATTTGGTGGGTAGAGGAGTTCAGGGTATGAACAACCCAGGTATGGTTGTTGTGAAAGTCAAAATTCCTCTACATACGATATCACTTAAGGACATAACCAAACTGACGCTTACTTCAAAAGCGGTGCAAATCGTGATGACCATAGAACTGGAATGAGACGGGCTGAACTAAGTAACCAACAAATAATTGTCTCTGCTATGGGTGAGAAGGTGATTGTTGCCATATAGGGGTAGTCACCCTAGGGTGAGACTACCAGATTGAAGTCGACCTGTGTGCCTTTGGTGGGGCAAGATGGTATGGCAGAAGCCAGAGTACGGTTAACCAAATGTTATGTTTTCTTGGCTTAGTTGAGCGTCGAAGGTAGCGCATTAGTCGAACATTACAAGCCAAGTGATGTTATGGGCAAAGCAGTACACATCTGATTAGAGTTAAAATGTGATATCACTCTTAGCTTCCGGGTTTGAAAGTGCATCTTGTCGTTTTACTTTAACACAGGTTGTAAGACCCCACATCGCTCTGCTGTCAGTAGATTTATAAATTAAAACTTGATATTTTCCAACAAATGGTTAAAAGGGATGATACTTTGGATAAAAGCTACTTTGGAGATACGGCTTGGTGGCCGGAAGTATATAAATACATATATAAATTCATACATCAACTTTTCACGGCTTGCTGAGTATTGGAGTATTCAACCTTGCTTTCATTATTGGTTTATAGAACATGTTGTGCCCACAAACTCAGACGAAGTAGAGGGTGATATTCATAATGCTATGAATTATTATTGTGATGTTGATGTTGCTGTGGAGGGCTATGAATATGAGGCAGCAGGTGAGCAAGACTCGACGGAATAGGAGGCACTAGAGTATTATTGTAATAAATGAGTGGGCGGTATATAAATCATTGTAGCCAGACTTAAGATAGTAATATACTCCCTCTGGTTTCATATTTCCTGTCGTTTTAGACATAATCTCACATACCAACGAGTGATTAATAGAGTGCTAATTTCCTAATGTGATCATATTAAATAGTTTGGAAATGGTGTGATCCCAATTCTCAAAGCAAAGATACCCAATCGTTATGTGTGCATGCAGAGCACAAGCGTCACCAATTAATACGCATGCTTTGGAAATTTGGTATTATTAAATGCAGAATGGTCCAACGACAAAAATTTTCAACCAAACTACAGAACGCTCCAGCGACAGGAAATATGAAATCGGAGGGAGTAAGTGCTTTAAGAACGAATCACCGTGTACTATACGGTGAAAGCTTCTACTTGTGTATGTGTTGTCTTCCTTAACTGATCCTGGCGCACTCTGTTGTGTGATGCTCTCCACTGTGTTTGGCCTAGTCAGGCAAAGCGGGGGCGTCACATGATTGCAGTACTAACACTATAATAAAAGAAAGTAAGGAACACAAACTTGAAAAAATTTAACTTTGAAGTTCTACATGTCTGTTACTACACAGGAATGAAAAATTGGAACGATCATACACAGCTTCCCACGATCATAATTCGCAAGTAATTAAAACCCTCACAAGGAAAGATGGATCCACAGTACAAAGAAAAATGCAATGCCAAAGAGGTTGTTTTTGTCACATGAGCTGATTTAGCAATGAGAACAAATTGTTCATCTAAAAAAGGAATGGCTTAGTTGTTACGAGGGACCTTTAGAAATTTTCGTAACAAATGATGTTGTTTGTATCCATATTAGCACTCAAAAAATATTCTCCGTGCAAACAGCAGTACAAACATGCATACTATACTACTTTCAGAATGACAATGTCGACAATCATTGACAACAATATGCCTTTTATCCTAAACAAATTAGGGTAAGCTAGTAATAAAACCCAATCTAAATCAAAAGACCCCTAAACCTTCGATCTTAGGTTATGTACTCCTATCCAATGCTAACTCTTTAGATACTTGTTTCATCCTACGTCAGTTTTGGTCGACCTCTACCTCTTCTTATTTTGTCGAGACGGTTTAAAATTCCATTATGCACTGGTACCTCAAGAGGTTTTTATTGAAGATATCTAAACCATCTAAAACGATATTGGATAAGCTTTTTTTTCATAATTGATGCTACCCCAAACCTATCACGTATAAATCACACAATGTGGACAATCATCATATAGAGAAAAAATCACACCAGTGCAACACACTGTTTAGTTTTTTTTCCCCTCCATCATCTACTCTCAAATCAGAAAATCAGAGACATGCTCGGAACAGCATGTTCTCTACTACTTGAGCTCAACAGCAGGTCACAATTTAGTTAAGCCAAATGCCCATGTTAGCATGATCACTAACAACCAGAAGAGAAATCCTTCTTCCAACTGCACAGACATGTATATCGAGCAAATCCAGATACAAACCATGGCAAAGAACCGTGAGACCAACAAACTCTGATTAAAACTTCTCGAGAGGTGTTTCTGTGCTCTTCTTTTTTAAAGTTGTACAAATACTAAATCATTAATCAAGGGTAGATGAGGATTACTTACCCCTTCGCTTGCTTCAAGATTTGTACAACTTGTATTGGGAAGAAAAACATAGAAGCATTGCTCAAATTTCTCAAGTATTTCTTGTTTGTATCCTAAACAGTAAACAACAATCAACCATAACATCTGGTTTCAAAAAAAAAAAACAATCAACCATAACATAAATCCCTTGAAGAACCCATTATTTGCAGACCCAAAATAAAAGGATTGGAAAAGAATGGAAAAACCAATTATATATATAATTAGTATATGAGTGTATCCAAAGTGATAAAGGAGTATTTCAAGTTCGTTTGGGTGGTATTTCATATATGGGAGTAATTACTCCCGGGAGTACAAAGTATTTATATATATATATATATATATATATATATATATAAAAGTTTGTGGAAGATATTACTAACAGACATGAAGTATGGATCAATGGATAGCTGTAATTGCTTCGAGGGTAACTCACAAGGAGCCAAAACTCGTCTCCCAAGGTTTAATATAATGGAGGCGATTACCGATAAGGCTTCGATTAAAGAGACATGATGGTAGTGTAATGTAATTAGCCATAGAAAGCTGGCATTCTTGCATCAAACGTTCTCGCAGGCTTCCTGTTTATATAAAAGAAAACAGGCAGAGGGAAAGCAGCTCACACAGCACTGCTGTCTACAACTTTTAATATGCTAAACAGGTGAAAGCAAAACAAGAACCAAAATCACCAAAGCTGCCAGATTAATAACCAAAGTGCAAACAAACAGAGAATTCAGGCCTAGAGGACCTTTTCCTATTGTAGGCTGCAAATTAGTATGCTAATTAATCTAACCCTGCACATGCCCTTCACCTTCAAGCATCCTTTCAAGGGGCCTAAACGAACTAGCACACCAGACAAGTAGCTACACCATTTTGGCTCAGGTCTGGGAACAACGAAAATAATACTGTATGAGGTTCATGTTGTGTCTGGTGTCGACACCGAGCTTTAGGGTGCGTTTGGTTCCCTGTATTAGGTTGAACCGAACCGTACCGTACAGGATTTAATTTCGTTCATACGTTTGGTTGACTGAACGGAACCATCTGGTATGGGATGAGGTGGCACATATTCCTAGAATATTCCTTGAAGATACTGTATCATTTGATACGGCGAATTCGGTTGAACCGATCGGTACAGGAAGAACCGACTGGTACCATCCCATCCATCCTGTATCATCACATCCCATTCAACCTGATACATCCAACCAAACACACCCTTATTGTGCAGCTTTCATGAACTGCTGCGTGCTAACTAACTATACAAATGCAAGCTTTGGTGCTTAAAGATCAGGAGACGCATACCTGCTTAATGGAACATTTGACAAAATCAAGCAGGAAGAACCGGTTGATTGACATTGCATCCATAGCATTCGGCATAGGCAATCTTAAGCCTGTAGCTCCAATTTCAGTTACAGCGTTTACTGAAGATCAGCATTGGAATCGAACAGCTAATCGCAGTAATAAAACTCAAAAGGCTTTCTGTAGATTGTGAATATAGTAGCGATATAGCAAACCTTTTGCACTAAATTCAAGTGAAGTAGGGCGAAATAAACTATGACTCTTAAGTGCACCAAATGTCACAGATAGGCAGATAGCCATCAGAGCTTTGCCGAAAAGTTATTGTTTTGTCCAGGATGCACATACGTAATGACAGAATATACATGACTGAATGCTGTGTTCAGCAAGTATTTATAGCTTTGCATATGGTCACTCCTACCATGCCAATTTATATGCTGAAGCTCTCGCCCAATTCCTAAATATTTCAGAGCGAGTTCAATGGCACACAGTCCTTACCTTCAGACTGACTTCAACTTAAATGTTTCTGGAGTATATATGCTTTAATGAGGGCTACGGTGCAGGTTTTTTACCATGATGCCCAGGCCAACAATTTACTGGTAACTAAAGCAAAATGTACTCTACGGTGCTAGAGGCCGTCCAGAAAACGATCCAAGATTTCACGACGTTCCACCTAGCAAGGAATCGGCTTTTTTTCTTCTCCCGCTTTTTAACTTTGCTGCTTCTCTGTTTGGACTCGGGTTTTTTGTAATTCACTTTCCTCTTAATGAACCGGCAGAGCTCCTGCCCTTATTTCAGAAGAAAAAAAAAGCAAAATGTAGTACGGAATTATTAGATGTGAGGCATTCATCCAAATAACTTTCGCATGAGGCTACGACAAGGAATCCGGAGACTGAGTTCAGTATCTTTCCTTGCAACCCTGATTGTCAGCTACCATTTTGATATTTTAAAAACATCGAAAAGCAGTTTCTGCATCCATTGTAGGGCAGCTTTTGTAGCAACTTTTAGAACTAGGTAATATCATTCATGTGGACATGGACTGTTGAGGATACAGCTAAAGACTGAGATGTTCTCTTAGATCTGAAGCAAAATCTTGCAATTGATCTATGTATAGTTCAGATCTGAGGGTGGCACTAAACATTATAAATCATTCTGGTGAACAAGGGAGATAATACCGTAATACAAAATGCAAGCAACATGTGAGGTAAACTATAAACAAACAAAAGATATAGTGGTCCAAGGTTAAAACCACCTTTAATATGTATAGGAAGTCCTTCCATCACTCTAGAAGCTTTATTGCGTCCACACATGTTACATCAGTAAGATTGGTGTTTCTTAGAAGTTGGTGCTTATCTCATCTCTAGGTCAGTAGGAAAAAAATGGAGCGACTAGAGTACGGTATACCATTGCAACAGTATAGCTACAAGGTTCATATAGTTTCAACAAGTTTCAAGAGAACATTTGAAAAGTTTCATGTTCAGCAAGTTTCGGGTGTTTCTAGAAGTTTTTGGAAGATTTCAAACCAAAGTTTCAACCAGTTTCAGATTTTGGAACTCAAGTTTCACCAAAATTTCAATCAATGAGTTTCAACCAAAAGTTTCAAAAAGTTTTAATAGATTTCAAACAAGTTTTCAAGAGGTATGGAGGCTTGGTGCGGAGCTAGAGCACAAAATTTGGTAGCGGGCGACGTTGTTTGAATCCATGGCGGCAACAATAGTCGGGGCCTAAGCTAGAGAAGAGGGTTGGTCGGCAGTAGACAATGTCGGGCGACCCTCGGCGACGTGGTAGACCATCGTAGCCAGGTGAGCTCTTCGAAACTTCTTGAAAACTTGTTTGAAATCTATTAAAACTTTTTGAAATTTTTGGTTGAAACTTGTTGAAACTCATTGATTGAAATTTGGTGAAACTTGAGTTCCAAAATATATATGTACGTACATATATATATCTTCCTTGGCTCAGGCCTGAGTTCCGCATCGTGCCACCACCGGATTCGTGTGTCCCAAACTGGGTCGTCGCCTCTCGTCGCCAGATTTGGAGCTGGAGGTGAAGCACCGCGTCACTGCCTGCATCAGATCTGGAGCCGAACGTGAAGGAGGAGGGGAGGGTGGCGTCGGAGTCGATCGAGGAGGTGGAGGTGACCGAAATCTCGGTTTTTTTATCGAAATTTGACCAAAAGTTGATCGGATTTGACCAGATTTTGGCTGAATTAGATTCTTCAAGTCGTTTTTCATGTGGGACAGTCGATAGAGTATCCAATTAGCCTATGCACATTAATTCTCACGGTCATTAATTAAGTACCTCGGCTATGAGAATTTTTATAACATGGTTTGAACTAGTTTTCATTTAGTTGAAATTTGTCGATCAATCTTCAGTAGCACTGTTCGAATTTTTGAAAATTTCTCAAGATTGATCATCATCTGAAAAATTTACGGTAATATTATGGATATGTTAGTACCATCCACAAAAATTTCAAAAATTTCTAGCATGGTTTTCTCCATTTTCCATTGAGTAGAAATTTATTGGTCAGCCTTTTATCATGATAATAGCACTGTTAGATTTTTCAAAAATTCCTCAAGCTTGATCATCATCTGAAATTTTTATGGGAACATTAGTTATGTGTCAGGACCATCTAAAAAAATTTCAAAATTTTTTAATATCATTTGTACCATTTTTTGTTCAGTTAAAATTTACCAAGATTTCGGTAATTTCGGACGAAATTTTATTTTATTTTTTGATTGAAATCTCGGTTCCAAAAATGCCATATTTAAATTTTACTTTTTAAATTTCTTTTAAATTTCATTCAAAATAACAAAATTTCAGATTTGGGAAGTCAACTAGATTTAAACCGAAAACCAAATTTGAAACCTGACATCGAGGACGCTGGATGTGGTGCCGGTCGTCGTGGGCCTTGGCCTGAAGCGCTGAACGCTTACGAATGGATTCTATCAGGGGCCAGGGCTGGACTGGAATTTATCCGGTACCAAGTGGGTTGGGATCCAACCAGACCCATTTCTAGTTTTACAAAAAGAGGCTTTAAATTCGGCCCGGTTCTTTTCTCTCAGGAATCTGATTTCCCTGGCCCAGCTCAACTCCCGGCGAGTTGAGTAGTTTAAGGGCATGTTTAAAACATAGGAATTTTGGCAGCTTTCCCTCCCAATATAAATTGTATAAATTTTAAAGGAAATAAAGGGATAAGTAATCATCATCTACATTTAAATCATACTTTAGTATTTTACGTAACTTTAAAAAATCAAAAAACATAGAATAACATCTCATACATTAAAATAACATCTCCATTTTACCTATTCACAATGCTGATTACTACCACGAGCGAGATACGACACACAATCCATAGAATAATAAATGATCTAATGCAGACAATCTATACGGTATTTTTGTAGATGCATTTTGGTAAAAGAACAATATAGTTAGAACAATGTTTCTATGTTTTCCCTCTCAATATAAGTTGCACAAATCTTGAAGCAAACGAAAGGATACGTAATCACCATCTACCCTTAAATCGTATTTTTAATATTTATATAATTTTTAAAAATAAAAACATAGAACCACATTTCATATATTAAAATAACATCTATTCAGAAATCGATAAGGCACATTTTCGCCATCGCTCATCTACGTTGGCAAATTGCCAGTCGGTCCACGCAGAGGGGCCAAAACAAGAAGAGTATAGCCACGGGGAAGAAGAGATGCCTGCCTGCGTCTGCCGGTGACCTCTCCCGCGCCGTCGCGCGGCTCTCCGGCCGGTGCGCCGACCCGCTGCTCCGCCGGTTCGACGCCCTCTTCGCCGGCCTCGTCGAGGGCGGCGCCGACCCGCACGGGCTGCGCTACGCCGCGCCCAAGAAGATGGACCGGAAGGCGCGCAAGATGCATCGCCTGGTCGCGTCCACGGCGCACCTGTGCCAGGAGCTGGACGTGCTCGCCGAGCTCGAGCAGGGACTGCGCCGCCGCCGCAGACAGGGCGCGTCCGGTGGAGGCGGCGAGACCGCGTGCCACGTGACGCGGCAGAGGCAGGAGGTCGACAGCATCGGCCTCCCTCTGGAACAGGAGCTTCGACTACGCCGTCCGATTGCTTGCCAGGTCGCTCTTCACCATTGTTGCAAGAATCATAGAGTTACGTGCTCAGCCTGGAGCCCAAGAACGTTGCCAATTGCCATGAATGATGACTCCATGGTTTCGTTCTCCGGTGCGCGGCCGTCCCTCTCCTGGAGCAATTTCTTCCCTGGGAGTATGCAGTGCAGTCAGTAGTGTATCCTTCAGATTTCCCTGCAGATACTGGTCGGAAGTTTTTGAGTGCAAAATCCGTGAAGGTAAATGGCGACGTTCGTCGGTTTCTACTGTCCAGGAGCCAGGGTTTGAGGCAGCTCGAGTTGCCGGCGGCTGGTAAGCAGCTCATAGGCTGCATGATCAGTGGGAGCAAGTCTCCGGTCAGGGAGAGGTGGATCCATGGAGACGGTGATCTTCCACTAAGTTTCAGTTATACGTCAGCCAGCAATGGCGATTTCAGCATCAAGTACTGTTTGCGCCAAAATTCGGTACATGGCAAAATGGGTTTGAATCGGATAAAAGCAATTGTATGTGTTTGCATCAGAATTCGGCGTGTATTGAAATCAGTCCAAGACGAAAAGGAAGCGTTCGTATGGAAAGAAATCATCAAACGAATCGGAAAAGGAATCCGTTTCTAAAAAGGAAAGGAAATCAGATAAGAGGCCGATACGGATAAATGCACCATATCCATGTACAACTCGGATCGGCCAGGCGTGTTATAAAAGGAGGTGGGTGTCAAGCGGCAAGTAATCAATCAATTCCAACAAACCCTACTTTTACACGTCTTTTCTTTTACATTGCTTTAGCTTCATAGATTTCTCTGCAAGTCGACGGAATCAACATAGTTGCGCATCGCCGATTGTTGATTTTGGCCGATTTCACCCAGGTTTGATCTGCTTCGTTTTGTTGCGCATCGCCTTCCCGAAGCCTATTTTACCTTATATCGGATCAATCAGAATCTGGTTGATCTAGTTATCTCTGATCGGGTTTTGCCGACAAATAAAAGCCGATATATCTTTGTTTATCGGCTTTGATCGAATTACAAATTCTACCTTGTCGATTTCAGGTCAAATCGACTGGCACGCTCTGCAAACCCGGCGTTTGTCTTGTGTGTTCGAGGCCGAAAACCCTCCTTCACGTTTTTAGCGCGAACATATTTTGGCACGCCCGGTGGGATCCAAAAAGAATGTCGTCAACCGACAAGCCCGCAGTCACCGCCGATATCAACACCGATGCCATAATCGCGCCTCAGATGGCCGATTTAACCCCTGAGCAACGGAAAGAAATCGAAGATCGAAAGCGACTCACGGAGGAAATGATGCTACGATGCTTCCAGAAAACACGCCGTGGCGTGACTCAAAAGATTGCACTCCCAAGCATCAATCCTATCGGAGATTCAACATCTGAATCGGTAAGCCGATACGCACCCGCTCAAGCTGATTTATCAAGTATGATCGAGCAATCTGTCCATCACGCATTGATTAACCAATCATCGGCTCTAGTATCTACTTTAAAGCCGATGATAGAAAATAGTGTGAAAACAATTGCTCAAGAATTAGCTGCGTCTGGAAGCCTGCTAGATCCACCACAAACCATCCCTACGCACTCCGGTATATTCCATAGCACCCAACACCAACACGATGGCGTGTCGGCTCAAGCACCTATCATGATCGGCTCAACCTCTTGTTTTGAAACCAAGCATCTGAGAGATGGGTCCACACACTACCATGGGCACACGGATGGAGCCAAGATAGGCGCATCAAATCAATCAAGTCGCCCTCCAATAACATCGGGTTATCGGCTTATCACCGATCGAAATGGGACAGTTCCACGATCCACGAGGGCCACAACCATGAAACAAGCACCATATAGGGTGGTGCCATACGTCGAACCTTTCGCGCCCATACCCGATGCATTAGGTTTTAATCACGATTATGACGCGGCACCAAGACCTCCTGAGGTGCGAGTTGGACAAAGACCCGAGTTTGCACTCGGAAGCGAGCGCAAACAATGAGAATTGGCCGTGTCGGCTGCACCTGGCCGACAATGTTAATTGGGCGTAACAAATTGCCAATGTTTTGAGAGAAACGATTCGGTTTACAACCCGGAGGGAGAGTGATCGGCTCTGAGGAAGCCGTACAGATTACATAGACCGAATGCCATACCCCACAACTTTAGGATACGGACTTTGCTAAATTCTCGAGGATGATTCTATTACCACAATTGAGCATATCGGACGATTCATGGCTCAATGTGGAGAGGCTACAGATCCGACGGATTAAAAATTAGATTGTTCCCTTTATCATTATCCGCGCTGCGTTCACTTGGTTCACGAATCTACCCCCAAATTCGGTACATATGTGGAGCGATTTAGAAAGCCGATTCCATGAATACTTCTTTTCGGGGACTATGGAGCTTAGGATTTCGATCTTAGTTCGATCCGGCAATACGGTGAATCGGTCTCGATTATATCAAAAGATTTAGAGGCGTCTGAAGCAGATGCTTGATGTAACATTACCCGATGATCAATTGGCCGATCTAGCGTTCCAAGGGTTAATCCCCGTTAAAGAGAAACTATCGGGCCAGGAGTTCCCGACTTAGGCCACCTACTCCATCGCGTGTCGGCACATGAAAGCCGATATGCAGAGAGCAAAGGGTTTAAAGATAGGTTTAAGACAAACGGCAATGAAAAGGCCAAAGTAAACATGGTAGATTACGATTCGGGCGACACCTCGGCGACAAGCGAAGTGAACATAGCCGAGTGGGCCAAAGGTTCCAAAACCACTCGTATGCTCTGCTTAGGCCGACAAAGAATAAAGCGGAAGTCAAGTACTCGTATGATGTGTCAAAGTGTGACAAAATATTTGATTTATTACTACAAGAAAAACTCATAAGGTTACGAGAAGGGCACATCATACCATCGGCGAGGAAATTAAAAGCGAAGGTATTGCAAATGGCATCATTCGTTCTCCCATAACACTAACGATTGCAATATTTTTCGACAACAGATCCAATCGGCCATCGCCGATGGCAGGTTAAAGTTTGCGAAGAATCGGCTATGCAGATAGATATGGGCCCTTTTCAGTCAACATGGTTCAATGTTCACGAAAGAAAAGAGGCCTGGAAGAGGATAAGCCGACTAAGGGAATTGTATCACGAGGCGAGGCAGTCTGAGATCACTATCGGTTCTATACAAATAGAAGCCGATAAAAATGGGCAAAACTCAAGAACGGTAAAACCAAGAGGGGACTTAGAGGTCGGTAAATGGTATCGAGCTGAGAGGGCTCCAAGAAGAGCCGATTTCAAACCAAAGCCGACCTTCTCACAACTCCTGGGGAAATATGAAAGGATAAGTCGAAGGTATAGCCCTCAACACCAGGGATTTCATCGATCAGGGCAAAGGAGGGACGAACGTTGGCGGCCAGATGTGCCACATCGGCCGATTACAGAAGAAGAGAAACATCGGCAATGTCCTTTTTGGCAGTTTTGCTGGGAAAGAGGGATGACCTTACCAACAGTTGTATCTTGTCCTATGCAACACTCGTCTATATGTCGGCCAAACCAATCTGTAAAAGACAGGTTGTCCAGACCGATACACAATCGTCCAGAAGTAAGGAGCAAAAGGCCGATCTATGAAAGGTTGTCAACATCAGAACAAGGCGAATCCTCCCAAAATCAGGAATTATCGGCTAACGCAAGCAGGATGGAATCTGACAGCGAAATGGGCAATTTAGCTGGAAAAATAAGAAAGCCGATAGAACCCAAACCTAGATGGTGCCCTTCGGGTCTCAGCAAGTCGCAACGCAGGAGGCTTCAGCGATTAAAAACACAAGAAGAAAGGGAAGCCGAAAGGAGAGTGAGAGGGATCGGACGTTTAATAAGTTAAGACCGGTACCGATTTTGAAAAAGGAGTGGAGAAAGAAGGAACAGATCGATAGTGATTCAGATCAATCGGTTGAATCCAGTTCTCCGATGATCCGAGATGATACGCCACCAATGGATATAAACGTGGTATTCACTTTACCCGCCGAGTTGAGAACCGAAGAATCGGTGAAGAAGTGTTCGCCCAATTGTGCCTCGGAGCACCAGGTATTTGTGTTTGAAAAACCACAAGACATGCATCGGCATTTGAAACCATTGTATCTAAAAGGATACATTAATGGCCGACCAATATCCCGTATGTTGGTCGATGGCGGGCGACAGTCAATCGATGCCGTTAAGTACTTTGAGAAAATTGGGAAAAGCCGATGAAGACTTAATCAAGACCAACATGGTGCTAAATGACTTCACCGGAGACCCAACCGAGGCTAAAGGCGTAATGGTGTCGAAGCCCGGCGATCGGTAATAAAACTTTGCCGATTGCGTTTTTGTGATTGAAGCTAAAGGCAATTACAGCGTACTCCTTGGCGGATCGGATCCATGCTAATCGTTGTATACCATCAACTATGCACCGTAAATCGTGCAAAGGGAACGATGATACAAGAGAAGTCGTATCACCGGTAGACACATCGGCTCATATCGCCATGGCTAGCCCTAACACCAATTGGCCACACGAAGAAGCTGAATGCATATCAGGAAAAGCCTTGGACAATTGCGATTTTATCTGTGTTGAGAAATCAGGATTCAAGCCGATCAGCGTTAAACCCAATACGTTTGATCGGACCAGGCATAAGTGATAAGAAGATGGAGCGCAAGACAATAGCAAAACTGCAGGAAAAAGCAAGGAGCTATCGGCAGGAAGAATACGAAGAAGCTGTTGAAGATTTTGAAGAAGAAAGAAAGGGGTCTACAACTGTTAGATAGCATCGGAGTGAAAGACGTCGAAGCTTTTGGAGATTCGATGTTAATTGTACAGCAAGTCAAAGGGGAATACCGATGCAATGATGATGCACTAACCCAGTACTTGCATCAATGCCTCCAGATCATCGAGATGTTGACTACATTCTCTATAAAACATATCCCCAGAGAAGCTAATAATAAAGCAAACCAATTGGCACAATGTGCATCAGGTACAAGAGTGAAGGTCGACGAGGATCAATCGAGCTAGGCGTGTGGCCGATCTTATGTGTTCACCCTCGTCATTGGAGAAACAGAGATAAGGGATTATTTGTCAGATCCAGCCAAGCCGACCGAGCAGAAGGTCAAGCGCAAAGCACTCAAATATGTTCTACTAGAAGACGTATTGCACTTTCGGACTATGGAAGGTTTGTTATTAAGATGTCCGAGGAACCGAGGAAGCCAAAGTGGCGATGGGTGAAGTTCATGAAGGCATTTGTGGGTCACATCAATCGGCTCATAAGATGAAATGGATCTTGAGGCCAGACAGGATATTTTTGGCCGACGATGTTAGAAGACTGCTTCAAATATTATAGAGGATGCCAAACGTGTCAAAAGTTTGGTAACATACAGTCAGCACCAGCATCGGCTTTACATCCGGTCATCAAGCCATGGCCATTTAGAGGATGGGGTATAGACATAATCGGCCGGATATTCCGTCATCCGACAAAGGACATAAATTCATCCTTGCGACCACGGATTATTTCTCAAAATGGGTTGAGGTTGTGCCACTCAAGAAGGTTACTAGTAAAGAATCGATCGACTTTGTGAATGAACACATCGTCCATCGGTTTGGGATTCCACAAACAATCACTCTTGATCAGTCTTGTGTTCATGTCCAACGATTTCAAAGGGTTTGCGGAAAGTCTTGGGATAAAATTACTCAACTCCTCCCTTACTACGCTCAGGCCAACGGACAGGCCGAATCGTCAAACAAGACATTGATAAAGCTGATAAAAAGAAAAATTGAGGAAGAGCCAAGGAGATGGCATTCAACGCTATCGGAGGCTTTATGGGCTTATCGGCTATCTCATCACGGATCAACTAAATTGTCACCCTTTCAGTTGGTATACGGACAAGAAGCCGTTTTGCCCGTTGAAATCAACATCGGCTCAATAAGGCTACACGAGCAAGATAAGGTATCAGCCGATGAATACAAACAGGCGATGCTGGACAATCTAGATGATTTGGCTGAACTAAGGCTGATCACGCTAGATCGGCTTAAAAGGAACAAAGAGATGGTTGCCAGGTCGTACAATAAAAAAGTGATTTTTAAATCATTCAACCAAGCCGATTTAGTATGGAAAACCGTGTTGCCGATTGGGTCTAAGGATAACCGATTCGGCAAATGGTCTCCAACATGGGAAGGGCCTTATAAGATCAATCGGTACGGTTGACGGGAATTCATATATACTGGAATCTTTAGAAGGGTTCGTCCTACCTAAAGCGATCAATGGAAAGTATCTGAAGGCATATCGCCCAAGCATATGGGTCGGGTCCTAACTACAGAGATGAAGGCATCAGGATCGATGACAAGCACATGCATATAAAATCGGTCATACAGCCGACCAAGTCAGTTTAAAACATCCATCCACATTAAGTTTACAAAATCGGATGCACAGCCGATCAAGCAAGAGTTCAAAAGACGTCATCTCAAGTTTAAAGCAATATTACAGAGGTTGGCCACAGCGATCAATAAATCAAAGACTAGTGTAGTCCCGACCGCAAATGGGCTCCCAAAGCCGATAGTGCATTGCTGCCCTACCGATGGTAGCTTGAACGCCGTCCATTAATTGTTGATCGGCCATCGCATCACCGGGGCCAGGACTATCTTGGCCGATTGGTTCTTGACTTGGTAAAACTTCGCCAATTTGCCGCCTTTGACGGCGGTGAAGACGATGAGTCGCTGATGCCGAGCCGACATTCTCGCAAGTTCTTTTGTAACAAGGGCCACCGTTCTTCAAGTTTGGCCTTGGTCGATTCGGCTCATGGGCCTGTTCTTAGTCGTTTTGAGTATATTGCACCTTGGTCAAATGTGCTCTTTCGAGACTTAGCATCGGCTATAAGTTTGTCCAAAATCTCTTGATCGGCTTGTTGGGCCTTCCTCTGTTCGGCTCTTAGCTTGGTGATTCCACATCCACCGACGAAGCGCCCAAGTGGCGCACCTCTAGCGATGCATCCATGGCGGCGAAGGAGATCGGCTTGCATGGCCGCCATAGCATCCTCGGTGGTTGCGTATTAGCGAGAAGGGCTGCCTCTGGTTGCATCACTTCATCGAAGACGATTAAGTCGTTCTTGCATACCCTACCGGGCAAGAACGACGGCCGATGCCGGGCGCCGAAGCGCTATGATGCGTTGGATATCGGTGGATAATCGTCGATAGCCATGACCTCGGTCGTCGGCTCGTCCAAAGTAAAGCCAAGCAGATCGGCTAGATCGATTGGTGCTTTAAGGTCAGGATCGGAAATCTCGATCGTCTGTTGTGAATGCAGTGGAGGTGGGGAAAGCAATGGAGGAATAGCCGATGTAGCACCTTGGGGATCGGCTATAACTCCCGCTTATCTGTGCAGATGGAGATTGCTAGAAAAACAAACAAGTCGGCTAGAAAAACAAGCGAAGCGGCAAAGGCAGATGTAAGCCAAAGGCTCTGAGACTCACATCGATGGTGAATGATCTGGGAACCATCGGGTTGGTGCCTCAAAGTGCAGGCGGCGCTGGCCGACTTCTTCCTCCTCTCTGCGGTGCCTTCGAGTTAGCAATTATCAAAGCAAGGGACATATTAGCCGATATGAAAAAGACTTACTTGGAGCGCGTTGGCGAGCCAGTCCGATAGGGATGGACTCAACGCCCAAATTTCCAAGTATATCCTGTAGTTCCGACGGATTGACCCGGGCGTCTCTGTCTGCCACTACTGGCAGAAATATGGGGGTTGGCTATTTGATCACCAGCATCTGTGCCGCCCTGAAAAGTTCAAAAAACCATACTTAATGAAAAAACCAATGGCCAACATGGAAACAAATAAAAGGACACCGGTACCTCTCTGACTCTTGAGGAGTCGGTATAACGGAACTCTCCGGGGCCGAAGCCACCATCGGCTCATGGAAGTCAGGCAAAAGTTTAGAATTATAGCCGACGGAGTTACGTCCATCAACAAGGCCTCGATATCCGAGACCACCATTGTGAAAATGTGGCCGACCGACGGGAGTTAAGAATGAAATGTGGCAAAGAAAGAAGTTGAAATCCGTCGGCTACTTGGGGACGATCTCCTTGGCGACACTTGTTGGTCACCGGGAGCGAGGTTCGATGCAGACAGCAAGGAAAGGAAGGGATGGTTTGCCCAAAACCCAATTGACGGGCATAAACCGATGGATGATAGAATTCGTAGGAAGGTGAAATGTCTGTGCGTGTATTCAAGCCGACGTGAATAAGGCGAGGAGAGGATAATTTTATACAAGTCCAAAGTGGACTGGGCATCAAGGAACTATCGGCATCTAAGTGAAGAAATGATGGGTATGGACAATCGGCTAGGTCGGTATAACGAAAAAAATCTTGTTGGCCGAAAGAAGACTGTCTAAAGTGAGGAAAAACGGAGATACTTGTGAAAACCAGTGAGTCCATTTTTAGCTCATCAAGAGAGCGACATGATGAATCTCTCACCGAAAGATCGGCTAGCTCTATCTTTGGGGACCACGTGTTACGGATAATCTTCCTGGGAAAAGTCAAACTCCCCATGGGTTCGGTAAAATGGATCGGCTAAATATGCGGTAGAGCCATGTTTGGATAAACCACAGGGGACCTCCTATATTGCCGACAACAAACTTAGCGAAACCGAGAAAAAGCCGACTACGAATCACATACATCATCGATATCTGCTCCCAAAAGATCTTACCAAGGGCTAGATGACCTTCCACTAAGCGTTCCGCTATTAGTTGAAAGGATTGGGTGGGGCCAAGAGAGGCGCCGCAGAATAAGTATCGGTCTAACCAAAGATTAAGAAAAGCAACATGTTCTTCAGCCGATACAGGACCATTGACCCTATTGTTATTTTGGACATACTTATGCCAACCTTCGCCTTTCTTGCGGATTAATTTAAAAGTGGGTTTACCACTAAAAGCCGACAATGAGACCCCGTCTGCCTAAGGCGAGATAATTGAGCCACGTCAAGTAAAGTAGGGCCTATCGGGCGGATGGGAATAGAAAAGCATTAAAAGAGTCCGGCCAGAAATAACAAGCCGCAGCTACTAAGGGTTCATTGGCTTCAGGGTCGGCTAGACTCAAAGGCAAAGATTCAGCTATGCCCATTCTCTCCCATTCTACCCTCTTCTGAGCCGATATCCTAATGAACCAAGATCTCCATCCCTTCAAATTTGTGGGCCAGGCTCTAAAACTTTTTCCCACTCGTAAATATTATATCCTGCGCCGACAACGGGAGTCTAGGGATCTCGTCATTGATAACCGTGTCGGCCGATATGGTACCTATGGGCCCTAGGTAAAATTGGTCCGAGCTTTGAGGAATCGGAATGAATACTGCGAAGGGTCCATTTCAACCGATTTCGAAAGAACGGAAGGAAGAAGATGAAGGCCGATGATGCGTGATTCGGGAGCTTGGAAGCGTGAAAATGACCGTGGGGGGGACCCCATATTTATACCGCGATGAAAGAAGGCGGCGGGGAGCGATTCTTTGCATTAAAAACGCACCGAGATTATTACGGCGCCATTTAATGGGAAGTTACCAAGAATTTCCGACGACAAGCCGATTGCAATTTTTGAAAAGTATCAAGTTATCTTTCCAAAAATTGGGGGGCATATGTTTGCGCCAAAATTCGGTACATGGCAAAATGGGTTTGAATCGGATAAAAGCAATTGTATGTGTTTGCATCGAGTCGGCGTGTATTGAAATCGGTCCGAGAGCGAAAGGAAGCGTTCGTATGGAAAGAAATCATCAAACGAATCGGAAAAGGAATCCGTTTCTAAAAAGGAAAGGAAATCAGATAAGAGGCCGATACGGATAAATGCACCATATCCATGTACAACTCGGATCGGCCAGGCGTGTTATAAAAGGAGGTGGGTGTCAAGCGGCAAGTAATCAATCAATTCCAACAAACCCTACTTTTACACGTCTTTTCTTTTACATTGCTTTAGCTTCATAGATTTCTCTGCAAGTCGACGGAATCAACATAGTTGCGCATCGCCGATTGTTGATTTTGGCCGATTTCACCCAGGTTTGATCTGCTTCGTTTTGTTGCGCATCGCCTTCCCGAAGCCGATTTTACCTTATATCCGGATCAACTGTAACTGGTTGATCTAGTTATCTCCTGATCGGGTTTTGCCGACCAGCGAAAAGCCGATAGATCTTTGTTTATCGGCTTTGATCGAATTACAAATTCTACCTTGTCGATTTCAGGTCAAATCGACTGGCACGCTCTGCAAACCCGGCGTTTGTCTTGTGTGTTCGAGGCCGAAAACCCTCCTTCACGTTTTTAGCGCGAACAAGTACCAATTCCAAAGAGGCACCATCTTTCAGACAGATCAATCCCTTGCCAATTTTGCTTCTTCGATCCCTAGAAACAGGCATCATCATGTTCATCTTGTAATCGATGTTACTGTTTTGTCCTGTAAAAATTCTGTAGGCTACCTCCATGTAAATATACTATGTAGTCATGCACTAATAAACGAAGGCAAATCAGATTTGCATTTTGTCGCTCTAGATTATGTTGGAAGTTGGAGCCGACTTTTGTAATGCAGATGCCACTATTTGTAATTTGTAAGTTGTAACATAAGAACTTTAGTTACTGTTGCTTCCTGGTTAACTCATTGTAGACTTGGAGAATTAGACTGCCGAGATATGGTGACTAAGGTTGTGTTTGGTTGCCTGTAACAAGTAGTACATGTATGAGATGTTTTAAGAAAAAAGTTATGTATGTGTTTGGTTGCTCGAGTGGAACCATCCATCCTGGACAAGTGATACAAATTTAAAAAATATTCTCTCTAGATGTTGAACCACTCCATTCACCCAAAATAATAGAACCAAATAGTACAGAACCATCCTATCCCATTCAACCTCATCCTATCAACCAAACACACCCTAATACCCTAATCCTTTTGCTTATCGACAATTCTTTTGCTACATAATTACTGACTTTCAAGTGTGCCTTGATTCTAAGATTTAAGATCAAGGAAGTATTAAGTTATTTAAAAGTGTGCACAATTCTTCTGTACCTACTTTAAACGAGTGTATGCGATCATCTATGTTTATAGGAACAAGGTTGTTCAGTACTTCAGTGCATGCGTGATACACAACTACAACCCTAAAAGCGCGTAACCAAGCCGGGATCATGTTAACGGTAGTTTTTATTGTTTGGTTAGCATTTTGAAACTTGAGGGCATCATATCAAAGAGTGGTATTTTGTAACCAAAAAACACTGAATATTGAGTTCAATTGAGAGCTTACTAGCTCAATTTGTCACTTATATAACTTTGCAAAATATGGATCTTTTGAATATTTCAGGAGGTTAGTACATGTCTGGTGCCTGCCGACGATTTGACCCTGTGGATCCCGCACATGATGTCCTCTGACAAGGCCACAGTGGAGAGCAAGGCCCGCTCGTTTCAGCTTCTGCTTAAAAAAAGCGGATTATTTGCCAAACGGGAGGATTCTGGACAGTTTCTCTGAGAATCAAAAGTTGATTTCTATATAGAATCAGAAGCTGGCTGAAACCTGATTCTCACTGATTCTTGCTGATTCTCGCAAGGCCCTGATCCGCTCGATGATGAATGCCACCTTTTTCTTCTCCTTCTTTTCGGGACCCTAACCCCATTGGGGCCTCGTTTCAGGGAGTCTACCGGAGAAGGCCGGAGCACTGCCCCCCAGGTTCTGAACATAGAACCACTCGGGGTGCTATCCCCGGTTCGACGTCGGCAGCTTTACTTCAATATAGTCCGCCGTGCGGCGGGGTCGCAACTGAAAGATTGCGCCACCCAGGGGCGCAGCATCGTCCGGCGGCTTGTCCTTCCACAGCCGAACCTGGAACAAATCCCTCCAGAGCCCCCAGTGGGGTTCGATCCCCAGAAAGGCTTCACAGAGCGTAATAAAGATCGCAATGTGAAGCACGCCGTTGGGGTTTAGGTGGTGCACCTCCACCCCATAATAGTGCAGCAGCCCGCGGACGAACGAATGCAGGGGGAGACCGAAGCCGCGCTCGAAGAAAGAGGCGGGCACCACGATCTCACCGTCGCCCGGCGAGGGGTTTTCGGCCCCCGTTGGCACCGCCCACCGCAGCTCCCCCCGCGGAGGGAGGAAGCCTTTTTTTCTCCAAGGCGAGCGCGCGGCTGGGCTAGTGTAACATCCCAAAATTTTGCTTTTCTTAAATTCATGTGTGATTTGACACTTTGGTGAATTTTTGGAATTTTCTGGAATTTATTTGGGTTTATTTGGAGTTTATTTGAATTTATTCCATTTTGAAATAATTAAAGAATTTAATTTTTGCAAATAAAATTTTGTTGGAAATATTTTATTCGAGTCCAAAATGATCCAAAATATTTTCCAGAATTTTTCTGGAATTTTTCTGAGTCATTTGCTATTTTTAATGAATTAAATGAATTACTGGGAATTATTTTAAATATTAATTACTGAAAAGGACCGACCGTGCCTACATCGCTCATCCGATCGAGCCTCGAGTCGACTCTCGAAGTTCGAGTCCGACCAACCCGACCGAGCCGCTTGACTCGACCAACCCACTCCTAACCCCTAATCAATCCCAACCGCTGGATCAAGATCCAACGGCTGAGAATGTCGCATCGGCCGAGCGCCGTGAATCGCCGGATCCGACGCGCTCGCGGCGATCGCGGGGTCGTTGATCGCGCTTAATGCGGACGGCCACGATTGCCGTCGCCGAGTCCGAGCCGACTTCGCCGCCGTGAGTTTAACCAGGGTTTCCGCTTAGGTACTGACGCCGAGGCTATTTAAAGCGTGAGACGCTCCCCGAGGTTGCCCTCATCCTGCGCACCTGCTCCCTCGAGCCATTCGCCGAAAGCCGCCACCGCTGAGCCGCAATCGCCGCCGGAGTTGTCTCTTCCTCCGCCGCGGTTTATCGGCTGCCGTCTCCGCTGTCGTCTTCCGCCGAGAAGGAGCTCAGATCCGAGTCCTCGCGACGACGCACTGGCGGAGGTTTATCCACGGAAAGACGCCCAAACGCCGCTGGGCTCGTTGCCGCCCCTGGCTCCGGCCAAGCTGCGTGAAGCCATCGCTGCTCGCGAGCTCGGAGGGACCGCTTGATCCAGACGGACGGCTGAGGGCAGCTCACGTGTTCCCAAACCCGATTAGATTCGGATCGCTGGATCAAGATCCAACGGTCACAATTGCCACGCGTAGCAAAGGCGAATATAGGATTAGATCTCGACCGTCCGGATCTAGATCGAACGGCCCACGAAAGCAACGAGTAGTTTCAACGCAGTTAACTCTAGATTCAATCCGACCGCTGATTTTCAAATCAACTGGCCGAGATTGTGCCACGCGGTGCTCACGCGCGCTTCACGCCGCTGGGAGCGGTTCGACACGCACGACCCGCTGGGTCGTAGGGCCCACGTGTCAGCGCAGCCACGCTGCGGCGTGAAACCCAAATAATAAGCGGGCCCACATGTCGCCACACGTGAGCCGCGGACCGAGTCCACCGTGGACTCCGAGCCGAGCGTGACCAAGTCCATGGACTACCGACGCCGCAGCCAATCAGAGCTGCCACGTGTCCATGCCGACGCAATAATTAATTTCCAAAAGAAAATGATTTATTAATTCGAATAATGATTTCAAATTTAGATTCAAACTTCAAACGCTTTTATAACTTTTAAGTGCTTCAACTCCGATTTGGAGCAATTCAAATTTCTAAATTTGTATAAAATTGAGATCTACCTAAATATGAATTTTATTTAATTTTTGACTAAAGTTTTTCTCTGTAGAAATTATTTAATTGATTATTTAAACTTTAAATAATCATAACTTTTATGCTTTTAACTCCAAATTTGACTATTCAGCTTCTAAAAAATCCAGAAAATTATGTTCTTCTGTTTATGGATTTTATTTGAGTTTTGGGATCTTTTTGCATAGTGTTTATTTGTGTATTTGCTATTTGCACGCTTTACGAGCAGACGTTGAAGTGCCTAAGGATTCAAGGAGAAGTATTGACTCAGATCCAACTCAAGACCAAGAGCAAGTGCTTTTGAAGGCAAGTTGTGCTTTGACCATATTGATCCTATTTTAAAATCTATTTTGATTTAAACTATTGCATGCTAGTTCAATTAGAAAGATACTTTGTTTAAACCTGGGGTTAGATAAATACCAATTTGCTATATGACACCTTGATTACTTAAGTATGTGCCATGACCCTTGTCACCCTAGTTGTGGTTTACTAGTTGACATTATTAAATTGCCAACATGGGTTTAGACCGCTGTAGTATAACGCTTAGACCTCGCACGTGCTCATGACATGATTTTGAACAATCAAATGCTAATATTGACTTAATGATATATTGAACCTGCTTTTGGAAAAGTATCATGTGATGTTGATGGCACGTGGTGCATGGTAATCAATCGGGTTTGATAAACGCTCGACGGCATGTGGCAAGAGTAATCAAAGGGCCAGTGGCATTGGGAGTGATGATTTGGTTTTTCTAGTAGTCTTGCCCTGGTCACTCTAAGGACTTAACCTTGCAAGCCTTTGAACTGGTCATACTTGCAACCACATGGTCGAATGGGACGCCCTAGTTGACTAAGTCGCCATGACTCACTTGTGGAGCCTCAGGGTGTCGGCCATAATCGCTTGTGTGATTGTACGGGGAGCCGATCGTGGTCGTGGCCGCACCCATCTAACGGTGTGTTGGTCCCATACTCGCCTTGGCTAAGGGAAGGGATGGTGTAGAGCACGCATCGTGAGAGGACCACCTGTGTTGTTTGAGGCTCAAAGGTGTTATAATCGCCATTCGCATACCTTTGTATGGCGATTCACTACGACGTGGTGAGTGGATTGTATCTTGTGGGTAAAGTGCATAACCTCTCAAGCAGAGTGTAGAATCTATTTGAATAGCCGAGTCCACTGTGATCGACAATGCTCCTGAATTACAACATGGGTTAGATTTTCTCAAAATAACTTGGTTTTGAAAAGATGGGTTGGTTTAACAAGGAAGATGATGGAAATATGGTTTAGATGGGGAAAATGTTATTTAAACTTCTTGAAAAGTTATTTATGCTTTACTTATTTCTACCGCTTTCGAATCTACTTATATTACTTGTCAAAAGTCAAGCATCGCAAATATACCTGAGCTACTCCTTTGTACTAAGCCATGCATATAGTATATTAGCTTGCATTCTCAGGTGATGACTTGTCGAGTACCAAGTACTCACCCTGCCTCAACACAATATCGCTTGAAGAGGAGATTACGCCAGCCTTTGGAGGAGGAACTCCAAGAAGACCCTGCCTACTTAGGATGCGAGCCCGGCCATTGCCTGTGGTATACCGGATGGCGCCACTAAGTTTATTTGATTTTTCCGCCGCCGCTATTTCTCTTTTAATAAGTTTCGCTTGCAAGGCATATATTTGTAACTTGGCCATAAGGTCGAGTAACCCTTTGATTATTTAAATAAAGTACTTTGATAGTATCGCTTGGTATGATTGTGATATTTAATCGATGTTAAGACTGCGGTGCACTAGCTGCTCTCGACTAGTGCCAATACACAGTGAGGGTCCGGATTTGCAAATTCGGGGTCCCGACAGCTAGATGGAGCACGCCGGCCACGACATCCCCCCAGAGCTAAAAGACAGGCAAGCAGAAACTCTCCCGAGATTTTCCGCGGTCTCCCTTAACGCTGTGGGCACCCAAGGCCCGGCCCGCCAAGCGGATTCCGCGCCGCCCCAGCAGGATTTTGAGCGAGGGGCGAGCCCTCGGTGGGCCACGAGTTGGGTCAGCGGACGACCCAATCGTCCCTACTCGTGTCCGAGACCATACTTTACACTCTCCCGCGGAACCCATCGATGGGTGGCAGCCAACTGCGCCCCGGGTCGGGGGACGACCTGGGGACCGATGCGGGGTTGAGTAAAGAAAGGTTTCTAATGGGACGCCCCCAGTGGGCCATGCACCCTCGCTGGGAATTGTCTGCTCGGAAAGACTCCCCCCATAGGGGGGATCGCCAGGTCCTACTCGGATCACCTGATAGTAACTCACATGAGCACGGCGTTCAAGTCAATGATAGGCAAAAGCGCGTCCGCTCACCCCCTCCAGGTCCCACACCTGCGAATGGGGCGTAAAACATGGAACAGATAGCCGCCATACCTCCCACGGCAAACCTCGCCAAACTGATGGCCTGGGAGGGGCGCCTGACATCCAGCTACGACGTAAAACGAGCACTCGGGCACCAGAACCTCGCAACACTCGCGAACCTCAATGTGCGTTCGCGCGGGAAGGCGACCCGACTGATTGTCTGATCTCCCTTAGCGGTACCCCCCTCGACCCGAGAGCTACGGCCTACGCCTCAGCGGCCATGGTTGCGAAGTGGCACTACACGAGAGTAAGGCGCCACCTTAGCGGAACAATCAAACAGCCAGTCGGGAACACTCCTTTTCCGCGCAAGCAGGCACGGGAAGCCCGTGCCATGAAAGGCGCGCGAAGCTTTCTCCAAGCGCAATAGGACAGAGGCGCACCCCGACGACAGCCTAGCGCGGTAGTCGCCCCTCCAAACAACCGTTGCCAGAAAACAGAGTTCACAAAAATGAAAGCCGGGGCAAGCGCCACGACCGACCGCCACGATATCAACAAGCTTTACCGTTCAAAGGAAAGACGGAAAAGGAACAAAATATGAAAAATATAATTTCCTTCTTGCAGCGGCCACCCCTGGGACCTTCAAAGGGAGACGTCGTCCTCGGAGCTGTCGCTAGAGGCATCCGCACGCAGCCGATCAGCCATATCCGCCGGTGCGTCTGCCGCCTACGTAAGATGGAAAGCGTACTGCACGGCTGTATGCTCCAGAGGCTCGCCCAGCCTCACCCCGAGCGGCTCTAGGCTCCTCGCCACACTCTCATAGGCGGGGCGAAGCATGGCGAGAAGGTCCGCACGAGCCGTGACAAGCTCCGACTCAGCAGCCTGGGCCCTTGCCTGCTGCGCTACCAGCTCCGCCTCCTGGGCGGAGACCATGGTGGCTTGAGCACTCAGGAAGGCCCGCGAACCCGCCAACGCTGACGACAGACGGACCGAGCGGGCTCTTGCCCCCAGGTCGCCCCCCTAAGCGGGCGGCCGAACCAGGGGCGAAATCGGGCCCAAACCAGAACCACTGAGGAGAAAGGGAACAACGGAGAGCAGGCAAAACATCAGCCGGGGGAAAACCGTGCTCAGTCGAGACGGAGGAAACTTACGGTAAGATAGAGGCTGACCCGGAGGCGACGTAGGGCTTCTTGGGGTCCTGGCCCGGAGGGGCACCGTCCGTCGGGCGCTTGCCAGCTTACCGATCGCCCCCAGAACCGTCGCCTCCACTCGCCATCGATCCTTCAGAGAATCTCAGGGCGGCGGAGGAATTTAACGAACAAAAAGGCGGGGGAGCGGTTTCAAACGATCAGGCGTGATCGTGCCCACGCCCCCCGCGCCCTACTTGTGCGCATGCCCAAGGCTAGAAAACACGGGCACATTCCCGCACCCTCCGCTGCGCATTAAAATTGCGACAGCAGACGAAGAGACGTCGCTTCGGGTGAAGCGTCGCGCCGCCCGTGCGGCTAGATCGATTGAGCCGCGGCGGTCCCAAAGCGATGAACTGAACCAGCGTTCGCACTGGAGGCCGGGGTCGGGGTGACGGGACGCAGCCCCGCCAAACGGATCCGGCGCCATCCCGACGGAACGGACGGCCCCGGCAGGCAGGCGGCCGGACGAGGGAGCTGCCCATAACAAAAGGCCCCGATCCCGGAAGGACCACCAACGCCAAGTCCACGCTCCCCCATCAACCAGAGTAACCCCCCGACCGGCTCACCGACCCGCTCGGGGGCTACACCCAACGGGTGCGCTCGCACGCACCCGACCGAGATGACTGTTTAGGTACTCCGACAACCCGATTGGCCACAATCTAACTCGAAGCTCACCCTCGACGGCTCTCAGGCCGGGCTTACACTCCACCGGTGCGCGCAAGACCTACCGGTGACAGATCGACGGCACCCGACCAAGAAGCACGACAAGCAAACCCCCGACCGCCTCTAGCGCGACACGCTCGGGGGCTACTGACGAGTATACATACCATGGGTACCCCCAGCAGCCCGAAACGGCGAGCGGGCTGCCTCTTAAGAGCCTAGAGCACGTGGGCCACGAAGGGGACCTGGCCCCGACTTGGGCCGAGCCTGGGGCGCTCCGACTCCTCGAGCCTGGGCGCTCGGACGATTCCGACCCCTCAGGGTCGGAACGCCCGGCGTGACCCAACCTCGCTTGGCCGGGACGCCCCCGACTCCGACTCGACCAAGGTCGCCATCTCCAGCGGTCGGGACGCCGACTGCCTCGCTGGCACTAGCCAGCTACCCAGCAAGAGAGACGATCTCTGACGTTCGCACCGAAGCAGGCGGCTCCTTTTTTCGAGGATGTCAGAAGACCAGCCGAAAGGTCAAGCACCGTCCCATCACCCTGACATTTTGCAGGGAGGGACGCTCTCTCCCGAGGCGGCCCCAAGGGTCAAACGAGATGACGCAGACGTCGGACGGGGGAACAAAGCAATACCTCCCCGACTGAACCGGCTACCAACCCTCTTAGCCGAGCCTACCAACTCGCCTCGCGAGGCGTGGGACCTGGCAGGCGACGAGACAAGAGGCCAGACTCCAAGGCAACAAGACAGGAGGCCAGACTTCAAGGCATACGACGCCCCTTCCTTTTTTCCACTCCAAACTCCCATGTAACATGCCGCGCGCTCCCATCTTTATAAGGGAAGGCAGGGCCCCGAGGGAGGGGGCGGACGGAACACACTGCAACAGAACAGAATAGAAAGGGGAAGTTCCCGACCGATCCGACGAGAGATCGGTCGGACGAACGCAAAGAACACCCCCTAGCTTGTAACACCACGTGCCTACTCGCTCCCAGAAGCGGAATACACCCCCACACGAACTGGAGTAGGGACGTTCGGCCCGAACCAGTATACATCTTTGACTCCTTGAGTCGACCATTCGGGGAGAGGGAACGCGCGACCCCCACTAACCAAAAATTCGTATTGCCGGTGCTCGAAACGTCGACAGTTATCATAATGACGCGATCTATATAACCGTGCTTGCATCTATTAGCTTGCAACTAATAGATGCTTCTTCAATTATAAGATCATGCTCACTGTGCTTAGCTGCGCATGTTGTGCTCGAAGGAAGATATTTGATGCGCAAGTACCTCAATTTGTTGAGAAAAAAATTGTGGCAAACCCAGGCCTATTCATTCTTCAGCCTTTAACTAGACTATTAAATCGGTGGCCTGGATGTTTAAGTAATTTGAGGATTGAACTGTTGCTCAGTTAAAGTTTTTTTAGGGCATTGCTCAGTTAAAGTTGAGCGTCAGAAGATGCATGCTAGTACTATATAAACATGCAAATGTACTATTGTAAATCACGCACTGGTATATCACAAATAAACAAACACATGTAATAAATCAAAGTCGAACCTGAGATTTTGGAGGCCCTGTGCTAAATTTAATATTATGTCCTAACATCAGCTCTTTGGTTCTTTTTTTGTCTTATGTTTTCCTTAACAAGATTCATGTTTCTTGGTTTTAGAAGGGGTGGATGAAAACTAGAGAAACAACCAGATCGGGAGAATGTGATGAGCAAGAATTATGCTTTCGAATTCACAAAGAATACCAAATAAATAGGTGAAAATGGAGTGGATTGAATCATCATCGCCATCAGGATTGTTTTTGGGAAATTAATAGTTAGTCAGAAGGATGAGAATTAGGAGCGGAGGGGTTAATTTTTACGTACAAATAAGGGATATAGAGGAATAACAATTGTGCAAAAGCAAAAGGGAAATGGAAGGGCAATAAAGAGGTGGGGAAGTTCTCGAAGGTAATAAAAATGTTTAATTAAACAAAATTAACTATAGTAGCAACAATAATTTTTGTGAAGATATTAAACAAGTAACAATGGAAAGATTAAATGAAAATTAAAGGCCCCTAACTTTTTTGGGACCTGTGCAGTTGAGCACTTTGCTCCTACTATTGGTACGACCTGTAATAAATGTACAAATCTACTAAAGTTTATACTCCCTCGAACACTACAGGCAAGCATCTGGAGAGAGCACCACCAGACTACAGTTAGTATTTTTGGGTGACGCTCGATACCCGTAGGAGCTTACATGCAATTATGCAAAGGATGAAGCAAAAAAGCATGAAGGGGTGCACTTAGGGATGGCAACGGGTATATACCCGGCGGGTATCACCACCCCGTACCCATACCCGTGGTAGTAAAATCCACCCGCTACAATACCCATACCCGCATACAGGTACAAAATTTACTCATACCCGTACCCGTGCGGGTAACGGGGACCCACGGGTAACCCACACCCGAAAGTCAGGACTCAGGTTTCATGACAAAAGTTCTATTTTGTTTGCATATAGTACTCATATTTCGAAGGGTTACACAATATATTGTATACAATATATAATATGCTGGGCCCGGTAAGATCGTATGCTATCATATTGACTGTACTAAAATAAAGTTGTGCATGCTTTCGTTTATGTCACCTAGCTACTGTATTAATTGACGCCTTGACGGTATGTGATCATGTAGAACAAATGTAGCTAACAGATTTAGCAGCACCAGCCCATTGGTTAACACCAAATGCTTGACAAATGGACCGTAGAGATCCCCGGCCCAAAAAAAACATTTCATCGATCTACTGCCTAGTTAGACAACAGCAGCTAGCAACTTTTTCACTCTTGTTCACACCTATATATACATGACATATTCCATATTAGCCACCCATATGTAACGAGGACCCGCGGGTAGCAACAGAGTAATGGACCCGTGCATTCGTTCTAATTGGGTAATAGTTTTTGCCTGTTAATATACCAGTGGGTATGAAAAACGGTTCATACCCGGCCCCTAATAGAGTAAATACCTGTCGGGTTTCGGGTTTCGGGTCCCCGTTGCCATCTCTAGGTGCACAAGGCCACGAACGGACGATGTTAGTGCGACTGCAACTTAAACAGCTGCACTCTTGCCAATTAGATCCGAATTCAAGAGCCCAGGCTTTTACAAAAACACTATAGCATAGTCTCTTTTAACAATGAATTTGAACCGTTCATCTGGAAAATGGATGGACGAAATCACGTGCAGTCGATTAACCTACAGTCGCGGTAGCCAGGTGATCCCGGATGGCCAGGAACACTTGCACAAGTGTGTCGTTGGCAGTTGCCACGCTAGTGCCATCAAAAGGGCTCGGTGTGGAGGGCGAAACGTCCACAAGTCCGGCACTTGGCGCAAATCAAACCATTGTTTTCCCTACTACTCCCTGCGATCACAAATATTTTTCGTTTTGAACATTGACACGGTCTTCGAAACGCAATTTTGATCACTAATTTTTATTATAATACATGTATAAAACTCAATAAAATTGTAATATTATGAAAGTACTTCTCGAGACAAGTCTACAAATATAATTTTTATATATTCAATTTAAATATTTAAAAATATATCGATAATCAAAATTTTAAAAGTTTTACCATCATTATATCCAAAACGACGACCATTTATGACCGGAGTATAAAGTATTACCTAAGCAAGTAGCCTGCGTGCCTCCCTCCACCGTTTTGAATTTGAAAAAGTGCAGCACCCTCCCTCCCTCCCTCCCCAGTCCATCCTGTCGAGACCAGCAGCAGCGGCGCACCACGAACCCGTAACCGACCCGAACCAAAGCTACGGACGGAAAGGCGAGAGACACGAACCGGAGTGACGCGAGCCAGGCTTGGGTGCGAACCGGACTCCGGCTTTGCCTCCCCCTTTTGGGCTCGCTCGTGCAGTTCTCTCTTTCCTTTTCCCCTCTAACCTTCTCGTCGCGTCCCACCTCCTCTTCCCCATCTCCTCGCGTCCCACCGCTTGAGTCCACGCCGCCACTGCCACCGCCACCGCCACCGCCGCCGCCGCATAGGGTTACAAGCCTTGCCGCCGATCAGATCCCACCGGCCGGTCCCATTCCGGCCGCGGGGGCTTCGCGCCGCCGCCGCTGCGGCAATCGCGAGATCGGTCGCCTTCCAACTCCCCAGATTCGCACCCGATTTCTCTCATCTACCCCCGCTCTGTGCCTCCTCCACCCCGCGAATCTCGTCGGAATCTCGGCTAGGGTTCCGTGATTCGCGATGCGGATGCTTCTGTAGGAAGCGCTTGCTAGGGTTTTCGCGTCTGATGCTGTGGAGACTGCGGAGCCTCAGGAGGGGATAAAGCAGGTGGGTGGTTCCGATCGGATGGTTGACGCCTCTCCTCCCGCAGCCCCGGCGCCGGATGCTGATGAGGTGACGAGAGAGCGCGGCATGGAGATCGCCGAGACCAGCGCGGCGGTGGCAAGCGAAGCGAAGATTGAGGTGGATGAGAGCAGCATTCCAGAGCAGGAGCACACTGTGGCTGCTGTGGCAAATGATGTGAAGATGGAGGGATGTGATGGCAGAGTGGTGGATCAAGAGCGCACCACACCTGCCGTCGTCATTCAGGTAAAAGAGGACGAGGGGGAATGCTTGGTGGGCCGCTACGTCAGCCGGAATGCTGCCGGGCGTGGAAGGATTCTTCTTGGGAAGGTTTCATCCTATGATAGCAGCACTGGGATGTACTGTGTGGTGTTTGAGGATGGACAGGGTGAGAATTTGGGGTTTCCTCAGCTCCGGGAGTTACTCTTGGCTGGGGAGAATGGTGCATCTGGCATGAAGGTGAGCTGCAGGAAGAGGAAGCTGGACCTGTTGGTTTTATCAGGGAGTGCCACGGAGGTGAAAGGGCCACCAAGTACTAGGCAGAGGGTCAATGCATGCGAGATGTCTGCCAGGCCTGATGCATCGCAGCAGAGTGGATCTGGCTCGGATGTATCTGAGGATGTA
Organism: Rhipidocladum racemiflorum; assembly: GCA_036346355.1. Classification (NCBI taxonomy): domain Eukaryota; kingdom Viridiplantae; phylum Streptophyta; class Magnoliopsida; order Poales; family Poaceae; genus Rhipidocladum; species Rhipidocladum racemiflorum. The sequence continues at coordinate 60,659,363 of CM070591.1, forward strand.
GAATCCTCGAGCAATTCGTCGGAATCCACAAAAGAATTGCCTGCTGAGCTGTGCCTGCCACGGCCAGTTCAGGGCCCAGAGTTGCCTCCATCATCGGGGGGCATTGCTGTGCCGGAGGAGTCCATAAGTTATCTTTTTTCTGTTTACAACTTCCTGCGATCATTCAGCGTGCAGCTGTTCCTCAGTCCATTTGGTCTGGATGATTTTGTTGCATCTATTAATTGCACTGTGCAGAATACATTGTTGGATGCTGTACATGTCTCGCTACTGCGGGCGCTGAGGCGGCATCTTGAAACTAAATCCTCTGAAGGATCAAAACTTGCTTCAAATTGCTTGAAGTACATAGTCATAAGCCCTCCCTTAACTAGAATCATTATTTTCATGAACGATGTGTCTTGTTACTTCAACACTGATAATTAATTTTCACTTTTCTTTGATTTACGTGCAGGTATCTAGATTGGGCATTACTAGATGCATTGACTTGGCCAACTTTCTTACTAGAATACCTTTATGTAATGGGTTACATTAAGAATATAGGGGGCCAGAGTTTGGGTAGAAGCCTCCTAGCCATCGAATACTACAAGCTTCCTGTTACCATGAAGCTTAAGGTCCTGCAGATACTCTGTGATCATGTCGTTGATTCGGAAGAACTCAAAACAGAACTGGAGGCTCGGGAAGGCTACAATGAGGAAATGGAATATGAGATAGATTCTAGTATTTTTTCTGAGGATGGGTCAAGAGCAGTCCTGACTAGAGCCTCAAAGGCTTCTGCTTGCAAAAAGATTGAAGATTTACAGAACTTGGAAACTGCTCCAAATGTAACAAATCCACAGGCTGTAGTAGCAAATGCTTCTCAGGATGGTAACAGTGATGATTGCCGAATATGTGGAATGGATGGGACTTTGGTATGCTGTGATGGCTGCCCATGGGCATATCACTCAAGATGTATTGGTCAAAACAAAGCGTTCCTACCCCAGGGACAATGGTTCTGTCCAGAATGTGTGGTTAACAAGCTTGGGTCAACATCTTCAAGAATAGAGCGTGGGGCAAGAGGAGCTCAAATGTTCGGCATTGATATGTGCGGGAGGCTCTTCCTAGGATCCTGCAACTATTTGCTGGTGTAAGTTCTTGTATCTTAATCCTACTTTACTTGGGGTTTACTAATGATTTTATCCTGCATCACCAGTATGCTATTGATAAATACTGCCATTTCATTTTGAATTCCCTTTTATGTCTGAAATAAGGATAAACAGCCAACGCTAGAAAGACGGATGATATAAATTAAGAAGGGAAGAATCATATTCTATTTGACTTGATAACCACAGTTAAGATGCATGTCAAAACCTCTAGTATACTATGCCCTTTCTGTTCACATGTGGTTCTGTCATTTGTTTCGCCTTTCCCCTTTCTCAGTTCTGTTGCTTGTGCACCTTTTTCTCTGTTACCTTTCCTAGATCTATGGTTGTTTCTGTACTTTCTTTAATGTTAATCCTGTCAAACAATGCAGGATTGGAACATCTTTGAATGCAGAGTCTTATGCAAGATATTACAATCAATATGATGTTGTCAAGGTCCTCCAAATACTCGCCTTTTCAGATGCATATACAGAAATATGTAGGAGAACAACGGAGTACTGGAGGCATCTGCTTGATATATTTCAGAATGAGATATCAAAAACAGGTAGAGAAGCTGGTGCAAGCCATACCCCACAATCCAATACATTGTTGAGTTTTGCTCCAACGAAAGCAGGAGATGGAAGTGTTCGGACAACTTTAAAGGATGGTGGGGACAGTAAGACAGTAGTACTTCCTCAGATAGATGTGAAGTATGGATTTGTGGCTAATCAATTTACAGTGTGCTCAGCCGAACACCTGGAGCAACAGAAATGCATGATGACTAGTGTATGTGCTGCCCCTGAGAAGAACAATGAAGTTTGTAGGCAAACTCCGTTAGCTCAAAACCACGCAAATAATGCATCCAGAAATGGAGATATTGGACCCGCTGGGATATCCTCAATTTTTTGTCAGAACGGGTCCATGGGAACAGGTGTATCTAATGTAACTCATGCACAGCCAGCACATGGGTTAATTCGTCCAGATTTGTCCGCCTGCGGTTCAGGGATTGATAATGGCATGTCTAGAGAACATATTGGAAGTGCCATTTCTGCAAAGGCAGACTCGTTTTGTCCATCTTATCAAAGCAAACACCCCATTCAGTTGATTACTGAAAATTTTGGAAATATGAGTGGTGGTAAGCCTGCTAAAGTGTCATCTTTTAAACCTCAGGCTTACATGAATCTGTACAATCATGGCAATGTTGCGGCATCAGCTGCCGCCAATCTAGCTGTTCTTACATCTGATGAAGGTAAGGTCTCAGCATCCCAAAGCATCACAAACCCAAGAAAAAAGATGGCTGCTGATTGTGCTCTACAAGTGAAAGCATTTTCCTCAGCAGCCGCACAATTTGTTTGGCCAAGTACCGAAAAGAAAGTTATGGAAGTCCCAAGAGATAAATGTGGTTGGTGCCTTGCTTGTAAAAGTTCAGCAATTGGAAACAAAAAGGCTTGTTTTCTTAACTTAGCCACTGCAAACTCTGCTAAAGGATCTGCTCGATTTCTTAGTGTCATGCATGTAATAAAAAATTCTGAGAGCCATTTCCCCAGCATTGTTGCTTATCTGTCCAACATGGAGGAAAGTTTGCGTGGCCTTTTAGTGGGTTCACTACAAGACATGCAGCAGAGACAACGGTGGCATAAAAAACTAGAAGAAGCTTCCAACTGCAGAACTATAGTACCCCTCTTGCTTGAAGTGAGTTATAAGATTCAACTCATGTTTGTTTAAGCATCCTTTGATACTTGTCAATAGTACTTTTGAGAACAAAAAGGCTGTTTAGCACATCATTGGTATCCGTAGTTATATGAAGACTATTTAGTTTATATATGATAGAGTAGAGTACTAAAAGCATGTACCCATTTAGGGAACATGTTAATGGGCAGTTTCTTGTTCCCTTGAGGTAATGAAACTTGATGGCCCAGTGGTGTCCAGTGTTTTATTTTTGAACTGTTTAAACCCTGGGCATGGACTTGTTTCTGGCTAAACCTCTTTCAAACCTGACCTCAGCTTATAGTGCCAAAAATAGAAATAAAAATCGTGAAGCCTGTCCTGGCTATGGGGGTGTTTGGCAGAGCTCCAGCTCCACCAAATTCGTGGAGTTGGTTCACCAGATTCGTGGAGCTGAAGTTGTGGGTATATTAAGAGTGTTTAGGTGGGTCATCTTGTTTACATTTTTTTAATAAAATTATAAACTTAAGTCACTTTATTTCCGTCTACAAGTTTCAGCTCTGAGGTAGAGCTGGGATCTGGAGCTCTGCCAAACATGACCTATATTGTAGATTTTTAATAACTCTGATAAGCATATGCTCAGATATGTTATGCAGCCTGAGCTAGATACATAACTACATAAGCAATTAACTCAAAACTCAAAGGACAAGCAAACCAAACTTGTTACAATGATAACCAACCATTTCAGCACCCAAAGGGAAAAAAGCAACACAGAAGAACACAAATAACTACCAAGGTTTTGTTCAATTGGAGATTGCAGATGCGGATGAACAGAGAATAATAATTAGATGGAGATGAGGGGACTGCTATTTTGGTGTGTCTGGCCGTAGTCAAGATTTGAGGGTTAAGGCACCGCATATTAGACCAGAGTCTATTGGGCTACTGGCTACAGTTCTTTGCAACATGTATTTTGGGCTGGGTTAGCTAAATACTAAATCTGAGTTCAGCTCAAATTTCTTTATGGTTAGGTGAGCCAGTCCTGAACACAATACTAAGTGACAAATCTGCCTGCTGCTAAAACCTGTAAACATTGAGCCCAGTTGGATTGGACAGCCGATGAGTAAGTGTTGTTATTAATAGCAGATTACGGAAGGGTTTCTATAATGTAGCAGACAGGCCTTACCGGAAAAAAATGGTAGCACATAGAAGCAACATACAGGGGTACCATAATTAGGCATATTTCAAGAAATAAACTACCTCAATCTTAAAGGAAAACATCCCAAATATTAAGGGCCAATGTGAAAATGAAGATCTAAGGTAACATCAAAACAGAAAGGTACGGGTGGCAATTTCGTCTAGTGCTTCACATGCTCAACTCTTAGATAATGAAAAGGACTAGACAGTGAAGTCTTTGGTAGGCAAAAGACAATAATGTGGAAAATATAGTAGCATAGTTAGTGTAATTATGTTCCGTGCTAATTCTTCTGGGAATCAAGTTGGATATGCGATAAATAGCAGGAAAAGAAAGTTGAAATCTCTCAACAAATTATTGCAGTGGAAAACAAAATACAACTGTTACCTTACAAAAGTTGTTGCATGTTATGTGCAGTTGGAGAGTAATATTCGTGGCATAGCATTTTCTGCAAGTTGGTTTAAGTTAATAGATGACTGGCCTGTGGAGTATCCTGGTGTATCTGCTGGAGCATCCCGTCCTGCAGCATACCAAAAGCGTGGAACTGGTGGAAGGCGGGGCAGAAAACGTTCATTGGCATCTGAAGCTGCTACTGCTACTGATGATGACAACAGCTGGAAAGAGGTGAATTGGTGGAGCGGAGGAAATATTTCTAAACGTATTTTGCAGAGGGGGGCTCTTCTGATTTCGACCATAAGAAAAGCTGCTCGTCAAGGTATTGCACATCTTTGATGTTATTATTACTGTTTCATCCTCTATGTGTGATATGTCTTGAATCTTTTTGACGAGAACATGTTGACGTGTTCTGTGCTCGCTAGGTGGTAAAAAAAAGATAGCTGGTCTATCTTACCATGAAGGTCCCAATTTTCCAAGACGAACTCGGCAATTCGCTTGGAGAGCATGTGTTGGATTAAGCCAGAATTCATCTCAACTTGCTCTGCAGGTTACAACCTTCTATCTTGATGTTTAAAAGAGTATGACAGCGACCTATATATTAGCAATGATCCTAATACTTGTATCTCTCAGGTTAGATATCTTGATGCCCATATAAGATGGAAGGAATTCATCCCTCCAGACCAAATTCCCTCAGACGGAAAAAGTTCAGATGCTGACTTTTCTGCACTCAGAAATGCAGTGGTTTGCGATAGACAAATAGTCGACAATAAAATAAGATATGCACTTAAGTTTCCCAACCAAAAGCATCTTCCTATGCGTGTAACAAAGAATATTTTGGAAGCAGAAGATAATCAGGACGATAATGGAAAATTGTGGTTTTCTGAAAACCATGTCCCACTGTACTTGTTACGAGAATTTGATCAGAAATCGGGGGTTAGCTTCTTGCTTAGTCCAGGAATGTTACTCTCTAACTGTTTCACAAATTTCTACCAAAGGCGAGTAAAAGCATCCATTGGAGATGTCTTTTCTTATCTCTTTCACAGGGGAGATGTGTATCCCTGCACCTCATGCAAGAAGGATGTCCCCTTCAGGTTTTCTTCTTCACCTTTTTGTTGTGCATATTTAGTTATTCTTTTTATAAGATACTGACTTTATCTTCACTTCGCACATGTGTTTTTTTGGATTAATCACATATAGGGATGTTGTAAAATGTAGCTCTTGTCAAGGTATGGACTACTCACATGCCCTTTAAGTCGTTTCTTTTTTGCTTTTTTTCCTGTAATGTAGTAAAAAGGATGATTGATCAATTTCCGAGCTTTCCAATGCTAAGTCACAATATCGCTAACTAAAAGTAACTTTTTAGGCAATTGTCATAAAGAGTGCACGTCAAGATCCGTTGATAACAAAGGAGGCAATGCTGCTTCCATTTTGATATGCAAGTTATGCATTCAGAAGCGTAATCTTATGCTTACAAATTACAATACAAATGCAAGTTATGCCCTGCCTCAACAGAAGAGTAATGGCCAACTGCCAGTGACCGCTCCTAAAATAATCTTCAAGGTTGGTTCCTCCCATTCTGCTGAACCAGTCACGAAGGTTGAAGCCCAGCCAGTCGCAAAGGTGAAAACCCTGCCAATTGCGAAGGTGGAAACCCAGCAAATCACGAAGGTGGAAGCCTGGCCAATTACAAATGTGGCAACTCAGAATATTGCAGAGGTGCAGGCTCAGCCAAAGACTAAAACTAAAAAATCCAAGTCAGAAAAACCGAGAAAACCTAAAAAATTCCAAGAGATCACATACTTTGGTCTTGTTTGGAAGAAAAATAAGAATGACAATAGTGGAAGTGATTTCAGGGCAAATGATGTAATCCTAAAATGCAAGGATGGCATAGGTTCATCGATAAAACCGATGTGCTGTCTCTGTAACAAACCTTATTGTCCAGATTTCCTTTATGTCTGCTGCGAGAGGTGCAGAAGTAAGTCCATTTATCATTGTTACTTAAAGCTATTTCTCTGTGTCCTCTTTCATTTTTTGAAAACTTCTTGATATTTCCCTGCATACAGAATGGTTTCATGGTGATGCCTTGCAACTTGAGGAAGAAAGAATAGTCGAATTGGTTGCATACCGATGCTGCAGATGCCGAAGGCGAGCGATACCAAAATGTCCTCATTCAGATGATTATAAGAAGCCTGAACCAGAATTCAGTGAACAAATAGTTGCTGCATCATCACTGCCAACTATGCTCTCTAATGAGGAGACTTTTGCTGTAGCAGATCAAGACCCACTGCTTGCTTCATATGGAGTAGTTGAACCGATTGGGGAAGAAAAGATAGATGCTGATTTATCAATGAACATGGCAAGTCTAACCCCAGGAATTAATCAGAAGTTATCCATAAGAAGGGCACAAGTTAAAAATTGTGAATATCCTGATCAAGCTGGCATACCTGTGAATGAGTATTATATTCAGAATCAACCTCCAGGGAATGCAAACATCAATTTCAGTCATGCGAGTGATCTTTCTTTGTCAGAGGCTGATGGTGTGAGTGCTTCAGAGCTATTGGGGTGGGATTTTTCCCAAGGAAATGCATATACTGCTCCTCCTGATTTCACCTCAAATTGCCAGTGGAATGAGACCAACTGTAGCAGCTTTGTGACCGAGGAATATGAGCCGCAGACTTATTTCTCATTCACTGAGCTGCTTGAAGCTGATGATACTCAGTTTGATAATACATTTGGGATGCCTACTGGTCTGCAATACGATGGTGAGTGCACAGGAAGCTTTGATCAACAAGGAACCAGTTTCCATGAAATGGCTTTCCTGGTAAAAGATGGTTCTTCAAATATGCACTTCCCAGCAAATGATCCCTCCTCTGAAGAGGTAGCATGTCACAAGTGCAAGAACCCTCAGCCGCCACCTGATCTCAAATGCACAGTCTGTGGCCTGCACATACACCGTCATTGCTCACCTTGGGAGGAAAGTGAAGAGCCTGCTGATAGTGCCAGTTGGAGTTGTGGTTCTTGCCGGGAGTGGCGATGATGAGCTTTGAACTTCATTGCATTTGTTACCGGGTAGCAGCTCGGCAGCGGTATTTGTTATGGCAGGTAAACACAACGATATTCTATTTGGACACCTACCTGATTTCCGCGAACAAGAATTCGGTTTATGGTTACTGAGCATGCTTTCGATTAATTTTTTAGGCGCAAGGCATCTCGTGAAGCGCAGTGAGGAATCTGGATGTGGAAAATTTTCCATCTAGCTGTTGTTGTGCAGTGCTAGTGTGCTACTGATCGTTTGGAAGCTGGCGTTGATTACTGGACAAACCTTTAACCATTATAAAGTTAGACTAGTAATGACCTCTGCGAAGCTCACACTGTACATGTTATAAGGATCGGTCATCATAGACCATTTTCCATTCTTTAGGTGGTTTTTTTGGGGGGAGGATTATAGAATTAGGACGCTGCTAGCTACGGGCTATATGGTACTAGAAAGAAATGGAAAGCCATATATTCCTGTCATTGTATTTTGTTGCATTCTTCTTTCTTCCTTTCAGATAGAAGTGCCTCTTTCTCAAGAGTGGCCGACTGGCTATTGCTATCCTTGATATATAGCCTCCGCCATTTTTTACTCATGTTTATTTCAAGGCATTTGCCATGTTAAAATGCTTCTTCTCCGTGCTGCTTGCCTTACCCTGCCCTGGAATGTTCACAGCAAGCATCTACGGCGGCGCTGTCGGCTACCCTGTTGAAGCGGTGTCGTCAGAGTTGCAGATCATGGACGGCGAGGGAAAAAGCGTTTCCGGCGCCGGCAGGAGCCGTCGTTCAAACTCCATGGCGTTGCAGGAGTCGTCGTACGGGCAAAAATGCAGGATGCGGTATGAATGCCGAGGCGGCGCCACACGGCGGACGCTCGCCGGCGGTTGAAGAGAAGATGGGCAGACGGCTCCCACCTCACGAGGGCAGGAGTCGGAGTCCACAATGCGCTTGCGCTGCAGGTTTTTCTTATGGTCATGACATGACATGCCAAGAATCTTACCTTGGAGGGAGCTCTGGTACACCAAATGTAGGAGGAGGCGTCGCCATCTCGACCGCCATTGTCTGCCAGCAATGCGTACGCCGCGCAGGGTTCTCAAGGGCTGTGATACCCCCAGGATAGGTAGCGCCATTGTCTGTGTTTACACTGCAAGAACTGGGTGAATAGCAGTGGCGTATGCAGAAGAAAAATAGAGGGATGTTTAGTATTGCTGCGTTTTCTTGTATCCATGGTGGACGACTGGTGCGACGTCTCGAAGACTACTGAAAAAAGACTGCTACACGATGGTCGGAACCTTCTCTAGCCCCTCCGCTCCCCTCTCCTTGCGTACGCCATTGGTGACTAGCACCCTAGTTGCATGTGTCAACGCAACATCGGTGAACTGCTTGTGCAACAATTGTACCCACACGAGCAATTGTACCGACCGTATGCAACGAAATGCATAACAACATTAGGTAACATCGGAGAAAAATATCATTTTGTGAAAAATATCATTTTCTCACAAAATGCATAATAATCATGAACATAGGACTTTGCAAAGTACTAAAACAAGATCAGAATTTCCAAACAAAAAAAGTTAGAGAGGTGCTTCTATGCTCTTCTTTTTTTAAATTGCACAAATATTAAAGCATGAATGAAGGGTAGATGAGTATTACTTACTTCCTTCGTCATTTCAAGATGTCAAGAATCAGACAGAGGAGAAAGATGTAAGACCTCTCAAAAAGTTAATTGGGCTCTCGCATCTAACGTGGGCCGGGCTGGGTCGGCCTATCGGGTCAAGCGAGCCGAGAGTGGGGAGACGTGGCCGCAGGAGGGTTTAGTGGAGCTAATTCCTCGGTGCGCCGCTCCGCCAGCCACATCCACGGCGATCTATCCCGTGGGCCGCGGCAGCGATGGCGCTCTCGTCCTCCTCACGGCCGCACCACCTCCTGCGCCCTCTCCTCCGCCGCTTCCACGCCTCCGCGCAGGCCCTCGCGAGGGCGGAGCCGCACGAGTTCTCGAAGCCGAGCGAGTACCTGGGGAGCTGGGAGCCCGCGGGCGATCCCCGGGAGGCGTGGGCGCGGCTGGAGCGGCTGCGCAAGGGCTACGCGAGCGACGTGCGGCAGCTGCGGCGGCAGTACGCGTACGAGATGCAGCTGCTGGAGGCCGAGAGGCAGCGCAAGGCGGAGGCGCGCGCCGAGGCCGCTCGCATCGCCAACGAGGAGCGCAAGGCGGCCAAGGCCGCCGCCGCGCAGACACGGGCCGCCGAGCGACGCGCCTTTGAGCAAGACTTCCGCCAGGCCCTTGTAATTCTCCTTCCCTCTTCTGCTCATCTCCTTCCTTGCATTGTTCGCCTTGCACATAACTTGTTTGATGAATTGCCCCGTCCATACAGACTTTTTGGTAGTCGTACCTATGTACCATTGTCTAGCCTGTTATGTGGGTATTTTAGAGGATGAAGTGGATATCTTTTTTGAAGAACTACTATGCCACCCAACTTTGTTTGAGTTCAGTTCAGGATCATGCCTAAAAATCAGCCACTTTAAGCACCATTAGGACTGGTCTGTAAAGCTAAATGAGATTTATACAGAAAAATATATTTGTAACTGAGATGAGATGATGTACAGATGAAAGAAAGAGCCGAGAAGCTGGAGAGCTGGAGGGAGAAGGAGAAGCTCAACGCACAGAAGAAGGTAGAGCACAGGGAGCTCTTGCGCAAGCAGAGCTCTATGTGGGTTGCTGAGGATAAACTGGAGCAGAAAATTCTAGAGGCTATCACGCACACCACACCTCTCTGAGGTTGATGCTGTGAGGTTAGTTGAAATTTCGTTGCTCTGGCATTTCAATTCCTTTTAAAAATTAGTTAACCATTCATATTTTTCTAAGTTTCTTCTCTAAAATTTGATGCCAAAAGTGCTACCTATGTTCCTATGTTTTAGCTTTTAATTACCATGTTAGCAATAGAAAAAATGCTACATGTTTTTCTTACAATGTTTATAGATTTGTAGTGTTTGATCCTAATGAAACTGCGGATGTTTCGAACATATAAAGGCTAGCCGTTTTTTTAGTACAAGGTGTATCTGGAAGAACCAAATCCAAGAAATGGAAGGCTACAATATTGTTCTCAATCATGTACAGTGTATGTACAATGCATATTACAGGCAATGAGCTCCTCAAATTAAAGACACAAGTACTTTGTACAGTAGAACTGGAGCTCCACAGTAAGAGCACTGCTTGCTGAGAAATAATAGCATAACTCATGGAGTTGAGAAGGCCCAAAGTTAAAAAATTAAATATTTTTAGACAATACTACTCATGCAGTAAAAGGATGATGCATTTTTGAATAGATGTGTAACTCTTCTATGTAATCTTTGCACCAAGCCTCTGGCCATGGGATTTCAAAAGTAAATGGCCTAGCCAGTGATGGAGGCATATTACTGGATTTCTTTAGATACACACCAATGAGGTATAGCCTGAACCTTGCTGAACATTCATAATAAAATTTTATTTCCTCCGCAAGTCGTAAAGCAATCACAGCTCAGCTCAGGCACAGGTGTTCTATTAACAGACGGTAGGTCAGGCAGTTGAACTTTTAATTGTATATCTAAAGAAATGTAGTAGACAACCGCAAATCATGGTATATCTGCAAAAATCATGGTATATCTGCAAATTCATTATGTGTGATATACTTTGAGCTTTGTAAAAACTCTAAAAGATCATAACTGCAGCCAGCAGCAAAATGCAGTATGTATTGTAGTATGATATTGCGATAAAAAGTCTTAGTATAGGTGCTCTGGATCTCGGCAGTTTTTAGCATAGCAGATATTTATTTTTAGGAAAAAGTCCATTTGACCCCCTGGGAACTCTTGCCAAAGTATGAAAATCAACCCTGTCCATGAGAATACATAGCCACGCTCTGTTGAATATGGTCAATGCATATTTCTTCCGTATATGCCATGGAACTCTTTCATCGTGAGGTTATCACATTATTAACACACTTGGGGTTGAGTAAACTTCATGATCACTAGGATACCGCTACGTCCCAATTTGGAATTTAATTGAAGACTTGAGTTAGATGAATGTCCAAAAAGCAATTGTAAGCTTTCTGGAGTCGGTAGGTACAGGGATTAGTACAACTAGGTTTGTACTCACGAGAATTTCTTTTCTGATCTTTAGCTGGTCAAGATGCTATTGATGCCTCTGCTTTGAACTCAAGTTTGGCCATGTTTTTTCAGATACTGATGGGCATCAGTGTTTTTCTTGGTGCAGGAAATTAGATAATGTATTCTGAAAGCCAATGTTTTTTCAGATACTGATGGGCATCAGTGTTTTTCTTGGTGCAGGAAATTAAATAATGTATTCTGAAAGCCAGGATGGAGTATGAACCGAAGACAGCTCCTTTGTCATCACCTCCTAGGAACTACATCACAGCTGTCTAAGCAATAACGACCAACTTTGGAATTGTGCTATAATGTTGTGTTTTAAGTAGTTGTTAGACTGGATGAACATCGAGCTGAAGTGTTTTGGAATTGATTTTCCAGAGAGAGACTTCTCTCCTCAATTTTTTATTTTTTAAATCTCTATGCGGTTCAAAAATAGTTTGGAAAATCTGGAAGTTTGGTATTTCTGCCTTTAGTAAAACGAAGTTCATCATGGACAAACTGGTGCCCCTTATTTCCCCTCTCGAGTCCTGATTTTTCTAATTGACCAGCTTTCTCGGGCTGGTGTCTATACTAGTTTAACGAAAAGGGTACATTAAATTCAATATGTATCGTTTATTATTTTATCCGGTGTATCGTATTAGCTAGTAGTAAGCATGATTCTAACAAATTAATGACCAGGGAACGATGAAAAAAGACGATGAGAAATCAAAACGGGGGATCGAAAAAATGTTGAGCGAGGCGAGAAGGTAGGAAGAAATGCGTCAAAAACTCGAGTGTGGCAGACTGGCTAATCCCTATCCCTGTTTCAGTATAGAATGAGTATTTAGGTATTTACATTCAAAATAAGAAAGGGGCCTATTAAGAACTTGTAAAATAAGGATTAGGGATTGATTTGGGTTGCGCTATTATCTATCAAAGAGTATACAATAATGATGGATTTGGTGAATCAAATCCATGGTTTAATAACGAACCATGTTAACTTACCATAACAACAACTCAATTCCTATCGAATTCCTATAGTAGAATTCATATAGGATAGAACATACACCGGATGTACGCATTATATATGAATGAAACATATTCATTAACTTAAGCATCTATTTGTGGACAAATTCAAATTGATTTTTAGAGGTTTTTCTACTATATATTGGGTATTTCCTTGTACAGAAAAATAAATCTAATAAAGAGAGTACTTTGCCCTCTTACATTGCATGTGCTTCTACTTTGTTCATGTGATTGCATTGGTGTGCTGTCGATTGCTGCTGGTGAACGACTACATTTCACAACACATTATCAACACGAAGCTCTACAAGACTAAAGCCAGCATTTGTCGTTCTATATTATTTGCAAGTAGATTAATCTTGTTTTCTTGATATTAACCACAGATAAATCTATGTTTGTTTTGCATGCATGAACGAACGCATAACGTTCTGCCAAGGCTGATCGTAATCATCTGCCTGCATAGATCTACACGGCATCGAAATCGTCCTTCGTCACGTGATCTACGCTACCCCAAGTGTGTGAACTGTAAACAAAATCCTACATATTGTTTTTCACTATTTACAGATTAATAGCTAACCTAATCTAATATTACGAAAAAATACTGTTAATAATAATAATAAAAAAGATTATGGGCCCGTAGGCCGCTCCTCCCACAGTGAGACCGTCGGCCAGTAGTCGAGCACCGCCCCCCGCGCCCGCAACGCACTGCACTGGCTCCACGATGAACGCGCGCCGCCTCGGCTTCTGGGCTAGCTATCGCCAACTTGGCCTCGTGCCGTCGAGCACCCGCGTCGAGGAAGCCGCGTCGGGGAGCCGCACTGCCGGGCCCCGCTCCGCATGCGGTCGCTGTCGTTGGCCTCGGCCTCCCACAAGGAGACGACCCACAGCCTCCGGCGCAACCCCGTATGTGGCTGCTGCCGCCGACCTTGGCCTCCACGCACCTCGCCGGCCCAAAGCTGCGAGCCTGCTGCCGACTTTCGCGCTCGTGCCGCAAACACTGTCGCGTCTGTTGGGCCGGCGCCTCGGCTCCTTCGCTGGCTGCTCTTGCCTTGCGGTCCCGCTGGCCGCCGATCGCTCCCACCTTGTGGCCCCGCTGGTCGCCGACTGCTCCTGTCTTACGGCCCTACCAACCACCATCCGCTCCCGCCTTGTGGCCCTGACAACCGTCGGCTGCTCCCGCCTTGCGGCCTCCGCCGACCGCCGGCCGCTCTTGCCTTGCTAGAGATGGCAACGAGGACCCAAAACACGAAATCCGATGGGTATTTACTCCATTAAAGACTGTGTATGAACCATTTTTTATACTCATAGGTTTATTAACAGGCAAAAGTTACTACCTAGCGAGTAGAGTGACTCTTGTCCACTAACCATTTAGCCCAACTTCGTAAGACCCAACTGTATAGCCGGACCATCGATCTATTAAAATCTCTAAACCCTATCCTGCCCCCAAAACCCAAATATGCGCTATAGTAAAACCAATAGCCGTCCAAATCCGCAGCCGCCGCAGCCGCACCACCACGTAGACCTACCACCTAGGCGCCTACAAACACAGGCATCCGCATCCGCATCGGCCTGTTCTTGAGAGTAAGACCATCTCCAACCCATTCCCGTCCCCGCTCCCGTTCCCGTCGGCATGGGAAAGAGAGGGCGTGGGAAAGGAATGCCGACCTCCAAGCCATTCCCGTCGCGCAAGGGATTCGTTCGGGATAGGAGAGAGGATCCCGTGGCGGCGAGGTCACTTTGTTCGTTCCCTTCCCTTTGCTGCATAACCGTTGCAAGCCAAACCTTCGGTCTCGCGCCACGGGAAAGAAGGCTAGTCAGCGGAGGAGCGGTTCTTCGGAGTTTCGGCGGCTGTCGTTCGGCTTCCGCCGTCGCCAAGCCACGAGCGGACACGAGTGGGCGGCGAAGAGTATTGCGAATCGAGTTGGTTTGTCCTGATTACTTGAAACTTAGTTGTCGATTTGCGAAACTTAGGTATCGATTTGGGAAGAAATAATTAGGTATCGATTTGGGGAAGAAACTTAGGTAGCGGTTTGGGGAGGGATCACAGGAAGCAGTGAGGAAACTTTTACGTGCTAGCGATTGACCTGGTGTTGGAGCACGGATGTTACCAACTTGATGTTTTGATTGGGCTGAATCCGTGTATTGGTTTTACGATTTCGGGCGAATCGAAGGCTTGCAAATATGTTGATTTAGGCGAATCTGAACAAGCGGTTGTATATGTGGCTATTGTCGATAATATGTTGATACTTGATCCGGTTTGTTGAACATGCAAATGGGGCGAAGAATACTGCGAAAGATATATGCATTGTGTTTCTTTGATTGGTGTTGTGTTGTGATAGAATTGAGCTATATTAATTACGCTAGCGAGGTTGAAATTTGTAGAAATGTTTAGTATGTTGAGCTTGACTTCATTGTGATTCTTGTGAAGTGAAGCATAGTCCAAGTAGTTGGCGAAACATTCTACTTGGTACAATGGTTCATTACGATTAGCTATTTTTAACGAAACAAACTACTTCAAGCTGATTAGTATGTTGAGTGAAGCTTATACTTAAGTGGCTGCATTGTGTAGCTAGATGGTTTTGTGAAGTGTAGTTGAATCTCGTCGACTAAAGGTTTCATATAATGTCGACTAGAGCGGAGAGCTTAGCCGGGTACTATGCTTCACGTATATGGCCTTTCAATTCATATCGTGATAGATGGAGGTGCGAGAGACTACGGAAGGTCATCTCCAAGGCTGCGAATGATGCTTGAGGACAAGGCGGAGGACCTCGGGAAGGTCGTGCAAGAGAACCCGATTGCTAGCGATGATTCCTCGGGCATCGACATGAACAAAACCTTTGCTTCAAGTTGGCGGTGGCGGAGAGCATGATGCAAATGTCGTTGGACCACGGTCTGATTCGGAGAACTTCTGAGTGGCGTCTACTCTGTGCGATCAGGACAAACGTAGAGGTTGAGGACTTAGAGGATGAGGCCCGGCCAGCCGCTGAAAATGCGAGTCGGATAGCGAAAACCTGAGCTTGTGTGGACCGCAGCGACTACTCGGTGGAGTCGGATCGTTCGATGGCGGTGACATATGCTAAGTAGGGAATGTTCTTTATACGGTGGCGAAACCGTGGCACTTTGACATATGCTTTTGTATCTCATGCATGAAAGTATTGCATGTTAAGGTTATAATTGCCGAATCAGTGTTGAAGTGAACCTTTAGCTTTTATGTGTCATATGTGTCGGTAATGGCCGGTGAGCATGGTAGGAAGCTGTGCCCGACAATAACATGACAATAACTTAGGGTAATGTGCGAGTTGTGTCATGTTTGTCCGGATATCTGATCAGTTATTACATTATGTAGGAGTTATTGGCATGGGCTAGCAGTCTCTAATTATCGGATATTGTCTTAATACACCAATCGCCATTTCTCCCCGACTTGAGTGCTTTGGATGGAATGCTACTTCTAGTTCGATAATTCTTGAATCTGACGATTCCAAAGAATATCGAATGGATTAGTTATCTCACGGCGGTCTTCACACTTAATGCTTACGACTATACTGTTATGTCACATTACCACTGGTGACATTATGAATCGATGTCTATTTGTTCTCTTCGTAAGCAGAAGGCCATCATTTGTGTAATTGTGTTATTGAGGTATTGAGTCATGTCTCTAATAATTGCTAAGCGGCGAGGATGTTAGCGGCCACAATGGTATTAAGCTGTCAGTCTTGAATTCTCTTGCTTGTTGCGACAATCTTGAGCTATGCAACAACCATGATTTGTACAACCATGCTATTAATAGTCCACTATCTATCTTGGTATGTCATCTACAAATATGTTTGCTTTCTAATATGTTTCATGTTGGGAGAAATCATGGACCCATTCTTCACAACAATGCTCGAGGATCGGTCAGGCGATTTCATAGCCCCTCGCCTCAACCGATCAGCACCAGCTATGATGCTACTCCCACGCAACACAGTTGAATGCACCCAATGCTCCTCGTATGGTAGGACCTCGAGCCTGGGCAGTCAGTATCAAAGAAGGAAGAGCAACGTCTAAGGCAGGCGGATGAAATGGACCAGTTCATGAGGATGAGGTCCTTGTGTCGGCATGGCTAAATGTGAGCCAAGACCCAATTGTGGGCAAGGACCAATCATCAAAACATATTGGGCTCGGATTGCAGGATTATTTCAATGCTCACAAGAAAGAGCATGTCAGAGATCGATGAAGAGGAATGGTTAACCCTTGGGCTTTGATCAATGAGTCGGTATGCAAATATAGGGTTTCTTTCTCGAGATAGGCGGTTTGCATCAGTGGTACCCTTGCAAGCGTGACGAGTGCATCATATACATATAATTATTTAGTACATGGTAGCACTCATATTATCTAACGAAGTGTTTATTCTGTGCATGTCAGTTCGATGGAAAGATGGCAAGTGCTGAGGATGTACCAGGGGCGTGGAGAGGCAAGGCCTTACGCCTTTCCACCTTTGTTAGGTGATTCTGGTGATCACCCAAAGTGGGCTGCGCCACGTTGGCAACAAGAGGCGAGAAAACGATGCGTGAAGGACCACATGGTGCGAGTCGGCCGGGTCGAACAACACTCCGAGGGCGATTCGACCCATTTGCTTCATGTAGCGAGTCGATGAGCCGTGGCGGGGCGCGAAGCGGCAGGAAGAGAGCGATTCGTCGATCAGTGCATCATCATTGGGTGTGTACTCAAACCCGATTCGGCCGGATCGGGCAAGCCAAAGAAGCTATGGTAAGTAGAGATCAAGCGTCGACAATTGCACTTGAAGGAGTTGGCGGAGGGCGAGAGGATTATGAACATTGATTTGAACAACCTTCTGCAAGCCCAACTTCGTGAGTACTACAAAGCGGCGAGGAGGATATTTTTGAAGAAGATGGCGTGACCTTCCTTGATTGTTGTGCGTCTTTGGACCCTCTTAATACGTCTATGATGCTAGTTATTATGTGTTTGGACCTTGTTATTATGATTGTTATGTGTTTGGACCTTGTTGTTATGTGTTGGGACCTTGATATTATTTGTTGAGACCTTGTTATTATGATTGTTATTTGTTGGGACCTTGTTATTATGATTGTGATGTGTTTGGGACCTTGATATTATGTGTTGGGAGCTAGTTATTATGTGTTGGGACCTTGTTATTATGTGTTGAGACCTTGTTATTATGATTGTTATGTGTTGGGACCTTGTTATTATGATTGTTATGTGTTGGGACCTTGTTATTTTGTCTTAGGAGCTAGTAATTATGTGTTAGAACACTTTGAAAGCTTGCATGCATTGCATAAAGATCACGTCTGATACATCACGAAAGTCGATACAATGGCCCTTGTTTACGTAACATTATAGTACTACTAGCCATCACCGGGCCCATAGGTGTTCGACCAGTCGACATGTAGGTGGTCTTTGTTCGCGGTCTCTCTGCAGCGTTTGCGTTGCTTCAATCGGCGCTGGTGACCCTCCGGTGGCGTCCTGTCAACAGGTGCCCATGTAGTCAAAATACTCCTCCTGCGGTGGGCCGTCCCTTTCATCTCGATGACCATGTTATGCAAAATGATCTGACGGTCATTATGTACGAGTGTCCTCTGGTTCCGACAGCGGCCAGGACCCGTATAATAGCAAACCTAACTGCGGCACTCGAAAGCCCTCTCGGCGTCCTTCGTCGCTGCGGCATGCATCTTCGAGAAGTACATCCTCTTGTTTCCCATTGAGGCCGAGGAATGGCCTTCCACGAAAGTGGCCAGCTGGATATATGCCATCGAGGTAGTATCCCATGTTGTATTGGTTGCCATTCACGTAGTAGTTCACCTCAGGAGTAGAACCATCGTTGTCCTGCTAAATATGTTGAAACGATGTAGCACATTAATATCGTTCAAACTCACAGGGCATCCGAAAAAAAAAGCATGCCATATCCATAGGGTAAATGCAAGCCTGACCTCCAAGACTATAGAAGGCTTAGGGTATGCCTGTGAAACCCCTGCCATGCTTTTAGGCGGTTCTTCCAAGTCGATTGCATGCAATCGATGCTACCAAGCATCCGGCTCTCTGCTCGCCCAACTTGTAGGAGTCTCGCCCAGTGTCGGCGCGTTGGGACAGGAGATATTGAGCGCCGAACACCTCCTAGCCTTCACATACTTCTTGAGCTTCAATCGCGGTACTTTCCCCAATCCTCACGTACTAATCCACGGCATCGGCGGGGACACGCATAAGTTGCTTAGAATGCTGCGATCATCTTTGTAGAGGGTGCAAATTTGAGCTTGCCAGCGACATCCCTTCTTTGCTTGAACCAATCGTCGGTATTAGCCCGGCGGCTTGGCTATGCGTACAAAAAAGTCAGGCTCATCCTAAACTGCGTAGAGCGAAATCATTTATTCTTGAAAATAACACAGGTACTAATGCTTCATTGTTTATGCAAAAATATAAGCTAGAAAACACACCTCGCTTTGAGCAGTGTGTGCCGTACAGAGGAAGTCGCGAAATGTCGGCATGGAGCCTAGCGCTCCCTCGGTGACCTCTGTTCGTAGCAGCATGTCACTGGAGGCAGAGCCTCTGACCAGGGGCATGTTTTTCTCGGCCTCCCTCCTCCTCATTTGCTAAAGCCATGAGAAGCAAAACCTCGTCCTCATCAGGATAGCAATGACGAGATCTCAGAACTCAAATCATTCTCGAGACATCATGAGACACATTGTTGAGAGAGGTAGCGATGTGTTTTGGGGTGGGCAACGGATGCAAGGAACCCCATCATATATAGAAGTGCAAGGATGGTTGCCATGGGAGAAAGAAAAAGTTACACTTTTGGGAAGGGAAGGGAATGAGGAAGGGATGCTGTTGGAGTCATATGCTGGGAAGGGAAGGGAAAGTGGGAAGGGAATCCCTTCAGGGGCTGGGAAGGGAATGAAATGCTGGGAATGGGTTGGAGATGGTCTAAGAAGAGGGTAAAGCTGCCTCCTTCAGCCGCTGCCGCCGGCTGTTTGCCCCGGCCTCCATCCCGATCTGATCCGAGGAGCGAGCAAGAGAAGAGCAATACCAAGATGCATTCCACCAATCTGCTTCTGGAGGAGCCCATCCGGATGGCATCCGTCCTCGAGCCATCCAAGGCCGTAAGTAGTAGATTCACTATTCTGGTTAGATTCGTTCGTGGATTCTGGATCCCTGAAGAACCCTAGTTGAGTAATTCAATGTTCTAATTGGTGATGACTGATGATGATGATGATGTGTGTGTGTGTTTGTTTGTATAACAACACAGAGCTTCTTCCCGGCGATGACCAAGATCGTGGGGACGCTGGGTTCTAAGTCGCGCTCCGTCGACACCATCTCCTCTTGCCTCAAGGCCGGCATGTCTGGTTCGTATTATCACTGCCTCAATCGCTTCCACAGCACCACCACCTCTCCTTACCAGTAGGATTAGCTAGTCATTTTCTGTTTCGATTGTGGCATTTTCGCAGTGGCCCGGTTCGATTTCTCGTGGGGGGACGCCGAGTACCACCAGGAGATCCTCGAGAACCTCAAGCTCGCCATCAAGTCCACCAAGAAGCTATGCGCCGTAAGTGCACTTCATTGTTACCATCAGTTCCTAGCTATATTAGTCATACCACAATTCATTTCGCGTGCTCTTGTCTTGTTGCGTAATACAATTACTAGTTAACAAGAGGGGAAACCGCAAATCTGCACATGTCAGATAGACTTTTAGCAACGGTTAACTATGAATGGGCCTAATGCTACCTATGTGAAATTTCTTTTGGGGTGGGCTGACATTTGGATCCTTTATGGGCAGGTCATGCTTGACACGGTCGGCCCAGAGTTGCAGGTGGTGAACAAGAGTGAAGCCGCAATCTCCCTTGAAGAGAACAGTACTGTTGTTCTCACACATGATCAGGGGCAGGAAGCCTCCTCCAACTTGCTGCCAATCAACTTCTCTGGACTCGCCAAGGTAACTTAGTTTTATTGTAACTAGCATGGTGGCATGCGTATTTGCGTGGCTAGATTTGTTACATGTCGCTCGCTATTCAATATTGGTATTTATCAATATTGGTTTTCCCCTAATTATAAGTCGATTCTATTGACTATTGGATTAACCTTTCAATATTCGTTTGCCGTTAGACACCTTAAGTTATAAAAAAGCTTGTAGCCAGGATATATCTTGAGGAAACTTTATTGAAGTTTTGTTAGAATTTTTCCAGTTAGTGTAGTTGTTAGGGTATTATACTTTAGAAATGTATTATTCAAATACACTTTTAGTTAAAAACATTCTTTTTAATGCAACTATGCAAGGCTCCTATTGTTCTAACCTTATCTGTTCACATGTCGTGTTTGGCTTCAGGCTCCATATGCAATTAAGAACCAAGTCCCATGGCATTGAGGTCCACAGCATTTGGCATGCATAACCTTAGGTTATCTTTACTTTTCCAACTTCTCTTCCCTAACTGCATATCTTTCCACCAATAAGCAAAGCAAAACATTAGCGGCTCTTACCTACCATTGCTAAACCTTGTCTCTTCTTCCTTTGTCCAGCTCACCACCCACTGCATTGCATCTGCATTAATTGATTAGGGCGACAATATGCTCGTAGGAACCATCCTGACATGCTCATAGTTGTCACGGCGGTCCGGCTAGGCGCGGAGAGCCTGGACCTCCTGGACGCCTAGGCGCCCACCTAGGTGATGATTAGACGATGAAAATAATAAATAATATCATGAAAATAATAAAGAATAAATCTTCAATGCACATATGTTCTATCCATGAGAGTATGAAGATGTAGAAATGTGTAATCTTCAATGCTTAAGATAAAGAAACATCAAACAATTAAGTTTGATACAAACTTACAAAGTCACAATATTTTGTTCTACTGACAGTATCAAACGCCATCAAGTATGTTGTTCTACTGACAACATACAAAGCCATCGAGCATTAGCCAAAGCATACATACAGAGCCATCAAGGCATCAAGCATTAGCTAAAGCATCAAACACCATCAAGTATGTTCTACTGATGGCAGATGGGGCAAGAGCGGCGTCATCGAGGCAGCAGATGAGGCAGCGGTGGCGTCGGCGGGAGCAGCTGCAGCAGCGGCGTCGATGGTGGCTGCTTCAGCTCCCGCCATAGAGGGGGATCGGGAAGAGGAGGAGCAGAGGGGTATCTCACCGGAGGTTCGGAGCTAGAGGCGCGGAGGCGGTCCGGCGGTGGAGGCGCGGAGGCGGAGGTGGTCCGACGGTGGAGGCACGAAGGCGGAGGCGCGGCGGAGTCGCTCCTCTCCTCTCTAGTCTTCTTGTGCTAGGGTATGTGACTGCAGCTGCCTCAGCTCACGACCCTTATCCGCCTCAGCTCACAAGTCGGTGCCCGCCCAAATCTGGCCGTCGGGACGCCGAGTTGCCCTAATCCTCGCCTGGATGCCTTGGCGGGCGCCCAAATCTGGCCGACTGGACGCCTAGTCGTTGCCTAGGCGATGACTTGACAACTATGGCCATGCTTCCTCGTATTCCTCTTACTCTATATGGCTGTACCGCCCGCCCATCTCACCTCTGCCACCGGTGATTCAGATGCCCTGTTCAACATCAAATGCTCTCTTGACCGCTCCGATCATGTCAATATCAATCTATTTGATCTTGTTCTGGTTTTCCGAGCATGGTTTGAAGAGAAGTACCTCTTTGAGAAGGGGAAACAACTCTCCGACATTAATTTGGGTCATCCATTGCTTAGTTACATTCATGGTTATGACACCTCAATTCAGAGTTACCGAATCTTTCCCTTACACACATACAGAAATTTGGCCGTCTAATTGTGCCCATGAGATTTTGCTATCACGTACATGCAGACATGCATATTGAGCTTCTTCAAAGTTTGTTTCGCATGCCGGCAGATCCAAGCCCCTAGCAGGGTAGACTTCAGCATGGGGCATGGGAATAGTAGCAGTGTATAGCATTGGTGGTTTTGGCCCAGCATGGGGTAGTAGTGTGGCACATTTTAGTTCTAGGATGTTAGCATGTTAGAGTTCAGCATGGAGCGCGGCGAAATCCTAGGTCTGACACTTCTCACGTGTATACTGAATTACTAGTTGGATTCTCAGGAGTTTCATGGGAATTATCCTCTCGCAGGCTATTACAATTCTTGTCAAAGTCTTTGAACAGAGTTATGGGTATAAAACCTGGAATGTTGTAATTTGGACCCATCATAATATATGGTGTAGTTTTTTTTTAAATTTTTTATATTGATTAATGTGGTAATTTCTAACTTAGAGAACATGGTTTCTATCTGAGATATCATTACTAAATAATCGAACCATTAGAATAGAATTACCTGACAATAAAAATCTGTAATGGTTTCTACCTAAAAAGGTATATCAAGTGGGTTGTAGTTGTGTCTTTCTTGTGTGCGTCATGTGCCAGGGTGCCATATAGGCGTCTATGCAGTCTGTAGAGATGTGTGTTGCCAACCTCGCGTTGCCAACTGTTGTGTGCGTGGTAGTAGAAGCGGGTGCCAGGCCGGTGACCGGCTCGGCTGGTGGTGGACGTCGATGCTGTGGTGGCAGCCGACGGGATACAAGCGAACGGAGCTACCGGCCTTGTTAATCAGAAAGCACCGCAGAAGGGATCAGTTTGGTGGCAAATTCTTCATGCCATTTTCATTGATTTTCTTGATACAAATAGAAAACAGAGCACTAATCCTCAACCGTAAAATCTAAACTAACAATGGATATAACCAACAGACTAGATAAGAAGGCTATAGCTAACTGACTAGATAAGCAAGCTGACTGACTAACAACTCCTGTTCGCACCCTTGCTCACGCACGGTTGCCTGCGGCTTGCGGCTGGGCAATGCCCGGCTGGGCATCAGTTGCCGCTGCAGTGGTCCCGCCCACCTTCCTCCTTCGGTAGAATACATTGTTGAGGACGTCGAGACCCATGACACTGACCATACGATCAGTGCGAACGAAGCCATCAACACGGGCAGTCAGCAGACAAACAGAACAATAAGAGACAAACAGAGTAATTAGAACTACATACAAAATTTGGTCGATGGTGGAGTTGATCAGCGTGTCTTGACGGGAAGCAAGGCAAGCTTGCTTACCTTGACAAATCGTATTCATGCGGAGAGACTAGGCTGCTAGCGGCTGGTACATCATTGCAGACGGCAGCAAGTTGAGGCGTCATGTACGGGGACAGTTTTTTTCTCTGCATAGACAATATTTTGTCTTTTTGTTTTCGTTTCCTTCGCTTGGTTGAGGTTGAGGCCGTCGGGCTTGCTTGGTTGGGGCAAACACACAAGATAGATCTCTCATGTACTCCCTCCTTATAGATTTTTATATATATTCTACAACTTATATATATATATGTATATATATATGTGTGTATATATATATATATATATATATATGTATGTATGTATGTATGTATGTATATATATATGTATGTATGTATATGCTAAATCTACACTGTTATAATTTGGATCCACCATGATCTACAGTGTAGATCTCTCTCTTTTTTCTCCGATTAATGTGGTAATTTCTACCCTTTGAGAGCAAACATGGTGGCTTCTTTCTCTATCGTTCTAATAATATAATAGATATATGCGAAATATTACGCTGTATTTACTTGTACACAAGCATCCACAACTAGAATGCTTCGTGTCCACCTTCTGTCAGTTTTCTTTTGTTTGTCATTGTGTCGCTATACTGCCCCCATCATTTACCCATTTTTTCCACATGTATGTGAAAAAAAGGTTTCCTTTGTTCTTTGCAGGCTGTGAAGCCAGGTGCTACAATATTTGTTGGGCAATACTTGTTCACAGGCAGCGAGACTACTTCAGTTTGGTTGGAGGTAAAAATCTTTGGCATGCTGCACTTAAGCATTCTGCATTTCTGATATTTTATACACATATTAGTACGATTCTGAGATGGTTTGGATACCTCCAACGGAGGCCTCCTGAGGCACCGGTGCGTAGTGGAATTTTAAGTCATCTCGAAAACATAAGAAGAGGCAGAGGTCGACTAAGATTGATGTGGGAAGAAACAGTTAAAAGAGACTTGAGAGATTGGAATGTTTCCATGGATTTGGCATTGGATAGGAGTGCATAGAAGTTAGCGATCCACATACTGGAATCATGACCTAAGATCGAAGGTTTAGGGGTTTTATTGACTTTGATTGGGTTTCTTTCCTAGCCTACCCCAACTTGTTTGGGATAAAAGGTTTGTTTATTTTTAGATTTTTTTTAGATTAGTATGATTCTGTTTGCTGTCTACATTTTCTCATGCAAAAACATATTTGCCTGATGTAGGTTTCTGAAGTTAAAGGAGATGATGTGGTTTGTGTGATCAAGAACACAGCTACCCTTGCTGGGTCACTGTTCACATTGCATTGCTCCCAGATTCATATTGACTTGCCGACACTGTCTGATGAGGACAAGGATGTAAGGAATTCCTACCAGAATTGTGATTTATATCTCCTTGTGTAATTGTTGCTTTGATGTCTTTCCCCCTGTATTTCAGAACTTCACTTTTAACAGTATTATAAGTCAAAATCTAGAGATTGTTTTGCTAAGTTCGAGCCCTTGCTATAACTGACCTTTAAGAACTTTGAGCATGCACTGTTTTCAGGTTATCAGAAAATGGGGTGCTCCAAACAAGATTGACTTCCTCTCTCTGTCTTATACAAGACATGCAGACGATGTGCGGCAGGCAAGTAACCAACTACATTATGGATACAGTTTGAGTATCTTCGAACTTCCTCTTTATGCGTTATGATTCAAAGTAATATCTATGTTTCCTCAGTAACTGTCATCTTCATTGAAATGTTGCATCGTAGTTACCGGATTTGCTATAAACCCCTGCGAATCGTGAACCAGATTCGTTGAACCCGAACCGGTTTAGAGTACGGGGTTCGTGTTTGCAGTCGAAATTGCAAGAAAAAGTGAAGAATTGTGAACCCGAATCCCGTACCGTGACTTGGACGAACCGTGTTGTTGGTAATTATGTGTTGCATTGCTATTTCAAATATAATATTACCTGTTTGTTTTCATTTTGTACTTGAGAAGAAAGTTCTCAACAGTGCTAATATTTTTCCTGCAATGCAGGCACGGGAGTTCCTCTCAAAGTTAGGTGATCTCAGCCAAACTCAGATTTTTGCCAAAATTGAGAATGTGGAGGTATTTCTCAAGATACTCTTTTAACATTTCTGAGCAACTTTGATTAGTTTTTTCACCTACTCCTTATTTCTTTGCAGGGCTTGAATCATTTTGATGAAATCCTGCAAGAGGCTGATGGTATCATTCTGTCTAGAGGAAACCTGGGAATTGATCTTCCACCTGAAAAGGTTGCCCATCTCAACTTACTTTCAGCTGTTCAGAAGGCATCGCTTAATTGAGACATCTGTTATTTTCCGTATCATTTGCTGCGATTGTGCATGCCGGCCTGGCTGAACCACCTACACAACAGAAGCTTAGTCACAGATCCTCATGTGCTTTAGCCATAAATTGCTTTATTTTCATCTTATAAGATGCCATATATAACCTTGATCTAGTACTAGTTTATTTGGTCTTTGATCTTTACGTACCCATATTGTAGGTCTTTTTATTTCAAAAGTCTGCTCTGCACAAGTGCAACATGGCTGGAAAACCTGCTGTTGTTACTCGTGTTGTGGACAGTATGACTGACAACCTCCGGCCTACTCGTGCGGAGGCAACCGATGTGGCAAATGCAGTACTTGATGGTGAGTTGTTGATGATGTCAATTGCCTTTTGGAGATCTTGGGTAGACTTGGACTCTGACATACAGCTGCTCCTCATTGCATTCCATGTGAAAAAAAAAATCATTCACGAACCACATGTTTTTTGCTTTTGTTCAGGGAGTGATGCCATTCTACTTGGTGCTGAGACTCTTCGTGGTTTATATCCAGTCGAGACTATTTCAACAGTGGGCAAAATTTGTGCTGAGGTGAATTTTATTTCTAGTCCTGTGTTTTCTTGATGAACAGTCGATGCATTTTCAGCAAGCATATCTTTATTATAAAAATGATGATTTTTTTAAATAACCATTTTTTATTCGTGAAATTCAAAAATATACCGCGATTTTTTTTTTTGCAAAACTAGTTATCTGTTGCGCCAGGTGGCAGCGATTGGGATCAGTCGCGCCACGTGGTAGCGACAGACACGCCAATCGCGCCACCGTGGCGCGACTGATCCTAGTCGCGCCAGCGACAGAACCAGTGGCGTGCCACGACAGCGACAGAGAGCTATCAATTGCGACAGAGCGTTGCGACCGTTCATTCCATTCATTCCTAATGCATCCATTCAGTCCTAATGCACTATGCATTAGTGCATTGTGCGTTCATTCCATTCATTCCTAATGCACCCATTCATTCTTAAGAATTTTTCTTTGCATAGTGCATTGTGCGTTCATTCCATTCATTCCTAATGCACCTATTCATTCCTAAGATTTTTTTTTAAAATAATCATTTTTTATATTTAAATTACAAAAATATACCTCCTTTTTTTTTTTTGCAAAAATAGCCATCTGGTGCCGTGCCAATCGCGCCACGGTGGCGTGACTGATGCTGGTGAGAGGTTAATCGCGTCGTTAGGCAGCGATTGCTTTGAGTTTTCCTGTTCCCGCAGCGACTTAGAATGCATTGCTAGCAATCGCTTTGCTTTGTCTAAATGCATTGCTAGCAATCGCGTCATGACTTAGGTTGAGCGAAATACATTGCTAGCAATCGCGTAGCGCCGCAGCGACTTAGGTCGAGCGAAATTGCTTTCAGGTGCTACGATTGCTAGCAACTGATTGCTTTGAATTTTCAAGCACTATCAGTCGCGCCACCGTGGTGCGACAGATGGCTATTCTTGCAAAAAAAAATCGAGGTATATTTTTGTAATTTATGTCGAAAAATGATTATTTAAAAAAAAATCCATTGGTGAACGTCCCTCCATTAGTGCGTATTAGTGAACGCATTAGTGGATGCATTAGTGAACACCAGCAATTGTATGCATTAGTGTGTCCATCATGCATTAGTGAATTGCATTAGTGAACACCAAGTATTAGTGAATTCCTAAAAGGCATTAGTGCATTTCTAAAAAGACATTAGTGCATTCCTAAAAGGCATTAGTACTCTGATTGCTTTGAAAACAATTTTTTTGAAATAATCATTTTTTATTCGTGAATTACAAAAATATACCCCGATTTTATTTTATTTTATTGCAAAAATGGCCATCTGTCACGCCGCATGGTAGTGACCGGGTGCAATGTGGCATTTTTTTATTTTCCCATTTAATTCAATCTTTATCCCCCTCCCTCTCTCTCTCTTTCTCCCCGGCGCCCTCGTTCTCTCCCTCTTTCTCTCTCTTTCTCACGGGACGGTCGCGCCACGGTGGTGCAACAGGCCTCTTAATCACGCCACGTGGCTCTGTTGCGCCACCGTGGCGCGATTGGCACACTTGTCGCTACCACGTGGCGCGACTGATCCCCAGCCGCTGTCACATGGCGCGACAGATGACTAGTTTTGCAAAAAAAAATTGTGGTATATTTTTGAATTTCACGAATAAAAAATGATTATTTGCAAAAAAATCTAAAAATGATAGCTATACCAGTGACTAGTGTTCTAAATAAAGGCCGTGAAGGCCTTGTAAATGGTTGTTAAAATGATAAGGTTTCCTACCCGTTACGTTTATAGACATTTCAAGGTTTGTCCGTTTTAACAGGTTGTTTATTCGGTTTAACGGTCGTTAATGTTTAATAGGCCGCTTTATTGGACCGTTTATTTGGGTAAAGTTCAATATTGCTATATCACGTGGAACATTATGACATACATGAAATGAATGCTAGCTTTGCTTTTTATTGCCACGTGAGAGCTGTTCATTCATTCAATTATGGTTTTTTAATTTCATTCATATCATGCCATCTTTTTCTTCATATCACTGCTGTGGACAATTGTTGATACCTTGGTAGTTTCATTCTAAATGCATGAAAGAAGATGAATTAGATGCTTATTTTGCTATTGCAAACACATGTATATATTTCTCTGAATTTTAAATAGTAAAACCATTCGTAAGACCTTTTACAAGGCCGCTTACCGTATACACACTAAAAGGTGGGGTGACCATTCGTTCACCGTTTACCATTATTTAGAAAATTGCCAGTGACTTTCCTATGAAGATACGACTGCATCAAGGGTCATCATTGAGCCATTATATTTTTACTCTAGTGATGGATGAGTCAGGCGTGATGCACAACGAGAGATTCCTTGGTGTATGCTTTTTGCTGATGATGTGCTAATTGATGAGAGTAGAGTAGGTGTTGATAGAAAACTTGTGGTGTGGAAGAAGACTTTAGAATCAAAGGGGTTTTAGACTTAGTAGGACTAAAACTGAGTATAGGACGTGTTTTCAGCGCTGCTTTGGCAGACAATGGAAATGTTAATCTAGATGGAAAAGTATTGTCTATGAAGGAGACTTTTTGATATTTGGGATCGTTGCTACAAAGTGACGGCGAGATTGATAAGACATGAGCCATAGGATATGAGCGGGGTGGTTGAAATGGCGCAAAGCATCGGGTGTCCTATGTGATAGAAAAGTCTTATCAAAAGTTAAAGGGTAAGTTCTATAGGACGGCAATTAGACCTGCGATGTTGTATGGAGTGAAATGTTGGGTAACAAAAAGACAACATGTACAGAAGATGAGTGTAGTAGAGATGCGGATGCTGCAGTGGACTTGTGGTCAACAAAGCGAGATCAAATCCGCAATGATGATATACATGGTAGGGTTGGGGTAGCACCAATTGAAGAAAGGCTTGTCCAAAATCGTCCGAGATGGTTTGGATATCTCCAACGGAGGCTTCCTGAGGCACCGGTGCGTAGTGGAATTTTAAGTCGTCATGAAAACATAAGAAGAGGCAGAGGTCGACCGAAACTAACGTGGGAAGAAGCAGTTAAATAAGACTTGAGAGGTTGTAACGTTTCCGAATATTTGGCATTGGATAGGAGTGCTTGGAAGTTAGCGATCCACGTGTCGGAACCATTACCTAAGATCAAAGGTTTAGGCGGTTTATTGACTTTATTGGGTTTCTTTCCTAGCCCACCCCAGCTTGTTTAGGACAAAAGGCTTGGTGGTGGTGGTGGTGGTGGTTGTTGTTATATTTTTATTATAAAAATTCACTGCTGCCTGTTTTGTCTCCCTGCATCTACTCTGTCGGCATCGTTGATTTAGTGATATATGTTTGTCAATTTCATAGGCTGAGAAGGTTTTCAACCAAGATTTATACTTCAAGCGAACTGTGAAATATGTGGGAGAACCCATGACCCACTTGGAGTCTATTGCTTCCTCCGCTGTAAGTTATTTGTTCTTGTCTTGTTCCAACCTTGCTTACTGTTCACATGGGATACAATGTTCCGTCTTCCATTGATTTAGCATGATAAAGTCTTCATGAAACATTGATTTCCATGTCTGAAATAGTTCCACGCCTATTTTCCAGGTGCGAGCTGCTATCAAAGTTAAGGCTTCTGTCATCATTTGCTTCACCTCATCTGGACGTGCTGCAAGGTAGAAAGGATTGAATATTGCTTGTATGGGGTTGCAATTTAATGGAAACTAATCTCATATATATAACCTTTACTATTTGCAGATTAATCGCGAAGTACAGGCCCACCATGCCTGTTCTGTCTGTTGTTATTCCTCGTCTAAAAACAAATCAGCTGAGGTGGATTTTCACTGGTGCGTTTGAGGTATGTGGACACTCTTTTCCTTCTATGTTTGTGGTCTGTTGTGGTACATTATATTTTCTAGCTGTGCAATGTGGGTAATGTCTAACATTAGTACACTGATCTTCCATTTGTAAAAGATAACTTCGGGCTTATGAAGTTTTTCTCAATGACGTCCGGCATTTAACCATGCAACACTGTGCAACTCAATACGGAGGAGCAATATATCAGTTTGTCTATGTGATACTAGGAAAAGATAGTTCGCATTGTTTGTTAATATTTGTTTCCATGGGAGACAGTAGGGAAGAGCCTTGATTTTTTTTAGGGAGGCATATGTTGAAGTTTGGTTGTAGCTCATATTTGTTGTATGTGTATCTTGCAGGCAAGACAATCACTCATAGTTAGAGGCCTCTTTCCAATGCTTGCTGATCCCCGGCATCCAGTAAGTTAACTGTCCTCTGTTGGCTACAGGAAATCAGGAATAAAAAAATATCTATGGAAAACATACTTGGTGGATTTGTTCATAGGGTAGGAATGGATTCTTACAGATTTCTGATAAGTATCAAGTCTTAGCAGATTAGCATGAAATACAATATGAAAAACCAAATTGCCTTATTAGCCCATGGCTGGGATCAACATCCTTGTTCTGATTAATGAATGGGATAATGGCACATCAACATTATTAATGCATACTCCCAGGATTAAACTACTTATTATTCAAGGAGTAGCATCCTTTTAGTTTTGCTAATCATAAAATGTGCAATAAAATTTAGATGCTTTTCAGAAGGTAGTACTAGGCTACTAGTGTACTATCGGATACCCACCTGTATTAATCTCACATTCTAGTATTCTTGCTTGCATCATGTTCCACTGTTGCTATTAAATTACCTATAATAGATGGTTTGAAAGCAATAACACTAGTAGAATGCAAGTTGAGTTCCAAACAGTTAGTAAGGTCTCATAATCTTGGTCAATCAAAACATTTTTTCAGACTTGGCTGATAGGTTGGCTTATCAAATTCTCTAAGCGCGATAAGCAAGCTTATAAGAGGAGGCCCTTAATAGAACTCTCTATTGTGGGTTTGAACTGTTATCCTACGGCCTATGCCCAAGAGCTGATTCTGTCTCAACTCCTAAGCAGATATTAAGACTTTTATCATCTTGAATGATTTTGGGTGTTTGCATTGTATAATGAGAATCGCTGGATTGATTTGACCTAAGTAATGACCATTACTCGGATTGGCTGGTAACTTCTGAGTTCTGGCTTGGTATTGACCTGACTTCACTTTATCTTGCAGGCTGACTCTACCAGTGCTACTAATGAGTCGGTCTTGAAGGTTGCTCTTGACCATGGCAAAGCTTCCGGTGTAATCAAGTCGCATGATCGTGTCGTTGTTTGCCAGAAAGTGGGAGATTCCTCGGTTGTGAAGATCATTGAGCTGGACGATTAGACAACTGGCCAGTGCTTGTGCCATGTTGTTTGATACTATTGGCATGGTGTGCCAGATTTTTGACGAGGCCAAAACGCTTGCTTCTTGGCTATGTATAATGCTATAGCTTGCAAAATGAGCAGTTTTTCCTATGGTGTCATCACAGGATTTGGCTTACAATTCCAAGGAACAATTTAGTCTTGGAAATTGTCAAAAATGAGCAGTGTACCACTTAATAGGGGGTCGATGGCATAATGAAATCGATACTATGCCCTTGCTATGGTTGATGCCTGTTTTCTTAAATCTGTTCGTTTTGCTGCTTTTCATGCCTGTCGTTAGTCAATCTGATTTGTCTCTCCAATTTTGCTGTGTTTGTGATTGTTCTTCTTTAAGCATTCAGTATGTGGTCGGTTACATGTCATCTACACACATGCCTTGCAGGTGTAACAGTTCCGTTGTGGCTACTACCATGCAACTTTTTTTTAAGGGTCATTTGGATATTTGCCACTGTAGGAATTGGAAATTCGATGGCATGTTGAAAATCATGTCATTGAGTGGCATTTTTTACATATGCCATCGAATTTTCAGATTGAGGAGTGACATATATCAGGTTTCCTGTTTTTTGAAAGCAGTATTCTTTCAAAAAAAAATGATAACCACATGAAAACCTTAATTTTCAGTGGTAACTTAGTATGCCAGATATGGTTGCAACAAAAATGATAACCACCATTAGTTGGAGCGAGCAGCATAAAGAGTGTGTACTGAAAACAATCCATTCTTGTTTAATTTCCACATAAAGACTCGGAGGTTTTAGAGATGGTTTTTGCAGACGCCCTCGTGTGCTTCCAAATGGACCTTCTACCTGCCCAACGGAATCTTTCCCGGGGGGATTCCAACCCAAGGATTTAGAGGGGATCCCGGCCGGGATAGTGGTTTCCAAACAAGGCCTCAAGGGGGGGAAAATTACCAATCGAAAATAAGCAGTGACAACACCCAGAAATGCAAGAGTAAAGCACAGCCGTCTCCCAATCAGGGTTACAAATCTCGTTTTGAATAAAATTTCGGAGGTGCCCGAAATCCGAAATCTCGGCGAGATTTCGGAAATTTAAATCAAATCCGGACGGAATCTAAAATTCAAATTTTAAATCCGTTTTTTTTTTCTACTGGGAAATCCGAGATTTCGGTTCAAAAACCGAAATTTCGCCGAGATTATCTGAGATTTCGGTAAAATTCAACTAAACGGAAAATGGTTCAAACGACGTCAAATTTTTTTGAAATTTTGGTCAGACATGGAAAATAACTCGAAGAATCCAATCCGGTCAAACTCCGGTCAAATTTTGAACAAATTTCGGTCAAAAAACCGAGATTTCGGTCCATTTCGCCGAAATTATAGGGTACTGTAGCACTTTTAAATTTTTTTTAGGGTTTTTAAATTTCGCTGGGATTATGGAACTCGGGGGGTCCGAAAACCGAAATTTCGCGGGATTTCGGCGAGAATTTGAACCCTGCTCCCAAGTTCCCGTATCAGCAAACAAGACAAAATTCCCCTTATTCATGAACTATTAACGGGGGGAAAAATTACCAATCGAAAATAAGCGTCTGCAAAAGCCATCTCTAAAACCTCTCAGTCCCACTCCTCGTCGCTGATCATGTCGTTCACTTCCTTGGGCGGCCGGACGACGATCAGCACCTCCGCGGCGGCCTCGCCCACGCCATCCTCCACCAGCTTCCTGCCCCTCTCCACCACCAGCCTCCCTCCCTTCTCCACCACGTATATCCCCTCCTCCACCACCTCCTTCCGCCCGCGGTTGGCCACGACCAGCACCCTCTCCTCCTCTGCCGTCCGCGCCGTCCGCCACGGCAGCGTCCGCCCGTCCGCCAGCTCGATCACCACCGCCTCGTTCGCTGCCGCCGCGACGGGCCCCCAGCCCGGCACTACCGTCCACCGCGTCCACCCCTTGTCGACCTCCACGATGCCGAGGTCCACGTCCGTGTTGGCCCTCCTCGGCGCGACGTCCATGGCCTTGATGCCGTCGGTCTCTTTTATGACCGGCAGCAGCAGCACGGTCGTCGCCTCGGCGATCTCGCCGTACATGAGCCGCACCACGGGCACGACGGGGCGCGAGGTGGCGTCGGCCTCGTCCTCCACTTCCTCCCCAGCGGCCTTCTTCTTGGCCCTCTCCATCTCGAGCTCCAGCCGCGCCCTGGCCGCCTCGGTCTCGACCACCTCGAGCGCGCGCTCGAGCGGGGCGATGCGGTCCTTGTCGATCCTTGCCTCCCGCGACTGGCGGAGGCGCGCGAAGGCGAGACAGTCGCCGGGGGACGCCCTCGTGAACGCCTCCCAGCCGTCGTCGAAGCGGCGGCGCGGGAAATCCTTCATGGAGCGAGCGAGCTCGCGCACGCCCTTGGGTTCGAGGCGCCTGTCGATGGCGTGGCGTGCGGAGTCCGCGCGCTGGGTGGCGTTGAGGAAGCGGAGCTCGTAGAGGATGTCGGGCCCGCCGAAGGAGTCGAAGTAGGGGACGAGCTCGGCGGGGAAGGCTTCGGAGAGGATGGAGTCGCGGACCTGGGCAGCGACGACGAGGCAGTTCTGCTCGACGCCGGAGATGCCGGTGGCCTCCTCGATGGAGGACGGCGTGAAGCCCTCGCGGGAGAGGGAGGAGATGAGGGGTGCGTACTCGTGCCAGAGACCGAGGCGGTCGCGGAGGATGGCGATGCGTTGTGTGAGGTCGAGGTTGCGAAAGTTGGCGGGGAGGGGCGACGGCGGCGGGTGGAAGGGCTGGAAGAGCTCGCCCGGCGGGGCCGACGGGGGCGGGATGAAGGGGAGCTTGCGGTCGCCGGGGCCGCCCCCGCCCCCGCCGGGCAGTATGATGGAGGTGGCGGTGGTGCGGGTGAAGCGGCGGCGGTGCGGGGTGGGTGGGGCGGTCGGGAAGGGCTTGCGATGGCGCGCGGCCGCGGAGGTGGGGTGGGGGTGCGAGAGGGAGAGCATGGTGGTGGTGGTGATAAGGGAGGAGGAGGAGCAAGCAGCACAGGGGAAGCAAAGCTTATCTGGTATAATATATTTGGGAGGGGGCTTTCGGTTAGACACGGACCTGTGCATCCAATTCAGGTTCAGGCTTGGGCTCGTCCACTAGAAGAAAGGAAGAACGACCCAATTCATCACAATGTGAACTCATCAAATCAACAGTAGTTTCAAAATTAAATTGCTGAACACCCGGATCCCAAGACCTTTTAAGAGAAACTATCCTTGCTGCTTGAATTAGGTTAGCTGAATTCACATTATTAACTTCTTGGAGCAGAGTTACCTTGCTCACCACTGACCATTGGTTGTACTGCCAAGGATAGTGGAAAGAATTAGTGGGTAGTGAATTGGAGTTCTGGGCTGCAGGGTTAACCAAACCGAAACCGAAAAAACCGATGGAAAACCGAAATTGGAAATTCGAAAATATCGAACCAAAAATCGCTGGAAAATCGTTAGAAACCGAAGAGTTTCAAAACCGAGCATTTGAACAAAAAACATTCAAAACAAATTTAAAAAAAAACGAAAACCATTCGGTTTTCTCGAAAACCCATCGGTTTGCTCGAAAAACCGATCGGCGAGTTGAACGTTTTGGGCGATCGGGTTTTTGAGCGGTTTTCGTCGGTTTTTCCGAAAAACCGCTCGGTTTTCACCGGTTTTCGATCGGTTTACATCGCATAAATTTTTTCAAATTTTTCAAATTTTTTGAATTATTTTTTTAATTGAACCGGTTTACCGACCGGTTTAGGATTTCGAACCGGCTCGATACGGTCGAAAACAGCGGTTTTCGAGCGGTTTTCGTCGGTTTTGTGAACCCTGCTGGGCTGCATTAGTCTCATGAGAAGTGGTGTATGCAGTAATATCTTCAATCTGATGCTTTTCTTCGTCAATGCTGCACACCTTACTTATCTCAAGGGAAGTAATAGCCACGGTAATGTTTTCATTCTGTCTATTCTCTTCAACACCATCTCCAACATTCACAGAGTTACCATTTTGGCTACTTTCTTGAGCAATATCAGAATCTTCAAAAGCATCTTCCAAGTTGCATGTGGCTATCTCCAATTCCTTGCGAGCATCTTTTGTGCCATCAATATTGCCACTTGCTAAGTCATCAATTTGCACGGTATAACCACTTGGTTCAATTAGCACGGACTTTGGTTCCTCCAACAGTTCACCATCTGATGAAGTTTCTGAAATTGATTGGCAATGAGATGTGCTGGTATTCTTCCTATCCTTAACAATTTCCTCAGCCTTGAGTTCCTGACCATCCGATGACTGCTGCAATTCAAGAGCAATGACACTTTTAACGGGGAGTTCACCAGACGACGCTTCGTTCTTTTCATCACTTTCCACAGATTTTCCAATTTCAGTCGATTCACGGTGTTCCACGCAGGAGCTACTGGTGTCAAGTAGAGAGAGCATGGAAGAGACGGTGCTCGTCTTCGTCATGCTTGCTGATGACGACGTGAAGCAGAATGACGGGGCAGAGGTAATAGTTGTTGGAGATGGAACGATGGTGATGCTGAAGAGTGGCGCAGAGGTGATGGATCCAAACAACGCCAAGCTAGTGATGGCCCCAAACCCTAGAGCTGGTGCGGAAGTCGAGGTAGTGGCAGTAGTCGATGTTGCGGTCAGTCGTGCCATAGCTTGGGCTGTGGCTTCCATCTGCTTGGCCAATAGTTGCTGGTACTTCGCCCGTTGCTCCACTGCCTTGGCGGTAATCTCCATCCGATCCATCAATTGTTGCTGGTTGGTGTCTATGGATTCAACCCACGCAAACAAAAGATCGAGTCTCTCCTTAATCTGGACTAGCTTCTCTTTTGTTCGTTCGCCTGATTCCTCCATCGCCATTGGTGTTGGGGAATGCGACGAGCTGGAGATTGCTGACGATGCGTGCGAGGTCGTGCTTGAGGCTTAGTGGGAACTGGAAGCGGTGGCAGGAATGTGGAGATGAGGATGGAGGCGCGTCGGCGGGTGAAGCACCCCACGGCCTTGCGGTAGCCCTCGTCCTTGAGGACAGTCTCGATTTCCTTGAGCGTGCGGTTGTAGAGGCCGATGAGCACCTCCTGGGCGTTGGGCACCACGTCGAGCCCAACGATCCCCGTCGTCTCCTTCACTGCGGCACGGGCGAGATCCGGTCAGCCGACTGATGTCGGTGCGGTCGAAGGCGAGACCGATGCGGAACGCCTGCGCGTCGTGGCCCGAAGGTTGGCGATGAGGCGCGGTGCAGATCCAAAATCGAGGCTAACGGGCTGGCGTTGAGGCGAATCGGCTGAGGTAGCCGAGCGGACGAAGGTGGCCGAACGTGGAGGACGCGGTACGGGGATGTCGCGACGAAGTCGGCGGCGGCAGAGGCGAGGACCGGGGAGGCGGCGCAGCGTGGGATTTTACAGGAACCCCTTCGGATCGAATCGATGCCGGTGTTCCCAACCACTCCGAAGATCGCGACCGAGCTCTGATACCAATTGTAATGTCCCGTTGCCACTAGATCGCCTGGGACGTGAGACCAAAAGAACAAGGGATTGTAATGGGGAAAGATTCAAAGGGGGAAGAAGAAGAGGAAGGCAAGGGTAATTAGATTCAAGTCATTTTTCTGTTCTCCGATACAATAGGCTCTTCCCTCTTTAATAGGTCCTCTCTCTCCCTCT
Source organism: Rhipidocladum racemiflorum (assembly GCA_036346355.1). Lineage (NCBI taxonomy): Eukaryota > Viridiplantae > Streptophyta > Magnoliopsida > Poales > Poaceae > Rhipidocladum > Rhipidocladum racemiflorum. The sequence goes on from CM070591.1 coordinate 60,696,683, forward strand.
TACATGTGGGACCACACCTCTAATGACTTCTGCGGCACAGGTGTTACAGAGCGTTCCTAGCATTTTGAAGGCTTTCGGACGTGGTAAAAACTGGTAGTTGTGCGCATGTGAATTTTGATTAGAGATTTTTTACAAAAATAATAGAAGGATGTAAACCAATTTCAGTTTTCTCGGAGAGTTTTATAAAAATATGCTGGATAGAAGCCGTCGAATAATTGCGTAACCACGGGTCTTCTTTGAAAAAAGTGGACAATCCGTTCACAAATATGGAGAACAACGGGGCTTTTTTTCAAAAAAACAATGGAACATAAACATAATTTTGCTTTATCAGGGGTTTTCTAAAAAATTGGCTAGCGAGTTGTCTGCGAATTTGCGTAACTTTGGAATCATTTTTGCAAAAAAGGTGAAGGACCCGCTCCCGAATATGCAGAACGACGAGTCCTTTTTTGCAAAAAAAAAAAGATAGAACTACCTAGATGTAATTTTGAATTTCTTTGAAGGGTCTTGTGCAAAAAAAGTGATATGGCAGCCCTAGTTGCTCGGCAATTCTTCGTTGCATAAGAATAAGAATATTAGATTTAGTACATCATAGAAATACAAAATATTTTATTGACGACAATCTATTAGCACATTAATATTATGAATAAATCTAAAAAAACTATAACATGCTACTAAGGACAAAATGATTTAGGAAAAGATTATATTACAAAAGCACACTAAACGATAGCTATAAGTCATCATCTATTACCTGCTAAATAAACAAGCGAGTTGTGAATACAATGATGATATAAAGCAATTTCTTCTAACATTTCTAAATATAATGTCATTGATAATAGTACCAACATCAATCTAATTCAACATATCCTTCTCAATGCATAAAGTGGTCACACCATTCAGCCTTTCCCATGACATTATTACCTTAAATAATTTATCAATAGTTTTAGCTTTGAAATGTTTCTTTCAGCTGATGCTTCTGCTATAGAAACAATAAATAAGATTTGATAAGAAATTGAAATATTTGGATAGTAGTATATCCCTAACAAACTAAAAATATCTCAATAGCAGATATTGGGTAAAGTCATTTTGCGGTATTCTTAACTGTTTTTTTTTAAATCATCTAACTCAACATCAAATGAATCATTTTGAGAAAAAACATACGCAAATTTAGTGCAGCATTGACATCATCGAATGATCTCATATTTTTGAGCTAAGTAAAAATATAACTTTTGAACACTTTAAGTTTTTCAAATTTATTCCTTTATTCATTGTATATTTTGACAGTTTAGCTAGCCAATTAATCAATTATATTTAATAGAGAGGCTATAAACAATATACATAAACTAGAGTCCCTATCTTTTATGAGCCCGAGGAGATTACCTCGCTACCCATGCCTGGGAACGGCCCTGGGTCCGAGGGGGCTCGCCACGAAGTCGCCCCAGTCATCATCGAAGGCGGCGGACAGGAGAGGAGCGGGAGGTGGAGTTTGGGGCACGGGTGAGGAGAAGGTGAAGTCGCCGCAATCGAAGTCATCGTCGAGGAAGGGGGCGGGAGGTGGCGGGAACGCGACAACGTCCATCGGGAAAGGAGCCGAGCAGAGCCAGGTTCCTTGGTTTGGCGCCATGGCTCGTGCGTTTCGTTGGTTGGCAGTTGTAAAATGGGAGTACTTCCTCCGTCCCACAAAGAGTGCAGTTCTAGTGTTCAAAATTTATTTCACAAAGAGTGCATCTTTAGTCCGTAGGGCCCAGCGGATCACATTAGTTATTTACCTTGCACACTAATCTGTCTTAAAAAAAAACTAAAAATGCACTCTTTGTGGGACGGAGGGAGTATATCCCATCCCATTGGCTTTTGCACCCGAACTGTCTGCAAATGGGATCTCCACGGTGACCGCAGCTTCGTAAATCGATATCGACTGTCGTATATCAGTTCCCAATGCCAGCTAGAATAGAGTCATGTTTGAAATGGCTTCAGCTTTAATTTCTATTCTCTGAAAATCAAAAACTATTTTAAACAGCTAGGTTTTTATAGCTAGAAATCTCAGCAGATCATTTATACTAAAAGAAGCTGAAAGCTGATCTGAGGTAGCTTCTTATGGCTTCCGTGGGTTAGATTATGACTTTACCACTAGAGTTTGAAGAAAATTACTCCTTTCCTCCAAGTATAAGATCTCAAACCGCACATCTCTCACCCTCATTCCCAACCCGCATCCCTCACACCTAAAAGCTATACTAAAAACCAGACTGTCAAATACCAAACCTCTTCAGCCCAGCCGTTCAGCCATGTAGCCCAGTTAAAAGCTCCAGCCATACCTAACAGGGCCTATATCAACTCTTTCTTTCTCATTGATTGCTAGATTGTTTTACTTGTAAAAGAAGGTGCTATATTTATATCCATAACTTTTTTGAGATAGATTCGGAATTCGCCCGTAAAAATTAAGAGTTTGGATATATCTCAATAAGCCCTGTTATATTTTAACACCCCTCTTAGGCGAATACCTCGTGATGCGTGTCTCTCTGCATCACTCTAAGTCGCTTCATTCCGATGCCACGTATACATCTATAGAAACTAGATGTCAGCAAACACTTAGTGAATAAATTTACTAGATTTTCACATAACTTAGTTTGCAGGATCAATACCTCATCGATCTTTTAGAGTTCATGATGGTAAAAAAGTTTAGGGGCAATATGCTTCGTGATATTGCTTTTTACATAGCCTATTTGCATTTGTGCAACACAAATAATATTATATTCATAGATAATTGTGGGGGGTATTAGGGGTGAAAACGGAGTGGATAATATCCGGATCGTATCCGTATCCGGTATCCGTTTTTATAGAAATGGCAAAAAAATCGGATATTTTTCGGATACGGATACGTATATTATCCAGATCGGGGCAGCCGGATACGGAGCGGATATGGGAGAGGTGATATCCGACGGATACGGATCGGATACGGATATCCGGGTACCGTATATCCGGATATTCAGTGTAGGGACTATATGACCGTAACAGGTCGGCTGGCCCACTGGCGGACTGGCCCAAGCCGCTTAGGCACCCATCAGCCATCACTGCAACTCTCCAACTCCAAGAGACCAAGAGGACCAAGACCTGTAGGCGCCCAACACGGTCAGTCTCCAGGCTCCAGCCTCCATTACGCCGAGTCGTCGACACCCCCAACACTAGCCGGCGCGCCGCCGCCTCCAAGCCTCCCCGGCGTCCCCACCACCGGACGGCGCCGGTACGCCGCCTCCAAGCCTCCCCAGCATCCCCGCCACCGAACGGTGCGTCGCCCCACCACACGGCCCGCACCAAGCGTCGCCCCACCGCACGGCCCACCACCGGACGGCGCTGCGCTCCGCCACACGGCCCTCTCCGTCCACCAGTGCGTCACCCCACCGTCGCCTCCAAGCTTCGCCCACCAGCGACCGGTGACGTCCACCTCTCCGCCCACCGGTTTGCTTTTCTGATTCTCTCCACCGGTTTGGGTTTGCTTCTCTGATTCTCTCCACCGGTTCCTCTTGCAGTAGTAAGCCAATAATGGTCCGCATTTCCCCCTCGCCAAAACTGTGCTCGCGTCAAACCCTAGGGGCCTGAGTCCTGATCCTCAGATCCAATGGACCTAATGGTTGTATGGTTGATTTTATGAGAATTGTGTATGGGCTTGATCCTGTGTTGCTTGGACGATTCGTAGAAAATAAGATTCATGAAGACAGATGTGTTGCTTTGCATAAGACTGTGTCTGTGTGTTGCTTTGCATAAGATGATTCGTAAAAAATCGATGAAGGGTTAGGCGTATATGCATAAGACTGTGTGTTGCTTTGCTCATTGTAGAAAATTCTGGAGACTGGGAGGAAGTAGTGAGATTATATGTTGGGTGTTGCTTTGCTACTTGTGGCTTTGTGCTCCCGAACGATCATTCATGCGGTTCCTATTCCTATCGTATTGGTTTGTTTGGTAACCCTAAAACCCTATTATCCGACTAAATATTCGGTTTCGTTTCCGTTTTCGATCCGACTCCGATTACTATCCGTTTTATTATTATCCGATACCGAATCAATATCCGATCTGTTTTTAAATTATCCGTATCCGTATCCGCATCCGGGTGAAAAAAATGTGAGTGGATATGGTAAAGCCATTATCCGTCCGTATCCAATCCGTTTTCACACATATTAGCCAAACACATTCACGTGAGGTTTCATAAAATGCTATAATATCTGAGTAATTGGTAGAAGTAGCTACAAATGTCTGCTTACAAGATCGCCAATAAATGGTTGTACCACCGCATAGAAACACAAACCTAGTATGAGATTTGGCACTATAAAAATCAGATAAATAGCCATTATATGTATATCCCATCATGATCAAGTCTTGGTCCTTTTGATAAAATAAGGTAAGATCTTGAGTACCTTGGATGTATCTGAGTAAAGTCTTAACACTAGTCCAATGTTTTCTGTTTGGAGCTGCACTATGTCTAGGTAGCAAATTTATGATGAATGCAATATCATACCTTGCACAATTTGCAAGGTACATAAGTGCTCAAGTGGCACTTAAGTATGGGACTTCAGGCCCTAAGACTTCCTTATATTCCATCTTCCATTTGAATGGGTCTTTATACACTTCAAATGATCTTATTACCATAGAGGTCTTCAAAGGATGAGTGTTGATACCAAAATCTAGCGCATAGTCGATTTAGCCAGGATTATTGATTTGGTATGATTATTTGATTAAGAGAGGTATTGGATTAAGGAAACTATTGTTTTGGAAGTCAACCAATACAAGTTACGACAGATAAGACGAGGAGAAAAGTTGATCGGAAAGGAAGGTTGTTTTAAGGAAGTGGAAATCGATATGGTCAGTTCCACGAAGAGTCCAAGGAGAACACGATCGAGCCAGACGCTATAAAAGAGGATGACAGGCAACATTAGAGGACACACAATCAATCAACCAACTTGCATTACTTTTTACTTTTTTCATCAAACAGGAGTAGTACTTTAGATTTGTAATCTTTCCTCTGTAATTCGCTTGAGTTAATAAAGTTTTGCATCACCGATTATTGATCTTGTCGACTTACGCCATCCAGGTGTCTCTTTTCTTCGATCTTATTGCGCATCGCATTTTGTTGAAAAAAATCTATCGTTATCCTTCATCTAATCAACTCAATCAGGTTGATTAGATCTATCGGTTACTTTTTGTCAAATCAGCTCGATCGGCTGATTAGATTAGATCATAACTCGAAGAAATAATCGGCTTAACGGCATATTAAATCATATACTATTTTTCTTGCTGCTTGCAGGATCAAACTGAATGGCATACCCGCACCCAGAAATAAACTCGGTATTTGCGTGTGCTGATTGCCGGTTGACCCTCCTTCACGTTTTTTTGGCGTCAACACAATTTCGGCACGCCCAGTGAGACTAGCATCATTAACAATGTCTTTAGCGGAAAAATTAATCTCTCCGTCTGATATCAATCCTGAAGCAATAATCATCCCAACACTAGACGATTTAACTAGGGATGAAAATGGGTTGGATAATTCTCGCCCAATCTGGGATCAGATACGGGATCGGATTTGACTATCCGGCCGGATACGGGACGTGATCCGGATACTTGAATTCGGATACGGGATCGGATACGGAACAACTAATATCCGGTAAATACAGGACGGGATCCGGATATTCGGATATTTCCTATTCGGATATCCGGATTTTTCCTATTCGGATATCAGCAAGGCCCAGCCCATTTCATCTCATTTTTTCCATAGAGAGCCCATTTATATTGACAATTAGTTGATTCTATTAATCCTAATGTAGCATATTCTTTCTATGACGTATATTGGGTTTGATTGATATATAACTTGCTACTATGGTCATGTACCCGTACGGTTTAATTCAAAATATATTACTCTATATATGCATGCATTATCCGTATATTTTTATCCGTTTTCAACCCGAATCTGTTACATATCCGTTCCGTATTCTGATTAACCCGGATTCGTATTCGTATTCGGCTAACCCGAATCTGGAAAAAAAAAATGAGTTAGGATACGAGAAGAGCGTTACCCGCCTGTATCTGACCCGTTTTCACCCCTAGATTTAACACCCGAGTAGCGAAAAGAGATTGAAGATTAAAAAGTTGCATTTGAGCAGATGATGCTTAATTGCTATCAGAAGACCCGATGTGGAATCACGTAGAAGACTGCGTTGACGATGGTGAATTTTGGCGACAAGGAGACTTGGGCTATGGTACAGGAAAGCACTTCTATGGATCCATCCTACGTGGGACTGCGCTATCACCGTTCGGACTTTTTTTTTCATTTGGAGATAAAACAAAGGAAAAACATAGGATCCTCGTTCCTAAGTATTTGATCATTTGTTTGATTTGCAGGAATCGATCAAAGGAAAGAAGGAGGAAATTTTTCTACATCCTCCATTCTACCGAAAAATTTTAGGAAAAACAACATCCACTCACATCTTTTTCTTCCTCTTCTTGCGAATCAAACACCTAATCATGCATAATTCCCGTTTCTCGTATCCTATTCCTATGTTTGTTCTAAAACCCTGCCAATTTTCCTCACGAACATGTATGCCTTCTCCGGGATGCACAGATTTTTCTTGGTTCCTCCAGGAATTAAGGGCCTCTTTAGAACGCAGGAAATAGAAAGCACGGGAATAGGAATGAGAAGTGCTTCTATGCTCTTCCTTTTAAAAGTTGCACAACTATTAAAGCATGAATGAAAAGTATATGTGATTACTTACCGAGAGGTGCTTCTATGCTCTTTCTTTTAAAAGTTGCACAACTATTAAAGCATGAATGAAGGGTAGATAGTGATTACTTACCCCTTCGTTTGCTTTAAGATTTGTGCAACTTGTACTAGAAGGAAAAGCATAGAAGCACTGCTCTTACTTACCCCTTCGCTTGCTTCAAGATTTGTGCAACTTGTACTAGAAGGAAAAGCATAGAAGCAATGTATAGGAATACCGGTGCAATCCTACAAGAAAACAAAACAGATGGTATGAGGGCCTCTTTGATTCAAAGAAAAAAAATGGAGGAATTCAGCCTAAAGGAAACATTCCTACGAGGGGACTTTGATCTGCAGCATTGCTTTAAAGAAATATCATAGGATATGAAAAAAAATCCTATATGTTAGCAATTTATTTGAGAGTTCCAATAAAAAAATCTTATAAAATCTGGAGGAATTCTAGCATGAGGTCTAACCTCATGTGAGCGATTTCTTCGAGAGTTCTAATGCACCTTCCCTTTTTCTCTCTAATCTATTAACATTTAATCTCAGAGTTCCTACATTTTTCCTACGAGGCAATCAAACAAATCTTTCGAACAATTCCTATGGTTTTGTTTCCTACAGGATTTAACAAGCCATGATATTTTAATCCCGTGTTTTTAAAATCCTGCAAATTAAAGAGGTATTTAGATGTTTCACAGGAAATTTATAGGAATTTAAGGGGGGGCGAGAGAGAGAGAGAGAGAGAGGGTATATACAATACACAAAGGACTTCTCCCATAAGGTCCACCTTATGTTAGAATTCCTCCAAAATTCCTATGGAACGAATCTTTCCACAGGAATTCTGTGAGCCCAATCCTTTATTCCAAAGGGCTATATAGGAAAATTCCCTATGGGCTTGAATTCCTTCGAGATTTCTCCAAAATTCTTACAATCCAAAGAGCCTCTAAACTTTCCTATAAAATTCCTGCTAATTAAAATGTGAAGCCCCCATTCAAAAGAATAAAAAAAATGTGAAGCCCCAATTTTCACGGGCGAAAATGCTCTTTTAAACTTCATTTATGTAGTATCCTCAATCCTCATGTACAACGTCTAAACTTTCACGCCAGTATTATTCTAAAACAGTTCAGTCCCCGGTAGAAGGTCTACATATGAACTAACTATAGCTCCAATGCGCAGAAAAAACCACATATGTCCAGAAAAATATTTGATGCCGACCACGCTGAGTTGCAAGATCAAGTGATCCAAAAAGTAAACAATAACCCCCTCACAAAAAGTAAACAATTCAATGCTAAACTCAATTACACACCTGGTCGATGCTTCGCCTCCCTCCAGAGATCGCTTCGCCTCCCTGCCGGCAACCCTCGACTCCGCCATGCCCACAACTGGAGTTATTTCATTTCCAAATTCTGATGCACATGATGAACCCTACGATTACGAGACAGTAGTGTCACACTAGGTACCAATTGTTTCATTTAAAAACATGATAATGTGAATAATGATAATGTGAATAATGATAATGTGAATAAATCAACTCACACAGAATGGATCACTGCTGCTCCTTCCTTTTTTGGGGGTACTAAATTTATCTAAATCTTTCGAGGGAAAGTTGATTTCTGCTGTCGATTGTGCATCATCGAATGAATGAATATGCAAAGCCATGTCCAAAGCATTGTCCATGGGCTCTATCTACCAACCAAAAAGAACTTGTGTTAATCAATCGAACATAAATCTAGCATCAAGAAGACAAATTAGGCAAGACAACTTAATACCTGCCGCCTCGTGGTGCAATTGTGAGAGGGAGATCGTCTCGAGACACCGTCTTGAGGGTACATGCATACCCTGTAAATAAACAGTGATGTTCAATATAGGATTAATCAATTTGAAGAAAGAACTACTTTCCTGCTCGAATAGAAAAACAACTCCTAATGAAGTAAGGTAGAATAAGAGACTCATTATAATTGATTCATTACACTGATGTAACAGTTTCAGCGAAATGCCGACCAACAATTTCATTGAGAGCAGGTGCGTTCTATTGTTTGCGCTCCACAAAAATAACCATAAGCTGGAAGTTCTTTTACCTGGGGTACTAGATCAGAGACGACATCATGTGGTGGCTCGAGCCTTGGCACAGCGGAGTCGAGGGTCGCCGGCGGGGTGGACGGCACCGTATACGCTCGTCGGCGGGGTGGACGGCGGCAACTAGTGCGATCTCGGGCGGGAGGCGAAGGCGAAGCGATCTCTGGAGGGAGGCGAAGCATCCTTCAGGTGTGTGATTGAGCTCAGCATTGAATTGTTTACTTTTTGTAAGGGGGTTATGTGTAAAAAGGATAAGTGCTTCTATGCTTTTCCTTCTAGTACAAGTTGCACAAATCTTGGAGCAAGCGAAGGGGTAAGTAATCACCATCTACCCTTCATTCATGTTTTAATAGTTATGCAACTTTTAAAAGGAAGAGCATAGAAGCACTTCTCGTAAGTGGGCTCCCTTGCTGATTCTGTCTGACCAAGCTCAGCTCTTGCTTTCCCTCGTCTGAACAATGCTTTCACGTTGTTTTCGTCCTCTGACAACACCTGAAGAACAGGATTATGCAGTTGATCAATTGTCAAATCGGCAACTGCTTGATTCTTTTTCGGAAAAAAAATGGAGGCAAAATTGAGATAGGAACATGGGATTATTCAGTTGTTTCGATGATCAGGTCAGTAGTCCACCACAAAAATAGTGGTTTTTTTTCTTCTAAAAAATGAGTTTAAAAAATACAGGCAAGTGCACGATGATGCAGTGTCATTCTTCTAATGCAGAACTGCAGATTGATATTTTTTTCCCTTTTTGACTGTATGAGCTTGATTATCATAGTTCACAAGTCTTTAACATCTGAACGTCTAATTTATGTGAAGCTATACACAAATCAAGCTGAAGTGATGTGACCCGTGTAGTGTAAAAGCATAGGTTTTGAGAGTGAACTCCATGCAATGTAGTAGAATAGCATACAATGCTACACTGTGCGATAGCTTCATTGAATCTCTTTAGTTTGATCAGGCATGCAGCCATGTTGAGATGGCAGGGATTTTTCACAGCCAAGGCCATGTCTCTGTACTTCCCAAACAACTGAAACATGAAATCATATCCCATGTACGCAATTGCCTGTAAACGAGGAAGCGGCATAGAACTGTGATTAGAGTATCTCGATAACTAAAGAGTGCCAGAAATAAAGCAGACCACTAACCATTTCATATTGTTGCATAGCCTCCTCGAACTTGTTTTCTTTGAAATGTTCATTGCCCTCAATCTTCCTCCTGTCTGCCGCTGCAATCCTCTCTTCTACTGTCATGCCACTTTGGGCTTTCCCCTGATTTGTTTAGACAGTTCACCATGATTGATGAGATTCTTCAAGAATTCAGAACATTTCGTTTCTATTTGAAAAAGTGTATATAAAAATGATAATTATCAACCGTTTTAGTGAAATAAATACAAAATGATAAGGCATGATTTGGTGTTCTTCCTTCAATTTGTGTGCGTGTTTTGTTCTAATTTTTGTTGTATTATTAATACCTTTTTGTTGGGAGTGGGTGAGCTGTTTGCGCTTACCTCTTTGAGGTCATCAAAGCCAATGAGTTCAGCTTCATATACAAGACCTGCCATTGGAGGGACATTAGGGAATGAAAAGCTTCCTTCCTTCCCATAGCCTAGCTCCCAGCCAACATGCAACAATGCACGTTCCCCGCTTTTCATGCTACCAACACCAATGCCCAAACCAGCCATTTCCTTTCTCTGTTGATGAGAAGAAACGTTTAGGTAAGTTATTCCACAGGTGATAGTCATAGTGATGCATCCCTCCCGGGTGTGCACCGTGCCCTTCGCGGCCCAGCCGTATGGCGCACGTGCCTCGCCCGTTGAGCGGACTGCCCAACTGGCCCAGGGATGTGGGCCTTGGACCACGAGAGAAATACACCTTGGCTGCCATAGCCAGGCCATAAGAGTCCCATGTGGCCCCCAAAAGACTAGCCTGATGGGGGGAGGGTTGCTCCCCCTTTTAAGGTGACATTCTCTCCCCTCCACAAACAAGGTGGTACTATCACATAGTCTTGTAGATAACCTCCTGCTATACTCTTGATAGTTTCCATATCTCATATGCTTATTCTTTAGGCTCAGTCAGAAGGTGCATTTTCTTTTAACAAAAAATTAGTAACACAAATGTCAACTTTTAAAAAGATTGTTAGTATAGCAAGATCAGGTGTGATGATCAGCTACTGCTAGGACTACTGATTTCAGAAACCATGTTAGAGTCGTAATTGTGGCACTAGAAAACCAGAATAGCATGCAAAATAAATTGTTTGGACATTGGAATTTGAAATTTGAACCTTTTATCCTCACATCGTATCGAATATATTGATGACATGTATGGGACGGAGAAAAACTTATAAATAAGTTGAAGTAAATTTGCTCGCACCTTTCCCAAGGACAATTTCAACTGGATGCTGTTCTTGACAAGTATCCTCGAATTTATGCAAAGAGTCTCCAACCCATGCTCTATAATGCACTGTGATAAAGAGATTAGAAAAAAAAAATTATTCGACAGATCTCCTTTAAACCACTGAATAAATAACTAAATACATAAATGGTATGAAAACGAATGATCAGCCAGTGCAATGAAAAATTGAGCACATGTGCATACTTTCTCCAAACGATACACAAAAACATACATTATGAGATTATACAGATTATGAAAATGTGCCACATATGGATAACAAATGATCAAAGCTAAAGGTTGACACAAACATTAGAACAATGAACTAAATAGATAACATTACTCCTTGAGGAAAAAAGATAAACAAGGAGATGCAACCAATTTCAATATCAAGTGCACGTATGAAGGCAAAGGAGCAGAGGAACCCAACATTACATGTACAGTGCAAAATTAAAGACAATTTGTATATATGTACCCTCGTAGCCCATTACCTGTACTGAAAATGAAAAGGGGATGAATGCCATCTCATGGTCATGATTATATGTGTGTTTCATACAACATATATTGATGAACATGTAAGATCAGAAATGTTTTCTCCGAGCATGAGCACATTACTCACCAAAGCATGTCACGAACTTTAAGGGTGTCTTTCCATGGCCTTGTTTGATAACTTGCTTCTTAACTTTATCATGGAGAATTTCCATATCAGTGGTAACCACAGGTGGGGCACTGCCATCTTGGGGAGGTTCAGGATGCACAAAAGAAGCCTCTTCCACAGTTATCTCATTATCACTAGAACCTAAAAAGCCAGAACAGAAGTCAAGCATCAAGGGGAAAAGGATGCAAGATTTTACCAAATTACCCTCCATCTCCATCTTGACACAAAATTTCCAGATGTATTAGGCATCCATGTAATAACTGGGTGGGGGGTATGTGATATGTAGTATATTATTTCAGCTTATGCTGCCCTCTAGATGAGTTTACATTGCTATATAGTGTTACATTGTTGTTCTCTCTGTTACTACACTGTGGTATCAAATTATCAATAAATATAACCCAATCCTGTAAAGTGTGAAGCACGAGTTTCAGTAATGCCAATATATAAGCTTAGTTCTTTGTTGTGGTTCAAGCTCATAAGGAAACAAATCGCCTTGCCTCGATCACTTGCGAAAATTGGGAATTTTTTTTGTTTTGTTTGAACTCTCTTTCCACATTCTTCAAAGCAGGGGTGGAATACAAGGTGATCTTCAATGCAATCGTTCGATTCGAGCCTTCAATTTTGTTTTAGCAAGGTGCAATCTGCAAAGCGATTTGAAATGTGCCCCCAAGAGGTAGAATGTGCACCAACAAAGTGCGAAACCTCTAATCTAGGTCCTTTATTTTTCGAATCCCAGTGAGAAGAAGCATACTTGCTGTTCGACAACAAAATTCAAAACAACAACTGCAGCCAAAACTGGGTACTCAGAGCCACCGGCAACGAGGAAAGAAGAAATGAGCTTCTCTAAGCACCAGCCGCGCAGCGCAACCGGTGGGATGGGAGAGTGGCGGCGAGAGAGAAGGGGGGGCTCACCGGAGGCAGGATCGGAAGAAGCGGCGGGGGCAGCCGGCGCATCTTCCTCCACGACGGCCATCGCAGCGGGTGGCGGCGTACGAGGTGGTTGGTCGGGAGGCGGACGGCTCGAGGAGACATTTCCTCGTCAATGCTTGACCCCCCCGGGCTTAGCATTTGCCTGAGCCCAACTCGGCAGTCCGAGGTAGTCCAGCCCGTTTCAGCCCTGCGTACTCGCTGGTTTTGGCGCGACACGGCGGCGGCGCGGCGAGGCTGGCCGTGGCAACCGACCAACGCCGGCAAGATGTGCGATGACTCTTGATCGATAGCTAAGGGACTACCGTTGTGAGTTTCTCATTCAGCAAATCAGCGACAAAATATGTTCGGCTACAGCAGAGAATTCAGAGGAAGTTTCAGAGAATACAGAGACGGAAGAACATGAGAGGTGAGAAGGAAGATCACGGCAAATCAAAACTGTCTTTTACAGCTAGTATTCTGCTATTTATATCTTCTCATTCTGCAGCGCCGTCCTCCGGCCCACCGGTCAGGCTGAGTTCCCCTTCTCCATTGCAAGCTGCTGCTTCCTGTTGTCGGACGCGTCTTCTATCTTCCCGCCACTAGCCATCTTCCTGACAAGATGGGAGCGCAGCAATGCCACCTCGTCCAAATAAACATGTAGCTATGCATATCACACGTTGGAGCAACCGAAACCTCATGCTCGAACATGCAGTTCTTGCTATATATTCACATCATTCACTTTAGCCCTAGCTACGTTCACCACGCCTAACACTTGTAGGCTGTAGCCTAACACTTGTAGGCTGTAGCCTTTGTACGAAACATACAGATCACCTTCACAGAACAAGCTATTGTTTGTTACCTTTGCTCAGCTATGCACTAACCTGAGCATATACAAATCACAGCGGCAGACCAACCACCGTGTTCCAAAATTGTGCTTCGCCAATTGGCTACCCCCCAAAAAATTTGGGAGTGGATTGTCAGAGCATCAGCCGGTGGTCAATGTTCTAGTGCCAACGAGCGAAACACTTTGATCTATCATCGCCTGCCTTTTCATAAAGAGGGTGTAGAGAAGCTCATTCCAGGTATCAGGGACTCCGGGCAAGCACCAGTGGCTGCAATCCTGTCTGTAGCGAGGGACAGGCCCTGAAGGGCTCAAGTATACTGAGAGGTGACCGTCTTTTCGCCGAGCTGTCATCTGAGTCACGTTCAATATGTCTAACCCAAGCAGCTTGGGTCTGATGTTGTTCCCTAGAATGTCGTTCACGGGTTTAAGCAGGTCAGCCCACTGCTCCAGCGATTTGTACGGCGTCACATCTGGAAGAGTTTCCAGGTGACAACTCCCTCCAGTCTTCCGGTCACCACCTCTGCAAATGACATGGATTACCCTAGTTAAACAAACAGTTTGACAGAACATTGGAAAACACACATTGTTCGTGTATTTAAAAGGAAACGCCAGCAATACACATTGATCAATAACGTTGGAGGTCATAGAGCCACCATTCATTTGCATTTTAAGTTGCAAAGAAATTGCACAATTTGTGCTGTTGAGGCACTCCTGTCAATCACACAATGATGGTTTCTTGTTCAAAATCAGACTACTATAAACAACAAAAGAAAAAGGAAAGGGAACTGCATTTGGAGAATTTTTTAATTCAAACAATATAAGATCCAGGAGGTAAGGCTTTTCATTAGCAACTTTTGTGAAAACAGCCGCTGAAAGGTGGATTATATAGTCAACAGAAATGTGTTGGTGAAATGGAACAAACAGCATTTTAAATCAAGAACATGACAAGTGAATCCTGACTCCAAAACTTATTATGTCAGTCAACAGCATCTGATGATATTGCTTGCAACATAAAAAAATCTCTTTAACATTTCCATGTAATGCTTGAGCAAGGAAACAGACAAGGGAAGAGAACTTAGAGGAGTATAGATAAGTGGATCGACATACAGACCTGAAGTGCACAGGAGCATATGTACGGAAGATGACCTGGGTCTTGTTTGCGTTAACTTCTTTGTGAAGCCAATCAAACAATGTTCGTATTGATCTCTGGTAAGCATCACTAACAGTCATCTCCATCTTCACGGCATCTCCTTCTTGGAAATAGGCGCCCCTGGTATAAAACATAGCAGTAAGGTTTGTTTCAAGCATATTATAGAAGACGCAATTATGGTGATCTAAACATTTCATAACAAAAAGAATGAATTAAATATCGTGATGTATCAGTCATACTGATTCGGAAACAGAAAATACACAAAAGCCATAACAAGTTGCTCTAGATATATTAATTTAAAAAGATTAAGGAATCTTAAGGGCTGTTGCTTTAATCTCTAACCACATCTCAACACTTCATGTCTTCAATAAGTTCATGATCCCATCATTTTTTCTCAAATATCCAACAGCAAATCATAGATATACGAATATATGATGAGAGCGTGTATTCTACCAAATAGGAAGTGCTATCACATCATTAGTAGCAGTGCTAAGCACATAATTCTGAAATTGAAAGGTGAATTCTTGAACACTGTTACACAAAAACTTGGAAATATGGAAACAACTATTGCTCTAACAAACTACACATTTACAAACAAGAAAATAATGACAGATAAAGAACTAGCTGACGAGGTAATCACTTCATTAACAACTAATTATTTTCCCTTCAAAAGAAGGTATTCCACTATGATATAAAAAAAAAAGAACACACATACAAGAATCATTTCCTGATGAAAACTGGAAATGTTATAAAGTCATCATAATTTAAATATGTATGCTTACCCTCTGATTGTTTTCTCGTAGTTCCACCAGTGCCCAGTGTTAAAGATCAATACATCAGCATCCCTCCACTTACCACGCTCGGACATCCAATCCATGGCATCCACCCTAATTGTGTACTTAACAATCTCAGGGACTCCAGCTGGTGCACGACCTTGAAGGACTATAAAAGGAGATCTGTAATACTCCACAGTGCAATTGTAGTCTCTAAATTTGAAAATCAAGAAACCCATGTGCTTTGTGATGGGACTTCCATTAACTTCTGAGATGGAGCTCTTGTCAGGAACAGCGGTAGAGAGCATACAAAGTAGAGACTCCCATTGGTTCCTTCCAATTGAATCGCCAACGAATACTACTCTTTTGTTTCGTAGCTTCTCTAGCATACTTTTGGCATCAAATCTAAGAAATCAAAATATTTTTTAAGTCAGAAGCTGGTATTAATTATGCTAGAGCTGCCAAGTGGGATTGTAGAATATTCAGATTGTTCCTAGAACCAAATCCACAAGCATCAGATTGACATGATTTACATGGCCAAAAAAATCAGTAACTTATATAATAGAAAGGAATTGATGGTCAGCTGTTCTTCTTAGACTTCCAAAAAGTCTGAAGTAACCCCGGAGGTTGTGATCTTCTCAACACAGATTAGTATTGCAATTCTTCTTGGAGTAAATCAGTAAAGTTAAACTATATCACAAAATACAATTATTAATGTTTGATCTTTGAATTTCAATACAAGCCATCGCTATGCAGTTTCAGCCGTAAAGGTCCACCACTTATCTGTCATCACTCATCAGTAATGTGTTAAGCATAGGAAACTCTTTGCAGTAGTCACAGCTGCAACTTTCATCCGTATGGTATATAAGCTACACGAACTACGCTTGCCTTCTACACATTTAAATATATATAATTTTCCTAAATGCCACCACCAGCGGTTCAAATCAAATGGCACCAAATAGCACACAATCTGTTATGATTTAGCTATGCTGCAATGATGGTCATACAACGAGTCAGTCAACATGTCTACAATTGGTGCTAGCTACATGCAACTAATACCATCATACCTATTATTAGAATGTGAAAATATAACATAATGCCGATGATCGCGTTAAAGGGTGGTTTCATTTTCAAATATATATTTGGATGTTGTTCATATTGGGGCATCTTTTTCAAAAAGAAAATTAAATGTATTTAAAGATGGAGGTTCACAAAAGTAAAAGAAATCTGCTAATCATAGGACATTCTACAAACTACAATTGAATAATGCTTTCCAGTCTCCACCAAATTTGTTTAACCTTTTTACTACAGTACAGTACATTACACTTCCCGAACACACAGCAATATTCCAGACATAGCTAGCGTTTATGAAGGACTACCAAAGAAGAATCAAGACTAAGTTTCCAATAATCTGAAGGTAACCAGGGTTACGATTTTACAATGCACACCTGCAGATCCACATCTCACCAAACAACCAACCTGGGGAGATGGCAGCGCGACGGCTGCCAGCGCCACTTGGTGTAGGACGCGTCCGGGCGGCCGTTCTCCGAGCAGCGGAACCCGATGTCCAAGAACGGGCAGTCCCTGGACTCGTAGAGCGGGTAGGTGTCGTCCCACACCCACTCCCCGTCGAACAGGTCGCACTCCCCCACCGCCGCACCGGCGCGCGCCCTCCCGCGCGTCTCCGCCCCGGCGGCGGCTGCGCCCGCGATGGAGACCCCGCCGCTCCAGAGCTTCTTGGGCGCCGACAGGGCGGAGCCGACGGCGGCAGAGCAAAAAAGCGACGAGGCGCAGAAGATCAGAACCAGCGCTGCGGCGGCGGCGACCGCCGCGGCGAGGCCCACCATTCCGGCCTTCTCGAGCGGCCTCCTAATGACCCGCCGCGCGAGCCGCTTCGCCGACGGCCCCACCATCGCCACGCGCCTCCCTCGGGAAGAAGCCAAGAAAGGGAACCAAGAACGTGACCCCGCGCCACAAGCAAAGATTTCCTCTCGGCGCCGAGTTCGCCCAGCGTGGGAGCACCGGTCTACTGCCCCGCCATCACCGTCCGCGCGTGGCTGGCATGAAGACTCGTGGAGCGGAGGACGCTGCGGTTATCTGCCTCCTCCTGCTTCCTCGCCATGGTTTCAACTGGTACTCGCTGCAATGCCGTCGGTCTGTACGCCGCTGCGGTTGCGGTGTTAGTGTGCTGCGGTTTGGGCGTGCAAAGAGGGGAAGGTAGAAGTGGAGGGGAGGGGGAGCGTTGGGACTTGGAGCCTACAAATTCGGCCGTGCCGGCAAGGCTAGGTAGGCGTACAGCGGTACAGGTCTTGGGGGGGGGTGGGGGGGGAGAGTTTTCAGAATTTGAAACACTTTAAAATTCAGATTTCGACACTCCTACAATCGCCATACACACAGACGGTCCCATATGTCATCCAAATAAGCCGAAAGGCCTGCGAATTGAGTGTCAAATTCTGAAATTACACGTGGGGGGGGGGGGGAGCTAAAGAGGGCTTGAATCAAAATTATTTAGATTGCTATAAGTTTAAAGTTAAAATAAATCTATTTTAAGATAAAATGTTAATAAGGCTCGGTTCGAACTCGAATTTGAAATAACCGCTTAAACGATAAATAAAATGATTTTATGTCGAATTGTATCGATTTTGAAAGAAACTCGATGGCTAGCCTATATGAGCTGCTAATCTTTTGTATTGTTTTGTTTATTTCATCCATCTAAAAAATATATAGGGCTTATTTTTCTTTAAATGATTTTACCTATAAATATAGGGTATATTTAATCTATGATGTAAAATTAGGGTAATACTCACGTGCATGTATTGAATATAATGATGAGATTTGGTACTTTAAGGTAATCTAATCATTTTTCAATACCTATTTGATCTATATACCAAAAAATCCACTATAAATTGGGGCATGTAGTTGTTATTCTTAATGCATTACTAGTTTAAGTGTACTCCTGCTAGATTGCCCGTCTTGCCATCAAGTTATAATAATGGTGGTGATTAGTGCGGGGAGGAAAAGAATTGAGTTATAGGAAGATGATGAGGAGGGTCCTAACGGAAAGGAAGTTTGTTTGTTCGTTTGTACTTGTACGCAAAGCAAGGTGGTCTCTAAGCTTATCCTTTCCCATCACAAATAGTTATTTTCATATATAACTTTAATTATTAATATCCTTTTAAATATTTAAATTAGATACATGAAAATCATATGTGTAGATATTTTGAAAAGCACTTGTATAATATTATAATTTTATTGAGTTTTATAAATATATTTTAATAGAAATTAGCGGTGAAAGCGATGTTTTAAAATTATATCGATGTCTAAAGTGATAACTATTTATAATCGGAGTGAGTACAATTTTTTCAATGCAACGCGGTCTAGTAGAGCAACACAAAAGATGCTCGTGAGATGTATGAGTGGCAAGGTTCACAAAACCGTCAAAACCGCAGTTTTCGATCGTATCAAGCTGACTCGACAGCTAAAATCGATCGACAAACTAGTTAAATTCAAAAAATTCAAAAAAAATATATGACAAAAAACATCTCGTTTTTTGGTGAAGCCGACCGGTTTTCAGTCAAAATCGAGCAGTTTTCTGTCAAAATCGTCTGGCAGTGCCGCATGGGTTAGCACCCACTAATTGGCTGATTGATTTTCAGTCAAAATAGGTCGGTTTTCGGTCAAAATTGGTTGGCTTTTACATTTTAAAAAGATTCAAAAAATTGAATCTTTAACCCTTCGATTTATGGTGATTTTTTATTTTTGAATTTCATTTTTTGCGTGATTTTTTTGGTATCGATATTGTTAACCCGGATGAGTGGCCTTTGACCAATAATCGTGGTAGTACTTTTCACTCCTTTAATGCTGCTCTTTGGGAGTTATCAAGAGCTAAGCACTGCTCTTAAATGGACAAACCAAGAAAAAACATTTGAAGAAGATTAGAAGGTGATGAAGCGGAAGGTTGTCATACAATCTGTTTATGTGTCTTGAATTAGTTAATATACTCGGTGATCAAGAAAAATTCACTGAAGAAATTATGAAATAACTTAGAAGAATTGTATATTGCAAAATCACTGACAAACTAGCAGGTGTTGAAGCGATAACTATATATATTGCATATGGAGGAAGGTACACAGTTCATTAACCATCTCAATGTCTTCAATAATCTTATTACACAACTAACTAGTGTGGATGATAAAATTAAGGAGAACATGAGGTCGTCGTATTGGTATCATCTCTAACACCGTATTAAGAGCAATTAGTGATAAATATTCTGATAAAAAAAATCACTCTTTAACTTCAACAAAAGCAGTTGCATATCTGTTAGTGATGGAGTCATCGAAAAAGGCATCAGAATCTTCATTCTTTGATGATCAAGCATTGATTGTAGTAGGTGTTGCAGGTAGAAGCAAATATCGCAGAAAGAAGAACGGCAATAGCAAGAGCACACGTACATGCTATCAATATGACAAGGAATGTCATATGATAAATGATTATCCGAGTTTGAAGCAAATGACAAGTGCATGCTCAATTATGGTAGCACAAGATGATTCGAACATACTTGTCGCCAATCAATTAGGTATTTTGCATAGATGGAAATTAGATTCAGATTGTTGCTTCCACATATGTGTTGGCAAGGGAGATATTTAACAAAAGATTTATACATCCAGTGTTTGAAACTGTTCACTTAGCGGATTGCTAGGAGTATGTAATTACTGAGATGAAACAGTTACATTGAAGATGTATGATAGAGCATATCACACATTAGTGATAGTTCAATTTGTTCCTGGCTTACAAAAGAATCTAATATCTATAAGGTTGCTTAAACTCGAAAGTTGTGAGGTATATCACTTCGAGGTGGAATCATGCGAATTACTTACAAAGAGCAAGTAATTATGAAGAGCATCTGGAGCACTGAAAAATATCGATTGATGAGTAAACCTAAATGAATGGCAACCAATTGGAGGTTTGATAAAAACATGATTAGGAGAAAGAAACAATCCGATGACACTAAAGGTTTGAGAGAATTGCGAGAGAGCAACAATCCCTTGTAAACTTTTGAGATTATGATTAAAGATTTTTGCGATTGGCTTCATTAAATATTTTCTCCCTGGTTGTGATTGATTTAACATCATTGTTTTGGTTTTCTACATGAGATTCATCTTCTTAGTTCCTAAGGTCGTACACGCTATCTCATAAAACAAGATGCGCACCATCTACGTTGCCATAGTTGCTCTTCCGTCGCTCCACCATCATGGCCACATCTCGTGCCCCAACCCTGCCGGCAGCCACTCAATACGAGGCCATTCTCTAGCAAGGGAGCGAGTTTTAAGGGGCAGTTCGGTTCATAGCCAAACATTGCCACAATTTGCCACACATCGAGTTATGCACGTTTGATTGAGTTAGAAATCCATTTGGTTCATAGCCACATTTGTGATAAGATTCTTTCTTGTCATCCAGATCCCACATGGCATTGACTTAAAAAAGTGTGGCAAACTTTATTTCACTAGC
Organism: Rhipidocladum racemiflorum; assembly: GCA_036346355.1. Lineage (NCBI taxonomy): Eukaryota > Viridiplantae > Streptophyta > Magnoliopsida > Poales > Poaceae > Rhipidocladum > Rhipidocladum racemiflorum. The sequence continues at coordinate 60,717,727 of CM070591.1, forward strand.
CAAAGTGTGGCTTCAATTTTGATGACACCTTAGGCAAGTTTGACAAAAAAAAACTATGATAAAACATAACAATCTTAATATATAAACCAAACAGACCCTAAGTCTTCCTAGCGAGCCATCGAGCCATTCCCCCGTCACCTTCTTCATCAACACGAGAGCACGTACGTGTCGCCATCACCCATGTGTTTGTTCGAAACATGCGCAATATTTGTATTCCAGATTTTATACTGAGGCAAATATAACAAAAGACTAGAGATGCAAAAAATAGTAGGTAACACATTGTACTTCAGAATAGCAGGTAATGACTTACAGCTGGGCTTGCTGAAGAGTAGGAAGCAGTGCAGCTCAGACGCAGTCGTAGAAGTAGTCGACGGCGTGGAAGAAGAAAGCGGTTGCGCTGAAGCGCTGCCCAGAAACCTTATTGCCGCCCCATACAGATGAACATTATGGCAATGGCTCGGAGATACCGCTCACCCTCCTTAATGGTGCACGCCGAGGAGGAAGACCGGTGAGGTTTAACAACTCAACACAACAGTATAGCTTATGCAGAGAGGAGCAGGAAGATTGGAAGAATTCAGCGTGTCTGCCCTGGTGAAAGGATCGAGTTGGCCTAGAGGGGGGGTGAATAAGCAACTTTTTAAATTTAACTGAAAGTGCATCTAGGCCCCTCAAATTGTTTTGGTGATTAATGATGACACAATTAAAGAGATCTAATGTTTTATCCAAGAATACTGCAGATATCGAGATCATATCGAGCTTGAAATGACATTGGACGCCCCTATGACTACCTAAAAGCAAAAGGACGGCATCAAGACCAAAGTTGTAACCTTTTATTTATTTGTGTCTTAAGGATAGCCGTACTATTAAGAGGGTATGACGAGAAATCGACTTTAGGATGTGCATGTGCTCAACATCAAATACTGCATCTCAAATTAGCACTCCTTCATTTGGTTTTGAAAAGTTTCAAATTGAAACCGAACTGGGTAACCCGGAGTATCCGGACATTCAATCCGGAGTCTCCGGATTCAATCCGGAGTATCCGGACATTATGTCCGGAGTCTCCGGGTTGGACCTCTCGGTTGCTTTTGGTTCCAGCTGGTCCGGAGTATCCGAACATTTGGTCCGGAGTCTCCGGATAACCCGGAGTCTCCGGGTTATTTGTCCGGACACTCCGGCCTGTTCAAAAACGGGAGTAACGGCTAGTTTTCAAAAAGGGTATTTAAAGCCTCCACTCCACTCCAACGGCTAGGATCTCTATTGAGCTCATTCATAGCAGCATTCAAGTCATTCCTAACCATCTCTAAGCATTCAATAGAGCCCCCACTTCCTCCCACCAATTAATTTGGTTGTTGATCCTTTTGGTGAGGAGAGGAAGAAGCAAAGTGCTAAGTGCATTCATTTCATCTTGTTGAGCACTAGTTCATCCTCCAAGCGATTCTTCGTGGTGCTATTTCTCTTGGAGGTTGAAGGTCTCCTAGACGGCTAGGAGTCACCGGGAGCTACCGACGCATGTGGTGAGCCCCGGTCGTTTGTGAAGGCTAGTCTCGCCTCCGAAAGGAAAGAGACAAGAAGTGAAGCCGGCGAGTGCATTTGTGCAACACCGGGAGGAAAGCGGGTTGAAAGAGACCCCGGCTCAAGTGTGTAACACCCTACAAATCTAAACTGTCGTACAAGAAAATTTCGACAGCATCTCCCCTAAAATTAGGACAAAACTGAAGCGACAACAAGATTCATAATAAACATTACAAACAGGAATAACATAAAAGCATCAATACTAGAGATAACAAGTCTAAATCAACCAGAAAACAAACATAAACGTAAAACAGCTCCAAAGAGAACATCAACAGGTCTATGATTAATAAAGTTTCAGCAATCTAATGAATTATTAAATGCACTAGTCCATGTGATTCGTGATGACCCCGGAGGGTTGATTGTGCTACTAAGCCCACCCTTCAAGCTTACGACTCGCGAGAACTACCTGAAAACAACAAAATAACAAGGGGTGAGATTGGGTAATCTCAAAGCGGTAACAACTTCTAACAAATAACACAGCCACAGAAAAACTAGCATACCAAATTCCTCATGTCCAATACCACATTACAGAGTCCACACAACCTCAAGAGAATGCATATGATTGTGCACATGCTTATGCCATGATCCTCCTCACCGTGCCCTTTCTCAGGAACACACGGTGTTGTCTTGACGGCTTGATCGCGCCGGGCGTCGACAAACTTCCAATGCATGATTATGCAGTTAATGCTTCATGCATAAATACATTCATAACTTCCCACTCTGAATTCACATGCTTGCCACACAACCTCAGTAGAATGCATATGATTGTGCACATGCTTATGCCATGATCCTCCTTACCGTGCCCTTTCTCAAGAACACACGGTGTTGTATGCATTTGCCACAAGACGCTGGCGTCGACAAACTTCCAATGCATGATTATGCAGTTAATGCTTCATGCATAAATACATTCATAACTTCCCACTCTGAATTCACATGCTTGCATACCATCAAATAACATGGATAAAATGCGAACATCATTAGGATAGAATATCTCAACAATTCATCTTGCAGACAACATCTTTCTTCATTCTTACTCATGATTCAAAAGCCAAACAACCACATCACAATGCAGGATAGGATATTGCAATCTCATAAACAAGTAGTTAAACCATGTAGGTGTGCTGCAATTAAGGTTTATATTGAAGACTAAACAAATAGCGAAGTTATAGTTTAGCAAGACCGCTACTTCCACTTGCCTTTACCAACGTGGATGACGAACCTAGTTGCGTCCAGAAGGGGCACCACCTGAACAAGCATTCTTTCAGTATATAATAACATCACAATTGATCACACAATTCAAACACGCGTTTCCTACAACCCGTTCCCCTTTTAAAACACCGAAACCCCGATCTGTTCGGATCAAACAGCAGCACCCTCTCTTCACAATTTCGTATCTTTTTTTATACAGATCATAAAAATATAAAAAAATTACAGGAGCTAGATATTGACGGGATCTACAACTTTCATGAAGATCATAAATTTCAATTCCATTGTTAATTATGCCTAAACAGACGTACAACACAGTAGACGAAATCTGTTTCCAGATTCTGTTCGTCAAATTACAACAGCTGTAACTCTCAGACCATCGTCAAAAAAATTCTGAAAAAATTACAGAAGATAGATCTCGACGTTATCTACAACTTTCTAGTTATAGGTTTTGGCAGGAAAAATCGTCTAGGTCACGTAAAACGTGAAACAATCCGCGCTGCACAATCTCCCCTTCCAAAAACAGCACCACGTGAACATCTATCCTTTTCCCCATCAAGATCCATCCAAACCACTCACCACCAGATATAATACACTCCTAATCCCTAGGTAGAGCAGGGGTAAAAGATTGGGAATTTTACCTTGAGTTCCCCCTTGTGAACCCACGAAGAACACGCGACGATCCCCGGAGCGGAAATCTGTTCGTCCTCCTCGCCTCCACGGATCCTCTTCTCGTTTTCTCCTTCGCGTTTCGCGGTGGATCTTGAGCCACCACGCAAGGGGAGGAAGAGGTGGAGTGGGGCGGCTGCTAGGGGGAGAAAGGGAGGCACCTTAGGGTTTGGGGGAGGGGGGTGCCACTTAAAGGGGGGAGGTGGGCCGGCCCACCAAGGCATGGGGAGGAGAGGGAAAAGGAATTCCCAGCCAGGCCCAGTTGCCTCAACCCAGTGGAAACTAGCCCAAAACTCAAATTTTTAATATTAAATTGCCGATATTCTTCAATTATTTCATTCCCGACAAAACCCTCTTTCTTTCCGAACAACCAAGAAAGAAAACCCTAGGATCGCTCTCAAATTCTAGGGCATCACAATCTCCCCACCTTAAAAGGATTAGTCCCGAATCAAAGACACCAAAAACAACAACAAAGTCCCCAAGGGACAAAAGACTTCTTTGCAACACAAAACATTCACACAAAGACTCAAACCGGAATAAACGACAAGCGAGTTCTCAAAACCAACACTAGCGAGAAAATGTTGATTTAGCTCAACAGAGTGCAACCTCTCACGGTTCCACTTTCACTTCAATTCCCAAATAGACCATGAAAGAAAACGGTCTCGCACTCCTTATTCCAACCACTCTCCAGAAGAAAACGGTACCAGTCTCTAGAACCCTCTTCATCTCCCACACACAAACGTGTTTTCACACCACAACCCCTCTACTGTGGTTTGCCGTATTCAAGACGACAACAAATCAGGTGAGGCATACACTCCAAGACCACCAGCTATTTGAACAAACGAGGTTAGAACCTTTTAAAAAAATTGATCTTCAACAAAAAACCAATACCCAACACTACCACCAAAAGGAAAGGCCTACTTTACAACCAGGGTCCTTAATCCCGCAAGAGAAAGTAACAACCGAACAAAATCGCGATGGTTGACACAACCTTGCTCAACCTCAGCGACAGAAAGGTCCAATACACTCTGAAAAGGAAAAACAATTACTAGCAACCACCAAGTGGTCCACTAATAATTTAAACAGCCCCACCTAGGTACACATCAATGACCCAATTCTCCAAGAAGGTCTGGATTGAGTCATACACAACCTTCCTTTACTCTTCACTTTTAAACTACTTACGATCAAATGACTCCACACTAGTTTTCCCTTGTAAGAAGGTTTCGCCTTCACATTCTTCCACCCAAGGACCAGGGCAAGGAGTACAATCCTTGAATATACTCAACCATAACATAAACATTCATTTTCTTACCCCCAAGCTTGAACGTAAAAGAAATCTTAATTCTCACTAACACAACGAACGACATTCACCACCTTTAAACCAAAAGGCTGAAATTCACATACACGGGAACTCAACTTGGAAGAGGAACTCCATAGAACCAAAAACACCAAAAAAAAAATTCTTCGGGGAGAAGCTCTATTCAAAAGAGAAACACCGCGAAAGTCTTCTGCAAATGCATTTCACTTTTACCAAAACAAATCATCTCACTTTTATTCAAGGCCAAGCAATTCAGAAAAAAGAAACCGATCAAGGAATTAAATGCTTCCACACAACCACCATCTCTTTTCCCTTAAAAGGAACCAAACTCACTTCCCAACAGAAAAAATTGTTTCAACCACGAATATCATTCATGTCACAACCAGAAGAATCGTCTCTTAAACGAAAACTATCAAACACCTCACACCACACCACAACTCTAGCCCAAAAATAGAAATACAAATATTTCCATATCATGAAGTTCCGAAACTTACATTGGATTAGCTACTTCTTTTAATCAACAATGCAACCGATAACTCGACCTTGAAAACTATGGACATAGTCAAAGCATACATCCTTGAGCATAAATTTCGCATTCATAACTTAAGCTAGTTTGCTTATCAAAGACGAATGAATGACGATATTTAATAGAATAACATTCCAAAATCTCCACAAATTACTTCAAGGTTAATCATTCTTTTGTCCTTGTTTTAAGCCTCGAAATTAACACACATTTGTCAGAATCATTCTAAGTTTAGGGAAACTCTGAAACACAAAGACAAAGAATACTTTGACCGAAAGTATTCAACCCAAAATAGCAACCAACCAAACCAGTCCAAAAGGTTTTAGACATAGGCTCAGGATGAAAGCCACCATATCTAGTATTCCACTATACTTACCATTTAAGCATTCAATATACACTATTTTCTCATCGAGAAGCCTCAATAATTCACCCAAAAGCTACATAACCAATTCTTTCTCTAGTTACCTTTCCCAACATTTATAAATACAGTTTATGATGATTAACAAAACGTCTTCCATTCTATACTACCTCATCATGATCCCCACAGACCAACACATCATATAACAATGTATTCTATATTTCAAACATAGTACTTCAACAGATACTTAAGCATGATCAACGTATCAATTTTATACCATCCATACATCAACATCTTGACAATTAAAACTTCTTCAATCAATAAAATGATTTCAACCAATAAGTATTATCTCTACAAGATAAAATTCGTAAACAGGATTCTAAGACATGCATTCATTAAGGTTAAAACCTTGCATCATGATTGTTATCCAATGTTCATCCCATCACAACATGTACTCGACATAATTCCACAGTTTTACACTTTTCTCTATTGGATCAATGGTTTCCAACAATTAACAACCCTACCAAGTCATCAATAACAACAAATGGGCATAAACATCAACCAACAACATTACTTTTGGCTACCCTATACAAAGGTGATAACAAAATTACCACCACACAACATACTCCAACTATTTAAAATAGATTGAAAACTAGCATTAACACTGCCCTTAACAACATCATTAACAATAAGTCTTATGTCTTCTCAATTGATATCAATACTAGCATTGTAAAGACACAACTGCATACTTCCAAATATACTAGTAGGTTGCAACAACGTAAATAGCAATTCTAATCAACTTCCAAATTAAAGTCGCTAGTCAACACGATTAAATTTTCTCTATTAATCCGTTAGATTAGAACATCTTTAAACAACCAAAGAAAGTTTCTTTAACAATAACATAGTCTACCTCATCTTAATGTTCTAACCATGCATCAGGGTTTAAAACCTTAAACATTATCGGGGGTCATAAGCACTTTTAAAGCAAAGCAACAGATTATAAGCATGTACATTAACACATTTAATCATCCCCACTATGGGGTACTCTACATCACTAGAGGTTCATTTAATCTTAAGCTAAAGGTAACAATTACACTTAATTGATTCAACTCGCAAATTAACTAAGGAGTACATCATTTCTATAAACCACATTGTTACATACTACATAACATGCTAAACAACAATTTTCACTTTTAACAAGTAATTTCAGTCAAACGAATACTTACTTTATTTGCAGCATTTTTCTTTTAATACTCAACCAAAACTCACAAAGAAGCTTGACTCTCAAATTTGCAATAGGACATGACTCCAAAACACATTTCAATCTTAAAGACTCCCACAGGAGGGAACCAAGCGATCAAGTAAACCTTTAGGAACAAAGGCACAAAACATAAATCGACACAACTTAACTTTTTACACACGCTTCAATAACTTCTTTTAAACTCAGAGCAAGACACACAAGAACCAAAAATTAAACCTTTCTTTGCAAGGCAACCAACTAAACAGGTGTCAAGGTCAAAAGGCGACCAAAGACGCGCAACACAAAACTCTCCTTCTTTGTCTTCACCCAAAGAAGACAAAACCAAGAAACACCGAAGGCACACTCCGCGAAAATCCAAATTCCAAACACTTTTCTTCTGATTTCAATCAACTAAAACCAAGAGAACCAACCAAGACCGACCGTCAGAACGATAAAGAACATCCGAAGGAATCTACCACCAATCTCTTCTATTTGACTCCAGTCAACTACCCGATCCACGACAGAAAGGGTAAGCACTACTCCTACAGGGGTTAATAATTCTTCGGTGATGACGGTAACCGGCCACACCGTCAAACCACACCCTTACTATGAACAAAAAGAGGTGACCGAAAACCTTTTGGCACCACAACCCCACTTCATCACAAATGAAGCAACTCAATCAAATCCATCATAAATATAGCATTATACCTCATCAAAAGTAGCATTCAACATCAAAGCTTAGATACAATATTTAAACGGAAAGCAACGGTACCCACACCCTTTCCTACTGTGCATCCATGTGTGTCAAATTTTAAATTAGTTATTCCACTAACACAAATTTTAATGTTGCTATCCTATGGCAAAATTTTTTTTTAAGTATAACCTAAGCCATGTTTCTAAGTTATCCCAAATCACATTTTAGTTGAACCTATGGTATTTCACTAAGTTCATACACCACGGACCTGAAGCCCGCTCTGATACCAACTGTAACACCCTACAAATCTAAACTGTCGTACAAGAAAATTTCGACAGCATCTCCCCTAAAATTAGGACAAAACTGAAGCGACAACAAGATTCATAATAAACATTACAAACAGGAATAACATAAAAGCATCAATACTAGAGATAACAAGTCTAAATCAACCAGAAAACAAACATAAACGTAAAACAGCTCCAAAGAGGACATCAACAGGTCTATGATTAATAAAGTTTCAGCAAGCTAATGAATTATTAAATGCACTAGTCCATGTGATTCGTGATGACCCGGAGGGTTGATTGTGCTACTAAGCCCACCCTTCAAGCTTACGACTCGCGAGAACTACACGAAAACAACAAAATAACAAGGGGTGAGATTGGGTAATCTCCAAAGCGGAACAACTTCTAACAAATAACACAGCCACAGTAAAACTAGCATACCAAATTCCTCATGTCCAATACCACATTACAGAGTCCACACAACCTCAGTAGAATGCATATGATTGTGCACATGCTTATGCCATGATCCTCCTCACCGTGCCCTTTCTCAGGAACACACGGTGTTGTCTGCGTCTTGATCGCGCAAGACGCTAAGCGTCGACAAACTTCCAATGCATGATTATGCGCTTAATGCTTCATGCATAAATACATTCATAACTTCCCACTCTGAATTCACATGCTTGCCACACAACCTCAGTAGAATGCATATGATTGTGCACATGCTTATGCCATGATCCTCCTTACCGTGCCCTTTCTCAAGAACACACGGTGTTGTACCGGTACGGTCGCGCACGCTGGCGTCGACAAACTTCCAATGCATGATTATGCAGTTAATGCTTCATGCATAAATACATTCATAACTTCCCACTCTGAATTCACATGCTTGCATACCATCAAATAACATGGATAAAATGCGAACATCATTAGGATAGAATATCTCAACAATTCATCTTGCAGACAACATCTTTCTTCATTCTTACTCATGATTCAAAAGCCAAACAACCACATCACAATGCAGGATAGGATATTGCAATCTCATAAACAAGTAGTTAAACCATGTAGGTGTGCTGCAATTAAGGTTTATATTGAAGACGAAACAAATAGCGAGTTATAGTTTAGCAAGACCGCTACTTCCACTTGCCTTTACCAACGTGGATGACGAACCTAGTTGCGTCCAGAAGGGGCACCACCTGAACAAGCATTCTTTCAGTATATAATAACATCACAATTGATCACACAATTCAAACACGCGTTTCCTACAACCCGTTCCCCTTTTAAAACACCGAAACCCCGATCTGTCCGGATCAAACAGCAGCACCCTCTCTTCACAATTTCGTATCTTTTTTTATACAGATCATAAAAATATAAAAAAATTACAGGAGCTAGATATTGACGGGATCTACAACTTTCATGAAGATCATAAATTTCAATTCCATTGTTAATTATGCCTAAACAGACGTACAACACAGTAGACGAAATCTGTTTCCAGATTCTGTTCGTCAAATTACAACAGCTGTAACTCTCAGACCATCGTCAAAAAAATTCTGAAAAAATTACAGAAGATAGATCTCGACGTTATCTACAACTTTCTAGTTATAGGTTTTGGCAGGAAAAATCGTCTAGGTCACGTAAAACGTGAAACAATCTGCGCTGCACAATCTCCCCTTCCAAAAACAGCACCACGTGAACATCTATCCTTTTCCCCATCAAGATCCATCCAAACCACTCACCACCAGATATAATACACTCCTAATCCCTAGGTAGAGCAGGGGTAAAAGATTGGGAATTTTACCTTGAGTTCCCCCTTGTGAACCCACGAAGAACACGCGACGATCCCCGGAGCGGAAATCTGTTCGTCCTCCTCGCCTCCACGGATCCTCTTCTCGTTTTCTCCTTCGCGTTTCGCGGTGGATCTTGAGCCACCACGCAAGGGGAGGAAGAGGTGGAGTGGGGCGGCTGCTAGGGGGAGAAAGGGAGGCGCCTTAGGGTTTGGGGGGAGGGGGGGTGCCACTTAAAGGGGGAGGTGGGCCGGCCCACCAAGGCATGGGGAGGAGAGGGGGAAAAAGGAATTCCCAGCCCAGGCCCAGGTTGCCTCAACCCAGCGGAAACTAGCCCAAAACTCAAATTTTTAATATTAAATTGCCGCATATTCTTCAATTATTTCATTCCCCGACAAAACCCTCTTTCTTTCCGGAACAACCAAGAAAGAAAACCCTAGGATCGCTCTCAAATTCTAGGGCATCACAAAGTGTGACCGAGCCACCTCAACGGAGACGTAGGATTCCCTTCAAGAATCCGAACTTCGGTGAAAAATTGCGTCTCTCGCTCTCTCTTTTACTTCCTAGTCTTGCTTACTTGGATTTGAATTTGTTTAGTTAGATCTAGCTCTTTGTGTAGCTCTAATTCAAATCCTATCTAGCAATTGTTCTAGGTTGTTTTTGCATTCTATTTCTAGTAGTTTATTGCGCCTGCTAGAGTAGCCTTTATTGCGTTCCCGAGCCGCTAACGGAGAGTGGGACTTTAGGCCGGACACTCGGATAAGCCGAGTATCGGACCAAAACCGGAGACTCTGGATTGACCAGCTCGGCCGATTTTATTCATTGTGTAAATTTTAATCCGCCTATTCACCCCTCTCGGCGACATCGTTGGTCCTTTCAATTTGGTATCAGAGCCAAATCTCCTTGACTTTGGCTTAACCGCTTGGAGAATCAAAGATGTCTGACATAGAGAAGGTTACCGAAACCCATGGCCAAGAGAAAGCCTCGGGTTCCGGTATAGGGGTTGCAATTCCTCTAGATTATTTCTCTTTTGGAGTCTCAAACTCCTCATCCTATGTCTCCGTCTCGTCCGGTCGAGCGCCTCACTTCGATGGCACTCGATATGCGGCATGGAAACATAAGATGAAGATGCATTTGAGATCACTTCATCCGTGTATTTGGAAGATTGTTGAAACAGGTTTCAAGCCCGCAAACCCCAACAATCTCACCTCCGAAGAAGACAAAGCTCAACACTTCAACGACTTGGCCGTCAATGCCTTGTTCAATGCTTTGAGCGACTCCGAGTTCAACCGGGTCGATGGCCTTGACAATGCCAAGGATATTTGGGAAAGGTTAATGGACACTCATGAAGGAGTGTCAAGTGTCCGTGAATCAAAGATAGAGCTCATCATTGGAGAATTGAGCCGATTCACTCTAGAAGAAGGAGAAACTTACACAAAGATGTTTGATCGCTTGATGTTGCTAGTAAATCAAGCAAAAGGACTTGGAAGCACCGAGCTCACCGACAAAGCCATTGTCAAGATCATCCTCCGGGTGATCACTCCCACCAACCGCAATCTTGTGCAACTCATCCGCGACCGGCCAAACTTCGACACCCTCACTCCTCATGATGTGATTGGCCGGTTGATGACGGATGAGATGATGGTGAAGGAAGCGGAAGTGGTGGAGGAGCTCAAGTCCGGCAAGAAGAAGGGCATCGCCTTGAAGGCCGTCAAGGTGATGCAAGAAGCCGAAGAGAGCTCAAGCGATGAAGAAGAGTCGAGCGGCCCCTTGACAAATGAAGATATGGCCTTGCTCGTTAGGAGATTCAACAAGTTCTTGAAGAAGAAGGGCTACAAGCCGGGTAGTCACTCCAAGAGCTATGGCAACAAGTCAAGAGGGCGTCACTCCTCAAGAAAGTGCTATGAGTGTGGGGAACCCGGTCATTTCATTGCCGAGTGCCCACACAAAGAGAAGAAGGAAGAAAAGCCCTACAAGAAAGACAAGTTCAAGAAGAAGGACAAGAGCAAGAAGTACAAGGGCAAGGGTCATGCATACATTGGCAAGGAATGGAACTCCGACTCCGACTCTGAGTCCGAGTCCGAGTCCAACTCCGACAATGAAGGAGGACTTGCCACCGTCGCCATCTACTCCACCAACAAAGTCGAAGAGTCTCTTCGACAACTTGAGCGACGGAGATGAAGATGCTCCAATGTGCCTTATGGCAAAGGGGCACAAGGTATCATCTAAGAGCTCCACTCTTTCTATTGTTGATTATGGCTTAGATGATTGTGATGATGCTAGTGATGATGAGGAAGTAGCATTTAAGTCTATGAATGATCTTGATATTGAAAAATTAGACTTGCTACTTAAAGATATTGAAAAATTGGAGGAAGTAGTTGAACAAAAGGAGGCTATTCTTGAGGCTCAAGAGGATCTCCTTATTTTTGAAAAGGAGAAGAACATTGAGCTAGAGAAGAGCCTAGCTTTTGAAAGAAAAAAGAATGAGGATTTGGTCAAAAGTTCAAATTTGACCAAAAGTGAAGCAATTAGTCTTGAGATCACCAATGCTTCACTCTTAGAGCAACTTGCAAAAGCAAAGGATGCTTGCAAGGCTCTTGAAGTGAAGCTTGTTGATCTCTCGAATAAAGCTTCTACCTCAATCAACAACTCCAATATTTCATTACCCTCGACGAGCATCGGTTGTGCTAGATGCTTTAATGTTGATGTTGCTACTTGTGCTACTAACCGTGAGACTTTGAAAGTCTTAGCTCATGAAAATGAGAAGCTTAAGGTGATGCTTGAAGATGGACTTCAAAAGTCCTACAAGGCAAGCAAGGGTTTAGAGGAGTATCTCAGTAGCGCCAAGGTCATCCTAAGAGGCAAGGGCTTGGGTATGTTCCGCTAAAGGGCAAAAAGGGCAACATTGTTGTTGCTCTTTTAAGCAAGCCCATTCACTTTGTAAAAGGCGAAGGAACATCCAAGCACAAAGCTCACTCCGAGTTCTTTGCTTCTTATGTGCTTAAAAAGACTAACCTCGGTCGTGTAGTTGCTTATCATGTTGGGCGTAAGCGAAGAATGCTCCTTGTGTTCGTTCTATTTGGGTCCCTAAATCGCTTGTCACTAATGTGCGTGGACCTAACCAAGTTTGGGTACCAAAGAGCAAAACTAAATGTCATTTTGTAGGCCTATATCTCGGTGGAACAAGTTGGATTTTGGATAGCGGATGTACGCACCACATGACCGGAGAAAAGGCAATGTTCGCTCAATTGGACGCAAATGGATCAAATAGTGAAAGCATTGTCTTTGGAGACAATGGAAAAGGAGAAGTAATTGGATTGGGTAAAATTCCTATCTCAAGCAATTTTCAATTAAATAATGTTTTGCTTATTGAGTCATTAAGCTACAATTTATTGTCCGTTGCACAATTATGTGAAGCGGGCTATAATTGTTTGTTTAATGAAAAGGGTGTGGATGTCATTAAGAGGCTTGATGGTTCAATAGCCTTTAAAGGACGTTTGAAGGGTAAGCTCTATCTCGTAGACTTCAATACGGATAGACTTAATCTTGAAACGTGCTTAATGGCTAAATCTAGCATGGGTTGGCTTTGGCATCGCTGTTAGCCCATGTTGGTATGAGGAATCTTCACAAACTCGTTAAAGGCAACCACATTCTCGGACTAACCAACATTGTCTTCGAGAAAGATAGGATTTGTAGCGCTTGTCAAGCCGGCAAGCAAGTTGGTGCCTTCCATCCCGCCAAGAATGTAATGACGACCACAAGACCGTTGGAAATGCTCCACATGGATCTATTCGGTCCCGTAGCTTACATAAGCATCGGGGGAAGTAAGTATGGTCTAGTAATTGTTGATGATTTTTCTCGATTCACTTGGGTGTTCTTTTTGCATGACAAAGGTGAAGTCCAAGTGACTTTGAAAAAATTCATGAGAAGAGCTCAAAACGAATTTGAAGTGAAGATTAAAAGAATTCGAAGCGACAACGGCACCGAGTTCAAGAACATTGGTGTGGAGGAGTTTCTCGATGAAGAAGGAATCAAGCACGAATTCTCGGCTCCCTATTCTCCTCAACAAAATGGGGTGGCCGAGAGGAAGAATCGAACACTCATCGAGATGGCGCGAACGATGATTGACGAGTACAAGGTTTCCGATAGCTTTTGGGCGGAAGCCATCAATACCGCATGCCACAGCACCAACCGCCTCTACCTCCACAAGATCTTGAAGAAGACGGCGTACGAGTTGCTCACCGGGAAGAAACCAAATGTCTCCTACTTTCGAGTCTTTGGGAGCAAATGCTATATCCTTAACAAAAGGCTAAGTCCTCTAAATTCGCTCCTAAAGTAGATGAAGGTTTCTTACTTGGTTATGGAACTAATGCTTACGATACATCGAAGTTTTCAACAATCCCACCGGTGTCGTTGAAATCTCGCGTGACGTGACTTTTGATGAAACTAATGGTTCTCAAGTAGAACAAGTTGATCGTGTTGTGATTGACAGGGAAGAACCTCCTTGTGAAGCTATCAAGAAAATGGCAATCGGGGAGGTAAGACCTCAAAATTCGGAAACTCACCCGAGCTCCCCAACCCGGAGTCTCCGGACTGAAACCCGGAGTGTCCGGACTAGTCCGAGTCTCGGGTCCAATACCGAGTCTCGGATGGGGATGACTCAGCGATATTCCTCCTCGTCCAAGCACGCTCAAGATGGTTCAAATGCCACTCAAGATGATGATGGCCCTATTCAAGCCTTGGACTCAACCGTACCTCATCCGAGAGTTCATCAAAGCATTCAAAGAGATCATCCAAAGAGACAACATACTTGGAGACATCAACAAGGGAGTATCCACTGATCTCGAGTTGCAAATTTTTGTGAATTTTACTCGCTCGTTTCCTCTCTTGAACCTCTTAAAGTAGATGAAGCGCTTGAAGATCCAGATTGGGTGATGGCTATGCAAAAGGAATCGAACAACTTCAAGCGCAATCAAGTGGGGAGCTTGTCAAAAGACCCAAGCAAAACGTCATCGGCACTAAGTGGGTCTTCCAAACAAGCAAGATGAAAGCGGGATTGTGACAAGGAACAAAGCTCGTTTGGTTGCTCAAGGGTACACTCAAATCGAAGGTTTGGATTTCGATGAAACATATGCTCCAAAGTAGCTAGGCTTGAATCTATTAGAATATTACTTGCCTTTGCTACTCACCATGATTTCAAGTTGTATCAAATGGACGCGTGAAGAGCGCCTTTCTTAAATGGACCACTCTCCGAGATGGTCTACGCCGAGCAACCACCCGGCTTTGAAGATCCAAAACACCTGCACCACGTCTACTATCTTCACAAAGCCCTTTATGGACTTAAGCAAGCACCGAGGGCTTGGTTCGAGTGTTTACTGAGACTTTCTTCTCGAACAAGGTTTTGTAGTCGGAAAGGCCGACCCTACTCTCTTTACTAAGCATATTGATAATGATTTGTTTGTATGCCAAATATATGTCGATGACATTATATTTGGATCTACTAATGAACATTTGTGTAAAGAGTTTAGCAAGATAATGACCAAAAGATTTGAGATGTCCATGATGGGAGAGTTGAAGTTCTTCCTCGGATTTCAAGTCAAACAACTCAAGGAAGGAACTTTCATTTGTCAAACCAAGTACATCAAGGACATGCTCAAGAAGTTCGGAATGGAGGACGCCTATGCAGGCCAACGGGCATCTAGACCTCGACAAAGAAGGTAAACCGGTCATCCAAAAGGTATATCGTTCGATGATCGGTTCTCTCCTTTATCTTTGTGCATCTAGGCCCGATATCATGCTTAGCGTTTGTATGTGTGCACGTTTTCAAGCCGCTCCAAAAGAGTGCCACATGGTGGCCGTTAAGAGAATCTTGAGATACTTAGTGCACACTCCTCATTTCGGACTTTGGTATCCGAAAGGATCCTCCTTTGAACTTATTGGCTATTCCGATGCGGATTATGCCGGTTGTAAAGTGGATAGGAAGAGTACCTCGGGAACCTGCCAATTCTTGGGTAGGTCCCTAGTCTCGTGGTCTTCCAAGAAACAAAATTCCGTAGCCCTATCCACTCCGAAGCTGAATATATAGCCGCCGGGAGCTGTTGTGCCCAACTACTTTGGATGAGACAAACCTTGAGTGATTATGGTCTATCCTACAAAAGCGTTCCACTTTTGTGTGACAATGAGAGTGCCATAAAAATTGACAACAATCCTGTCCAACACTCCCGAACAAAACACATTGATATTCGCCATCATTTCCTAAGAGACCACGCAACAAAAGGCGAAATTGATATCCAACATGTGAGTACAAATGATCAATTAGCCGATATCTTTACCAAGCCCCTTGACGAGAAAAGGTTCTGTGAATTGAGAAGTGGTCTAAATATTCTAGATTCTCGTAACATGGCTTGATAAGTGCTCATATATTGTTTGGTGAATGAAAAATGAATTTCAAATCCTTAGTCATCTTTTTCTTTGAAATTATTCAATGTTGTTGGTTCTTGATCCTCTGATCTTGTCATTTGATATGTGACCATAGTTTGTTTGCTTTATTGTTCGCTGGTCATGTATCAAGTCGACATCTTAGGAATCTTTTTCCCTCTCGCTCCGCTGAATTCCTTGAGCTATCCTTCATCGTGTCAAATTCCTAACCGAACTGGGCAACCCGGACTGTCCGGTATTCAATCCGGAGTCTTCGGATCATTCGGAGTCTCCGGACTGTTTGTTCGGACTATCCGGGTTGGGCCGGAGTCTCCGGACTGAAAATCCGGAGTCTCCGGGTTGGGGCGGACGGTTTAAGTTAACCCCAATCCCGCGCGGTTTCTTTTTCATTCCTTTTGCACCGGGCGCCTCTCCCTATTCCTCTCCCGTGCTCTCTATCTCTCTCCTAGGGCATTGGACTCCTCCTCATCCTTGGATTGGAGATTGTGGTAAGACTCTTCTTGCCCTAATCTCTTTTCTTCCGAGTTTGGATCGTTCTCTTGCGGTTTCTTGGGGTCTCCCTCTTGCTTCATCTCTTCTAGGGTGTGGCCTGCCTCGTGGAGGTTCTCAAGATCGAAGTGTCGATCTCCTATTCTCCCGCATTTTCTCGGTTTCAATCCCGTTGAGGTGAGTTCCAATCTGTGCCCTATTTTCGCTGAAATCTTGTGCTAGATTGTGCCCTAGACCTCTTTCCAATCTTCTTGTGGCAATCTAGAGTCAATTTGTTGAGTTGTGCGGGTTGGAGTGTTCCTCTCTGGGCCGCCCGTGCGCTTTATCTGGCTAATTCGGAGTGTCCGGACTCTGGGTCCGGAGTCTCCGGGTCTATCCGGAGTGTCCGGACATTTTGTCCGAGTCTCGGATGCAATCCGAGTATCCGGACCTTTGTCCGGACTCTCCGGTTGGGTGCCTCGGCGATTCATCTCTTCGCTTTGTTTTAGCGTCGCATCTCGGCTAACTCTTCTCGCTCGCTCTATACGGTCGATGGATCCTTCTCAGGGAACTTCGCGGCAATGATCCTCCTCGTGACACCGGTGGCAGCGATCCTCCTCGCCAGTACCGGTGGTGGCAGTGATCCCGCTCAGGGGGCGTCTCCCACCAATTCTCCTCCGCAGCCTCCGCAGAAGGCAGAGAATTGGAGTGGCCAAAAGACCCACTTCTGCACCTCGAGGCCGGCTAGCCCTGTGGTCAAGACTGGCCCATCTGTCTCCTCCACCTCGACCAACTCCTCGATCCAGATGAGCATCCAAACAGATACTCATGCCAGACCGTGATCGGAAGAGAAGCCGGCCAGGCTTCTGGGCACTTCATT
This sequence comes from Rhipidocladum racemiflorum, assembly GCA_036346355.1. Classification (NCBI taxonomy): domain Eukaryota; kingdom Viridiplantae; phylum Streptophyta; class Magnoliopsida; order Poales; family Poaceae; genus Rhipidocladum; species Rhipidocladum racemiflorum. Next base: position 60,735,152 of record CM070591.1, read on the forward strand.
GGTCCTCTGATCAAGGCCAAGCCCGTGTGGAACTATCCTTTGTCCGTGAACCCAATGATGATAATTGATTACCGGACAGGACCTGGAAAAGGAAAAGCCATTATCGAGCATAGAAAGAAAGATCCACTTGAGCTTTACCAGGATGAGTATGTGGACCGCGGTTTTGGAACCTAAGCCAGATTATTACGAGGCGGTCCTATACCCACTTGAGCACCCAAAGTGGTTCGCATGAAGACCATTGACTGGGAATACATGGTCTGCTGCAGCAATCGATCTTCATCGAGATCATTCAGATTTGCGAGTGCATCGGATCAAGAACATCATGGCATACAAGTATGATGGAACAATGAGGTTATCATGCAATTCTATGACACCTTGTACTTTGACAAGAATGATGAGGCCATATATTGGATGACTGACAAGGTTTGGTATGTGGCTAGCAAGAAGAGGTTTGCCAGAGTCCTCAATCTCAGGTATAATGACAGTCCAAAGCTTCATGCAAAGAAAGTAATGACTCCTGAGCAGATTGAGGCTTTGTATGACACTTCGAGGAGTTTCACAGTGGGGACCATCAAGGGTCTGAAGGATGTTCCTGCTGTCCTCAACAGGATGTTGAGGGTCACTCTTTCTCCCAAAGAGGGAGATGCTTCTACCATCAGTTCCTATGGAAGGAACTTGCTGTTTCATCTCGTCGAGCGCACCCACCCGTTTGATATTGTCGATTTCATGTGGGAGTCGATGAGACAGAATGCTCAGAGCAACATGGCCAGTTGCAGCTATGCACCCTTCGTGATGACCTTCATCTCTTCAGTGAGTGGGCTAAAGTTTGTCAGAGATGAGGAGCATCTTGCTTATAAGGTCCGTCCTCAGTCTACTCCAGCCCCTCCAGCTGCTCTTGGTCCTGCTGCTAGACTTCGCCGAGGTCGTGCTTCAGGCTCTACCTCTACCCCGGCCGTGCCTCCTGCGATTCTTCTGGCAGTCCGAGGTTCCTAGTGGCACTCTTCAGCGGATGCTCAAGCACGTCTTCCTCCTTTGCCGCGACATTTCCGCCAGGCAGAAGGTGATGAGCAAGCAAATCAAGAAGAATGGTCAAGACATTCGCAGCATTCGCCGCCACAATGGCGAAGCGGTCTCTCCCAGCGACTCCTCCGGGTCTTCCGAGGAGAGTAGCGATGCCACCTCTGCAGATCAGCTCTTCGGCATCACCTCCTCCTCTCCACCTGCCGCTGGAGATGACCCCGGTAGCGAGTACTCCGCGTCCGACGACGAAGGCGACGACGAGTGATCCTTCGTGTTTCTCCCTCTTTTGGTGTCTTGATGCCAAAAGGGGAGTGATATCCTTAGTCGAGTTGTCTTTAGTCGCGTTGGGCGTTTTGCGTTTCCTTTTGTCTCTTACTCGCTTGTGTTGCTTCATATCGTTGCATGTCGTTGCTTATTTATTGTCATGAACTCTGTTATTCCATGTAATGACTTTATTGCTTACTTTATGCTTGGATTGCGTTCAGTTACTTGTGTTGTATTCTCGGATGCTGTGTGTGAGGGGGAGCTCTCGGTTATCTCTCGTATAATATGTGCATTTGTTTCCACTAAATTCTTCTAATGCACACATTTAGGGGGAGCTCCTCTTTTTAATCTTATAGCCTAAGTCTAGTTCTCGTTATTTTATTTGCTGATTAATTGTGTTGTCATCAAAACACCAAAAAGGGGGAGATTGAAAGTGCATCTAGGCCCCTCAAATTGTTTTGGTGATTAATGATGACACAATTAAAGAGATCTAATGTTTTATCCAAGAATACTGCAGATATCGAGATCATATCGAGCTTGGAATGACAGTGGACGCCCCTATGACTACCTAAAAGCAAAAGGACGGCATCAAGACCAAAGTTGTAACCTTTTATTTATTTGTGTCTTAAGGATAGCCGTACTATTAAGAGGGTATGACGAGAAATCGACTTTAGGATGTGCATATGCTCAACATCAAATACTGCATCTCAAATTAGCACTCCTTCATTTGGTTTTGAAAAGTTTCAAATTGAAACCGGCCAGGTAACCGGAGTATCCGGACATTTGGTCCGAGTCTCTGGATTCAATCCGAGTATCCGGACATTATGTCCTGAGTCTCGGGTTGGACTGTCGGTTGCTTTTAGTTCAATTTGGTCCGAGTATCCGGTTGTTTGGTCCGAGTCTCGGATAACCCTGAGTCTCCGGGTTATTTGTCCGGACACTCGGCCTGTTCAAAAGCGGGAGTAACGGCTAGTTTTCAAAAGGGTATTTAAAGCCTCCACTCCACTCCAACGGCTAGGATCTCTATTGAGCTCATTCATAGCAGCATTCAAGTCATTCCTAACCATCTCTAAGCATTCAATAGAGCCCCCACTTCCTCCCACCAATTAATTTGGTTGTTGATCCTTTTGGTGAGGAGAGGAAGAAGCAAAGTGCTAAGTGCATTCATTTCATCTTGTTGAGCACTAGTTCATCCTCCAAGCGATTCTTCGTGGTGCTATTTCTCTTGGAGGTTGAAGGTCTCCTAGACGGCTAGGAGTCACCGGGAGCTACCGACGCGTGTGGTGAGCCAGATCGTTTGTGAAGGCTAGTCTCGCCTCCGAAAGGAAAGAGACAAGAAGTGAAGCCGGCGAGTGCATTTGTGCAACACCGGGAGGAAAGCGGGTTGAAAGAGACCCCGGCTCAAGTGTGACCGAGCCACCTCAACGGAGACGTAGGATTCCCTTCAAGAATCCGAACTTCGGTGAAAATTTGCGTCTCTCGCTCTCTCTTTTACTTCCTAGTCTTGCTTACTTGGATTTGAATTTGTTTAGTTAGATCTAGCTCTTTGTATAGCTCTAATTCAAATCCTATCTAGCAATTGTTCTAGGTTGTTTTTGCATTCTATTTCTAGTAGTTTATTGCGCCTGCTAGAGTAGCCTTTATTATGCGTTCCGAGAGCCTAACCCGGAGAGTCCGGACTTTAGACCGGACACTCCGGATAAGCCGAAGTATCCGGACCAAAACCCGGAGACTCCGGATTGACCAGCTCGGCCAGTTTTATTCCGCTGCGTAAATTTTAATCCGCCTATTCACCCCCCCTCTAGGCGACATCGTTGGTCCTTTCATTAACACTTAACTACACCAGAGAACAACAGATAAAACAGTTCAAGCAACAATATTCAAAAAGCAGAAGTAAATACATAAACCAAGAAACCACAGGGATAAGTGATTTTTCACCGAGGTTCAAAGAAGGATCTCCTACATCCCCGTTAGAGCACTTCCTCAGAAGTATTGCTCCACCAGCAACTGACAGCTGCAGTTCTGGTTTTGTCACTAGTGTGACTCTTTCACCACTCCGGTGAGATGAGTCCCAACCTCTCACAAAGATAGTGGCCTTCCACAAGCACAGTTGGACAGGTCGCACTATGATCACCACCCAGCCGTCTAGGAACAGCTAGTTCCAAGAGTAATAGAACATCCACAAGTCCTGTCTCTTGATTCACTAGTCACTCAGAAACTAGACTATACTTGGAGCAATGAAATGTGTTGGATTTTGAGTGATCAGAGTTTAAGCTTGGTCTCTTTGATGGCTTTGGAGTTTTTGAGATGCTAAGATGTCAAAGAGATGAAAAGTTCTTTTTCTAGTAAGCCTTTGAACGGCTTATATAGGCTACAGGAAGTATATAGCCGTTATTGGCAAAAAGTAGCCATTTGTCAATGTCAGAATGAAAAAACACAACAAAATGATTGCTTCTGACAGGGTATAAAACAAATTCCAATAACCTCTATACATGCTGGACCGATTTTGATGAAAGTCCCATTTGCGCCGGACCAATTTGAGTTGGTCCGTCGTACACAGGTTTTGAGCACAAATTAGTCTGTCGTGAAACAAGGGAATACATGTTTGCGCCGGACCCAAAAAATTTGGTCCGTCGCAGATGGCAATCTTACTGGTTGTGATTTGAGAAGAAGTTTGGTTTCAACAACACGTTCCAGTAAGTTTCACGTTTGCACCGGACTGGAAAAAGGAGTCCGTCGTGTAAACATTACATGCTCGATTTGGATTTAAAGAAATTGTTCATCTGCGCCGGACCGAAAAACTTGGTCCGGCGTGAACGGTGCACGCTCGGTTTGAGTTCAGATAAATATCTTTAGCGCCGGACTAAGAAGTGTTTTGGTCCGGCGTGAAAGTGAATTTGCTGAACTCAAGAAAGTACTGAATTTCTTGAACTTTTGAGGGAAAAGAAGTGAACTTTGCTCCAAATAGTCTTAAGAATTTAACCTATGAACCAAGATATTAAACTTATGCATAATCCCTCTTTATAGTACGACTAAGAAAAAAATAAATCTATCTACATGACTTGAATCATCTCCTTTTCCTTCCTCTAAAAACAATCTTCACTTCATCAAGGGTATGAGAGTTGAGCATCAACACCAAAACCCATAATCAATTTGAATAAGTAATTAGGGGGCCTAGATGCTTTCACCTGGACATCCCAGGTGTTTAAATATACGCGCATCCAGGGTTCCAAATTTCGGTTTCGGGTTTCATCTCGGATCCCACCGAAATCCAAAATTTCCCATAAAAATTTTAGATAATGATCAAGTCTAATGAGTTTTTAAAAAATCCAGGAATACTCGTACACTCTTCGGTTGGAGATTTATTTGCACTCTTCGGTTGGAGACTTATGAAGCATTGAATGAATATGCACCGCACTTTATCATGCATGAAATTTAACTCCTCAAATTTACTATGGTTTGGAATGTATGAAATTTTAAATTTGATAGTATCCGGCCAAAAGAGTGCAAATTTCGGGTCAAATTACCGAAATCTGGCCCGAGATTGGCGAGATCTCGCCGAGATTAGCGAGATTACTATAGCAATTCAATTTTTTTGGAATTTTTTCATCCGGCCGGTTTTTTGGATTCCGGGGGGGGTCCGAAATCCGAGATTTCGTCGGGATCTCGCCGGTTTTCGCCGAAATTTGGAACCCTGCGCGCATCAGTAACTGAAAATATTATGCCAGTTGAATTCGGCAATTACTAGTAACTGACAGCATAATGTTAATTAACTCAACTAGAAATTGACGGCGTTTATGACACTTACAGTGAATTGAAATATATAATAAAATAGAGAGATAATTGCATGATTCAGCAGAACAGAAGGTGAATTCTACTGTCCACCCTATACCATCCTCATGCCAAGTGCCACATTAATCAAGAGGTGGCAAGGACTCTACCTTTTAAGTTGCCTTCCATCCACTTGGCTAGGCAATATAGTACTAAACCTACATGCTTTAGAATTAAAAGAAATAGGCCACCCATACGCCAATTTCTAACGGTGTTAATGGCTAGCCGGTGATGCTGCCATTTCTCCTTTTGAGTTGCTGATTTTGTTTTGTTACCAGCGTTCTTGTTTGCTCGGAGGAGTTCCGCGATCTTGACCTGCCTGGACCGACGAACATCTCCTCGTGGCAGAGGCTGAGGTCGCCTTGCTATTTCTTGGGCTATGGCGGCAAATGTGCATGATTGCCAATCAGAAGACGATGGGGAATGACTCGACAGAGCGAGGATGACGATGGGTCCCACTTGGGTGGTCCGGCTATACCAGTTCAAGTCAAGTTAGGGCTAGATTGTCCCGTTCCTTTCATTCGCACACCGCAGTGAAGCATTATGCAGTCACGATGGGTGTCCCTGGGTCCGTGATGCGATCCACGATGGCGCGCTGCGGGAATCGTGAAGCTTTTATTGTAGCTTTTCAGTTTTCTTCTTCTTCTCTAAATCTAGCCTTCATGCCGTAACATTTGCGAAAATAGTCTTCTCTTCTACCGTGAAAGATCTGATCGTACGAAAGACATGCGCCCAGCGCGAGAGTGCGGGTGGGCACAGTAGACGCACGGGTGTAGCGTGGGAGCGTGCGGGCATGGTATGTATCTGAGGGCACAAGCGCTTCCACGGGTGCGTGGGCCCGGGCACGCGCGGGCGCATTGCATGTAGGGATGAAAACGGTACGAAACGGTCGGTAAATGACTATTCCGTTCCCGTTTCCATATTTTTTACCGGTAACGGAAATGAAATCGGAAACCCCAGAAATGAATACGGAAACGAATGCGGAACGGAACGGAACGTATACGAAAACGAAAGCGAAAAATTCCACATGAACATAGTAGAGAATCACAATATACATGACCACAAGAACAATGCAGCCCATTCCACCTCTAAGGTGGACACAAGAATAGTGTTATGTTAACTGGTATCGCTAGAAAATTTTTCTCAAATTTATTAGTTGAAGGTATGTTAGTTGTCTCCCATATCAGACCATCATATACTCATCCATATAATTATCATTGATATCTTTTTGCTCCACCAACTACAAATGTTTAACACCCTAAAATTTGTATATTATTGTTCGATGTTCATTTATGATTTTCTAAAATTTATCTTGGATATTCTGGAGTTTATAAATACCATTTTGCTATTTTTAGATTTATAAAATTAATTTATTTATAAAAAAATAATGCTGAAAATAATTTTTCTAGGTTCAAAATGTTCCAAAGTATTTTTGAGAATTTTTCGGAATTTTTGAACTCTATTTAATATTTTATATAAAATTATTTGTATTTATGAAATTATTTTAATTCGAAAATAAATATAAACTTTCCTTTCTCATTTTTGGGCCAAGCCCATTTCTCTTTCCGGCCCGTTTCCGTTTTTAGTTTCCAGTTCAACTTATACGGAATTTCCATTTCTGTTTCCGTTTCCGACAAAAAATTTCCGTTTTCGTTTCCATTTCCGAAAAAGGGCTTCCGTTTCCGTTTTTCTTCGGAACGGTCGGAAACTTCCCGTTCCGTTTTCACCCCTAATTGCACGTAGGGCGGGCAACACGCGGGGCCTGGCGCAGGGCTGAGGGCACGAGCGCGTGGGTGCGGGAGCATGGACGACGTCGCGTCCGTGTCTGTCTCCGCGCTCCCCAACTGCGAGGGATTCGTTCACGCTGTTAGATCGCGTATCACCTGCCGAGTCTTCCGCAGTAGAGAAGAAGGCTGTTTTTGTAAATTTTACGGCATATGGGCTACTACGGGAAAACTTTCGGGATCGTCGCCCGTGGCCCATCAGAAAGCACAGTGTTAGGCGTGGCACAGCTTGGGCCGCTTGTTCTCACGCGTGAGACCCTTGTTGCGTTTCGACCTTCCTCCTCGGTGGGACCCATCACCACCACCAAGTTAGGCATCGGCCACTCCGCTCTGCCTGCTGGGCTGCGGCCTGCGCGTCGGCGTCGGCGTCCGTTCCGCCCCCACTCACTGCCGCCGGCCACCTCCCGTGATTCCCCACCTTCCCCTCGCGCGCTCCCCACACCCACGCGTTCGGCATTCCACCACCGCGCGGCGCATCGTTGCATGGCATGGCCTCCCACCCGGGGACCTGTGCCTCCGTCGGCGCCGACACCCCGGGCATCCTCAACTACGCCGCCGTCCACTCCTGCCTCCTCGGCGCCGAACTCCGCCTCTCCGTCCCCGTCCTCGCCCTCATCCTCCTCCTCCACTTCCGCATCCTCGCCTCCGCCGCGGGCGCGCACTTCTCGCCCGCCGTGTCCCGCCTCGCCGCCCGCCTCCGCCTCTCCCCCTCCATGGCCGCCGTCACCCTCCTCGCCCTCGGCAACGGCGCGCCCGACGCCTTCGCCTCCTCCGCCGCGCTCCGCGGGGAGGGCGGACTCCCGCGGGCGGGCCTCGCCGCCATCCTCTCCGCCGGCGCCTTCGTCTCCGCGTTCGTCGTCGGGGCCGTCGCGCTCATCGCCGCGCCCTTCGCCGTCCCGCCCGCTTCCTTCGCGCGCGACGCCTTCTTCTACCTCCTCGCGGCGTCAGGGCTATTCTACATCTACCTCAGCGGGGAGATATTCCTGTGGCAGGCCGTCGGGCTCGTGCTCTTCTACGTGTTCTTCGTGGGGTTAGTGTTCTACATGGATTTGTGTGCGGAGGGAAAGGCGGCGAGCACAGCCGAGCTGGAGATGGCGAATGGCGTCGGCCGCGGGGCCATGGATTTGCCCGTCACAGTGGAGCATCAAAAGCAGCACGGCACGAATTTGTGGACGGTGCTTACAAAGGTGTGTATCCAATGGCATACAGTTCATTGCTCTTTCCTATCTATTTTATGGCCCAATCCAATCTATTTTGATCAGAGAGGGACAACGATTCTAGTATAGGTAGCACATTCAACTCGAAAATTCTCATCTCAAAGTGTTGAAAGTTGTTTATGTGCAACTGTAATCAATTTTTTGACTTTACCCTTTTAGTTTGAACTTCGTGACTGCATTCAAATGTGACAAACAATTTGCTCTTTGTAGGAAATGCTTAGGAGAAAGTTCACTAACTTGCTACAAATTTTCTCAGAATGTTTAGGAGAAAGCTCACTAACTTGCTACAAATTTTCTAAGAGTGCTTACGAGAAAGTTCACTAATTTGCTACAAATTTTCTCATAATGCTTAGGAGAAAGTTCAATTTGGTCTTCTTATCATGGCTGAGGATTTTCCAGCCCGTGGAGGCTGTTTTAGAGTTCGACCCTGGCAAAATAAGATTCTTTAGCTCTTACCAAGCAGTTCGAAACTTCACATAGCTTTAGCAATGCTGCATTATTTCTTGCTCGACTGAGCAAAGGATCTGGTTACATCCATTATGAAGTATGGGTTGGAGTGCGTATGCTAATATAGAATGTTGCCTACATAATATACCATCGTGCATCGCTTATCTTATAGTAATTGAACATGTGGTTTGATGCCATCCTTTGCAAGTATTTGTAAACTTCCAACCTGTCAACTTTCATAGGCAATTTTACCATGCAACACATGGAAAGTACCTAGAGTCTTGATATAATGTTGACCATTTCAGTTGGAGAATTATTTGCATATCTATCATAAGTCTGAATATCTAAGGAAATATGACACTCAAAAGTAGACCTATGAAGCGCTTATTGCCATGACATTTAGTTCCTGGTTTCTTATGAGATTTTATGGAAGCATGAACATTTTCCTCTCAACCTCTGCATTTTCATTATAATGGTTCTCATCTATCTCTGGCAGGTAACGAAAGTTTGGGAATGGCCTGTCGCATTTGTTCTGAAGCTCACGATACCATCAACGCTTCCTTCCGAATGGAACAAATTTTACATCTGTTCGAACATCTGTCTATGTCCTGTCATACTCCTGTATTCTTTCAGTTCATTCATTCCATTGGATAGCCGAATAGTGTTTCTTCTCCCTCAAATCCATTTCCCCACCTGGTCTGTTGTGCTCTTTGTGAGCTTTTGTTTGGCTCTATCCCACTTGCTTTTTGAGAAAGAAGCCCCAGAAACGGAAAACATCGCAAGTAACCTCATTTCTTTTATGATGAGTGTCTTCTGGATCTCAACCATGGCTGGAGAGCTCTTGAACTGCCTTGCAGCAATTGGAGTTATTATGGATTTCCCTCCAGCTATACTAGGCATGACGGTTCTGGCATGGGGGAATTCTGTGGGTGACCTTGTTGCTGATGTGGCGTTGGCCAAGTCTGGCCAGCCTACAATAGCCATTGCTGGCTGTTTCGCTGGTCCGATGTTCAATATGCTGGTTGGATTAGGAACTGCCCTAGTAGTACAAACAGCAAGAGTGTATCCCAAAGCTTATGTACTTGAATTCCATGTTGGAATCGTGGTTGCATTTGTGTTTCTTCTTCTGAGCTTGATGGGCACCCTGTTGGTGGTCACCTGGTCTAGATTTCGGGTGCCCAGATCTTGGGGTTACTGCCTTATGGGGCTTTACATCTTGTTCACCATAGTGAGCATTGCCATTGCGAGCTCCTCTGGATGATATATTTTTTAAAAAATATATATAAATAGAAGCTATTAGATTGTGGTATACAGTATTTGCAATTTCAGTTTCTACACACCAACAGGATGTGGTATTATTTGAAGCGAAAAGGCTCTTCTCGAAATGTGTAATTTGTCATGCTATGCCTTTGATGGGAGCTGTTCATGAAGTGTCAGCCCTTCACTGGGGAGCCGATGCATCGAGCTTTCGTACATCATTGTCTACAGCCTACAGGAATGTAATATCTTGGCTATTTATATTGTATTGACGAGGCATGATGGATGTGAATCTTACAAGTTGCCGGTGACATATAATGTTTTAGGCAGGGGAAGCTTTCCTAGTTGGATATGCTGCTGCACAACGCGCTGTAATCCATCCCTGCTCCATGATGTCTACTTGTCTTGTTGGCTGAACTGAACTGGCATGTTGTTGCCGCACTACATGGCAATTATCAAACAGAAAAACTAACCTACGGTATACGGTAGGTAGGAACGGTATATCTCTAAAACTCATGAAACTTGTGAATTTTTACACTGAAACTCGTGAAACTTAGCACTAAAAACTGATAAAACATGAAACTGATGAAACTAAACACTGAAACTCCTGAAATCAGCACTGAAACTGATAAGTTTCATAAGTTTCACGGCTATACCGTTGAAACAGTATACCGTTCCCTAGTCTCCCTCGTTATCAAATGGGTTGCAAATACACACCCCTGTATAAACGGCGAAGACATTCTATGCGCACAGCCCTTTTCATGCACTCAGCGAACGTCTCCTTCCATCTCCAGCCAAGCATCCTATCCGGAGTTCTTCGCTTTCTGCCATCTCCCACACACCGTTTTTTTTTTCTTTTTCAAATCATGCCTCCGTGCAAATGAATCTGCAAATTAGTCACGTCCTTATTTATGAAAATAGTGATAGACAATGCGTATCACTTATCGTACTTCTGTATCATAACACTTTACCGGTGCCGCACATAAGTGGTTGCGTACCCGCAGTAGATTCCATAGACCGGTAGCACCCTCCGTGCAAATGAATCTGCAAAACTAGTCTCATCTGCCCGAATCTCCAAAACTAGTCTCGTTCCAAACTACGAAAGTAGCGATAGACAATACGTAGCGTCTACCGTACTTTCGTATCACAACACCTCGCCGGCACGCACATAAGCTGCCGTGTACTCCGAGCTCGGCAACAGATTCCGTAGACCGGTAGCACACCGGTTCCTCAGTAGGCTGTGGCACAAGTGATTAATATTAATTAAGTGATTAATTCAATGATTAGCTAAGTGAGTGATTTGATGGATGATGCAGTGCTCGACGCTCCGCGACTCGCGTCAACTGAAGTCATTCGTCGATTTTTTTATTTAATATTTATTTAAAAATCTTTTTTAAAAAAATAATCAACGAATTTTTTTTTGTGAAAATAGGCTCCCGTCGCCCGGATATAAGGCGATCACCCTATATTAGAGCGATAGGTATCTGGATGCAAAAAAATGTTGACAAATCCACTCCTTCATGTGTCCATTTTCACAATTGTGTTTTTTGCATGCAGGTCCCTATCGCCCTAATATGGTGCGATCACCTCATATACAGACGACGGGAGTCCATTTTCGCAAAAAAAAAATACATTGATTATTTTCAAAAAAAAAATTTAAATAAATATTAAATAAAAAAATTCGTCATTCGTCCGGCCGATGGTGGGCCAACTCCACAGAACGGAACCAACCCGTGGGCCTAACTGTCCAATACGCGTACCACCCCAAGGCCAGTTCGCCGGCCGCACGGCGCGGCCCCAACTTTGATTCTTCCCAAACAAACCTGAAATAGATAGTAGATTTTACTGTATATGGATGGTCTGCATTGTGAGAATCGATTTTAGAATCAGACTGTTTATTTTTTATCCTGCTTTTGAAGTCAGAATCCAAAACCAAAAGCAAGAACAAACAAATTGTCGAGGCTAGGAGGGTTTTACACCTTCATTGTTGTTATTCTTTTCTTGTACTCATCATTTTAGACCACCTTAGCACCCAACTGAAGCTACCGCTACCAGACCTGTTCTCCCACAAGCATGTGCATTGCATGGAAACAAAAACGAATCCAACAATAGGATTGGAAACATATCCAATTAATACAAGGAATTAATCGACCTGGAAAGCATAGAGAAATGCTCTGCAGAACCATCTACTTTTCCTAACCTCCAACACCTTGGAAGAATCGTGGGCTCCAGCTAGAGTGTTGCCTGGTTTAGGAGCAGTGTTTGGAAACTATGGGCACAAACCAATCCTGCATTTATAGATCCTCCAAGATGGCATTATTTAATGAAAATGCTTAGTCCAAGTAGGCATGCAGTACAAAACCAAGGAATCACATTCAGAGGCCTAATTACATGTAGAAACAATGCTCCAGATGGCATTATCTGATGACAAAAGATGTTGAAAAGTGCATGAGGCTCACTGGCTGTGTGAGCTGGTAATCACAGCGACAAGATTCTTTGTTTGATTGCTTTTGTATTATTCCTTTTGTTTCCCCTGATCCCAACAATCTCCTTCGAGAGATAGGAAATTTAATTAGTGAAGTAATAACTTCAAGGCTCCACCTCTTGCCAACTGGCGGCTGCTTTTGTATGCATGGTTCTACGGTGATGCATAGAAGCACTGCTCGTAGATAAAAATTTTGTAGATAAAAATTTTGTAAGAGGTGCTTCTATGCTTTCTCTTGTGAGGGAGCCGCCCAGATCGTCCTCGAGTTGTTGGATGAACAGTTGTTCCCATCGGATTTGGATCCTAGCAACCAATCACCGGAGGTGATCCTGATGCTAATACCCAAGCCCAACAGAGACAACCCTACGAACATCCAAACGACTCGACAACAACCCGTATTCCCGGTATCACGACCCGAACGCGCCAGATCCCGCATACCGGAAACCGATACGATATCAATTCAATTTGCATAAAGGGGGCAACGAACCCGAAACCTTCCAAACCACACGCAAGCAGAAACACACGGCACAAGGACGAACCCGACAACCACCGCACCAAGATTAAAACAACTCCAAAACTCTAAACTAGGCAAGAACGGGGAAAAAGACCAAGACTCCGAAAAACGGAAAATTTCGGCATGACCCACCTAGAACCTATGGACATCCACTCAGCAGACAAGAAAACACAGTTCAGAAAAATATGTATATAACGAAAGTAAATGCGACATCCACCGTACCACGCAGATGTTAGCGATTAAAGAAAACGCATAAGCGGGCGACATACACTTAAGCGTCTATTGCCAAATCCAAAAGACCAACGAACCGCATCTATCTATACAACAAAAGAATGCATTTAGCAAAAGTAAGACAAATCCGGGCGTTACGCTGAACACTCCGGCAAGAACGGCGTCGGCAAGCCTCTACTCGGTGCCCTTTGATCACCGAGAAACGATGCAGGCAGAACTTCGCACTCAACCTGATCCTCACGAAAAACCACAAGCGAGAAGCATGAGTACGGAAGGTACTCGCAAGACTTACCCAGTGGGTCCATATAGGACCGACTCCAAAGGATTATGCATTTAGTTGTAGCGAGGAGTAAGCTTAAGGTAAAAGTGCGGAAAAAGCATTAACATTTGTAATATAAGTGCGACAACGGAACCAATTACAAGTTTAAAGCAGTTATAGACCGCACTTACTTCTAATGTGAAATTGAAAGTAACAACAATTAAGGTAGAGCAATACATAACCAATTTAAAGCTCAAGCCCAACGGCGAACCACAAGTTCAAGTTATTTACTACGCAGAAGAAGTTCGATTAAGCTTGCTCATATCAGAGCGCGGCAATTCGAATCGCTTAATTAACCCTGCAGGGAAGCATTGATCGCACGACACTTACCACAAGGGCCTAGTGTCAACCCCCTCCCATCCATACCCAATCGCTGAAGCGTCCCCCTGCGGTCCGAAAACCTAGCACCCCCTCGAGCTGCCCCAAGCCCGGCTTGGCGCTCGAGAGCCGGCCTAAGCCTCGCCCTCAACCACGTCCAACCACAGGGAGTTACGGTCCATCGATTCAGCATGAAAGAAAGAGTGGCTTACCGTACCATAATCGGGCATGCGACCAACCGGGGTGTGCTCGATCTTATTCCACTTACGGATCGGTCCTTAACTGACACAGGCGGGGCTACACATTTGAGTCTCCGTACCCAAATGAACCAACTCCCCGCCCGGTCCACAAGTTAACCTCTCCAAAACATTTTCCCAATTCCAAGTCCAACATAATGTAACATGTGTGTAATTATAAAAACCACAAGTGACAGAACCCTCCGTCACTTGGCCCGAACCCAACATCTAAGCATGCTAAGCGTGGACCCATTATATTACCCATATTAGCTCCAAGGAAAATATTGATCAATTATCAACAAGTGTAAGTGCAACAAATAGGGTCTAGTCCTATACCACAGTCAACTCCTAATGCAAAACGTAACTCACAATTTAACAATTTATTCTCAAAAATATATTCATACGAGGTTCAAGATGCTTAGGTGCTTGCCTGATGCTTCTGCCGGAGTCTCAGTGACAACCTGCTCACCGTGATCACCCTCGATCGCGGCCACGTCACCCTCCGCGGGATCGTTCTCTACGATCACAATGTATGCGAAAATGAGATGCATGCTATGCCGATGACATGTAATGAGAGCGCAAAACAACAAGCAAGCACTCGGCGACCAACAAGGAAATAAAATGCGAAAGTCCGCCAGCAGGTAAATGACAAATTTCAAACGCCCAACACTATTTTAACATCTAACCTTCACAAATGGAAGGCGGCTAACAACAACCTTCATTAATTTACCCCACGGAACTATCTATTATTGGTTAGTTCACCCCAACATTCTACTAGTAGCATTTCCTAACCCCAACCTCCATCTACCAAGCCCAACAATTCTAGAATGACAACTATGAGACATTCACCCATTTTGTTCCTTCTCGCATAACCAATCATACATAACAGAGCATCCACAGAACTCTAACCTAGATTAGTATTGATTACCATCATGTACCATATGACCTAGATAAGGATTCTAGCCTTTCACATTGTGGCTTAGCATCGATCCAACACTCGCTAAACACATTCACTCACTAATTAAACTCAATCGCTAAATCGAACCTTGTCGGCATTTGATCGAACACCTAATGGGCGCCTTTCAACAACCACACCAAGTCCTTGCATGAGCACTCCCAAACAACCATCTCCCACATGGGCATTTCAACAAACACCTAGCCTACATCCTTCCTAGCATTTCACCAAACACTTGCCATGCACCACCTTGGAGCAACTTCCCCAACACATCTAACCCTAGCCATGGCCATGGAGGTGGAGAAGAAGGGAGAGAGAGGGAGGAAGGGAGGGTCTTCTTCTTTGTACCAAGAGGCGAGGGTCGCCGGAGGAGGAGGTGGCGGCCGAAGGCGGCTGGTCGGCGTCGAGTGGGAGAAGCGTGGCCCGAGCTCAGGGCGGCGAGAGGGAAGGTGGCCGAGTGGGGCGGTCGGCCAGGGAGGCGCAGGGGACGGCGGCGTCGGGCGCCGAAGGAAGGAGCGGGAAGGAGAGGTGAGGGAGTGGGGTGGAGCGTCGGCGTCGGGTGGGAGCCGGGTGGGGATGGGGAGAGAGAGAGATGAGTGGGGAGGGAGAGGGAAAAAGTAGTGGGGGAAAAAAAATTGGGGAGGGAAATTACTTACTTACCCCCATGACCATACACATGAAGAAATCAGGACCATGACAAATCCTCCCCCCTTAGGGGAATCTCGCCCCGAGATTCGAAACGAGCACACCGCTAGATGGAATTTAACATAGACATCATCTGCGAAGGAAAAGGGTTAAAGCACTTACATGGCTTGGAAGAATTCGGGATACTCGCCTTTCAAATGATCCTCCCGCTCCCAAGTGGCTTCATCTTCAGTGTGATTGCTCCACTGAATCTTGTAAAACCTGAGAGTCTTCCTACGAGTCTTGCGTTCGGCCTCCTCCAAAACTCGAATAGGATGCTCTTGGTATGATAAATCAGGTTCAGGCTGAACTTCAAGGTCATCCACTTCTAGAGATTCAAAGGGAGTACGGAGGCACTTCTTCAACTGTGATATGTGGAAAACATCGTGGACCATCGCTAGAGAGGGAGGAAGCTCCAACTGATATGCCACTTGACCACGTCTCCCAAGGATCCGGAACGGTCCTATGTAGCGAGGTGCCAATTTCCCTTTAATTCCAAAGCGACGGGTGCCACGGAGAGGAGAAACCTTCAGATAGACGAAGTCACCAATGTCGAAGGAGAGGGGTCTCCTACGGCGATCAGCGTAACTCTTCTGTCGCGATCGCGCTATCCTCAAATTTTCCTGGATAGTCCTGACCTTTTCTTCCGCCTCCACAACTAACTTTCAGGCCCAATCAATGGCGTTCTCCACTTTACGACCCGATTCGGCGGCGCTCGACAAGCTGCGACCATAAAGTGCCTCAAGCGGGGACATCTAGATCTTGGTTTGGTAGCTGTTGTTGTCACGCGAACTCGGCGTCACGGAGACACTCTTCCCACTTCTTCCGTAGGACAAGATACAAGCCCTCAACATGTCCTCGAGGATCTGATTGACCCTCTCGGTCCGACCGATCCCGAGGGTGGTATCTTTGAAGCGTGGAGCAACCGTGCCCAAAGCTTCATGTAGGCTTCTCGAGAACCGAGAGACAAGCGAGAGCCTCGATGCGACACTATCCGTTCGGCACTCCATGGAGACACAAGATCCGAGATATATAGCTCTGCATATCTCTTGGTCGAATAAGTGGTCCGGCGACGAGAAAGTGCGCGGACTTAAATCGATCGGTCGACGATCACCCAAATTGAATCATGGCCTGAGGAAGTAGTCGGCAGGCCAGTGATGAAATCCATGGTAACATCCTCCCACTTCCAAACTGGAATAGGAAGAGGCTGAAGAGTACCGGCTGGCTTAAGGTGTTCGGCCTTCACCCGCTTGCAGACGTCGCACTCAGACACATAGCGAGCGACTTCACGCTTCATGCGAGCCCACCAAAGCGCCGTCTCAGGTCTTGATACATCTTGTTCTTTGCCGGGTGAATGGTAAGCAAGGAGTTATGCGCCTCATCGAGAATCCTTCGCTTCAACTCCTGGTCATCAGGGACAACTATGCGGTCGCCGAACCACACGGTTCCCTGATCATCTAGGCGAAACTCAGCAGCTTGCCCCAATTTCAATTTATCCCGGATTTGGTCAACCTCTCCATCCTTCATTTGTGCCTCTCGAATCTGATCGAGCAATGTAGACCTTAACTCGATATTGGCTATGAATCCTGCTCGCCCATCTCCAAGCCGAGTCTTTGGAATTCGGCACAAAGAGAGACACTCGGGGGAGAGTAGCAGCGATTGCATTGAGCTTTGCGACTCAATGCGTCGGCTACCACATTCGCCTTCCAGGGTGGTAGTGTACCTCAGATTGTAGTCTTTGATCAGCTCAAGCCATCTCCATTGCCTCATATTCAGATCTGCTGGGTGAAGATGTACTTGAGACTTTTATGATCGATAGATATTGCACTTGTTCCCCAGGAAGATAGTGGCGCCAGATCTTCAAGGCATGCACCATCAGCCGCAAGCTCCAAATCATGGGTGGGGTAGTGCTCCTCGTGATGCTTCAAGCTGCCGAGATGCGAGGGCAACGACTTCGCCCTCTTGCATAAGCACACAGTAGGAGCCCAATGCCCGACGCATCGCAAAACACATCAAGCGGCTGTGGATATCTGGTTTGGTGAGGCGAGAGCCGTAGTCAGGCGTTGCTTGATGTCTGGAAGGCGCTCTCACGATCCGTGACCATCCGAATTCAACCCCTTCTTGAGCGGCTCGGTCATCGGCCGCCAATCTTTGAGAAGTCCTGGATGAAAGCGGCGATAATACCCGGCCGATCCAAGAAAGCTGCGGATGTCGTAGCGATCTTGGCTGCTCCCATTTGAGTACATCCTGTACCTTGCTCGGAGTCAGCGCCACGCCTCGCTCGAGAAAGGGCGTGTCCCAAGAATGACACTTCCTCGGCAGAACTCACACTTGCTGAACCGCATAGCGATGCTCACTGAGTCGCCGAGAACAATGCGAAGGTGTCCGGCGTGCTCTTCTTCACTCGGTGAATATATCAAAATGTCGTCGATGAAGATGACGACAAAGGAATCAGCTCTTCCATGAATATGGAGTTCATCAGTACATAAAGTGCGCCGCGGCGTTCGTGAGGCGAGCGACATCACGGTATACTCGTAGAGCCCGTGTCGTGGAGAAAGCGATCTTCGGGATGTCCTCGGCTCGGATCTTAATCGATGGTAGCCGAGCCTCGAGATCAATCTTGGAAAATACTCGTGCACCCGATCGGTGATCGAGCAGGAGGTCGATCAGGGGCAATGGGTACTTGTTCTTGACGGTGATCGCATTCAGGGGCGGTAATCAACGCAGAGGCGCAGAGAACCATCCTTCTTGGTCACAAACAAAGCCGAACAACCCCAAGGCGAGGAGCTCGGTCGGATGAACCCCTTGTCCATCAATCCTTTCAATTTGGGTCTTGACTCGGCCAACTCATTTAGCGGCATCGATGACGATCGCTTGACACGGAGGCGATCCTGGTGGAGCTCAACAGCGAACTCAATGTCCGTCGGCGGCATTCCCGCACTGCGGGAACACATCTGAAACTTCGACACCACGGGGAATCGAGTCCGGCTCTTCAACTTCGTCCCATTTAGCGAACACAAGGTGGCCTTGTTCTCATTAAGAAGTAGAGTGAGTCGGCGCCCTTCCGGTTCGGAGTGACAGGTGCGACTCTGACAATCCAAAAGCGACTGCCGTCGTGTCGACCAACTCATCCCCAGGATGACATCTATTCCCGAAGGTCTAGAAGCGACAAGGCGGCGGTGAGCGGAATCCACGAATCCCGAACCACGCCTTACGAACCATACGCTACTTAGTGATCTTCGACCCGGTGCCTCAATCGGAAAGGAGGTGACACTACTCGACTCTCATCGATCTTTGCTCTGCAAACCCGTGCGAACAAAAGAATGGGAGGCCCTGAATCAAACAACACTCTAGCCTCATGCCTCAACAAGAAAGCGTGCCCGGCTAGCGGCGGAGCCTCAGAACCGCCTCGGCGTCGGCGAAGGTGACGCTGCCTCGGCTCGGCGTAGGTAACAGCGGTGGCGCCGTCGCGCCCTGAAGTCGTGGAGCGGCAAACCTTTGTTGCCCGACGTGGGAATGGGCGATCCGGATGAAGTGGCGCGGCGTCGCAATTGTAGCACGGCCGGACCGGGACCAGCCGCTCAGCTGCCGGTGGCGGTAGTGGTGGTCGTGGCCGGTAGCGGCAACCGACCGGGCCGACGCGACCGGCCGAGTTGTGAAGCCAGGCGGCCTCGGCGGCCGATCTGAGACCGCCGAGCGCTGCCGCAGCCGCCCGTCACGAGCACGGCATCGCTCGCTTCATCTTCTTCTCCTCTGATGAGCGCATCTTGAGCTCAACGATGATCGCGGCTCACCGCGGTCGTTGTAGTCGGCCCGAAGTCGCGAGACGGACAACCTATCTTGCATCTTCGCCGTCGGCCCACTCACAAACCGACCTTGCTTCTGCAGTCGGTGTCAACCTCTTACGGGCGTCTGCGCCAGGTAGTTGAACTCTTGCGAGTAGTCAACCATCGACTTGCCGGCCGCCGAGGGTGAGAAATCGCTGCTTCTTCATGTCCATAAGGCCCTTCGGGATGTGGTACGCAAACGCCTCACGGAACACAGCCCAAATGGCGGTGCGGCGGTGCATCACCCGCAAATTGGCCCACCAAGCACCGGCCAGGCCTGGAGGCTGCTTGGCGCCAGTGGGCCTTACGAACTCCCCATGATCGATAAGAGCAAACTTACGCTCTATCGTCTTGCGACCGATCGTCGGCCTCCAAATTCGGTGGCCCGTGAGAAGACCGGTGGCTGCGTGTCTGAAGTCGAGATAGTGGTGGGCCGACCTGCGCGCCCATCACCGCGACCACCGTCTTTGGACCCGGTCCTGGACTAGCATCTCCAGGATCCGGTTGGTCGCCTCCTGGTCTTTGCCGGTCCATTGCAGAATGTCCAACACATTGGGAGGAGGTGGCGAACGACACCCTCTGTGCTTTGCCGCCCGTCACCTCCATCACCCCAGAGGTGGAAGCCCCACGGGTCCGCGTGTCACCATCAAGACAGGCGACACAGTTAGACTCCACAAGGGAAAACATACTTCAAGATTATCGAGAATCCTAACTCGATCTAGTCAGATCGGCAAGACCCCGCTAGAGCCCTACAAGCCCATCTTACACAAAAGCATAAAGTATGATGCAAAATGACATGGTAAACATATGCATGCATGACATGGCATGAACCTCATATGCATAATATGGATGCACGATTCCAACGTGTCGTTTCTCCCACGCTCACCATTTAACGTAACTCTCCTAAATATATACCTAGGGCGGGTAATCATTACTAAGCTCTACCTAATGCATCATGCAAGCCTTAATCAATCCCTAAGTGGTCGTCAAGTTTAAGTTCGTCTTTATGCACCTTGCTCTGATACCAACCTGTGAGGGAGCCGCCCAGATCGTCCTCGAGTTGTTGGATGAACAGTTGTTCCCATCGGATTTGGATCCTAGCAACCAATCACCGGAGGTGATCCTGATGCTAATACCCAAGCCCAACAGAGACAACCCTACGAACATCCAAACGACTCGACAACAACCCCGGTATTCCCCCGGTATGCGACCCGAAACGCGCCCAGGATCCCCGCATACCGAAAACCGATACGATATCAATTCAATTTGCATAAAGGGGGCAACGAACCCGAAACCTTCCAAACCACACGCAAGCAGAAACACACGGCACAAGGACGAACCCGACAACCACCGCACCAAGATTAAAACAACTCCAAAACTCTAAACTAGGCAAGAACGGGGAAAAAGACCAAGACTCCGAAAAACGGAAAATTTCGGCATGACCCACCTAGAACCTATGGACATCCACTCAGCAGACAAGAAAACACAGTTCAGAAAAATATGTATATAACGAAAGTAAATGCGACATCCACAGTACCACAGCAGTATCAGCAGTTAAAGAAAACGCAAACGGAGCCCGACATACACTTAAGCGTCTATTGCCAAATCCAAAAGACCAACGAACCGCATCTATCTATACAACAAAAGAATGCATTTAGCAAAAGTAAGACAAATCCCGGAAGCGTTCTGCCCCTAAACACTCCGGCAAGAACGCGGCGTCGGCAAGCCTCTACTCGGTGCCCGCGATCAGAGACAAGCGATGGGCAGAACTCGCACTCAACCTGATCCTCACCTGAAAAACCACAAAGCAGAAGCATGAGTACGGAAGGTACTCGCAAGACTTACCCGTGGGTCCATATAGGACCGACTCCAAAGGATTATGCATTTAGTTGTAGCGAGGAGTAAGCTTAAGGTAAAAGTGCGGAAAAAGCATTAACATTTGTAATATAAGTGCGACAACGGAACCAATTACAAGTTTAAAGCAGTTATAGACCGCACTTACTTCTAATGTGAAATTGAAAGTAACAACAATTAAGGTAGAGCAATACATAACCAATTTAAAGCTCAAGCCCAACGGCGAACCACAAGTTCAAGTTATTTACTACGCAGAAGAAGTTCAGATTAAGCTTGCTCATATCCGAGAGCGCGGCAATTCGAATCGCTTAACCCTGCGAGGAAGCATTGATCGCACGACACTTACCACAAGGGCCTAGTGTCAACCCTCCCATCCATACCCAATGTTGAAGCGCCCCTGCGTCCGAAAACCTAGCACCCCTCGAAGCTGCCCCAAGCCCGGCTTGGCGCTCGAGAGCCGGCCTAAGCCTCGCCCTCAACCACGTCCAACCACAGGGAGTTACGGTCCATCGATTCAGCATGAAAGAAAGAGTGGCTTACCGTACCATAATCGGGCATGCGACCAACCGGGGTGTGCTCAATCTTATTCCACTTACGGATCGGTCCTTAACTGACACAGACGGGGCTACACATTTGAGTCTCCATACCCAAATGAACCAACTCCCCCGCCCGGTCCACAAGTTAACCTTTCCAAAACATTTTCCCAATTCCAAGTCCAACATAAGGTAACATATGTGTAATAATAAAAACCACAAGTGACAGAACCCTCCGTCACTTGGCCCGAACCCAACATCTAAGCATGCTAAGCGTGGACTCATTATATTACCCTTATTAGCTCCAAGGAAAATATTGATCAATTACCAACAAGTGTAAGTGCAACAAATAGGGTCTAGTCCTATACCACAGTCAACTCCTAATGCAAAACGTAACTCACAATTTAACAATTTATTCTCAAAAATATATTCATACGAGGTTCAAGATGCTTAGGTGCTTGCCTGGTGCTTCTGCTGGAGTCTCAGTAACAACCGGCTCACCGTGATCACCCTCAACCGCGGCCACGTCACCCTCCGCGGGATCGTTCTCTACACGATCACAATGTATGCGAAAATGAGATGCATGCTATGCCGATGACATGTAATGAGAACTGCAAAACAACAAGCAAGCACTCGTGACCAACAAGGAAATAAATGCGAAAGTCCGCCAACAGTAAATGACAAATTTCAAACGCCCAACACTATTTTAACATCTAACCTTCACAAATGGAAGGCGGCTAACAACAACCTTCATTAATTTACCCCACGGAACTATCTATTATTGGTTAGTTCACCCCAACATTCTACTAGTAGCATTTCCTAACCCCAACCTCCATCTACCAAGCCCAACAATTCTAGAATGACAACTATGAGACATTCACCCATTTTGTTCCTTCTCGCATAACCAATCATACATAACCGAGCATCCACAGAACTCTAACCTAGATTAGTATTGATTACCATCATGTACCATATGACCTAGATAAGGATTCTAGCCTTTCACATTGTGGCTTAGCATCGATCCAACACTCGCTAAACACATTCACTCACTAATTAAACTCAATCGCTAAATCGAACCTTGTCGGCATTTGATCGAACACCTAATGGGCGCCTTTCAACAACCACACCAAGTCCTTGCATGAGCACTCCCAAACAACCATCTCCCACATGGGCATTTCAACAAACACCTAGCCTACATCCTTCCTAGCATTTCACCAAACACTTGCCATGCACCACCTTGGAGCAACTTCCCCAACACATCTACCCCTCGCCATGGCCATGGAGGTGGAGAAGACGGGAGCGCGCGGGCGGAAGGGCGGGGCACTGCCGCTGTACCACGAGGCGCGGGGGGGGCTCGCCGGCCGGAGGAGGTGGCGGCGCCGAGAGGCTGAGGCGGTCGTCGAGAGGGGAGAAAGCGCAGTGTGAGCTCAGTGGCTGAGGAAGGTGGCAGGTGGGAGGCGATCGGCCGAGAGGCGCGAGGGCAGCGGCGTCGGGCGCCGAAGGGAGGAGCGGGAAGGAGAGGTGAGGGAGTGGGGTGGGGCGTCGGCGTCGGGTGGGAGCCGGGTGGGGATGGGGAGAGAGAGAGATGAGTGGGGAGGGAGAGGGAAAAAGTAGTGGGGGAAAAAATTGGGGAGGGAAATTACTTACTTACCCCCATGACCATACACATGAAGAAATCAGGACCATGACATCTCTCCTAGTATAAATTGCACAAATCTTAAAGCAAACGAAAGGGTAAGCAATCCTCATCTATCATTCATTAATGCTTTAATATTTGTGCAACTTTAAAAAGAAAGAGCATAGAAACACCTCTCAAATTTTGTAAGTAATTTTTTGGTGCCTGTCGTTCTCGAGACAAGGAAAAGGTTAACAAAACTACCCTTCCTTTTCTGCACTAGACTGGTATACAAGCGTAATCACCAGCCAATCATGCAAGGAAACATGGATTTCTGAAGATTGTTAATAGCCGCAGTTTTAATTTTTATGTTTGAACTTTGGCTCGGTGAATACTTCCGTCAACTTAAAACCACCGAAAACTTAAGGTCAAAAAAATTACAAGCTTAAGATAGTTTGGAACAATTTTTCTAGGGAAAAGCACGTGATAAGCCCACGGTCTGATCAAAGTATCCGTGTAGTTATCAATACCGGTACGTATTAGCTGTTATACGTATTAGTATAGTTGATATATACTATTTCGGTACTTAAACGGTATAAAATAGTTTTATATATCGTACCAGGCTCGATACCGATCATATCGGCCCGATATCAGCTAATACCAGCCATACCGGCTTCGATACCGATCAATACCAATCATGTCGGTGGAATTGATAATATGGTTTATTTAACTATATGTTATATTTGATAGTACCACTATATATTTAAAGTAATATTATAAGTGAACTTTGTTATACATATAATTAAACATGTGTATACTTATAAATATATATAATAATTGTATTAAACCTGAAACGTACGCTGGTTTAGACTGATACCAAAACATATCATTCTAAAAGTCAAACTAGTATAGCCTCCAATATTAATAAATTTGTTGCAAAGTCCAAACACTTAACCGAGTTTTAACTCATCGGCCGTGACTACTAGAAAGGGACATTCCACCATTATGAACCGCTATACTAGATGGGACTGGGAGCCAGCAATTAAAGGTGACGAGCGATTCCTTTGCAGCTTAACTATCTTTATATCTTTATACTAGGAAGGCCAGCGCGACGCACGCCGCGCACATGACCAGTTAACTGAGGCAAAAAAATATATAATTTTTAAGTTTTTCGGAAAAAATGACTAAGACGTGTTTTTTTAGCTTTGGAGGTTTATAAAAAAAATCGTTTCTGGGACGAAAAAATGCACTAAGACTGATTTTTCAAGTTTTTTTTTTGGAAAAAATAGACCAGAGCGGAAAAATAGAACAAGACGTAACTTCGGAATTTTTGGACGGGTTTTTCGGGTTTTTGCGTTTTTCCGAGGAAAAATGGACCGGGCCGAAAAAACGGAAAAAGCCATAACTCCGAAATTTTTGGAGGGTCTTTTTGTGTTTTTTTCGGAGAAAAAATGGACCGAGATGTATTTTCCAAATCTTCGGAGGGTCTTTTGGAGTGATATTTTTTAATAAAAAAAAAAATTCGGATCGAAACGAAAAATAGACTATGACGCATATTTTTCGGATTTTCGGAGGTTTTTTTTGAGTTTTTTCGGGTAGCTTTTTCGCCAAGAAGGGCCTTTTCGCAGAGAGTAGGAGCTATATGCAATTTCAGAAACTTACAGAGATTCCTTGTCAAAAAAACAACGGCGACACGTGTCGGCCACGGGCGACAACGCGAACCTATCACGCGTGCGGAAAAATACGCTGCAATGTATTTTAAACGGTAAAAACGGTTATAGGTGTATATGGATAGCACCATCTTTTTTTTTGAAAGGAAGGGCGGGTATGTAGTGATAGCCTGGAATCTATGCAGTTTGGAAAGCATACGATAGGGCTGAAGCAGAACACATACGCTGCAGTTACATGTTCGCATGCATAGAAATTGTTTAGTAACTGTGAGTATTGTTATTATTAAAATATAACTGGCGATTTCAATATATGTCAAATTAGGTAGGCAGCGGTAAAGGCAGATAACACAGTGCAAGCTGTTCTAGTATTGGTTTGGCGCAGCTGAAAGCCATCTATATGAAGTAGGCACTGAATATATTCTGTATAGAAGGACGATGATACATGAGTCTGAAGCAGAGATAAATAAGAGTTTAAAATTTAGCTTTACAAACTGCGTGTAATTTCCAGCACATCGTTCTGAAGTAATGTTGTATTGATTGCTTGCGCTGATACAAAGAGAGGACTTTTAGTGTATTGTTGGTTGTAGCAGATAGCAACGCGTTGATCACTTTCTTTGGTCTTTTGGAAATACTGACATATTCAGTACTTTGTGGGCGATCAGCTGGTGCAGAGCTGTGAAGCATAGTAACGTAAGGCGAGCGAAGGTTATGATTTTAGGTAAACATGCTGCACAAGGCGAAGCACAAGAAGACAGTATAGATCTCTAAAATAGCAGTAATCAAAACCAATATAAGAGAGGATAAAGGGATGGTATAAAATATACTGATAGAACTGTTAATACATCTTACTGAGAATGTAGCGTTCCTGTAGACATGACTGAATCTTGTTGGTAGACAAAACCTATTGATTATTTTTGCAGCGCTATAGATAACCTGTTGGATGAGGCAGGGGTAGGTATACTAAAGCAGGATACGAATAACAACAGAAGGTAAGGTACTGAGATTACAGCGCAAGACGCATGGATAACAGCAGCATAGAACGTTTGAGAGAAGTAAATAGTCTTTGCTATACTATATAGTTTGTTTTAGCGTAATAGATCTGATGGTTATCTTCGTACAATATCTTTAATTTTGGACGTATTAAAATGTAGAACAGGCCATATCTTTAGCCTGTTTTTATTTAGAATGTAATGAGATTAGAAAGCAAAGAGGTTGGAGTGGTAAGGCAAAGTGTTCTATTAAGGCATTGCTGTGTCAGTTAGATAGATAATATTAATAGTTTGTTTTTATTTAGAATGCAATGAAGTTAGAAAGTAAGAAGGTTGTAGTGGTAAGCTATATTACAGATGCGCCAAATTTATATTACATCTGTAGAGGACAGGAAATTACAACACGAAGAAGTACGAAATAATGAGTAAACAGTATAGTTCAGGTACCGAAGTTTTCTCTAGTGTAGTTTTGTTAGATCTGTAGGGAACCAATTTATAATGTAGTGGTGTTTTGTGGGCAGCTAAAGAGGAACACAACAATAATAAAGTATAAGATCTAGTTTTGCTGAAGGGCTAGGAGGCGAGAAAGAGTAAATATAAATGTATGATATTGGTAGCATGGGCACAAAAATAGCTCTAGCAATGTTTGATATGGATAGGTTGAATTCGCGAAAAAGTGATGGTTATTAAGAAAGACGCGAATGAGAGAAGAGCTATGTTAATGGTTAATACTTAATAATCATCGCTAAAATATAGGATTACATGGTTGATTCCTTGCCTGTATGGGGAGTGGTTTTGGCAGCACTTTAATTTACGGTAAAGCAATCTTTATTGTTGTTTCCATTTAATTATACTGAGGCACATTGTTGTAGGACCTGTATTGTCGAATTCGTAAAATGGCAACATATTGGATTAATCAAGTAAAAAAATGGGTAGTGCACTAAAGAGAGCAGATGGAAGGGCACCATTTTAGATAGATACCGCGTAGCTTGAATATCCGATGATATCAGATGTGTTAAAAGCAAATCGTTGGGATGGGAGTCTAACCGAAAGTACCTGAGTAGGAGCTGCATGGCTTTTCTAATAGCCGACTGCAATGCAGCGATAACCTGAAAAGGAATAAGTTTTTTAGTCAGGTAGAATAAGAGAAGAATAAGCCAGTTTTTGGTAAGGCAGTAAATGTAAGCAAATTAGCTAAATGAGCAAAATTGTAGATGTTTTTTTTAATCTAATTTTATTAAACGTGAAACCATATAATGTAGAGCATTTTTTTAGCACAGCAGGCAAAGCGATACGCCATATAAGATGATAGTGCTTGGAAGCAATGGTGCTCAGGATAAACTTCTTGAGAAGGAAGCTGCATCTTGCATTCTGAGTAAGGACAATACATTGCACAGTGGAATGGCATCTGTATAGTGTAACAGATAGGCGTGATGTGCGCGCAAGAAAACCAGGAATAAAAAACGTTAGTAAAATCAGTGAAGCAGGTGCATACGAAAATAAGTAATAAGTAATATGAAAAGAAAGTAGCAAATGGTACAGGCAGAAAGATTAGTAGGAGAGAACCCAACAATACACACCATAGGATCATGTGTACAAAGAGGTAAATCATTCAATGTTGAGTGGCATAGCAAAATTGTGCGAAAGAAAAGAATAGACTTTAGATTGCTTTTTTTTGTTGGGTGCAAGGAAACCTTGCAGGTTTAGTACGAATGAAAGAGCGATGTGTAAATGTAGTAAAATATATCTAAGATCGAAACAAAAGGTAATAAATACGGAACGACATGCATATATCTAAAAAGGTATGGTAAAAGGTCTGAGAATACAGTATTTGTAGCCAGCAAAAAAAAGTATTTAAAAAAGGATATGCATAAGAGATGATCACAACGAAGTCAACACAAGAGTAGTCTGTAAAGGATCAAGATCGAAATGTAAATGATAGTAATCATATCAATAAGGAAAATCAAAGACCAGAAGAGTACCTTTTAAGCAGGAGATATACTCTTTAGAAATAGGCTAAGACGGCATTCTAATGGCGCCAGGAACAGAAGTAGCAGCAATGCCTACAATAAGGAACATAGATAAGCATGGCGGGAATAACTGGGAGTAGCAAAGGCAGCATGAAGCAGTGCGGATAAAAAAAAACCAACAAAGGAATCAAACCTGTTCTAGCATAAAAACGGTATTAGTTAAATAATGTCCTTCACTTTCTATTATCAGTTGCATGAGACGAACTGATTAATGAATAGAAGCTATCTCTTGTATGCACGAAAGCTAAATCCAATGGCAAGTCAGTCGTTCATACAGCCGAAGCTAAACAGTGAGGAAAAGACTGAAGAAATGAAATAGCCATAGCGACGCCTCTGCGGAAGCAGGATGGCAAGATCTAGAACAGGGCCGTACCACACGGCGAGGACATGACCATAAAGCAAGCAGAAGACACACAGTGATTAGAGCATACAAAAACCAATCATAACGCATAAGAAAAAGCGATCATCGTAAGAAGCAATCGTATACCTGGCGATGAAGACGAAAGAGCAACAGGTACAGAAGAAGTAAGCGAAGCAGGACCAATTGACGATGTAAACTCGAATGCTTCGATCCTCTCTTTTCGCGCTAACCTGAAAAGAACAAACATTCCGAGCAATGAGCTGAGTGGATTTGGGGGGAGGAGGTGTGCGAAGGCGAGGAGGGAGTGGAGGCGTGCACGCGACGCACGCGACGGGGAGGACCCGGCTGTAGCCAGGGATGCAGTGGGAACAGAGGAGGAAGAGCGCGTCGGTGAGGAGGAGATCTGGATGCAGGGGATCGACGCCTTGAAGCATCCTCCCGGACCTGCACAGACGCTAAGCGCCAGTCGCGAGGGCTCGAGGCAGCGAACGCAGGCGGAGAGGAGGAAGAGCATCGGATTGATATTTGATGGCGAGTTGAGGGAGGGGAAAGAACGGGAAGGGAACGGAAGGATCGAGAAGGAGGCGAGATGGCACGCGACGATGACGGCAGCGCGTGCGGAGCTGAGCGCAAAAACGAAACTCCATGAGGATCTTTCTGCAGAGCCTACGACGTGGATGTGGCCGGAGCTCACGAAACCTCCCAAGTTTAATAAGAAGTAATAATAATAATAATAATATACTAATTAGAGACCTCTTAGAAGCCCTCGTGTTAATTCTAAAAATTCTTATATTATTCCGAGAACAAGAAAAAATACTAAAAAAATCTATATTATTTTCAAAAAGAGAGAAAATATTGGCCGTCCAATCTCCTTAATTATTTTCATCCACAACTTAGATCTATTTCCCTATTCATAAAAGATATGAAATATACTTCCATCCAAATAAGATGCAATTAGAAATCTTTCCATGTCTATGCAACAAAATTAAGGAACTGATTTTCAGGAACACATACATGCTTTGGACGTTGCCTTGAAGATAAACCAGCACGCAAGGAAATTAAGAAACAATCAACCTTTATCAAAAGAAGAAGAAGAAGCAATCAACCAGTAAACAATGAAACTAAGATGCATGGCTTTGCTATTCAAGGACCAAAGATTCTGGGAAAAAAAATATAGAAGCGGGAGGTGTCAGCAATACAAGTGGATGCTATTCTATTCAGCAGAACATTAAATAAAGAAATACATTATTAGGTTCAAGTAGAAAGGAAAAACCACTACACTCATTATCTAGTGTTAGAATTTATCGATTAATTAGGTCTAAATAGATATTATTTAAATTTCATATCGGTTACAACTATGACATAAGCGTGAATCGAACAGATCATTAAGTTAAGAAAATCCCCTCAAAAATAATATTTATAAGAAAAAAGTATTAGAATGTTGGTTTGCATATTAATCAAAAGAAATAATACTAGCAATTCTTGTATTAAACAGATAAAAGGAAAATAAATAAAAAGTTATTATTTCTATTGAACCTTTCAATAATTAAATTAATCTTCTAAACAAATCCATGCATGGAGATAATACATGCAAATTAAGTACCAATTGAAGAGTCTCACATTGGTAACTTGATGGCATGCAACTTAACACTAAAAGATACAGATAAATGAGAAGTTTTCATATAATTAACCTATGTCATGTACTTCTAACAAAAGTTGGTGCTTAATCTTGAAGAATACATATTAAGTGAAAAAAAAATTTAGAATGGTAAAAAAAAGTTATAGAAAATCACATATTAATTATAATTTTTTTTGCTATCCATCACTAATCCACCTTCCAGTTACAATGGCTTGCTTAGAATTTTTTAAAAGGTAATAGCTTGGATTAAGATCTAACATTAATTAAGAGTCTTATACGGATTGTAGCAAATAGTCTACATGATATTTTTGAAGTCATATGTACAAGTGTCAAGTAAAATTGAAAATTATTATTGTTAACATGAGAGATTAGAAGAAAAAAAATGATTTTTCAAAATTTTGAATATTCAAAACTTATGAGTAAATTTTCAATACTAAGAGTTCTTATCCACATTTAAACAAATTCAGAGTTAAAAACTCAAAATTATTAGCACAAAAAATTATTGTTCAAAATATGTAACCCGTGCTATATATACACAGGTTGATGACTAGTACCACTAATTAAACCCTACAAACACAGCTGGGATAAGCTAAAGAAAATTCCTATTCGAGTGCCCAGCATCACATGGCAGATTCTCTCTGCAGTTCACAAGTACTGCAAAAAAAATATATCGCAAATCCATAGTAGATCGTAGTCTTGTCCAATTCTGTGGGCGCCCGTTGGATTCCAATAATACAAAAAGATCTTTTGACAAGTAGGTCAGCAGTCAGTACGGATCCGAATAAGCTATGTACTCGCTCTAGAAAAATTATAACAAATAACCTAAAGAAAAGTAAATTTCATATATCTATAGGTTTCGTGTCTCAACTATCAGAAACTAAAGAATTTAATTTTTATCTTGTAAAACTATAGATTTTAGAAGAACTTTTGTTACACATCTATATATTTTAAAATTGATAATTTCTTGTAACGGATCTGACAGTGTGGATTTACATGGTAGCCTCACGCACGAGTGAAACGAAAAATAGGGATGTATGAGGTTGCCATATAGACCTACACTGTCAGAATCATTATAAGAAATAATCAATTCTAAAATATGTAGTTTTATGACACAAATTCTTCTAAAGTCAATAATTTTGTAAAATATTAGCTAAAACATAGTTTTTTTTTATAGTTTGTACAAAAATAACTTCTAACTTTTTGAAATTTACTCATTAATTTTAGCGCTCACAACTCATAGATCACGGTGCATCTCACCACTAGACTATCCTTTTGTTGGTAGAGTTTGCAAATTTTAATATGGATATTTAAATCTTAAAAGTGAATAGGCTATTAGATTGATGAGTCTACTCTAAATACAAGTGATGGCAAAAAATTTCACTATACTGGCCCTGTATGTTTTTTTTTTGCGAAAATAGTCTCTATAGCAGTGAATTACATGTTTGGCCTCACGTCGTGCTCGAACAGCCCTGGTCGCACCTTCATGCAACTGCAATGCCAAACCGTGCCTCCACACCACTAATAGCCAAAAACAGCGCCCGAGGGCACTGCACTGTCGAAAGCAGTGTCCCCAAGGCGCTGCACCTCGCGGTCACTGTGCGTCATTTTTTTTTTGCGCGAAGGTTAGTTCTGAAAAAATACATTATAATTCTATTAGGTTTTATAAATACATTATAATAGAAAATAATAGCACGAATGCTAGTTCTAAAAAAAAGAGACTTTTTGGGACTGCAATAGTGAAGAGTTATACCCTATATACAAATGCATGAAATGACCTCATAAAATATGAGCCAGAAAACGACTGACCATTAATTTCTATTATAATATATTCACAAAATCTAATAAAATTATAATATTATGAAAGTAATTTTCAAGATAAAGCTGTATATATATATATATATATATATATATGATTTTTTTATTTTTAACACCGTAATTTTGTAGAAACCAAGAAGAATTGTACAAGGTAGGAAACAAATGGCTAAACCTAAAACATGATATCATATCAAGTGGCCACTTCCTCTGGGTTTTTTTGTGATCTTTTTTAAAAAATATTGCAGAAAATTTTTGAATACAAATAAGAACAATGAACATGCAGCGAAAATTTGTGGTACTAACTCGAGTGTTATTTTTATAATCGAATTTGGTTGCTCACAACCAATGAATAATACCATGGAAAATAGTTCAAAGAGAAATGGAACAGCGTGGTACGGGAAGTTTTTAATTTGTTTTTAATTATTTTATTTTATTTATTTCACAGTGTAAAAATTAAATCAACCATTTTAAATTTAGTTTGGTTTAGTGTTGAGTACCAAATTTAAAATTAACTAACTTTGTACTGTTCACAAAAAAAATCCTGAGGAAGTGACCACTAAAATCCGGAGGAAGTGGCCATTTGATATAATATCATGTTTTACATTTAGGCGTTCGCTTTCTGCCTTGAACAATTCTTCTTGGTTTCTACAAAATTGTTATTAGGTTTTATAAATACATTATAATAGAAATTAATGGTCAAAGCTGTTTTTTGGTTCGTATTTTATGATGTTATTTCATGCCTTTCTATATAGAGTATAACTTTTCACTATTGCAGTTCCAAGAAATCATTTTTTTCAGAACTAGTAGCAGTGTGATTATTTTCTATTATAATATATTCAAAAAACCTAATAGAATTATAATGTATTTTTTCAGAACTAGCTTTCGCGCAGCAAAAAAAATTGACACACTGTGCTATAGTACCATGCATGGTACTGTAGCACCACGAGGTGCAACGCCTTAGGGACGCTGCTTTCTGCAGTGCAGTGCCCCACGGGCGTTGTTTTCGACTGTCAGCGGTGTGGAGGCACGGCTTGGCGTTGCAGCTGCATGGAGGCGTGACCAAGGCGAGTCCAGTGTCGTTCAAGCACGACGTGAGGCTAACCTTTAAATTCGTCGCTACATAGACTATTTTGGCAAAAAAAAAAAAAAACAACACAGTGAAAAATTCGTGATAGCAATCCACCACCACACGCCAATAAGTGGATAAAATCAACCACCCTGTTTCAAAGATTGTGACGTATATTTGGGCTTTTTGTTTAGCTTAAATGTTAAAATCTAAATAAATGAGGCTTTTTTAACTATGTTATTTCAAAAATCACAAGCCTTTACAA
Organism: Rhipidocladum racemiflorum; assembly: GCA_036346355.1. Classification (NCBI taxonomy): domain Eukaryota; kingdom Viridiplantae; phylum Streptophyta; class Magnoliopsida; order Poales; family Poaceae; genus Rhipidocladum; species Rhipidocladum racemiflorum. Next base: position 60,768,378 of record CM070591.1, read on the forward strand.
AGCTATAAGCCATCAGAGATGTGCTTTTTTTAGCTTATTGATGATTAATTTTAAACCAATGCCACCAAAATTAGAGTAAAATTATTCATCTCTACCACATATAAAAACAGATCGCTTTTAAGTAGCTTAAACAAAAAAGCGAATAGGTGTTAGTTTGGCTGGAGAATAGATGCAGGAGAGGTTGAATCCCTGGGCCTTTCATTGGCTGGAGAATAGATACATATAAATTAACCTACGGTTTCTGGCAAATTTGTTAGCCAACCCGGTCGGTGCAACGCTTAAAGAATCACCTTCCTCATCAAAGTCTTTGCCGTACGCTACTTAATTAGTGTTTGGTTAGTGGGATGGAGTAGAATGGAACTATCCCATCCCACCAAGTCTATGTTTGGTTGGAGAGCCGAGGATGACTTGGTTCCAGAAAAGATAATATTCTCTCTAGATTCAGGACGGTCAGGTTCTAAAAATTTTCTGAAACGCAGCCATCTCACTTGGAATGTGAGAGTGACAGTGGGCTCTGTCTGAGAATCTGGGATGAACCCATTCCATCTCTAAAATCTAGAATGGAACCATTCCATTCCACCTCACTCTCCAACCAAGCACACAATTAAATTAATTGCCAGCGTTCTCGATCCGGCACACGAACTAGAGAACTAAAAATTGCGTTGCTGACGAGCTCGCACAAATGGCGAAACGCATGGATCATCGTGCGGTTTTGACGTGATCAATCATGCCCAGCAATTAGCTGCTCAGGAACGTTCTTGAGTAATATGCAAAGCTCTCTTGTCCTCGTGAAAAGAAAAGAAAAAACACTATCTCAAGGCTCACTCGATTAACGTGACCCAATCCTCTGTCATACGGGTACCTAACAGTGACTTAAGTGATCCTATCCAATTATTTTCTTCTCCAATATGTGTACCAAAAGCGACGCCTCTGTGCCCTTGACACCTACAGTTCTGGATCTTGATTCCCTGCAGCGGTTAAGAAATTTTTTTGTCAGAAAAACTAACCTACGGTATACCGTAGGAACGGAACGGTATACATCTGAAACTCATGAAACTTGTGAATTTTTACATTGAAACTCATAAAACCTAGCACTAAAAACTGATGAAACATGAAACTGATGAAACTAAACACTGAAACTCATGAAACCAGCACTGATACTGATAAGTTTCATAAGTTTTACGGCTATACTGTTGGAACGGTATACCGTTTCCTAGTCTCCCTCTTTTTTTTTTTTAATTTTTTTTGGTGCTCACATACACGTAATTACGTGTTCCCAATGGGATTGGGATGCAGCAGTACGTATCGGCGCAAGTCATTTTGATGACAAGGCAGTGCATAGGAAAGGAATATTTAATGGACAGGAGGGACTTGGAGTGCCATGTCAGTCAGGATCGCTGAAACGGCCGGGGTGGTTGATTCCATCCACTGATTCGTGTGTGGTGGGGGAGATTTCATTATTTGCCATAAAAGTAATGTACACTTGATAATTTGTGACGCGTCATGTTTCACTGACATATGATCTCTAGGCTCAAAGTTAGTGAGATATGGTGTGACAAATCATGAAATGCACATCGACTTTGTGGTAAATAATCAATTATTCCTTCTTCATAAGATCTAAATACCCGTATTAAAATTTGTAAACTCTGCCGACCACATGATAGCCTAGCGGTGGGAAGCCTTGCGTCCTATGGGTCATGCATTTAAATACCAGCGAGATTTCAGGAATCTTGGACAAGATTTCGGAAATCTCGGCCGAGATTTTGGACCCTTCCGATATCCTAAATCTCGGCCAAGTTAAAAAAAAAAAAAAATCAAAATGCTACAATACCCATCCAAATCTCGGTGATTTCGCCGAAATCTCGATGTATTTTACCGGATTTTTATTTTTCTTTGCCGAATTTGATTGGATTTAGGGTTAAGACCATCCACAAAAAATTTTGATAGGTTTTTTTACCATTTTTTAGCGAAAATAAGTTGACCAAAATCTCAGTGATTTCGGCCGAAATCTCGGATTTCCCGGTTGAAAAAAAAAACAGTTTTGAAATTTGGTTTTTGGATTTGATCCAGATTTTATTTGAAATTTTGAGATCTCGTCGAGATTTCGGATTTCGGCCACCCCCGATATTTCTATCGAAACGAAATTTTGAACCTTGCTATAGGTTGTGAGTCCTAAAATTGACGAGTAAATTTCACAAAAAAATACGAGTTTTTATAAATAAATAAATATATAATACATATTTCAGCTCATATTTCACAAAAACTACATATTTTTGGCAAATTTGTGCCACAAAACTATAAGTTTTAACATTGATTGTTTTTGTAATAGGTCTGACAGTGTGGACCCGCATGGTAACCTCACGCACCCACATTTCCTATTTCACTCACGCGTGAGACTACTATGTAGGTTCACACTATTAAACTTGTTACAATAAATGATCAATTCGAAAATATGTAGTTTTGCGATATAAGTTCTCGTAAAATCTGTAGTTCTGCGAAATATAAGCTAAAATCTATAGTTTTATGATAATTTATATAAAAAATGTATTTTTTTGAAAATTATTCTAAATTGATTGCACTAGCTAGGTTTTCCTCCCTTGGTAAACTCTTACAAGGAACAACGCCCACGACTAAAATCTACATATGCCCAACTCTGTTTTGGATGGCAAATGTAGTCAAACTGAAATTTCAAATATTGATGATTCTAGAAGAATTTAAACTAGGGCATAAGTCTCTTGACATATCGTGGGAAGACGGTAGACGTGCTAACATGAGAAGATTATACTATTGTGGAATGTGGACTGTGAGTCCGTAGCTAGAGACACTACAAAACAAAGAGGAGCCCTGCCCTGGGCGTTAAACTTCTGTACAAACTTGAGTAAGAAACGGTGGAAGAAACGTGCTCTACCTATGCGCAAGCATTTGTTGATCTGCACATCCTCTGCCTTTATTCAACGAAGGCACGCCCTCGTGGACCGTCCGATCGGGAATAGAAGGTTCAGATCAAAGCATGGGAGAGATTGATGCTTGGAAATTTCTCACGAGAAAATGTGATCATCTCGTCAACTATAGCCTATTGAGATCAGCGTTTAGAGGGGAAGTGAATAGCTCCGATAATTTCCACATCTTAAGTATTCAACAGTCATTTCACTTCAGCAGCTATAGAAGCTCAAAAAGATCAAGATTGAACTTGTTAGGAGCACATGACATCAATTCAAAGCAACCTAGAACTGGCAAAATAAGTCTTGACCCTAAAATCGGTACTACCGCCTATCAAAGTATGGTAGGACCGATAGAATCGGTACTACCACAGCTATAATAGCGATAGCACCGCCCACTCAAAATAGAGTTGAAAACAACTCCTTGAGCAACACAAAAAAAGACAACATTCAAACCATAAGTCTAAACTTGATGAGATTGAATCTATTCCAATAAACAAATCCATTGATTGTTCCCAAAGTTCTTATCTTTATCCACTTAGAAAGAAGTGGTTAAGAACATGGTAAGAAAATGACCTTAGATGAGTTCCTACACGTCCTAAATCACACCACGAATCAATCTAGAACATGGTAGAAAAAAGGAATCACCAAGTACACCTCAACAATCCAAGAAAAATAACACAAATAGAACATGAAAAAACAAGTTTGGTCTTCTATTATCACTTGAGGATGAAGGATTACAACCACTCCAATTAAAGGATAAAACCCTAGGGTAACACTTAGTTCTCTTACCCAAACCCTAGTTTCTCTACAGGAGGCTCAAGTGCAAATCATATACATCTCTCCCTAATACCCCTTGTATAGTGGACGCTCACATGAAACCCTAAAAATATGGATACAAGGTGGATTACATCCACCATCACTTAGGCAAACCCGATAACCCAACACATAACAGGGTTTTCACTCGCACACGCACACTTTTCAAAGTAACATCTTCATTTTCGGCTCCAATAGTTTGGATCCATTAGCTTGTCCTTCCCGAAGTCTCATCGACCTAATCCACTTAGCCCTTCACTGCGGTTTTGTAAACCGCTCACTTTTCCGATTTTGGGCAAATGGCCACATTGCCACTCAACCAAAGTTTCCCAATTCCATCGCCTTGATGCATTGCCCATGCTTCATCACATTCCATGTGTCTTAGTGACTCCCACCAAGCCTTTCACATGTCCAAATCCCACCGAATTGTCCTTGCTTTGTAAATGGGCCTTAGTAACTTGGCGCATCACATGTCCCGGTTGACCTTGGCCACTTGTGCCTTCCATGATCCTTGTCTATCTTGCGTATTGGTTGAGTACAACTATGTCACCTTACTTGATAGTACTAGGCCTTGGTTATCCCAATCAAGTCTCGGTCCTTCTCACTGTTGACTATTGTTGACTCCGAAACCATATGCACAACAATAAACCAAGCAAACCATTTATGGGCACAAGTTTGTTCCAACTCAACCCACATTATTTCATAAACACATTATGCAACACACATAGACTATAGACATATTCTCACCACTTTAAACCAATTCACAACTCAACTCAATAATTTCAACTAAGGCCGGTACTACCACTAAGTAAAAGTTGGTATTACCAATCCTACCGATGCTACCGCACTTTTGATGGTGGTATTACCTTTTTCAACCCTCAATAAAAACACATTCTCTGAAAAATAATTACCACCAACTAAAACTCAATATTACCAGAAACCGGTGCTACCGCCAACTAGAGTGCGGTGCCACCAATCCTAGCGGTGTTACCGCACTTTTAATGGCGGTACTACCTTTCTTAACCTTCAAACAAAATACATTCTTTAAAAAATAACTACCGTCTACTAAAACTCGATACTACTAGAAATCGGTGGTAGTACCTTTCTTAACTTGGTAGCACATAATTTTTAGGAATCGCAACTTCAACTCAGCGCAAACTAGTACTTTGGTTGTCAAATATGCATCACAAGCCATGTGTGACCTCCACATGGTCTGACATCAGCTTTAATCCGAACGGTTGGATGCTCGATCCAAAGGCCACCAAGTGCCAAATCGCAGGGAAAGGCAGAAGGGAGTGGCAGAGCTTGTGGATTGCAACAAGCATCTTAAGTGTATAAATTTCTAAAGTATATGGAGTATATCACCGTATTTGCATTTTTTGCTTCTCTTTTAGAAAATACATGGCAATCCACGATGGTTAAGTATTGTCGGACGCGGAGATATCATGAGTGCCTGGCAATATCTGATGGAAGACGCCAAAGGGGCCCTATGGGAGTTCATGGTTGCATTTGATCTCTGCTCTGCATGCGAACAAACGAAGGCATGTCTTTCACAAAAGAAAACGAATGCACTCAACTCCATCGCCTTCCTCGCCTCCACGCCTCCTCTTGATATATGATCCAAATTCAAAGGACCGAGTTGACCCTAGGTCGTCACCATATATATCTTCTTGTAAGTCGCAGAAAAGAGACATAAAAGATCGTAATTCCCTGTATTTTGTAACACTTAAAGAAATAGTAAGATTTTGCCAGCCGACGCCCGCGGTTTTTCCCCGCAAAGGTTTCAAAGAAAAACAGCCGTCCAATCAATAGCATTACCGTTCTTCTAATCTCGTATTTCTCGCTGTCCAACTGTCCATACCAGTATATATCGAAGCCAAACTTTGTTCGGAAAAGCTTATAAAGTTCTAACCTCCTTACGTGTCCGATATGTACACTCATGAGCAGGAATGTTAGATGGTGAGACACGATTAATACGAGTTAAGAGGGGGGAATGGACAAGTCCGCGTGCACGAGGTGCTTGTCTTATATTTTTACAATATGTGCACTCGTACTCATCGGTTAGATGGTAACAGGGGCGGATACAGGTCCCGGGCTGCCCGTGCTGCAGCCCGGGGTCTAGTACCGAAAGCCCATTAAATTTTTTTAAAATACTATTGAAAAATAATTAAAATCAGAGATTTAATTTAAGATCAGTTGGTCCAGCCCGGGGCTTGGATTTGGGCTGGCTCTGCCACTGGATGGTAAGGCACACGACTAATATCTCTTGCTTCAAAATTTACACGGTCTGTATCGGGAGGGCGATGTATGAAAGCGCTGCTCTTGTTTTTATTTTAGAGCTATTTTATAGTATACTAAATTGAATATGAGTTATACATTCTTTTTGAACTAGTTGATCAGATTAACTAAAGTTTATTTATACTTTATCTGGTAATAGAATAGTAGAAATGCCCTTTAACAAATCAACGATTATGAGAACTGAGCTTAGCTCAGTTGGTTGGGAGCGCGGTTGTACGTCCCGCCCACCCGGGTTCGAGCCCCGCTCGACCCGCGTGCTTGCAAGGAGCCGGAGGCAGGCGTGCGTGTGTGGTGGGGTGTGTGTGTGCGTTTGTAGTCCGGTTGTTGTTCTCTTCTTCTTTAATGAAATGCCAGACTTCCTGGCCAATTTTTGAAAGAAAAAAAAAACAAATCAACGATTATATACTACCGGTATAATACACCGCAAAATTTCTCTTATTTTAAGCCAAATCAAAATGGAAAATTGGATGATTGAGAGCGTTAGCGCGGCCCCCACGTCGGGTCTGTGGCTAGTGGCTACATAAGCACCTCTCCTTGCTCCATTTCTCCATCTCGTGTTAACTCTCTTCCTCCTCATCCTCTCCTCCGAGGAATCATCCATCCAAGGAGTGTGGAAGGCCACCACATACATGCCTATGCTTGCGCGAGCACCTTAGTTATCAGAGGGAGTAACAGTAGGGTTGGTCAGGCGGTTGGTGTAGCTTTTCTTTCGTGCTGTTGGCCGGCGAGCTCAGGCGAAGATGTTGGCGGTGTTCAGCGGCGAGGTGGTGGAGGTGCCGGCGGAGCTGGTGGCGGCCGGCAGCCGTACGCCGTCGCCCAAGACGCGGGCGTCGGAGCTGGTGGACCGCTTCCTGGGCAGCGCCGAGCCGGCCGCGTCCGTGCAGCTGGGCCCCCTCGGCCACCTCGCCTACTCCCATGCCAACCAAGCGCTCCTCCGCCCAAGGTATATACACCTCTCTCTCTCTCTCTCTCTCTCTCTCTCTCTCTCTCTCTCTCTCTCAAATCACAAAACTCTGTTACCAATTTGATTCGACTGTTAAACAGGGTGGATTTATCAAACATTGATGCAACTAAATTGGTTGCGTTTGATCTGATCTGTTTGTTCTGAATATATTAGTGCCTGGGATGTGTTTGATCTGATCTGAAAACAAAGTTTTCACGCACAGTGTGATCATGTTCTTAGAGTGCGTTTGGTTGATGAGATGAGGTTGAATAGGATAGGATAGGATGGTCATGTACATTCAATTATTGAACTTCAGGTCCACGTATTGTGCACATCGTGTGTGTCAATAATTCGACGGTTTTTTCTCCCTGTAGAAGGACATGTTGCATTTCTAAGACAAAGTGAGAAAGAAATACAACATCATAATCCATTCCTGTAGCTTGTAGGAGAGGACAAAGCTACCAACCCGCCTTCGGCCCTATTTGTTTACTTATGGGAGTGTATAGGTATCATCCGAATGTTTTTGTTTTAGCTAACATCCAAATTTTAGATCGTTGGATACCTTACCCGGATATCACCGGACCGTTAGATTAAATCATAGGATCAGATGTAATCGATACTCCCGAATCTCAACAATGATCCGACGGTCCTAGATTTGGGTGATTTCAGCAATAAAAACATCCGGATGAAGTTTATCAAATCCCATCTTTTATAGCGCAAAGCTAGTTTGTACGTTTAAACAGCTTAAGAACTATCGACTTCTATACGTAGTGGAGGCGTGCCGGGTAATTTTGTCTATCTTCAGTGGCATTAGTCTAAAACCAATCCTCAATAAGAAAAAAAACACACATCTTTCCTGGCTTTTAGGTTTTAGTTATATAGAGGCATATGACTTTTGAAAAGCTAGATAAAGGGCTACTAATTTGTTTATGTTTTGGCTTTTCTGGTTTTTAAATCGGTGAAAAAGTCCAAACAAATAAGGCTTGGTTTATCCTTTCTCACCCAGTTCTGGGGCTCACGATTGCGCCGGTACTATTGCACCCAGCGACAGGAGCCTGGAAAAATTCTAGGAGTCCAAGCAAACCTAACTATTGGACGGCTCAGTTCGAAGGTTTATCTTAAAAAAAAAACTCTATTTTCATGACGCTTGCGACGGCGAAGCCGCACTGCCCCTCCATAGCTCGTCGCCGGCGAGTCCGGACAGTCAACCACCCTGCCTGCACCGCCGGTGACTGCACCATCCAGAGAAATACGAGACTCAAACGAGCGAGAAGAAGAACAATGGCGCAAGGTTAGGTCTCCTGCCATGTCGCTGCGGTAACGAGAGGGGTCTTCCGCCGTGGTCATACGGCACCTCCGCTAGATTTTTCAGCTCCCCTGCGTCCGATGGTTGGTGGCACGGCAAAGAAGAAACGAGGAGGAGACGTCGATCGGGGTTGTATCAATGGAAGAAGGCCACCACATCTCTTGCAATTTGCATGTCAACATCGAGCCACCTTCCACAGGCAATGTGTCGATTGGCTTGACAGCAACGGGGCTTATATTCTCCACTAGGCGGCTGATGAAAGTTCAACGGGGATAATTATCGTTTTCGCAAAAAGGGACACGTCCATGATCTGTTGGCATTTTCTTTCGGGAGTATATAGGCATCATCCGGATGTTTTTGTCCTAAAAATTATCCAAACTTTGAACCATACGATCAAAACACGCACCCGTAGGATCAACCCACCTCGAATTCAAGGGGGAGGGGGGCGTGCATCGATATGAAAGCAAATCCAATGCTCCAGAATTTGGATGATGGTTACTAAAGACTTATCAAAACCCTGTTCTTTTATAACAAAAAAGGACTCATGAGCGATCAGTGGGGTCCTGATTGGCCTTTGTTCTTGTGCAGTCGGTACTAGGCAGATTCGCTGAGGAAGTAGCATCCAAGGAGTTCCACCCCATCGCACCATTTGTTATACCATCATCCAAATTCCTAGCCATTGGATTTGTTTTCAGATTGATACACACCCCCCTTGAATTCGAGGTGGGTTGATCCTACGGATGTGTGTTTTGATCGTACGGTCCAAAGTTTGAATGTTTTTTGGGCCATCAAGATGCCTGCCTGATCGTCGTCGTCGTCGTCGTCGTCGTCGTCCAACAGTTGCTCATTGGGAACATACGATACGATTCTTTCTGTACAGATCCTTCGCGGCGAAGGACGAGGTCTTCTGCCTGTTCGAGGGGGTCCTGGACAATCTGGGCAGGCTGAGCCAGCAGTACGGGCTGTCCAAGGGCGCCAACGAGGTGCTCCTAGTGATCGAGGCGTACAAGACGCTGCGGGACAGAGCGCCCTACCCCGCCAGCTTCATGCTCTCGCAGCTCGCCGGCAGCTACGCGTTCGTGCTCTTCGACAGGTCCACCTCCTCGCTGCTCGTCGCCTCCGTAAGTCGCTCGTCTGCGGCCACACGCCGCCGCCTCGCTTGCACGCCTAGCGCCGGGCGATCCGGCGATTCCGGCTTGCTGGTCGTGACGTACGTGCTCTTGTGCTGTGATTCGTCTTCCCAGGATCCGGAGGGTAAGGTGCCGCTCTTCTGGGGGGTAACCGCCGACGGCTGCGTCTCCTTCTCCGACGACATAGAGCTGCTTAAAGGATCGTGCGGCAAGTCGCTGGCGCCTTTTCCACAAGGTAATGTCAGCTCGCTATGCAATGTTAGAGCTTTTGATCTAAAAAAAATGCAATGTTGGAGCTTTTGATCTGAAAAAATGCAATGTTAGAGCCTGGCGTGTTGTAGATCTTTGTTTTGGTTTCTGTTCGCTAATTATTCCATGCTTCCTGGCTGCAGGCTGCTTCTACTCTAATGCTCTTGGAGGCTTGAAGTGCTATGAGAACCCCAAGAACAAGGTGACTGCTGTTCCTGCAAATGAAGAAGAAATCTGTGGCGCGACGTTCCAGGTAAAAAAAAGAGAAATTTTACTGTGGATTATACTTGTAGTATAGAATGTGCAGTAGAAATCATATCTAACCGTTGATTTGTTAAGGGTGTTTCTACTACTCTACTACCAGGTGTAGTATAAGTAAACTCTAATTAATCTGATCCATTGGATCGAAAAGAATGAACGATTCATATTTAATTTAGTGTACCGTAAAAGAGCTTACCAGGAAGTAGCGGAGAGTGCTAGTTGCTTAACTGATAAAAAGTAGTGTCGAACTCTTTTATAAAAGAAAGAAAGAAAGGAAAACTAGAACCTTTTTTTTTACTTTTACATTTCATCTGAGCTCTTATGATATTTTTCCTGAATGCAGTGTCAACCCTAGTAGATTTCTATACGCAGGTGGAAGGGTCTACAATCCTCAAAGCACTGCGTTAGGAGGACATTTTTGGTCTACAGGAGTCATTGGGCAGGCAAACCTCTGTACATGGTGGTGTAAGATAATGGCGAGGCATATGCAACTGATCTGTATCATCTGTCATAAAGAGTGTGGCCAACATGGCAAGCACTTCAGTGTTTGGTTGTGTGTATGATCTGTATTATTCCTAGCTGTTCATACTGCAATGGATTTCAGACCTGCTGTGACCAGTTTGAATGTAGCTCTGTAGCAAATAAACTTTCTCCGTTGTCGATGTGGATGTCTACGATGGATTCAGATAGTTGCATTACATGGACATTGCAAAGCAGGTGACCTCTAATCTGATTCCTATTTAACTTTGGGAAAGGTCACATATCATATATAGTTTCCCAAAATGAAATGACCGTTTACACACTTAATGCGACAACAACGCAGTAGAAATTAAGGATTTATCAAAACCAAGCCCTTTTACGTAATGGCCTATTAGTACCACAGATATGTACTACTAGGACACCGTGGTGTCTGGGCATTACGTTCTAAAATAGATATTTCCTATCTGAAGGACCAAATTGGTGATCAGAGAGGGACGAAGGATCTTAAATAATTTTTCCCTCGCCTGCTGGACAAGATATGCCAACAAAAAATCAGGCAAATCAACACAGAAGTAAAACTTACGAAACTTGGTATGCACCTTCTTATGAGTGTTAGAAACCTATTCCAATCATCAATCACAAGGAAGTTCCGACCTTTTTTTCATATAAAAGGAAGAGTGCACTAAGAGGGCAAAATCCAAAAATCATTGTTATAAGCTTGCTCGTGGGTTTTGATGATCAATATAATTTTGGATACTCTCCCACTGTCACAGCAAGCAAGAACAAGAAAAGAACACACCTCAAATGGCCTAGAACATGATCTTCAATAATCCATCTTCTTTCAAGCACAAAGATCGATTTCTTGCAAAGATTTACACAAGGTTTGCCTAGATGATTGGGATATGATCTAGAAAAGATTCATTCATCCTCAGCAAAAGATTCAAAAGCAATTAGAAAGAGGGGAGGCAAATCCAAATGTGTGAAAAGTAAACTGCACGAATTTAAAGTGCGGAAAGTAAATACATAATGTAAATTATAGAATAGATAATGAAATTAAACTTTCATTGCGTTGAAAGGAAAGGTTTACAAAACCTCACAAGGTAGGCAAAGCTCAAAGGAGCAAAACCAAAATCCTTCTTCAAAAACTTGAGGAAAGAAGTATACCCCTACCCATCTATTTATGGCAACATCTGGGCAATCTCAACTCTTGAATGACCTTCTTGGCCCTCAAGAAACCCCATTAAAGGTTGAGATTCATTTCCCCACTCATTCATGAGCTAACCCGCAACCCAATAACATAATGGGTTTTACACGCATTTCAAAGTAGGCTAACTTAACAGCTACTCTTTCTGCAAATCCATCATCCAATGGCTCTCCTTCGCTTGAGTAGGGGCTAAGTTAGCATCCAGGCTATCCACTTGTCCCCTCGGTTCGCAGCAACTCTCACCTTGGTCATCTTCGGCGCCATCGGGGCCGCCTGACCATCTGGACCTCAGCTCTTCTAGCCTAGTCCCGGTCTCCTCCGCCTCACTATAATCTAGCTCCGTCGTCGTGCAACCATCACAGACAAGCAGACCCTCACATCTACTCAACAAAATATTAATCAACAGCAGTATTAAACATTTCGCTCTAGAAAATAACTGCCGCTACACAAATGCCGGTAGTACCACCCTCAGCAACTCAAATTACTCAAAACAAAAACTAGTTCAATTCAAACTCAAACCCAAACATCACAAGCTCAAATACAATCAATTACTCATCACACATATGAGTAGATCTCCGTATGGTCTTCCACTATCACATACAAAAGTACTTTATTTTTTTTTTTTTTTTTTTTTTTTTTGATATCGAGTTTAACCATTTTCCTGACTAATTCGAACAAGCGATGATTTAGCGCGCTCGACACACCTTGCTTTTTAGAACAACCAAACAGTAAATTCTGTCGCACGATGGGTTACCTAAAGATATTTTCTCTCTCTTTTTTTTTACAAGAACAACCAAATAGTGGCGAGTTAGCGCACTCTTGACACCTTGCTTTGTTCGGCCTTCAAAGACTCCAAGGCAAGCTTGCGCTAAAGGTTGATACCTAGTCCATAAAGAAATTTCCAGCCTTTCGACCAGCCGAGCTCAAGCAGGCCTCACTTTCCCCGCGATGGGTTGTTGCTGCTTCCAAGCTGAATTCTCAATTAGGTCTCGCTAAAAGTTGATCGGAAATTTGGAAATACCCTGCTTGCTGCCTGCCTATTGGAAATTAATCTTGACTTTGTTTGTTAGCTAGTTCAGCTAGTTGGCAAGTTTGTTGGTGATGTGAGTTAAGAGATAGAGTTTATCTCTAGTTAGGTACGATTTTGGTTAGTTGGTGTTGTGTGCTGTGTTACATATTTTCATGTAATCAGTTTGACATACTAGAAAAGCAAGCGCGGCGCACGCCGCGCGCGTGAACGGAAAATATTTTTTGTTTTTTTTTTCGGAGAAAAAACAGATCACGAAAACATTTTTCCCATGCTCCGGAGAGCAAACGGACCACGAAAATATTTTTTCCGGGAAAAACGCCGTGCGCGTGAACGGAAAATATTTTTTGTTTTTTTTTCGGAGAAAAAACAGACCACGGAAACATATTTCCTATGCTCCGGAGAGCAAACGGACCACGAAAATATTTTTTCCGGGAAAAACGCCGTGCGCGTGAACGGAAAATATTTTTTGTTTTTTTTCGGAGAAAAAACAGACCACGGAAACATATTTCCTATGCTCCGGAGAGCAAACGGACCACGAAAATATTTTTTCCGGGAAAAACGGAGAAAGGAGCCGAACGAAAAATGCAGGGACCTATTTGTTATAATTTTGGACATGTTCGCTATTTTGAATAAGTAAGAAAGGACTCGTTCGCAATTCGTATTTAACGGGAGGCTCTTTGTGTAAAACAACGAACTGAGGACCTAAACGCGAACCGGGAAAAAATATTTTATACTCACAGAAAATTACAAAGGACCTATTCGTAAATAGAAAGGACCTATCCGTAATTCCAAAGAACTGGAGTTTTTTTTTGCAAGAAAAGGAGAGAGAACGTGAGGGGTGACGTGGGGGGCTGTGGTGCCCGGAATCCTTCGAGGAATATAGGGCTTAGTATTAATAGAAGGAGAAAAATAGAAGACAGAAAACTGGTGCTAAGTAGTTGTAGTGTCGACATCTTATGTGTGTTTCAAAGAAGGAAGTTATCTGTGAGTTTTCTCCGGGGCCTAGGCCAACAATTGGTGTCAGAGCGGGAGTTATGTAATGTGTAGCGGCAGATCGGGCAAAGCTGTGTTTCGAAGACGGGCTCCGAGGTGCGGCAACAAAGTGGTTCAACGTCGAGCGGAGCCGGTACCGTGCATCTAGCCATGGACACAGCGGCGCATCGGCCGCAGCTGCACGACAAGTGGCAAGTGCACGATAGGTCACCTAGGTGGTGTGGTGTAGCGTGTGACGGTGTGCAGCTATGGCGGCACAACCAACACGCTACGTTGTGCACGCAGCTTCTTCACAATGAGGAGCCTACACATTGGTGGAACACAAAATGAGTGGCATGTTGCCAAGATGAAAATGTTGCGCTGGCACTAGGTACGTAGTTGCGATGCCGTGTGTGAGTGCGTCATGTGAGTTGAGTCCATGCTAGATGTGTTCGCCTTCCTAAGTCGAGTACGTGGGAGATGAGTCCGAGTTGTTGAGAAGATGTGTTTGTCGTCCTAAGTTGAGTTTGTGGGAGACGAGTTCGGGACATTGAGGAGATGCGTTCATCGTCCAGAGTCAAATCCGTCAAAGATAAGTTTGGAATATTGAAGAGATGTGCTCGCCTTCCTGTGTCGAGTATGAGTTGCGCAAGTCGTAATTGAGACTGGTTGCCTTAACAAGTAAGAGTCAACATGTCAAGATTTGGGGGGAGAATGTTGGAAATTAATTTTGACGTAGTTTGTTAGCTAGTTAAGTTAATTGGCAAGTTTGTTAGTGACGTGATTTAAGAGATAGAGTTTATCTCTAGTTAGGTGTGATTTGGTCAGTTGATGCAGTGTGTTATGTTATATATTCCCATGTAATCCACTAGTGAGAGCCGCGCGCTCCGCCGCGCCGTGCGAAATTTAATCCAAAAATGAGGAAAAGTAGGAAAAAACGGAAAAACGACGGACGAAAAACGAATTAAATTTTTTTTTTTGGGGAAACGGCCAACGAAAACATTTTTTCCATGTTCCGGAGAAAAAACGGTTCACGGAAATAATTTTTTAAGGCAAAACGAAGAAAGAAAACGGTTTTTCATATTTTTTTGTGGGGAAATAGCCACCGAAAACATCTTCCCCATGCTCCGGAGGAAAAACGGATCACGAAAACATTTTTTCGGGGCAAAACGGAGAAAGGGAACGGTTTTCCATATTTTTTGTTTTGGAAAAACGGGCAACGAAAACATTTTTCCCATGCTCCGGAGAAAAATCGGATGACGATTTTTTTTCCGGGCAAAACAGATAAAGGAAACGGTCTCCCATTTTTTTGGGGGGGAAATAGCTACCGAAAACATTTCCCCCATGCCCTCGAGGGAAAACTGACCACGAAAACATTTTTTTTGGGCAAAACGGAGGAAAACTGATCACGAAAACATTTTTTCGGGCAAAACGGAGAAAGGAAACGGTTTTACATTTTTTTTTGGAAAAACGGCTGTCGAAAATATTTTTCGCATGCTCTGGAGAAAAAACGGACCCCGAAAACATTTTTTTTCGGACAAAACGGAGAAAGGACCCGAACGTAAAGCGCGAGGACCTATTTGTTATAATTTTGGACCTGTTCGCTATTTTGAAAAAATAGGAAAGGACTCGCGCGCGATTTGTACTTTACGGGAGGTCCTCAACGCAAAACGTCAAACCAGGGATCTAAACGCGAAACAAAAAAATATCTCCCTCTCACATGAAATAGCGCAAGGACCTGAACGTAATTCCAAAGAAACCGAGGGCCTTTTCGCAAAACACCGGCGGACACGTGGGTGTCCTGGTTGGACGGCATTCTCTTCACAAGTATGGTAGTTAATATTCGATATATAAATACAAGGAGAAAAATAGAAGACAAAAAAAAACAAGTGCTAAGCGGTTGCACCACCGATATCTTGAGTGTGCTCTTCCTCTCTTATGTTTCAAAGAAGGAAGCTATGTGAGTTTTCTCTGGCGCACTACTTCCCCTGAAGCAGAGAAAAAAATGCATCCTACTGGCTCCAATTCTCTACACAATCTATGCTTTTAAAATCCGTGGGAGGTGGCCGCGGGTGGTGGAGGTGGGAGCTCGGCTGGCAGCGGAGACGCCGAGGACGACGTCGCCGGTTAGTGGATGATTTCACATCGAAGGTCACAGTGCTTGTTGGTAAGATGCAGGCACTCGGAGAAAGTAAAAGAGAAGAACATCGTCAAGAGATTACTACGAGCCATCTCTGACATGTTCATCCACATCGCAACGACGATTGAATACTTTGGTGACGTCAACAAGATAACCTTTGAGGAGGTTGTTGGGTCCCTCAAGGCGTACGAGAAGCGTACCAAGCAGCGCCATCGCGACAACGGAGATGGGGTGCATCTTCTTCTCACCAAAGCCCAGTGGGAAGCTTGATCGGAGTGAGAAGGTTGTGATCGTGGTTCTAAGACGAAGCGTGACAAGAGCCACATAAAGTTCTTCAACTGTGAGGACTACGGGCACTATGCATTCGAGTGTCGGAAGCCAAAACATGGTCGTGGGGATCAAGTGAACCTCATGTGTGCACAAGAAGATGAACCAGCATTGCTTTAGTTAAGTCTAGATTAGTGGGGAGAATGTTAGCAAATAATCTAGATTTAGTTTTCGCTTTAGCATATTTGCATGTGTATGGTGCAATCGGCCGGGTGCATGAGTTGTACCAACTAGTGTTGCATGGAGTGTTCTTGTAGCAAGAGAATTGGATTGTGTAGATGTATCGATCCAAGTAGCGGTACGCTGCGGACTTGCGGATTTAGGACAGAAGGTGTGCCACTATGAAGGCCCAGGCAAGCGTGGAGCGCGCGGCCAAACGTGCATGCTAGACTAGATTAATTAGTTTATTTGATTAGAGAATATAATTAGGAATACTTGGTCAAGTATGGCCGGGTCAGTAGTGGTTACATGCATGCATGCAAGAATAGTAGTGGCTAGCTGTTGTTTGGTTCACACAGCACATATGTATACAGATCGTGGGAGTAGTGCTTAGTTACACATCCATTCGTGGGTTGCTAGTATATCTATTTAAACATGTACTTAGGGCATGCTTGTTTCAGCTTTTAATTCTCTAAAAGTTGATTCTGGATTGTGGTTATAGAGAAGCTGATTCTCCAAAAGCTGGAATCCTATGCCGTGAAAATCGGGCAAACCTCGTATCATTTCTACTTTATGTTGCAGGAAGGTTTCATGAAGAACAGGTGTGTGCTGGTAAGAAACCTCAGGAAGAACATGTGTGTACTTTCATGTATTGTGATTTCTTCTTGTCCAAATTAACTTTATTTCCTTATTTGCCCATTATACACTGCACTAATTTTTCAATCATTTCTAGTTTCATGATAATAGCAAATGGGCATGGCTGCAAAGCCGAGGTGGTGGTGTAGATCAAGTACAATACATATATAGAGTTTGGATTCATCACCAGCTCTATAAAATGTTGTTAAGTATATTCGATAAACACGTGCACAATATTTTATCAAGTGTATCACTGTCTTTTAATTAGATGAGATGGATGTATGTGTACTGATTGTTAATTATGTCTATGTTAGAACGAATGCGATATGTGTATTATAAAGTGTTTGTGTTCTATATATATTGTGAATGTGGTATGCATACTGTAAACCAATCAACAATAATGAAATGTGGTCATCATAATCGGTTCTTTTCTAGAACCGATTGTGATGAGGGGGTAATCACAATCGGTTCTTTGCTAGAACAGACTGTGATGAGGGGCACATCACAATCGGTTCCCACCTAGAACCGACTGTGATGAAGGTGTCATCACAATCGGTTTTTATCTAGAACCGATTGTGATGATTGATTATCACTGTCACGTGAGAACCGACTGTGATAGAGTCTCATCATCACTGTCTAAAGACTTTGTGTCACCACTAAAATCGACGGTGATGATGAAAAAGAATTGATTGTGATGTATATTTATGTAGTAGTAACTAGATTGATAGTACAGAGATGGATTGTCACTTACCGACGAGTTTGCCGGCCGGGCTCCCACTCGAGAAGGTTGACATTGTTAACAACGTCGAGCGACAGCTTCTAGCCCTCGATCTTTGAGCGGAGGTAGACGTCGATGAGCTCCTCATCGCTTCGGGACGAGCTCATGATTCTTCTTGCCCTTGGACGCCATGGAGCCGCCAACGCCATTGCATTCCATTGAATTATGGAGTTAGCTAGTATGTTGATCGATCGGGGGAAAAAAAAGAAGACAGGTGCGCGTATAGGACGGAAATTAGGAGATCAGTTTGCATAGAATTATTACAAGCGATCGGACGTATCATCGGACACATCGGCATAACATTTTTTAATCATGCGTGCAACAATTATAATCACCGTCTATAGTAAAATACACAATAATAATTGGAATGTCGAGAAAAAAATATAAATTATTTGAAACCATGAGTATAGAAGGTAACTAGATTTTAAAATGGTTCAGACATTATAAACAAAAGAAAGTTATAAGAACACAACACTTTAACATTTAAAAAGAATACTTGCCACATTTTAGAGTTGTTCATGTAACGATTGGAGAAAATGTTTGCAACAAAATGAAATATAAAATTTGAACATGTGCAACAAATTTGTAGCGATGGAACAAAAATTCGCTATATCTGCAACAAAATCCCGCTCCATTGTAATCAACATGTGCAACAAAATCCCCCAACTGCAACAAAGTGTACAACGAATTGCAACAAAAAAAAAATGTTGGATTGTAACACAAAACCAACACTCAGGCGTTCTCCAGCGTAACAATTGAGATAGCTCATGAAATATTCCGATTTCTATTGCGCAACATTATGCAATGCTTGTTGCACCATTGAGAAAAAAAATGCAGCAAACACAAAAAAAATCTAGAAGACAATTAGTTCGTATGCAACAAATCTTTGCTCAATAAGCACACAAACACAAAATCAACAACACAAGGCATTGGGAAAAAAGCATCATTGATTCGCAGGTGCATGCCCACCCAACCGGGGCAGCAGCCCCCATTCCCCCAACAATGAGTTCGCCGTGCAGTGGTGGGCCGGTCAATGATGAGCGCTCGAAGGGCCTCGCCTCCTCTACCGTGCTGCGCGAGGCACCGCAACGTTGTCGTTATGACGGACAAGATTGGCCCGTTGAGAGATGGAGACACAAAGCAAGAGAAAAGCAAAGCCACGCATAGATCAAAAGGACCGAGTTAATGGATAAGGAATAGGAGAGGACTTCCATCCGGACGTCCGTTTTTTTTGTTTTTCTCGGACGCCGTGCAACATTTTTTTTAACTTATGCAACATTTTTTTTTAACGTATGCAACATTTTTTTTAACGTATGAAACATTTTTTTTACTGTTTGTCGAAGAAAAATGTTTCAATACGTAGAAAAAATGTTTCACTATGTAGAAAAAAATGTTTCACGCGTGGAAAAAAAATGTTGCGAAAAAATCTGGTGTCCGATCCCTAGCAATAGCGTAAGGAATAGCGGAGATTGTTTGAAGGATGGATATGGGATAAGGTTCAATGCGTATAAATGGAAACGAGCCACGCATGTGCATGCAGAGCGTCTGTTTTGCTCGGTCGTCCGGGTAAAAGCTTCCGTAGAAATATATACGGCAGATCGGTAAAATAGTTAAGAGTTGTAATGGATCTCTCTCTCGGGACTCCTATTCTCGTCTCAAATTTTGAAGTTGGTTGGGCTGGACGCGGCCCAGACAGGCATGTTTTGGGCTTAGTAAGGCCCGGACGGACGGTAAGACGAGCCCAGAACCCGGAGGCCACCTCCCCCCGCCCGTCTCGCCCCCCGCTTTCTTCTCCGCCAAGTCGCCACCTCCGCCTCATATACTGCACTCGCCGTCGTCGCTTCCCTTTTCTAGTGCGCTTGCGCTTAGCATCTTCTCTCCTCCGATCGATCCGTCTCACCGGCACCGCAGGCGCGCGCGCGGGTCCGTGCAGATGGCGAGCGGGCAGCTCCAGCTCATGGAGGCCGACAGGATCGACGAGGAGGAGGAATGCTTCGAGTCCATCGACAAGTGTACGCCGCCTCCAACCCTCTCCTCCCCTCCCCATTTCCTCTCGTCTCGTCTCATCTCCGAAACTACATTGCTTATTCGTTTGTGTATGTGTGCTCAGTGCTCCCTCGCGTCGCGTCGCGTGTGTGGGTGTGCCCGTTCCTCGCTCCTTGCCTTTCGGTTACTCCCCGCCCCGCCCGCCGCCCCAAGTTTCGCGCGTTTCAATCCCAATTTGGTGTTGTTTCGAGTTGGATTGGATGCGATTTTTGCTTAGGGTCGACAATTTTTGCTGCGTGCAGCGCGTGGTTGTGTTGCGTCGCGTCCGGTGTGCGTTCTGGGGCTAAATTGGCGCCGTTTCATCGCCTAGTTTAGTGCGGTTTTGCTCTTCCCCACATTTGATCTATGTTCGAGGGCAAGTTCGTGCTTATCGGTCGCTTTTTCTGGGTAGATTGATCCGAATTTACCCCCACTTTGAGTTTTTCTGCGTTTAATCCGTCGTAGTGATCACTACACTGATTTGGAATTCGGGACTAGCTAGTCCAATCCTGTATGATTTCTGTATATTTGAGCAAATTATACGGAATTGTTTTGGTGCACTTCGAGCTGTAGGGTTTAAGGTTAGTTCCTCTTGTGTTTCACACTTACTGGTGGCTTCCGCTAATTTTAACAAGTTTGATCTTAACCAGTTGCTTGTGTTTGAACTGGGCTTCTGTGTTTGATTCCGTGCTCCAATTGGTTCTTCCTGCACTCTATTCATTGCCATGAATTTGAATCCTGAGCATAATTCCTCCACTGTAACTAATCACTCGTGCATCTGTCCATACCGTACAGTGATCTCGCAAGGAATAAACGCAGGAGATGTGAAGAAGCTGCAGGATGCGGGGATCTACACTTGCAATGGCCTTATGATGCATACCAAGAAGGTTCCAAACTCGGCATCCCAAATCATTATGCGTGTCCCTAGATTTTTTGGTTGCACGCCCAAGTTGTGAAACTTGTTTGCTTTCACTTGTTCTATGTTCTGACCATATGGCTGAATGGCTGATACTGTTTCAAAATATGAATTTATCTCGCAGAGCCTTACAGGAATCAAGGGCTTATCAGAAGCAAAGGTTGATAAGATCTGCGAGGCTGCTGAAAAACTTCTGGTATGATTCTCTTTGCATTGATTTTGGTTTGAAACTTCATGCCATCTGTTCTGTGTGATATGACCTTCTGAAATTGCTTTGATATTTGGTTGTCAGAGTCAGGGCTTCATGACCGGAAGCGATCTCCTTCTTAAGGTAAGAAAGTAGGATCTAAGCTACTGATTAGCATACAATACTGTTTGATTACCAATCATGGCACTATGCTAAACTAACCGGAAATGATTGATTGCTTCGTGAATCTGCTTTAGTGCTTTCAATTACTCCACCTGTGTACTGTCCCTTAGGCTGTTTGATTCATTTTGGCTTATTTTGAAGCGGAAGTCTGTTGTTCGGATTACCACTGGGAGCCAGGCGCTTGATGAGCTGCTTGGCGGTAACATATCTCTTGTCCTTGATTCTGTTCTGATCAGTATGTGCTGTTTTTATGTCCTAATATATTGACATTTTTCAAATTTTGAAGGAGGGATTGAAACACTCTGTATCACAGAGGCATTTGGAGAGTTCCGGTGAGTAGATGTTCCAGTTTGTGTTGTTGTTTTTTCACTGGAGTTGATTGCAGGGAGCACCTATTAGTTGCATCATTGAAATTTATGATGTATATCCATATTTGTCAATAGATATAGTTAGACCTAGCTTAGTCATGTTATTAGTATGCGGGTTGATAATGATCTGATATAAAGTCTTTCCAAGCCACTTGCACCTCCTTTTCTGTTGTCTAATGTTGTAGAGGTATTGATGGTAGTGCATGCAGCAATTCCTAAATATGCTTTCTGTGCTATTAAAATTGAGCGCTCAATACTTATTACCTGCTGAACTTTAAACATATCTGCATTAATATTATTTTCACTATTTTCCTGATGTTATACTGAACTGATTCTTTTACTAACTCATGAAACATATCCACAAGAAAGCCAATAGTAGCTTCCTAGTATTATATGGCTGGGAACAATTTGGCTTTGTGTAACACACCCAACCTCTAACTATTTAATGAGAACATTTGTAATGTTGACTCTTGATGCACTTATATTTACATCTTCCCATTTCTCAATTCACTTCCAGCTTTCTAATTTTAAAATTCATATCACTTACTTGGCCTTGCAGGTCAGGGAAGACCCAGTTGGCTCACACTCTATGTGTCTCCACTCAGGTTCTTTTCCCATGTCAAATTTTGTCAATGGCACCTTACTACTGTTAAGGATATATTACTTTATATAGGCTTTCCTTTTATACCATCATGTACTCTATATATTCTGCCCATTGTCCTCGTATTGAGTATAACACGTGCTATTCCTAACATGGTATCAGACCCTATATAAGATAATATCTATACCCTTAACAACTGTGGATACTTTATTATTTTAATTAATGAACTGCAGCTTCCACTCCACATGCATGGGGGGAACGGGAAGGTTGCTTACATTGACACTGAGGGAACATTGTATCTTTTGAATTGCCTGAGTAATACCTGTAGCTGATTAGCTCTGTGAAATTATTTACATTTATGTTCCTCTCCAAATTGTTTCCTTAATGGAGTTTTCAGCCGGCCTGAGCGCATTGTGCCAATTGCTGAGAGATTTGGGATGGATGCCAATGCTGTTCTTGACAACGTATGGCTCATTTTTCATCTCTCTTAACCCATTGATCAGGCAATTTGTTTAATTTTACATCTCTTTCTGGTTTAGATCATATATGCTCGTGCATACACTTATGAGCACCAGTACAACTTGCTCCTGGGCCTTGCTGCCAAGATGGCTGAAGAGCCTTTCAGGCTTCTGGTAGGCATAGGTTTATAACATAAAAAATACATTGATAAGTTGATATATCTCAGTTGTGCTCATGTGGTATCGTTTAACCTGAAAATAGATTGTGGATTCTGTGATTGCACTATTCCGTGTTGATTTCAGTGGCAGGGGTGAACTTGCAGAGCGCCAGGTATTCTCAATAGCTAGCTAATCATGTTAAAACCAGGCAACCCATAAAGTAGTTGAATGCTGCCATTTTTTATACTTTCTTAAGTGTATGTGCTATGAATTTGCAGCAAAAATTGGCCCAGATGCTGTCCCGCCTTACTAAGATTGCTGAGGAGTTCAATGTTGCAGTGTACATCACCAACCAAGGTGTGCTTCCCAATCTAACCCCTTCTATTCCAAGGAGTTTTTTAGATTAAGGGACTTCAAATTATAAGCCTCTCCTCCTTGTTCCAGTGATTGCGGATCCAGGTGGCGGTATGTTCATAACTGACCCAAAGAAACCGGCGGGAGGCCACGTGTTGGCGCATGCAGCCACCATCCGGCTGATGCTGAGGAAAGGCAAAGGCGAGCAGCGTGTCTGCAAGATCTTTGATGCCCCTAACCTCCCTGAGGGAGAAGCTATATCCTTTTTGCGTTCTACATGTTTGCTGCTTGTGCCATTGATTGCTTTAATTTGGTAGGTTTTTTAAAATCTGGATAAATTGCTATGCTCAGATTGGCACAGCAAATTCTTGTGCTTTAACTGTAGCTGCCAACCTACATGATAGAAACTAGCAATGATCTGATGTCAAGAAGTTGTTTCCCTTGACCAGTGACACGTTTTCCAGGTTACATCAGGCGGAGTGATGGATGCGAAAGACTGACTGCTCATTCAGGGTGCTTACTGTCTTAAACTACTCAGGTTTCTGTTAGTAAACTTCACAGTATATAAAGGTAATCAGCTATCGACAAAAGCTACTGTACTGTTACTCTGTTTTTACCACTGCCGAGAAAAATGCGCAACCTGATTCTGCTTATACCTCCTATTGAGTATTTGGTATGCTCGTAAGGCCAACCAATTGTACTGAAAACAAATGTCATCTTGTTAAGTGAGTATGTAAGAGCTTAACATGTTCTTGGCTTCCCTCAAAACTAGGGAGAGACCTAATGAAAGGAAGGCTATGTAAGCAACAGGAGCAACCAAACTGAAGGATATGAAAATGAAATAGGTTCCTGCTTGGAACTTCAAACATAAATTCTTGGGGATGGTTATCCTGGGATAACCTCTCTTCTTTTAAGGCCACAGTGTAACCTTATCCAGTTCTTCAGTTTTTCAATCTCCAATCTTCAGGGAGTCCGAAGCCAATAGTTAAATCACAAAAGAGGTCCAGCATTTTTTTGAGAGTTGAAATGGTTGGCAAACATCTTCTTGTTAGTCACTTTGACAATCTTTTAGCGTAATTAAACTTGCTCAACGTGACTCGATTTGTCATCAAAAGGAAATACTATTTAATAGCAGCTTGATGGGACAGAACAAGGACTGTTCAGTGTTTAGCATCAGACACACAGCAACGTGGGTGGTTTAGATATTTATTTCTAGCACGCGGGAATAAACATGGCGCTGTGTTTCCAGCCAGAGCGGAGTAGTGCGACCAGAGCAGGTGCGACACCCGTCCGCCGCACCGCGTGCAGCTGCTGCCCAGCGTTTTCAACCTCCCTGTCCTCTTTGTTTTTCCTTTTTGCAAATCTAGCCTTCGTAGAAATATACTTCTCCACCGCAAAAGGATACCACGCTCGGGCACCGTGGCAGATCCTACACCTGAACTGTTGTTCTGTCGAGCTCACCTGCCGGCGGCCTTGTTGCCACGCTCGTGATGCTCGGCACCTGGTTGGACGCAACTTCGTGTCCTTGTCGTGATATATGAGCGCGGCAGGTGATATGTTGATATTTCCGCGGTAGAAGAGAGTGTTATTTTTGTAATTGTATTTGCAAGTGACTAAATTTGACAAAAAAGAATATCGCGTGGCGTAGTCCTCCATGGAGATGGCGAACGTGGGTACGGCGAAGGTTAGCCGGCCATCGACGTCCGTGTCCAACGAGACGACGGTGCGGAGTGCCCGTTTCGCGCGGTGCCGCCGGAGCCAGCAGCCGGAGCATAAGGCGTGGATTCACCCGATGCAGAAACTGCCCATTCGGCATGTCTGTTACTGTTATAGGTCCACCACCTCATGCTGACGCTTAGCAAGCAATGCATATTCTTCCTCTAGGCGCCGTATCCATGGGTCCATCAAGAACTCGAGATCATATATACCCCGATTCAGTCCGATTACGGGCTGGCCTTAAGAACGTGTGCATGTCTAATAAGATAGTGGGCACAAATTTAATGGATATTACTTGTAAATGCTGAACCATGTAGTCCACAAGAAACAAAGAAACTACACGGTGCATAACAGAACTATCTCATCTAAGTCAATAATTTCCCACCAATCAGGCACACCTTTAATTGTCTTGGGCAAGCTCTACGTTGGGAGTGGTAGGGGAGCCGGTTGCGGCGGTATATCTAGGAACAAGACAACATCTTAGGGATTAGTTTTTTTGGTCCGACTCTGTCGAGGGGTCAGCGATCGATGGTGCTCTGGGTCCGAATTTATGGAACAGATTACGGTAAAATTAAATATAGATGGCTATTTTCTTTGACTTAATGGATTGCATTAGTTAGGATCTCAACGTAAATTACCTCCAAGCATAGGGAAGTACAATCCTCCAAGGGTAAAACTCCTAGTCAAGAACTTGTCCTTTAGTCAACAGAAGCAAAGAGAGGGTGAGGAACACCAGTGAATCGGGCAGGAGGCCAAGTTGATACCAGAGCCAAACAAAAACTGGAGCTTGGAGCCCCGATGCTACCAAACCCGCCATGTTACTCAAATCATATGTCGAAATGGAAGATAAGTCGTGAGATGTCAATGCCTTCAGCCTTGCCTTGCTGTGACCCGTCGTCGCCTGACCAGGCCACTGCCTACTGGGGAGGACGATGAAACAAAGAACTATGGATAGCTCGACGACTACATCTGAAGATGTGAAGAAGGACTCAACGATGACGGATGGCGGCAATCGAAAACGGCAAGGGCAAGACAGCTGGATGCAACTCAAATAGGGGGGAGAAGAAAAACAGTGAGGCTTTGTTTGGATGCTAGGGAAATAAAATCTAGGGAATATTTCCCCCTAGAGGGATTTTAATGGCACATAAAATCCCCTCCAATCTCTAGGGATAATTTCCCTTCAAGGGAAATATTCCCACCCACCATTTGGAAGCCATAGGGATAAAAATCCCTAACATTAAGAAATGACTTGAATGGTAAATTTTCAATAGCCGCATTACAATCAGGCCAAACAATGAATATGGTGCAGAACAACTGCAATATAAAGATCACTCGTATGCATCAGTGAAAAACAATGGCAATATAAAGATCATCAGTGAAAAACACTGCATTGTACGTGCTCTAAGACATTATGTACCACGCAAAGTTCATATGATTGCATTAGTTGAACCAGTGAATTAGCAACATAATAACATTGTTACAAAATAGATTCATCGTAGCAGAACGAATTTATTCTTCAGCGTTGACCACAAAATCCAGCCGACTTATAGCAGACAAGTTCCGTGCAATCTTGTCACCATGGCACAAAAACGCAAGTTCCACCTTATAGCAGCAAGTTCCGGCATGCAAGAAACGCAACAACATTTTAAAACATCTCAGAGAAAGGATTTGTCACCATGGCACAGCTATTCATCATCTGCGTGCAATTTGCAACATGAATAACCAAGTTGGTATCAAAAGAAAAATACAAAGAATATGCATGCAACAAAAACATATATTACATGCAACATGAATAACCAAGTTAGTAAGAGCATGCCAATCAATTTGTACAGGAAGCAAAAACTACAATCTGATTGTCATCAAGATTGAACAAGGTGGCCATATGTATGGCTAACCGGGGATCCCCTATATATGTACATAGCTGTACATAGCTGTAGTACAAACTTGAACTAGCAGGTTTGATCAAGCACATGAATAACTAAACTAAGGAACCATCAGATAGTGTAACAATAAGGAACCATCAGATAATTGAAGATACAGAACACTAAGGAACCGTCAGATAGTTGAATATAGTTTAAAGAAGCAGTACCAAGAATTAAATTCATAACTTACTTATGGAGAAATTTCGCTCTTAATCCAAAACAATCTAACACTTGGGTTTTTAGTGTTGATAAAAATTTCTCTATTCAGCTCACATTTGAAGAGTCGTAGTGCCTTTGCCTTCTCCATGTCTGTTAGGTCTTCAATTGATTCCAAAGCTGCAACACACTTCCCAATAGAAAACTCGTCATTCTGACTTTGGCTTCTTGTTTCATTTAGTTCTTCAACAAATTTGTTGGTTTGCTGCTTCTTGAATTCTAGGTAGCTCTCAAGAACCCCGGCAATCTGATTTTGCTTGCGTTTTTTCCCATTCCCATTTCCTTTTGGTGTAGATGAGGCGGAAGCATCACGTTCCATTTCATCAGCTACCATATGAGCACTAGATGTCTCTTGCCCCTCCATATTTGCAGCAAAAGGATTTAATCCAACATCATGGGTACCATTTTCATCTGGTATAACTTCATCAATTGGAGGCCCCATTTGCTCAGTTGATACAAAATTCAAATCCCCAGTGGCTGTACTCCCTAATGTATGTAATAGAGAAGGAACTTGATGGTATTACTTGATGGTAATAGAGAAGAAACTTCTAAAGGCTACTTATAAAGGAACATTTGAATTAACTACAATAGTACAGCGTCATCCAACATAATTAATAAAGCTACTTGATGGTAATAGAGAAGGAATCACCTTCATACAATGCTGCCAAATAGTTAAAGAGAATGAATGGTTTATTGCGAAACTTTTTCACCTTTGGATGATCCTGTTGAATGCAAGAAAAGAATATAGTTATTATCAAAATGCAGCACAAAAATAGTATTAATTAAAGGGAGCATAGGATCTTACACGAATAATTTTATCCCATATACTTGGTTCAGCAACAATCATGCATAAAGAATCATTCCAACCCGTACCACTGTGTTTTCGTGCATCTCGTATTGCCTTGTAATTCCCTTTCAGTTCCTTCTCCTTCTCTTGGATCTGTTGCTTTGTGAAGTGGATAGTTGAAAACTTTTCATTGAACTTACTGACTATGCTTCTCCAGCCTTCAGATACCCACCCATTTTGACCTCTAAACTTTGGATTGTTATGGTCATGTAGTATATCGACAAGAGCTTTTTCATATGAGAAGTTCCAAGAGGCCCTTGATCCTTCTTTAGACATGGCTACACTAACTACAACATATTGAAATGTTACAAGAATGCATAAGCAACTACATACTAATGTAAGTACTCAGTATGAAAACAAGTCACAAATCTTACAACCACAGTTTAAGAGAAATAGATGATCTACTTTATGACACAAAATACCTATACTACTTTGTGACAAGCTATGTCCGATTAACGGTTGTAGTCATCCCACATTTGCATTGCAATTTGATCTCTAAGAGTACCTCCATCATTTGACTCAATGTCATTTTGGTAATTATTGTCACCCCCAGGTACATCAACAAAATCATCTGATTGAATATAGTCAGGTTGGTGATCCAACCACCCCTCTTGACCATTTTGACCTCTAATGATATTGTGGAATGCAACAGTTGCAGCTGGGATCTTAATTTGAGTTTTAATGGGATAAAATGTGCCAACTTTCAGGATTGGGAATCGCTTCTTCAAAACACCAATAGCCCTTTCAATATGGTTGCGAAGGAGAGCGTGGCGATGGTTGAACAATTCTTTGTAGTCTACATAATCATATCTTCGAGATGAGCGCCGCCTCCTAAATTCACTAATATGGTATCTAACTCCTCGATATGGGGCAAGAAAAGAAGGCGTGTTTGCATATCCACCATCCACAAGATAGAATTTACCCTCTGGAACACGAAACCCCTTGCTAAGAGCAGATCGAAGGACTCCTGCATCTGATGCTGACCCTTCCCATCCACATGAAATAAATGTGAAGATCAGGTCAAAGTCACAAGCTAGCATCACATTTTGTGACAATGTTCCTTTCCTATTCCTATAAGGAGCTGCTTTCTCTTCAGCAATGGTGATGGGGATATGTGTGCCATAAATAGCACCAATGCAGTTCTGCAAATAAACGTAGTAAATTAATCTAGACAAACCTTGGGAAAAGTTAGGTGTACTGTGTATGAGTTTACCTGAAAATAAGGCCAAAACCGTTCATCCGATACAATCTTCACATGAGTTTGATTTGAACTTGGGAGCTTGACAAATCTATGAGTTAGAGCAGGAATTATCTCAAAGACTTCCTTTATTTTCCTATGAACTGTTTCACCACTATGTTGGAATGCTTTTTGAAGCTTTTGGTTGCTAGCATTGTGAGAGATCATGTACATAAACATCCCTAACTGCTCCTCAACAGTAACTCCTCTTGTGTCATGTAACAAACCCTCAACTCTAAGAAAATTTGATGTAGCCCTGAATATCTCCGGCTCCATTCGAAACTCAACCCTACACCAACTCTCATGCCCTTCTAAGATCTCCTTAACTTTTTTAGCACCGGTAAGTGATGATGTGTGGACAGGTCTTTTTTCATCATAAAAGCATGAAAGTAATGTAGGAACCAATACAAAAAACAACTCATCGTCGTCCTCTTCTTCCTCAAGCATAAATTTCCTAATAAGCTCCTTTCTAGTGCCCATTTGCTAATACATACAAATAGAACATATTGTGAATTAGTACATACAAATATAACATACAGGAGTGACTAATAGTGACTAATATAACATACAGGCTCATAGAATGTAGAAAGGCTCACAAGAGTATTACTAAAACATCTCATTTATAGCAAACAATGAGCTGTATCAAATAGATATGTACTAGCATACATAATACTTCAGGATTCATTCATACTGATAAGCAATCATTCATAAACAATCATTCATCATATACTGATATTTGCAAGATCAATACTGATAAGCAATCATTCATAAACAATCAACAATCATATACTGATATTTGCAAGATCAATACTGATAAGCAATCATTCATCATAATATTCATGCATAAGAAAACTATATTTGCAATCATTCATAAACAATCAACAATCATATATTGATATTTGCAAGATCAATACTGATAAGCAATCATTCATCATAATATTCATGCATAAGAAAACTATATTTGCAATCATTCATAAACAATCAACAATCAACAATCATATACTGATATTTGCAAGGATTCATGCATAAGAAAACTATATTTGCAAACCAATACTGATAAGCATTCATTCATCATATACTGATAAGCAAGATCAATCAAGCAAATAGGTCACCATGAACAAATCTCAGCACAAAACCTGAACAGATCTGCTGAATAGTGAGGAAAAGATCTGCTGAACAAATCTCAGCAACGAAATAGTGAGGAGACATACCTGAACAGATCTGCTGGGGAAGAGGTGGAGCCGTCACGCTAGGCGGCGCTGCTAGGGAGGAGGTGGAGCCGTCGCGCGAGGCGGCGCTGCTGGGGAGGAGGTGGAGCCGTCGCGCGAGGCGGCGCTGCTGGGGAGGAGGTGGAGTCGTTGAGCGAGGCGGCGCTGCAGGGGAGGAGGTGGAGCCGTCGCGCGAGGCGGCGCTGCTGGGGAGGAGGTGGAGCCGTCGCGCGAGGCGGCGCTGCTGGGGAGGAGGTGGAGTCGTTGAGCGAGGCGGCGCTGCAGGGGAGGAGGTGGAGCCGTCACGCGAGGCGGCGCTGCTGGAGGTCCCTCCCTCGCGCGAGGCGGCGCTGCTGCAGGGTCGAGGTCGCTCACTCGCGCGGCGGTGCTGCGCGATGGGGAAAAAAACACGAGGGGCGATCGGTGGCTATCTTCCCCGGGGTTTTCGAGCGGATCGGGCCAGATTTCCTCGGTGCTCCGAGCTCCCAAACGCCCGTTCGAGATGGACCGGGAAAGCCCACCCGTGATTTTGCACCCCTGGAAACGGGCCGGGATCCCGGCCGGGAACAGTGTTCCCAAACATGCCCTGAAGGTTAACATGTGTTTCCCACTATTTTGTTGGTCCAACTCTGTCAAGGGGTCGACGATCGATGGTGCTCTGAGTCCAAATTCATGGAATGGTTTACGGTAAAATTAAATATAGATGGCTATTTTTTTTACTTAAGTGGTTGCATTAGTTAGGATCCAGACGTAACTTACTTCCAAGCACGGGGAAGTACAATCCCCAAGGGTAAAACTTCCAGTCAAGAACTTGTCCTTTAGTCAACAAAAGCAGGGAGAGGGTGAGGAACACCAGTGAGGAGCCCAAGCTGGTTTCAGAGCCAAACAAAAGTTGGAGCATGGAGCCCTAATTCTACCAAACCTGCCACGCTACTCAAATCATGTCGAAATGGAAGATAATTCGTGGGATGTCAGTGCCTTCGACCTTGCCTTGATGTGGCCCGTCGTCGCCTTCGACCTTGCCTTGTTGTGCCTTCTACTTGGGAGGAGGATGAAACAGAGAACCATGGAGAGCTAGACGACTATATCTGAAGATGCGAAGGATTCGATAATGACGGACGGCAGCGATCGCGAATGGCATGGGCAAGACAACCGGATGCAGCTCGAATAGGGGGTGGACAGAGGGAGGAGGGGGACGGGAGGAGAAGAAAAACAGTGAAGGCTAAATGTGTGTCCCACTATTTTTAATATTTTTTTCCTAATTTGTGCTGGCGGGTGTGTCATAGCTACACACGCATGTGAACGTCACGATCAACCAAAGATGCAGTGGTTTAAGGTTGAGGGGATTATTTGTACCATATTTGCTAATTGTAGGGCGTAAAGCAAGCAACTTTGCGGTTGGTGTTTGTGGGATGTCCGAGACCGGGGTCCCGCAGAGAAGCTCATTCCTAATTGGGCCAGGACGGTGCATCGGGCCTAGAGTTCGAAAGCGCCGTGAAGAGCCCATAGCTACGGCCCGACTTCTTCTCCAAGGCAGCTGGTCGCCTCCTCGTGGCTTAGCGCGCGTCCAGGACAACCCCGCCTAAAGTAAAGCCTGCGACTTGGCGCCTGTAGCCTGCAGCCACCAGACCCTGGCGGATCGGCAGGTGCGGGTCGGGAAAGAGACGACCAAATCCTCTGGACGTAGTTGGGTTCGGCAGACAGAGACAAACAACGTACTCATGAGTCCACCTGGCCCAGGGCCAGGTGGCGCCCTCTTGTAACGTGCCTCACGATATATAAGGGAGGAGGGAACAACCCTGGAAAAGGGGGGAAAAAGGGAAGAACACACCCATATATCCAAGAACACAGGACTAGGGTATTATCTCCTCCGCGAGAGCCCGAACCTGTCTAAAGAGTTGGCCCTTGCATCCTGTGTTACCATCTGGCTTGAACCATGCACGAGCTCCCCCCCCCCTCGAATCACAAAAATCTCATTGCCGGCGGAACCAATCGTCGACAGTGTTGTTTTTGGACCTGGCTGGGATGATTTGCACCGTTTTTGCTAATTGAAGTGTGTAAAGCAAACAATTTTGCAATTAGGGGTTGTTTTTGGACTTGGCTAAGATTATTTGTACTATTTCTACTAATTGAAGGGTGTAAAGCAAACATTTTTTTCGGTTGGGAGTAGTTTTTGGACTAGCCAATAATTGAGGATGTAAAATGAACTTTTCCCTTTACTCTATGAATCTTAGCAAAATCTTTGCATTTATCTAACCAAACCATAATAGCCTTTTAGATAGAATCAAAGAAGGGCATGTGTAATGTGGTGTCAAGAGGACATAGAGGAGGGACTACAACAATTTTGGCAACTTAAGCCCTGTTTGGAATGTGGGAAAATTGTCCAAATCATGCGGAAATTAAACTGTTTTCTATAAAATTTCTACAAAAGTCCTATAAAATTCATGCATTTCAAAACAGGCCCTAGCCTTGGCTCCAAACATTGGAAGGGGATAGGATTACAAAAATATTTTATAGCTGGAGAAAGTAGAGGGGACGAGTCCAGAATAATAATAAAAAACGAACAGCCCACATGTCAGTGTAGAAGCTCTGAGCCATGGCCACACTGCCATTGACCTCGACGCCTTCAGCCGTATGGGCGCGCCACTGAGGTTGTCGCTTTCTAAAGCTGCTCTCTCCAAATCTGTCGACTGCCATAGACATTGACGCTATGGACCTCCAGATCTCACAACTCTATCTTTACTTTGGTGGAAGCAAATATAATGGCATCAACGTTAGCGTGGAGAAGACTACCTAGTGGCAGAGGTGGGCACTTGGGCCGGGCTCTTTTGGGCCGGCCTGAAGCACGATGGCACGGCACGCAATCAGCGCACGGCCGTCTTTGGGCGGAACCAGGCACGACGGGCGGCGGCGCGGCACGACGGCGATTTAAGTAGGGCGTCTTTGCACGCACGAACGCGAAATCACGAATTAAGGAATAAAAGTTGGCAGATATTGTTGATTCAGAGCATCTTCAAGCATTGCATTTATGTTTGACATTTTGTTAATGTGATTAGTCTCTTATGTAATTAAAATAGGTAGTTTAGTCCTAATGATTTGTTTTATTTTTTTGTTCGTCACAATAGTAAAAATGGGTCGGGCTTGGGCGTCTGCAGACGGCAGCCTGGCGCAAATGGGCGGGCTTAGGCTCGCCAAAGGTGAGTCGGGCGGCAGACGGCTGCAGTGGGCCGCGATGGTAGTCGTGTACGACGAGTTTCGGCCGAAGCACGATGGGCGGCCGGCCAAGACGCGACGACGACGCCCACCTCTACCTAGTGGTGACTGACAGGAAGGAAGGCCACCAACTCCAAAGAAATCGTAGGCACCTCGACGGAGACTGTTGTTGTGAGGAGGAGAGAGAAACGAGAGAGGGGGAATTTTTTTTAATTTATAATCATTGTGGATCCCGTGGGCACTTGAGAAAAAAAAAACGAAATTAGTCTTTGATCATATATGATGTGGCAACATGGTTTCATATATTGTTTCGAGCTCGAAAGTCGCCCCCCTAGCGTTTCAAAAATTCTCAAAAATCGCTAGAAAATCACTAGAAATTGCATGGAAACCAAAGTCAAATATTTTGTATTCGGTGGTCAAGAAAAAAAATCAAACAATTTTGACAGTTTTTGAGCAATTTTCATCAAAAATCGGCAAACTAAGTGATGTCAGTTTCCTCACCAATTTTTGCTGATTTTTTAAACGATTTTCGATGATTTTTCAATGCTTTTTGGCACACTCAAGTAAAATTGAAAAAATCAAGAAAAATTAGAGAAAATCAAAATAAATCTCAATTAATCTATAAAACACATCAAATAAATTTGAACAATTTTTTTAATTCATTTAGTGCTTGTGGAAAATCAAAGAGAGTAATTAATGAAAAGGAACAGAGACACTGTTGGATTTTAAAAAAATTTTATAAGCTTGATTATGATCTAAAATTTTAATAGTATCATAAATAGTTCCCAAGAATTACATACTAAACTTCACATAAATATTATACTTCATTTAGTGCCCCTAGAGAATCAAAAACAGAAGAGCATATGCAAAGACAATAGCACTACTAGAATTTAAAAAAAATACAAATATTTGATCATCATCTAAAATTTTTACATCATCATTATTATTTCCTCAGGACCTTACACAAAATTTTTTAGAAATATTATACTTCATTTAGTGCCCCTAGAAAATAAAAAAAGAGCATATACAAAGACATTAGCACTGTCAGAATTTTTTTAAAAATACACAGGGCTGATAATAATATAAAAACTTTACATCATCATCAGAATTTGCTTAGGACCTCACACAAAAATTCTGAATATTTTTTCATAAATTTTTCTAAATTTTTGAATTTAAATTTGAATTTCACTGATTTACCGAGCGGTTTTAGAAATCTTACCCGTCCATACGGGTGATTTTCGTGAAAATCAAGTGATTTTTGTCAGTTTTTTGAACCCTGTGTGGCAGTGTGTTAGTAAACTTAGCTTAGGTCAAATTGGTTATGTCCAAATTTCACATACATATATCATAACCCCTATTATAGGGGAAGGGATTGCCGGCCGCTCGGCCGACCACGTCATGCCGTGGCGACTTTGCAAAAAAGTCCTCTCATTTTCTGTAAATTACGGATTGGTCCCCGAAAAAGTACAAAAAGATCCTTTGCGATTATTTGTGAGAGCAAGAAAATCTTTTTCAATTTGCGTTTAGGTCCCTCGGTTAGTTACTTTACGGAAAATCCCTCCGCTAAATACAAATCTTTCGGGCCCAGGAGGCGGGGCCTCTGGGAAGCGTGGGCGGATCCGTCGTCATCGTCCGGGCGCCTGCGCCTCACTCGGTCGCCCCTCCCCTGACCGCCCGCGGGAGGAGGATCCCGGATCGTCAAGGGCGCCTGGCGTGTCACGACGGGCGAGCCCATGGCGTCCATCGAGGGCAGGGCGCGGATTATTGCCGCGCGCTCCCGAGAGACGGCCCGGCAAAGCGGGACCGCACCCGCCGGAAACGGCGGGACGGGGCCGGATAGGCCCAGTTGCAGCATCCATCGGTCGATCACGTCATCAGCCAAATTCCCGGCGGCTGTCGGCACGAGAAGGAAAA
Organism: Rhipidocladum racemiflorum; assembly: GCA_036346355.1. Classification (NCBI taxonomy): domain Eukaryota; kingdom Viridiplantae; phylum Streptophyta; class Magnoliopsida; order Poales; family Poaceae; genus Rhipidocladum; species Rhipidocladum racemiflorum. The sequence goes on from CM070591.1 coordinate 60,803,570, forward strand.
GGAATCGCAGGAGCAAAGAAACGCTGTAAGAATCGAGTTTTGCGGAAGAGAAATAGAAGTAACAAGGAATGACGCAGAGCGGAAGCAGGTTACCTCGGGGATACTCGGGTCCCATCGCCACGCCCATGTCTTGCCAGTGGCGGGCGGCAGCGCGAAGAGCACGACCTCCGGGTAATAAAATCCGGATTACCATGGCCCCGTCGGGCCGCCGTCCGCAAGCGAATCGGTCGACGCGGCCAGCATCGCCTCGAGCTTCGGGCGCATCGTTCACTGGAGCCCCAGTTGGGATTCTTGGCCGCCGGGCGGGCGGAAGATCCGACGCCGATGCCATTGTCGTCCTCGGCGTCTGACCACTCTGCGCGCCAATCCCTCGATTGGACCGGCGGTCCAATGGGATATAGCGCGCAACGCTCCCGTCAGCGAGCCGCAGGTGGCGACTCCGGAAACTGGGAGTACCGCCATGGCGCGAAGGGTGTAGAAGAAGCGAAAAAGAAGAAGGTTGGGCGCACTCCCACGAACATCTCGCAGTGAGCAAAGGCGAGAAAGGAGGATAACGAGTTGGGAGGAAGGTGAATGTGGTGAATGGCGTAGAAGTTGAGAACGAGAAAGATAAAAGTCGAGACCGCGGTAGCAGCGGCAGGCTGCCACCCGAAGAAAACCACTTCTCGGTAAGCCAGTGGGGCTCGGCTTGATCCGGGCGGAGGCGAAGGGCGCCCGGTGATGTTGCAGGAGAACCTAGCGGCCCTCTCCTCCTCAATGATCGAAGAAGGAAGCAATGAGCCATCGGGAAGGTAGGGATTTCAAGCGCAACGAAAGGGGATAAAGCAAGAAGGTGCAAACGTCTGAAAGAGGTGGAGCGCGAGAGAGTTGAAAGGGGAGAACTACTCCCTCTTTGATCGACCTTTTATAAGGTCGCAGGAGGCGAACCGTGGGGAAAACCGAAAAGCGCGGCGATTCGAAAAGAGGAAGTTTAAGAGCCTCATAAATGGGGCGCATCCCAAGGAACGTGGCGGTTACAAGGAGGAAGTAGCGCAAACCGCTCGAGAATCGGAGAAGCCGGAAGATCTTTTTGCAAGGCGCGTGGACCTTTGAAGGGTCCCACCAGAGCTGGAGCGATTCACAAGCCGCCAATTAAAGAAGAAGCGAAGACCAAAAGCGCTCCTAGGTGGGCCGGGGGCTCTTGTCGGCGTATTCTACACCAAGGTACCCGCTCCCCGCGCTAAAAGGAATCAAGTGGCAGGCGAGGTGTGCTTGGGCCCCTTTGCCACGGCAAGAGAAAAAACCCATACGGTGGTCGCCCAGTGACACGTGGCGTCTGAGCCAGGCGTGGCGGCGACGGCCGCAGTGGTCGCCCAGAACACGTAAGCGTCTGAGCGAGTGGCGACCAGCAAGGTGTTCGCCCACGGACACGTGGCGTCTGAGCCAGGCTAGGCGACCCGGCAAGGTGAATCGCCCAGCGGACACGTGGCGTCTGAGCGGCGGCTGGCGACCAGCAAGCTGGTCGCCCGGTGGATACGTGGCGTCTGAGCCAGGCCGGGCGCACCATCGAGGATAGTCTGTCGAGATCGAGGACATTAAATGCGAATCGTGCGCATTGAATGTGGAAGCATGGAAGGCTGCGGCATGGCGGCGCACCTTCCCGAGCGCATCATGGCTTTGGGAGACGTCAAGATCGCACCTCATCCCGTGACGGAGCAGGCGGCGTTAGTGGACATGGGGCCCAAGGCGAGGATTGTGACAGTCTGGCGGAACATTAATGTGACATAAGAATAGTGAGCGGCGCGCATTAAATACGCGTAGCGATCTAATGATGATGGTGGCGGTGTAAGCCTCCCATGCGCCCCGTCGGCCCGAGTATAAAAGGGGCCGGGTGCATGGGAGAGGGGTTGAAAGAAGCTGTAAGATTTTCATCCTCTCTAGCAAGAGCGCAAGCAATACCAAGAAAAGCGAGGACTAGGGCTATTACTCTTGGAGGGCCTCGAACACAGGTAAAAACTCTTTGCGTCCTCCCGTTAGCCTGAGCATCCCGGTGCCCCGATCGTCACCGTCTTCCCTTCCGAGGCGATTGCCCCGAAAGCCCCCCGTCGGAACCTCATAAGCACCCGTCTCGGAGGTGCCTATTGGCTACTACGCCGACAGTGGCGCGCCAGGTAGGGGCTATTGGTGGTTAGATTGCCTACTCTTTTTCACTCTCAGTTCGGGGCTCAGCAGGAGTAAGGCGCTTATGCGCATGGCGGAATCGCATTCCAAGCGCGACAATCCGCCCGAGGTAAGGGGCGCCCGTAGCCGTCCGATGTTCGGAGAGGGGCGGGCCACCGGCCCCTCCGCCGCGGAGCGGTGCACTTGGCTCCCACGCCAGGGGTCACTGTCTAACGGCGCTTGGCGGCTGGGGCGACACTTCGCGAAGCCTTCAGCGGCCCGGCCTCCTCGATCATCCTCCGGTGACCCTGGGGGCGACACCCGGCCACTCCTTGGCTGCGGGATATCGTCCACTGGTGGATGCCGCTTCGGCAACAAGTTGAAGCGGCGACCAATGGGCTTCGGCATGAGGCGACGAGGCCAGCGCAAGCCGTAGCCGGTTTCGGTATTGCCACGACAATTTCTCCGGCACCAAGGGCCGGGACGAAGAAGGAGTCCAGTTGCAACCCCTGCGTAGCAGGGGATGGGCGCGTGACTCGCTTCTTCCCGGTCCCCGAGTCGAGGAACCGCGAAGACCTTCGATCGCGCCTTGGCGAGAGGCAACGTCGGCGTAATGGATGACTGCGTCGTGTCCTCCGCGGCGCCGCGAGGGGTGCAAGGCAGGGGCTCCTCCCTCGGACTCTGGCGAGCGCAGGTCGCCTCCTCATCCTCTCCTCGGGATCGAGGGTGGCGGCAACGACGCTCCCCTACAACGCTTGTCGGATGCCGGCGTTCTCTCTCCGTAGCCGGCAAGTTGCATGGCCGAGAGGTTCGCCCGCCTCCTTCGAGAAGTATGATGGTACCACCAACCGGAGGAGTTCTGCAGATCTACACCACGGTGGTGCGTGCGGCGGGAGGATCAGAAAGTAATGGCCAACTACCTCCCGACATCGACGGGCTCTGCGTCTTGGGCTTAACCTCCCGCGAGTCTCTGTACACTCGTGGGAGGAGGTATCTTGACATTTTTGTCGCCAACTTTGAGGCTCTTACGCTCAACCAGGCGTGGAGGGCGATCTCCACGCTCTGGAGCGAGAAAGAGGAGTCACGAGAGAGTTCATCCGGCGATTCAGCCCTTCGCCGCAATATCGATCCCGGATTTACGGCGATCGGTGATTATTGCTTTCGGAGGGTCCGAGACCGGAAGATGCGAGGAAAAGATGGCCACTCGCGTCATCTCAACCACGTCTGAGTTGTTCTCCCTGGCGCACAAGTGCGCCCGAGCGGCCAGCTTCGGAAGTGCGCGACAAGACCTTCGACTCGGCGATCTTTGGCGCCTCGAAGTCCTCCGACCGCAAGAAGAAAAAGAAAAAGCGAAGGAGGCAACCGCTAGAGGTCTTGGTCGCTGGCCGGAGCCAAAATCCGGCGTCATGGCGATCAAGACCGACGGAGAAGCGCCGAGGCGGGCGTGGCGACCGCGAGGACCGTCGCTCGCCCGCCGCAGCGATGGTGGCAAGCCCTATTGTCCCATCCATCGGACAAGCGGACCGCGACTTGGAAGACTGCCAGGTTGTGTCCAAGTTGGTCGACGAGCGGCTCAAGAAGCGTGAGAAAGACCACGAAGACGAAGACGATGAAGATGCGGCTCGCTAGCCTTCCAAAGAGCGAGCGCACGGTGGCGTTCATACCGCGGTGGCTCCGCCACCTACTCATCGAACTCGCAGTACATAAGCGAGATCGAGGCGGTGTGCGCCACAACGTCATCCTCCGGCGAGCCGGCCGTTGAAGTGGTTGGAAGCGGCCGATCACTTTCAGCCGGTGACCACGGAGAACACCTCCGCCCTGGCCATCTCCGATCGTGGTGTCTCCCACGGTCCGCAACGCAAAGCCGGGCGGGTCCTAGTTGATGGAGGCGGTGCCATCAACTCGCTATCCGTTGGAGGCGTACAGGCGCTCCAAATCCGTCTGAGGAACCGTCCGGCCCATTGCTTACGGAGTTGCCCGGGGTGGGCCTCTTACCCACAGGACAAGTTCGGTTGCAGTCACGTTCGGGAGTCGGAGAACTTCCGAGCGGAGCTGGTGGATTTTGAGGTCGTGATTTCGACCTCCCCTACAATGCCTTGCTCGGCCGCGGCCCTGGTCAAGTTCATGGCGGTGGCCCATTACGCCTACATGCTAGTGAAAATCCCGGGCCTGGAGGTCCAATTCTGATGAAGGTGGATAGGCCCGGAAGCCTGCGCCTCGGCAAGCAGCCGCAGGATCTGGCCGGCACCACCGCTCGACCTGCGACAAGGGCGACAACCGGCCTCCCCTCGGCCAAGACCAGCGCTCGCGGACCCTTGGGTGAGGCAAAGGCGGTCCTCGTGGGCGAGGATGGCTCGGCAAGGTCGTCAAGATTGGCACTGACCTCGGCGCCAAATAGGAAAACGCGCTAAATCACCTTCCTCGGTCTAACCTGGATGTGTTCGCACAGGAACCTTGAGAAATGACCGGGGTCCCAGGAGGTGATCGAGCACCGATTAACAACGCTCCCTGGAAGCGCACCGGTTCGGCAAAGATCCGTGGCGGCGCTGGCGACAGGGCGCCATTCGGGATGAAGTGGAAAAACTTTTGTCTGCTAAGATCGTGCGGGAGGCCACCTACCCGGAGTGGCTGGCCAACCCCGTGCTTGTAAAGAAGTCCAACGGGAGGTGGCGAATGTGCATCGACTTTACTGACCTCAACAAAGCCTGCCCCAAGGACCCGTACCCCTTGCCGCGGATAGACATCGTCGTCGACTCCACGGCGGGGTGCGAAGCTCTATGCTTCCTCGACGCCTACTCCGGCTACCACCAGATCAGCATGGCGCAAGAAGATGAAGAAAGAAGCTGCTTTTGTGACTCCCCTCGGTGTATACTGTTATGTCAGGATGCCTTTCGGGCTGAAGAACGCTGGCGCCACCTATCAGCGGGCCATGCACATAGTGTTTCGGCCCCAAATAGGGAAGAATCTGGAAGTGTATGTCGATGATCTGGTGGTAAAAACAAAAAAGGCCGATGAGCTCGTTCAGGATCTAGAAGAGACCTTCTCTCACCTTAGAAACTCTTGCAGAAGTTGAATCCAGAAGTGTGTGTTTGGTGTTTCATCTGGAAAATTTGCTCGGTTTCTGGTCTCGGTAGTGGAATCGAAGTCAATCCGGAAAAGATAGAAGCGATCGGCGGATCGGCCGCCTACCGGCTCAAGCAAGCGCAATGCTTGGTGGCCAGGCTAGCCTCCTGGGCAGTTCATATCGGCTCGAGGAAAAAAGTCTGCCATTGTTCAAGCTATTGAAGAAGACCAACTCATTTGAATGGACCCCGAAGCCAATGAGCATTTGAAGATCTGAAGAAGTACCTCTCTTCCCCAGTGCTAGTCGCCTCGAGGCGAGCCGTTCTTCTTGTATGTGGCGGCTAGCCCATACAGTAGTGGCCTGCTGGTGGCGAAACAGGAAGGTGTCCAACGGCCGGTCTACTACATCGACAAATGCTACACGACGCAGAAACAAGGTACCCTCAGGCTCGAGAAGATGGTCTATCTTGTGGTGGTAGCATCGAGAAAGTGCGGCATTATTTTCAAGGGAGGAGATCACGGTGGTCTCCTCATATCCTTTGCGTGAAATCCTCCACAACCGAGAAGCGAGGGCCGCATCGCAAAGTGGTCCGTCGAGCCCAGGGGAGTTCGGTGTCAAGTTCGCTCCTCGTCTTTGCGATAAAGAGTCAAAGGTGGCGGACCGTCGTCAGTGGACTCGGTAGAGCCCGGCCGATGAGGTCCCAGCGTCCTCCCCCTGGGCGCTCTTCTTCGACAGTTCCTTGAGGCTTGAAGGCGCGGGGCGGGTTCTTACGGTCTCTCCGGCCAGGGGACCTCCTCAAATGCGTGGTCGTCCTCGACTTCAAGGCCACTAACAACGTCGCGAGTACGAGGGCTTCTTGCCGGTAGACTACGGCCGCCGCGGCGATCGGCGTCCGGCGCGCAAGTAAAGGCGACTCCTGGCGGTCGTCAATCGAGCAAGGAAAGATTTCTCCTGTCCTGATCCCGTCATGGCGGCGTACCTGGCGGAGGTCAGGAAGTTGGAAAGGCATTTCGAAGGGTTGGGGTATACTCATATCCCCCGACGCGACAACCATCTGGCAGACGAACTCGCCCAGCTCGCTTCAACAAGATCTCCTGTTTCGGTCGGGGTCTTGAAGAAAGGCTTCGCGACCGTCCATCGCGACCCCATTTACGCGGGGGCGGTGGTGGCGCCGCTTCAGCCCTCACCCTTGGAGGAAAGTGGTCGGTGGAAAGCGCTTGGCGGTGAGATGCCAGACGACCACCTCGTGGTCGCCGTGCCAGCCGGAAGGCACATGGATGGATCCGATCCTGGCCTACTGCGGGATCAAGAATGCCCCGACGATGATGCGTCGGCGAAGAAGGTAGCACGAAAGGCCAAGTGCTATACCCTGGTGGCGGGGACCTATACCGTCGAGGTAAGAACGGAATTCTTGAAGTGCATCACTCGGGAAGAGGGCGGTTTGCTCTCGATATCCACGGAGGCGTGTGCGGGAGCCATGTGTCCGACGAGCGATGGCGGGAAAGGTTTTCCGTCAAGGGTTCTATTGGCCAACCGCCCTCCAGGATGCTTGCGGTGGTGAGGAGATCGCGGCGTGCGATTCCACGCCAAGCAGATCCACCAACCACCAGGCCACGCAAACTATCCCGCTCTCTTGGCCGCCGGCGGTGCAGAAATTTGGACATCTGAGCCCGTTCCTCGCTGGCCACGCAGGGGCTACACCCACTGTTTGTCGCCATCGACAAGTTCACCAAGTGGGTGGAAGCCGGCGATGAGATCCATCACCGCCGCGGTGCGATCAAGTTCGTGCAAGGGATTTTCGCGCTTTGGGGTCGCCAACCGCATTATCACCGACAACGGCGCCTGATTCACCAGCGACCTTCTTGGATTTCTGTGAAGAGATGGGCACCAAAGTCTGCCTTTGCCTCTGGCCGCCCACCCCAAGAGCAACGGCCAGGTCGAGCGGGCCAACGCTACCGGGTGTTGAAGGGCCTTAAGACAGGGCGTTCGGCCGACTCCACAGCGTGGCGCCGGTGGACGAAGAACTCCGGTGTGTTGTGGTCGCCGGACCACTCCTAGCCAAGCTCTGGAAACTCCTTTCTTCCTGGTCTCTGGCGCGGCTATTCTCCCTTACGAATTGGAGCCAGGATCACCAGCGTCGCGGCATTCACGAGAAGAGGAGCAGGAGGGTCTGGCGGGACGACGTCAACCTCCTGGAAGAAGCGCGAGATCGAGCGGCTTTGCGCGCCGCAAGATACCAACAAAGTCTCAGGCGGTACCACGCCTCCCGGATCAATGAGAGAACGCTGGCAGTGGGCGACCTGGTCTTGCGAAGAATCGATCGCATCTTGGGTCGCATAACTGTCTCCCAGTGGGAGGACCCTTCAAAGTGGTCTCGATCTCTCGTCCGGCGGTCGGTGGCCATCAAGACGGTGAAGAGCTAACAAACTCCCGAGAATATAGAAAACCTGCGCAAGTTCTACCCCTGATCGGTTGTAAGTCCTAAGTGCATTCCCGAGCCGGCCAGAGTGTGTCTTCCTTTCCGCGTGGGTGGGGAGACCTTGTGTTTAAAATTAAATATTCGCTTTCTTTATCAAAGTATTTGTTCTTTCTGCCCTCCCTTCGGTCTTTTGCCTGGTACAGGCGGCACCAAGGCACTCGCCCCTGGTGCCTGCCGCTTACAAACACCAGTGGCAAAGACGGAATCGCTAAGTGAGAGCGGCGTCAGAAGCTAGGCGGTTGGGCGTGGTTCAGCCACGACCCCAGACGGCCATGACACTCGGGTGTCCCAGTGAAGTCGGCGTCTCGAGCGTTACCAAAAGCCCAAGGTCACATCACGACTCACTAAGTGTTCGTTCCTAGAGGCCACCTGGGAGGTAAATTTTGCTAAGGCGAAGGGTTTGAGGCCGAGGTCGCGGCGCAAGACTTGAAGTCTTTAAGCGATTATGTGCTCATTCGTGTGGAACGAGGAAAAAATTACGACAGCGAGTTCTTAAGCAACTCGTAGGAAATTTTACATTACTATTTCATTCGAAGTGGCAATTGCCTAAAGTTTTGCGAGCAAAGTCACCACCGATAAAGAAAAGAAGAAAAGCTGCGAGGGCGGCGGAGGGTCCTCCGGTCATCTGCCGCCTCCTCGTGCCGCGCATCTTCGACATGAGGGCCACGTCGGCACCATCGCCACGTCCTCGCCACCGCCTCCATCGGGGTTCTCCATCGCTAGTGGCGGCAACCTGCTCGGAGGCCGTGAACTCGCTCCTCCGCTGCGCCCGATCGCCCTCTAGCCCTTGGGCGACAACGGCTGGATTGAAGTTGACGTCACGGCCGGCGCGCGACAAGACGGCCACGTGCCAGCGTGCCGTAGCCGCAGCTAATCGCGCGCCCCTCTGGGCGGACCGAGCGGAAAGAAGCGGCAGCGGCGCGTGAGGAAGTCCGCGATGGCAGAGGCAAAAGCGTAATGCCGTGGTCTCTCCTCCGCGGACCCGGTTGCTCGGCCCCGAAACAAGGCGGCCACCGTCCGATCGGCGTGGCGCGGCATCCGCGAAGTCTCCACCTCCGTGAGCCGGTCGGCTCTCTCGCCTCGACTCGCGAGAGACGCTCGGCATGGTGGCGCTTTGCTCTGCCGCTCCGTTCCCTCCAGTGCGACTCGACCCGCGCCCCGATCACGGTCCGCCACCTCCTTGCGGCGGTTGATTTCGGTTCCCGCCTCCGTCAACCGCTCCTGCTCGTCACCAGGCGATTGCTCGTCTTTGGAGTAGAAACTCGCCGAGCCGCCAAGGGCGTCGGCGTCCGCCGAGAAACGGAGGCGGTGGGAAGTTCAGGGGTAGGGGCGGGCCGAACGGGCCTTAGTCACGACCGACGGCAGCAGCGGCTACGAGATTCGTCCGCCGGCCCCTGGCGAATCCTGGGCTCGGCGACCAGCTGGCGCAGCCGACGACCAGCGGCACCTTAGCCGTCCCAGCGGCGTGGGATATCGGGCCGGAACCCTGGACAAAGAAGGAAATAGCGGTAAGATTAGTCTTAACGAAAATTTTATTGTAGTTGCATCTCGGTGAGTACGGCGCGCCTTGGGAAGCGGGGCACGCTCGAACGAGGACCCGGCCCAGCGAGGCGGGGCGGATCGCCGCGACCAACGGAGGCGGAGGTAGACCCGCCACTGCTGGCGGCGAGGGCGGGGGCGGAGCTAGACCCGCCACTGCTGGCGGCGAAGGCGGAGGCGGAGCTAGACCCGCCACTACTGGCGGTGAAGACGGAGGCCGAGGAGGGACCACCGCTGCTGGTGGCGGTGGCGGCACAAAAGGTATTGGCGGCGGAGGGTCCAACGTCGCGCTTCGGCGAAGCGAGGTGGGCGACCGCCGGCCGACGAGCCCCGCCACCACGGAGGAACCTGCATAGCGGCAGCCCGCGGCCGACGTGGAAGCCCCGCTGGCCGACGTGGAAGTCCGTCGGCCGGGCAGAGGCGGGGCCTTCGGGAAGCGTGGCGGATCCGTCGTCATCGTCCGGCGCTGCGCCTCACTCGGTCGCCCTCGACCGCTTCGCGGAGGAGGATCCGGATCGTCAAGGGCGCTGGCGTGTCACGACGGCGAGCCCATGGCGTCCCATCGGCGGCGCGGATTATTGCCGCGCCTCGGGAACCCGGCAAAGCGGATCGCACCGCCGGAACGGCGGACGGGCCGGATAGGCCTGGGCCAGAAAGATCCATCTGGCCGATCACGTCATCACCAAATTCCGTGGTTGCCGCAAGACGAGAAGGAAAAGGAATCGCAGGAGCAAAGAAACGCCGTAAGAATCGAGTTTTGCGGAAGAGAAATAGAAGTAACAAGGAATGACGCAGAGCGGAGCAGTTACCTCGAGGATACTCGGGTCCCATCGCCCACGCCCATGTCTTGCGCCAGTGGCGGGCGGCGGCATGAAGGCACGACCTCCGGGTAATAAAATCCGGATTACCATGGCCCCGTCAGGCCGCCCGTCTGGCCCAGTCGGCGCGGGCCAGCATCGCTCGAGCTCGGGCGCATCGTTCATCGGAGCCCCGATTGGAATTCTTGGCCGCCGGGCGGCGGAAGATCCGGCGCCGATGCATTGTCGTCCTCGGCGTCTGACCACTCTGCGCCAATCCCTCGATTGGACCGGCGGTCAATGGGATATAGCGCGCAACGCTCCCCGTCAGCGAGGCCGCGGTGGCAGCTCCGGAAACCCTGCGGAGTACCTTGCCATGGCCTTGAGGTGTAGAAGAAGCGAAAAAGAAGAAGGTTGGGCAGCACTCCCACGAACATCTCGCGAAGTGAGCAAAGGCGAGAAAGGAGGATAACAGAGTTGGGAGGAAGGTGAATGTGGTGAATGGCGTAGAAGTTGAGAAGCAGAAAGATAAAGTCGAGATCCGGTAGCAGGCCGGCAAGGAGGCGCCACCCAAGAAAACCACTTCTCCAGGCCGGCCAGTGGGGCTCGGCTTGATCCGGCCAGCGGAGGCGAAGGGCGCCCGGTGATGTTCTCGGGAGAACCTAGCGGCCCTCTCCTCCTCAATGATCGAAGAAGGAAGCCGTGAGCCATCGGGAAGGTAGGGATTTCGGCGCAACCGCAAAGGGGATAAAGCAAGAAGGTGCAAAGCGTCTGAAAGAGGTGGAGCGCGAGAGAGTTGAAAGGGGAGAACTACTCCCTCTTTGATCACCTTTTATAAGGCGCGAGGAGGCGACCGTGGGGAAAACCAGAAAAGCGGCGGTCGAAAAAGAGGAAGTTTAAGAGCCTCATAAATGGGGCGCATCCCAAGGAACGTGCGGCGGTTACAAGGAGGAAGTAACCGCGCAAACCGCTCGGGAATCGGAGAAGCCGGAAGATCTTTTTTGCAAGGCGCGTGGACCTTTGAAGGGTCCCACCCAGGAGCTGGAGCAGTTCACAAGCCGCCAATTAAAGAAGAGCAGAAGACCAAAAAGCGCTCCTAGGTGGGCCCGGGGGCTACTATCGGCGTATTCTACACCAAGGTACCCGCTCCCCCGCGCTAAAAAAGGAATCAAGTGGCAGCCAGGGTGTGCTTGGGCCCACTGCCACGGCAAGAGAAAAACCCATACGGTGGTCGCCCAGTGACACGTGGCGTCTGAGCCAGGCATTGGCGGCAACCGCAGTGGTCGCCCCGGACACGTGGCGTCTGAGCGAACCAGCGGGCGACCAGCAAGGTGATCGCCCTCAGCGGACACGCGTGGCGTCTGAGCCGGCTGGCGACCACAGAAGGTGATCGCCCGGACACGTGGCGTCTGAGCCAGGCGGCTGGCGACGGCAAGCTGGTCGCCCGATGGATACGTGGCGTCTGAGCCAGGCGCGCCATCGAGGATAGTCTGTCGAGATCGAGGACATTAAATGCGAATCGTGCGCATTGAATGTGGAAGCATGGAAAGCTGCGACATGGCGGCGCACCTTCCCAGGCGCATCATGGCTTTGGGAGAGCGTCAAGATCGCACCTCATCCCGTGACGGAGCAGGCGGCGTTAGTGGACATGGGGCCCAAGGCGGGATTGTGACAGTGCGGCGGAACATTAATGTGACATAAGAATAGTGACGGGCGCATTAAATACGCGTAGCAAAGGCAATGATGATGGTGGCGATGTAAGCCTCCCATGCGCCCCGTCGGCCAGTATAAAAGGGAGCCGGGGTGCATGGGAGAGGGGGTTCGAAAGAACTGTAAGATTTTCATCCTCTCTAGCAAGAGCGCAAGCAATACCAAGAAAGGCAGGACTAGGGCTATTACTCTTCGGAGGGCCTGAACCTGGGTAAAAACTCTTTGCGTCCTCCCGTTAGCCTGAGCATCCCGGTGCCCCGATCGTCACCGTCTTCCCTTCCGAGGCGATTGCCCCGAAAGCCCCCCGTCGGAACCTCATAAGCACCCGTCTCGGAGGTGCCTGTTGGCTACTACGCCGACAGCTGTATCGTTTGATACGACGAATTCGGCTGAACCGATCGGTATAGGACCGACCGGTATCATCCCATTCATGATCATCTCATCCATCATGTACCATCCCATCCCATTCAGCCTGGTACATCCAAGCAAACACAGAGATGGTTTAGCATCTAGAGAGAATATTCCGCAAATTTGCATCACTTGATCCAGGATAAGACGGTTCCATTCAATCAACCAAACGCATAGACGACTTTTTTTCTTGAATCATCTTATGCATGTACCACTTAGTACAGACAACCAAACGCACTGTGATAGTCATATCAATCCAACCTCATCCATCCAGACAACCAATTGCACCCTGAGTTACTAGGAAATCTGGACCGGGTTCTCCCTCATAAACGCTGACGCACGACTCGAACTCGAAGCTATCCCGGATTCGCGATTACCCCCCCGACTGGATCGATCGATTGGTGCGTTTGTTCTCGCCGCCGCCACCCGCCGCCGCCGGAGCTCCTCTCCGCTGCCAGTACGGCCCCTTACTCCCGCGAGAGGCGTAGTAGGAGAAACCCTAGGTACCACCACCTCACATCTTGTCGTCCCCTCGTGCAATTCCCTTCACTTCGTTAGGGATACACTCTTAATAGTCTGTTTGGCTTTGGTTTCTAGGGATACAGCCTAACCGGAGAAGATGTCGTCGAAGAAGAACTACTACAAGGAGAAGATGATGCGGCGGAAGTGAGCGCCTATCTACTCCTTTGTTTTCGATTCGTTCTGCGCAATTGCTATCAGCATGCGTTTTTGGGATTAAACGAGTAGCACTAGTCGCTTTCTTCAAAGATATGTATAGTTTTGTTTTGCTTTTTTGTGTTGATTCGCGGGGCAACAAAAGCTATGTATTTTGGCATCAAGGGACCAAGTTAGTGCTTGTTTAGTTCTAGGCTTCTAGCTGTTTATTTTTGGTTTCTGGAAGTCTGTAACTAATGTTTGGCTTAACATTTTAAAAGGGGAATTTTATGTATGTTTGGAATTTCTGAATTCTGATGCATATACTGTGGAAGAGATATTGAGTAAAGTTGCAACTCTTGATTGTATGGTTACTATAACATGAGGTATTCAAATAGAATGAGTGATTGAGGCCAAATTTTCTTGCAACCTAACCCTTATAATCACCTAGTCAGACTGCTGCAATACATGGGCTTAACTGCAACCATGATTATGGTGCTCATATAGCTGCCATTGTCCCTGCATCTTTAACCTACTAATTTTCTTTACAATATCCTCTACTCTCTAGTATAAATGTGATGAGTTGGTGCTGCAATAGAACCACATTTATATGTTAAAACACTGAATCAAGGGAGCCTGCAAATATCTAGGATTCGTACTCTCCCCCACACTATTGGGGATTGTGGTTATGGATACTTGGATCCCTGGTAGTCACAGTGGGCATAATTCAAACACTTTATGCGGCTGTGCATGCCAATTTTTGGAATATGTAATCATGTGAAATGAGGAAGTGGTCATGATAAATCAGATACGTACCTTTCCTGCTATTAAATCCTTTTGGCAAACCTCATTCTCTTTGATTTTCCCATGCAGGGAGGAGAAGAAAGAAGAACCAGACACACCCAAGTACCGAGATCGTGCTAAGGAGCGTCGTGAAGATCAAAACCCAGACTATGAACCTACAGAGCTTGGTTCATTTCATGCTGTGGCACCTCCTGGAACAGATTTGAGGTAACAGATCACACGATTCATATGTCTGGCACTTTCATTTTGTGTTCATTTTATCATATGTTTTCCTGGAATTTTAACTTCTGCAATTGTTTGCGTTACAGGCTAGCAGATGCCCAAAAGATTTCAATTGAGAAAAGCAAATATCTTGGAGGTATGCAGTATGAGTATGTGACGGTTGATATATTTTTTCTGAAGAAAATGGTATTTCGTTTTTTTGGGAAAAAGTCCGTTTTGCTTGTCAGTCTGTTGCATTTTCTCTTGCGCTTTATGTGTTTATGTACAAGCATGCATACACTTGCAGGAATGTGCATGTGGTGTCTGAACTATGATAAACAGTATGCTTCAGATTTCTTATGAAAATGAGAAATTGTTTTGACATGTTCACCTACTTTTGGAAATGCCTTATGTCCATAATTTTGCCTCGGTCTCATGTCCATAAGCTTGCCTCGGTATCAGAAGTCCTTGTTCTGAATGAAATATAAAGAGCAAACATCTATTTGATCCTTGATCTAGTCAACCAGTAATGTGCAGTTCTCCAAATTGTGAAAGCGGCTTTTATTTGTTATGACTTACGAATGCTAGATTGCTTTGTTTCTCCAACTATAGCTATTTTAATCCCTGTCATTCTATTAAGTGCATGCATTTGTAGTCTGAACAAGAGCTGATTTGTTCATCTATCCACTTCAACATTCTTTTAATTGAAACAAATGTTGTTAATTTATTAGGACATATTTTCTAAGGTAACATGATATGTTGTTGTGGAAATGGTAACTTAGATACACATTTTGTCTTTGTTCAGAATTATCAATTTGGTTGATGCCCCGTTTTCACTTTATGCTTTTAAGGTGATTTGGAGCATACACATTTGGTCAAAGGCTTGGACTATGCTCTACTTCACAAAGTGCGAAGTGAAATTGAAAAGAAGCCTGATGCCGAGGACGGGAAGGATGCAAAGTCTAGGTACTTGCAACCATAGTATAGTATTAGCTCCTGTTGGATTCAACAAGAGTTTCTTATATTAGCTGCAGTTTCTTGTTTCTGTTAGAAATGGTTACTGTAAAGTAAAGGCTAAAGGGCTATATCTCTAATAATTTTTTGCAGTTATATATGTTATAGTTCGTCATAACTTTACCAATCTATTTTCCTGAAGCTGTTATGCACAATTGAATTGTTGGGTGTGCTAGTTGATGTTTATTGTGTCTTTTTTTTTTTAAAAAAAAAAACCTCAGTTGCTTTATTGTGGTTGTAAAATATCATTTTTCATCTGAATGTTATTCCCTGTACATCATTGTTAGCACCATCACTAGCACCACTTTGTGTTAGAATGAAACAAAATATTATATACCTCTGGATTTGAGTTGTATTAATGCGCAAGTATGACTTTACGCCCTTGCTACGATCGGAGCATTTCTACATTATTTTTTACTTTTGCTTTACAGGGAAACAAAAGAAGACCGGTCAGTCTCATTCCGCACTGCAACTGCAAAGGTAGAATTTTTTTTGGTTTATCAGCGAATGTGTTGTGTTCTTCACATCTTGAGGATTATGCAATATAACATTGACTTTTAATTGTTATTCTTCGTTGATTGCAGTCTGTCTACCAATGGATCATAAAGCCACAAAGCATAATAAAGGCAAATGAAATGTTCCTTCCGGGTCGAATGGCTTTCATTTACAATATGGTACTGTCCATTAAAATTTCCCTTGTTCAGTGCTTTCTTGTGCTTTTGTTACATAATGGGGGGTGATTATAACACATTTCACTTGTAGACAGAAAAGTCATCTAGTATAAACTATAGATCTTCCCTGTTTTCCTTGATAATACATTAGGTTTAATCAGAATGCATCTTATGTATGCACAACTGTTTAATACTCTTTGGGAAGTTAGCATAATGAATGGATGTTGCTATTTGGTCCTTTGGTTTATTTTTTCTGTGCTAGCATGTAAGCGATATTATTCTTATGTTACGGTCATTTTGTTTGTTTTTACGGTATGCATAATGCACGAGTTATCAACTTCTTTGTTCCAACTAGGAGGATGGACTTAACAATGATATTCCGACAACTCTTCACAGGAGCAAAGCTGATTGCCCTGTTCCAGAGGTATTGTGACAATATGATGTATACCATGTTGGCAATTTGGCGTTTCTTGTAACTTTTCATTTCTTGTTTTTTCAACATTCTTCTTGCTTCTGCAGGAAATGGTTACTGTAAGCGTGGATGGTTCTGTACTTGACAGGATTGCTAAAATCATGTCATACCTTAGACTTGGATCATCAGGGAAGGTCTTGAAGAAGAAGAAAAAGGAGAGAGAGACAAAAGGTGTGTACTTGAAAATGAAAATAAATGCTGTATGGTATTAGAGCTATAGAAGTTCTTGATTGAGAAACTGAGAACAGGAAAACTTTCTTGAGACATGAGAAAACATGATAATGTAATTTGTTTGGAAAATACATGAGTGTTTACATTCCTAGTGATATAGGAAAGTAAGATTGGTACTTTGTTTTCTTTCTCTGGACAGAATAATATTGGTACTTCGCCAAGATGGTTGTGTTTTATTTCTTTTGTTTTCTATTCTTATTTCAAGAATTAATTTCTGGTGCTTGTGTTGTGTATACTGATCAGCTTTGTTCAATGCTGATTCAGTGATTGCATGTTCTGGTAGTGAATTAGTGATGGTCATATGTTATACTTCCGACTTAATATTACAGTCAGCACAAATTAATCAATTGGTTTCAAGTTTTTGTAACATATGATGTGATTATAATGTCTGTACTTTTGTCATCAATATCTATGCTATTTTCGCTTTTTGAATTTAGATATTTTATTATGTTTGATATATTGCAGGGAAGAACAATTTGGCAAACGGTGACTACGATGAGGCTGTAAGACCTGCCCAAACTAATGGTTCTGCTCTGAAACACCATTCAGAAAAGGATATGCCACCACCTCTACCACCCCCTCGAAATAGCAACTTCAATGGAAAGGAGAAACAGTCCATCCCTATTGCTAGAGCAGATGACGACGACATTTTCATTGGAGATGGAGTTGACTATACTGTTCCTAACAAGGACATGAGTCAGAGCCCTGTCTCTGAGGATATGGATGAATCCCCACATAACCATCAGAAGCAGTCCTATTTCACTGAACCTATGTATGGCCCTGCCCCACCATCTGAACCTGCTCAAGCTTGGCAACAATCGGTAATTTTATTTATGTTCAATAACTTCAGTTTCAATGAATACCTGTAAAATTTCAATTTTTCAATGATGCATGTTGAATATTAGAGGGTAACTAGATATCTATTATTAATCATTTTCGTAATAAGCTACAAAATCCTAGCTGTTATAACAGCTTTAAGTTTGCTCTATTTTCCCATCAACTCGGATGCACTAATAGTTTATGTTTCTTGTGATGTTAGGATGGGTATGATGTTATTCAAGCGCAAATGGCTGCTGGATATCAAGGCGAGTGGTCAGGCTATCAGTATGCTGAACAGCAGTTTGCTTATCCAGAACTGTACATGCAACAAAGCACTCAGGGATACGATGTATCAGCTGACCCAAATATATCCCAGGATCCAAGGTTCATGACTCAAGCAGATAAGGATAAGGGTCTAGGTTCTGTTTTCAAACGTGATGATCAAAGGCTTAAGCAGATAAGGGAAAAAGATGCACGGGAAAAAGATCCAAATTTTATTTCAGATAGTTACTCTGAGTGCTATCCTGGTTATCAGGAGTATAACCACGAGATTGCAGGGAGCGATGATGAAGATGATTTGTCGAAGATGGATATGGGTGGACGGGTAAGTGAAATTATTTGTAAAATATCATATGCACAAAAGTTCCCTTGCAGTTACAAGCCTTTGTTTGAAACATGGGTTCGGATGAGCGTGATTTAGTTAACATATATTGTAAATCTAGATCTTTGGTTACCATTTAAGTTGCAATTTGCTACTTATAACTGATTGTTGCATCTATTTTTGTTTCTTATGGATTTGAATATTGTAGAAATGCAGTTTTCTAGTGGTTCTTGTGATATTCTTACTTTTCATGTAGTTTTTTATTGCTGTCCTGATAAGTACCGTATTCTGGATGTTTACCTTTTGCATGTTCTGTTGTGTTATAGCAGCCATTACTTTTGCGGCAAATGTAGCTTTTGAGTAAATAAATGGATTTCTTGAGGCCATGATCACACTACTTTTCATCTTTTGTGCAATAATCTCCTCCAGTCCTCCTACATGAATTCTTATCCTTGATGCTTTTGCGCTTTATTTCGATACTCCATTCTAATGTATGGTACTAAATAATTCTTGCGCAGGCGAAGGGCCGTCTTCACAGGTGGGACTTTGAGACGGAAGAGGAGTGGGCCAAATACAACGAGCAGAAGGAGGCCATGCCAAAGGCTGCATTCCAGTTTGGGGTGAAGATGCAGGATGGCAGGAAGACCAGGAAGCAGAACAAGGACCAGAAGCTCACGAATGACCTCCACAAAATTAACAAGATCCTGGCGAGAAAGAAGGGTGAGAACGATGGAGCAGAAGATGCCGGGCATTACGACGACGATCTACCTAGTGCGAAGAAACAACGCGCTTGATGTTGCTGGTCATTTTTCGTTCATCCACTCACAACTAGTATGTATCGAGAGTTACAGTGCGCCATGTTTAGCTCGCGGTTGTATTCTCCTGCGTTTGTTTAAGAGGCCGGTACCAAAAGATGATCATGCCTTTAAAGCTGAAGCAATGGAAACTAAAGATGGTTGTATTCTCCATCTTTGCAGAAATCTCCATTGATCTTCTGTTTTGCGGATACTGGTTTGAAACTAATTTTACCACGTCTAGATATACTGTAGATTTTTATGCGGGTGTTTGTTTGTCGCCATGGCTGTTGCTTATCGCACTTTCTTAGCCTCATGTCCCACGAGTCATAGGCTTGGTATTTTTTACCAAACTTTATCACACTTGTAGCGCTAAATTTTGCTGCCATAAAAAGCATGTCGTATCATATTTACCAAAGATTAGTTATGTTTAGGCCCTGTTTGTTTCAGCTTAGACTTTTTTGGCTTTTGGTTTAAAGCTAGCTTTTTAGCTTAATGAGCTTTTAAGCCAAGACATGTTGTTTGGTATCCTGGCTTATTAACGGGTTAGATGGTACATCTTATAGATGAAAAGTCTAAAATACCCTAAATGAGATGGTTGATGAATTCTCAATTTATATATGATGGCATTTGGTGGGTAATTTTAGAGACTTTTAGAGGCAAATGGTTATTTTATTCAAAAAAGCCCAAAAAAGCTCATCTTATCTGGTTTTTGGCTTATAGTTATGCAGGGGCTTTTGGCTGTTTTAAAGTCCGGCTTAAAAGCCAGTCATTTGTTTCGGTTTAGACTTTTTGGTTTTTAAGCCGATAAAAAAACCGAAACAAATAGAGCCTTAGATTAGCTTCAAATTAGACATGCCCTAAATTTTCGTTGCGGTCTCATCCCACCATTGGTGCGCCTGCTGCGTCACGCTCGCGCACGTCCTCCTGGTTGCAGCGGCTGGAGCGGCGTGCGGGGCTGTACATGCACCCCACGATCGCCGTGATGCAGCCACCGGCCCACCCCCGGTCCACGGCTGGAGCTAGAGATACCCATGGCGGGAGCCGGTGCAAGAGCGACAGCCTCCATCTCTGTATGCTCGTCAAGAGATGGCACGGTGTCAGGCGGCACCAAGGGCGTAGGCGGCGACGGCGGCACAACGGTATGTCCTGTTCATAGACAACTATCGAATCGCATTGCGCGGCCACATCGATCCGAATCGGGCGTTGGTCATCGGAGGGATTTTTCTTCCCAAAAGAAACTCTCAATTACATCCAATTATCCTTGAGGACCCCCACCGCATGGGTTTGTTAGGACCCTCCGATCAAGATTAATCCGGTCAGATTGATCGTGTTGGTTCACGGTGATGGACTTTATAGGCTTATTGAGGGTAGGGTGGCGACTGGCGAACTGTGATCGAAACTCGTTTTTTCTTTTCTTTCTTTTCTTTCTTTTCTTACTTTCCTTCTCTGTGCCCACGCGACTAGCTACGGACGCACCATGGGGTCATATCATTCTGATTCTACCTGAAATGTTTATATCAAGAATCTGGAACCGTTTCCGTTTCTACTAGAATCTAGAACCAAACCAAACAGGGCCTTAGGTTGATGACCATTTTTAGTGTTCTTCATAGTACAGCACCGGCTGACATAGTGAGGGACATGTCCATAAACACATAATGTATTTTCTATCTTATACACGCCATTGTACATGGCGAAAACATAATTGCGAAGCAACCGACCGTCATCGCCACCGGGGAAGCCTGAAATCCGCAACACAGAATTGAACGCCTAGACCAGGGGCGAATCTAGAGGGGGTGCCGGGTATATTAAACTTGGAAAAATTCTGGCTCTCCCACGGCATCCATGACATTTCTGGCTGATGTGTTCGTTACGTGTGAGTCCACGTTGCTCGCTTGAACCCACCATTGATACGGTTCAAGTAAATTGTCTTAGTGGTTCGGCTACTAAGGCATGTTGGCGCAGCGGTAACACATGGTAACGCTCAGCGGGAGGTTGGCGTTTGTGTGACATGTTCTTTTTGCAGAAAAACCCCTGATGTTTTTGTATATTACATCTAGGTCTATTTTTTTCAAAAAGGCCCCTGAAACTTTCTGATTTCATTTTTCTTGCACGTTTCTTTGTGGAAACAACCCCAAAAATCTATGGAATTACAACTAGGTCCATTTTGTTTTGCAAAAAGACCCCAAAACTTTTGGATTTCGGCTTTTTTTTGCAGAAAGGCCCTGAAACTTCTGAAAATAGTGCATTTTTTCGGAAATGCTCCCGAAAGTTTCAAAAATTACATCTAGATCCATTTTTCCGCCCACAGTGTCCCCCAAAAATTCCAAAATTCGTTTTTTTTTGCACGAACGCTCCTGAAATTACATCTAGATACGTTTCTTTTGAGGGGAGACCCTCCAGACTTCTAGAATTTGTTTTTTTGTGCATTTTTCCCCAACAGAAAGGTTCCCAAAAAGACCCCCAACATTCCAGATTTTGCTATTTTTCCAAAAGACCCTTGAAAATTTTGATAATTACATCAAGATCCATTTTTCCCGAAAAGGTCTCTGATAAATCTGAATTTTAACAGGCACCATTTCCCTTACAAAAAGACCCCCAAAAATTATTCTATTAACGCGTGAGCGCATTGTTGCTAGCGCAGCGTGCGTCATGCCCTCGCATCTAGTTTTCGTGATTACTGATCAAACTGCAGTAGTCTTTGTGACTCATGCAATGGTCATTTCTCATTCCGCGTCCAGGATCTACGTTATGCAGGCTTCTCTGGAGGCCAGTTACCTACTTATACAGTTTAGTGCGATATATGATCAACTCAAATGAAATCCAAGCGAGGCATGAATGAAATCTTGGGGGCTATTGGTTTCTGTAACTTGTTAGCTTGTTCATGTTGATTAACTGAGGACTAAGGGTATGTTTGTTTTTGTTTTAGATTTTTTAAAAGCTGATTCTGGATTGTGGTTACAGAGAAACCGACTCTTCAAAAGCTAGAATCTAAAAGCACATATAAAGTGGATTATGGATTCTAGTGTATATGAATAGGCTAGATTGTGATAATCAGATTCTAGAGCAGGGCTATTTGTTTTGGATTCAGCTTTTTGGGCCAGACTCCATAATCAAAAACAAAAACTAACATGCTCTAAAGCTATTGTGATATCTGTACAACGGTATTGGCTAGATTTGCAAGCATGTTGAGCTAGCTCTCTAGTAATGTGACGAGTACACGTACCATGGGTACCCCCATCAGCCCGGGACCACGAACGGGCTGACCTCCTTGGAAGCCCAGTTCTGGCAAAAGGCCCGTAGGCCGTAAAAGAGTGGGCCTGGCCCCTGTTCAGAGCCAGCCCCTAGTGGCCGACGGAGTCCGACCTCTTAGGTCGGAGAGCTCGGTCGGCCATCTCCACTGGCGCTCGAGGCGACAGGACTGGCCGGTGTCGTGCCAATCGCCTCAAGACGCGACGCCCTCGACGGCCAGACAGGTAGGCGGCTCCTTCCCGAGAATGTCAGAAGACCCGCCAAAAGTCAAGCCCCAGTCCCGTCTTCCTGACACACCACAGAGGAGGACGCTCCCTCCCGAGGCCAAGTTGAGGTCAAGCACCATTTTATCGCTGGGGCTGACGGTTGTACAGAAACGGTGCGTCACCCTGTCAGCCCGGCCGAAGACCACTCGTCGAAGGACTACCAACCCGGCGTAGGGTTAGGCGGAGGCCGGTTGGACGACAAGACAGAAGACCAGACTCCAAGGCGTACAATACCCCTTCCTTTTTCTCTCCAAACTCCCATGTAACCTGCCGCCTCCGAGTATATAAGGAGAAGCAGGGCCCCGAGGGGGGGGGCGAGGCGAACTAGGAGCAAACCAGCAAAAAAACGAACAAGAACAAGCAAGCAGCCCACCGAGCACAGGGGAGATCGATCCGTTCAAACCCCTGTCTCGCCTGTAACCCTTGGTTCTTCCCACGAATACGAAACATCCCCAACGGCACGAACTGGAGTAGGGACATTCAGCCCGAACCAGTATAAACCCTCGACTTCTTGAGTCAACCATTCGAGGAGAGGGAGCGCGCGACCCCCACTAACCAAAAATTCGTATTGCCGGTGAACGAAACACCGACAGTTGGCGCGCCAGGTAGGGGAGCTCGCGCGTCATCATCGCCTCCGTCTTCGGATTCCCATCGCCTTCATCCTCGATGGCTTCTTCCTCGCGCATCGACGGCGCACCAGCGCCGAGGGGCTGGATCCGTTTCGGCACCCTCGGCTTTATCGCTACGGCGGCAGGAGAGCTCGTGCTCGTCCCCGCCGTAGTTCGCGACCAGGTCTTCTCCGGGAGCCTGGGCGCAGTTGCCGATATCCTCGGCAACCTCCGCCTCGAGGCCCCGGCGCGGGCCTCGGCAGCGGGCTTACCACGCACCGGCGTCGCCTCGCGTGACGCTGCGTGCGAGCCGCGACCAACGACGGTCCAGCCATCCACGGGCTCCCGGCTCGTGGCCATGACCGGCTAGATGCCGACTTCCCTGCACGACCTGCTGGGGGATTCCTCTAGCTATGACTCCAGCTCCGACAGGGAATATCCCCCCCGCAGGACGTTCTCCCGCGAGTGCAACATGGCGGGCGCGACGGAGCCATCCGCTACCCCCGCAACTCCCGGAACCCTCCTCCCGCGCAACGAAGCGCAGGGGGATGGGTCCCGACAGGAGAGCGACGCGGGCCTCCAGACTCACCTCACCGACCTCCAGCGTCAGCGCGAGGACCTGGACGCCCGCAAGGCCGAGCTCGACAAACTCCAGGCCGACCTGGTTGGTTCATGGGAGAAGGTTATGCGTGGTGGAATTGATATACTTATAAAACTGGTTGGTTCTGAACAGACAAAGACCCTTGCAAAGGTGGGCAATCTTCTTGGTGCTTTGATGATGGAAGATTCGTCTGTTTGTTTGGTGATTGGCGAAATGCCGCCATGGAGCCGGAACGCGTTTAGCCCGGGAAATTTTCAAATAACTGATTCTTGTGGGGTGCTCCAGGAAATGCCATCATGGATGTGTAGTGGATTCAGCCTTGGAAATGAAGAGAATCAGATGGGTATGTGTGGTGCAAAGATAACTTCAGGTACAACAATGGGTATCACATGGTTACATTCCGGTCAGCGAGGGAAACAGGTGAACTTGGTGAAATGTCTATCCAAACTGTATTCCTTGCGTCAAATTGGAAGATTATTGTATTGTCAGCCTTTTGTTGTTGCTTACATTCTGCAAGCACTTGCTTTGGATGATCCATCTGTCAACATTCTTGCTGCTGAAATTGACTTCAAAAAGAAGTTAAAGGAGGAAATTGTCAGTGTTTATCTGTTACTGGAGATAGCTATGTCATCAGACATACTGGAGATAGCCATGACATCAGACACAGCTGAAACAGTCAAAAGGTCAAGAGAGATGATGGATTCTGGCATTGATCCGATGGCATTAATGTCTCAATTAGCTGGGCTCATCATAGACATCATTGCTGGCACATACAAATTAGCTGATTCTACTTGTAAAAGTGTGGGGATTGGGGGTTGAAGCTTAACTGATGTGGAGTTGGAGAGACTACAACAAGTATTGAAGATTCTATCTGATGCTGAAAAGCAGATAAGGCTGTCAAGTGAGCGTTCCACGTGGTTCACCTTAGTTCTACTACAACTTGGTTGTGGCCATAGTTCAGACATGAACCAACCAAGAAGAAGCACTAGAGAACACTCTAAAGGGGCCAATGATGCTTCTTATACTTTTAGCAGGACTGCTTCTTATACTTTCAGCAGGACTGCTTCTTATACTTTGTTTGCCTTTGGCTTTGTCTGCCTTAAGGTGATTGACAAGATTGCTCCTGACCCAGTTAGTAGCATGGAAAGTGGCAAGTTAACAATACTAGAAAATGAGCTTCATGTGCCATGGGACCCTGGAATTATGTGGATTCACTATTAGGCTATGCTTTTGCTTGGGGACAAGCAAAATTTCAAGGGGGCGGTAATGTAACAGACGATTGGACCCCACATGGCAGTGGAGGAGACATGGTATAAAAGATAACTTGGGTACCAAAGAAGAAAGAACAGAAATGAATTGAAACAGACTTTATCCCTTTCCCAGTTCTTCTTCTTCTTCAAGCCTTCCTCTGTTCTTGATTGATCCATCGTGATCATCACCTGATCGGAGATCTCACGCCCCAACTTCTTTGGCGGCAAAGGGATATTACACTCCATTTGCTGGTCGTCACCTCGGGAGCCGCACAAGCCAGGAGTACCGTTGTTCTTCATATTGATACAACTGAGGTCCGAAATCCTGGCCCAATCTACAAGGAGCAAATTACCTCAAGCAAAGTCCCTGTCCCTCTTGAGAGGGGCATCCCACTTTGCTCAACTTGTGAGAACTTCACAAGTGAAGCTGTCAGTTATCTCAATGAGAAACAAACACAGGAAAAGATCTTGGAGATCCTTCATGACACTTGTTCTCAGACATTCTCCTTAGAACAGAAATGAATTGAAACAGACTTTATCCCTTTCCCAGTTCTTCTTCTTCTTCAAGCCTTCCTCTGTTCTTGATTGATCCATCGTGATCATCACCTGATCGGAGATCCCTTTCCCGGTTGCAGCGGCTAGAGCGGCGTGCGGGGCTGTACATGCACCCAACGATCGCCGTGATGCAGCCACCGGCCCACCCCCGGTCCACGGTTGGAGCTGGAGATACCCATGGCGGGAGCCGGTGCTAGAGCGACAGCCTCCATCTCTGTATGCTCGTCAAGAGATGGCACGGTGTCAGGCGGCACCAAGGGCGTAGGCGGCGACGGCGGCACAACGGCATGCCCTGTTCATAAACAACTATCGAATCGC
Source organism: Rhipidocladum racemiflorum (assembly GCA_036346355.1). NCBI lineage: Eukaryota > Viridiplantae > Streptophyta > Magnoliopsida > Poales > Poaceae > Rhipidocladum > Rhipidocladum racemiflorum. The sequence goes on from CM070591.1 coordinate 60,828,817, forward strand.
ATTGCGTGGCCACATCAATCCGAATCGGGCGTTGGTCGTCGGAGGGATTTTCCCCCCCAAAAGAAACCCTCAATTACATCCAATTATCCTTGAGGACCCCCACCGCGTGGGTTTGTTAGGACCCTCGGATCAAGATTAATCCGGTCAGATTGATCGTGTTGGTTCACGGTGATGGACTTTATAGGCTTAGGGTGGCGACTGGCGAACTGTTCCACCCCGATTCACAGAATCCAGACAACTAGCCAAGCGGTTTTCAGATAGTGATTCTGATTCTACCTGAAACGTTTCTATCAAGAATCTGGAACCGTTTCCGTTTCTACTAGAATCTGGAACCGTACCAAACTGGGCCTTACGTTAATGATCATTTTTAGTGTTCTTCATAGTACAGCACCGGCTGACATAGTGAGGGACATATCCATAAACACATAATGTATTTTCTATCTTATACACGCCACTGTACATGACGAAAACATAATTGCAAAGCAACCGACCGTCATCGCCACCGGGGAAGCCTGAAATCCCCAACACAGGATTGAGCGCCTAGACCAGGGGTGAATCTAGAGGGGGTGCCGGGTATATCCCACCACCCTCGAAATTTTAAAAAGTGCTATAAGATCACCCCTTCGATGACCAAATTTGTTGGTTGAATTACTTTCGATTTTGGTGGTTTAGGGTTTTTAAGACCTTAGAATTATTTGTATTGTGTTTTTAGCAAATTTCAAATATATGCATTGGATTTATGATGTTACAAAATAAATATAAAAGGCTACAGAATTGTACGTATGACATATGCACTCCCAACGATAAATTTCTAGTTCTGCCACTGCCTAAGATTGCAATGCCGCCTGCCTTGCATGTCGTCACCCTCCTCCACAGGTGGATATCATTGCATACTTCGTATATTAAACTTGGAAAGATTCTGGCTCTCCCGCGGCATCCATGACATTTCTGGCTGATGTGTTCATTACGTGTGAGTCCACGTTGCTCGCTTGAACCCACCATTGATACGGTTCAAGTAAATTGTCTCAGTGGTTCGGCTACTAAGGCATGTTGGCGCAGCGGTAACACATGGTAACGCTCAGCGGGAGGTTGGCGTTTGTGTGACATGTTATTTTTGCAGAAAAGCCCCTGATGTTTTTGTATATTACATCTAGGTCTTTTTTTTCAAAAAGGCCCCTGAAACTTTCGGATTTCATTTTTCTTGCACGTTTCTTTGTGGAAACAACCCCAAAAATCTCTGGAATTATATCTAGGTCCATTTTGTTTTGCAAAAAGACCCCAAAACTTTTGGATTTCGGCTTTTTTTGAAGAAAGGCCCTGAAACTTCTGAAAATAGCGCATTTTTTTGGAAATGCTCCCGAAAGTTTCAAAAATTACATCTAGATCCATTTTTCCGCCCACAATGTCCCCCAAAAATTCCAAAATTCGGTTTTCTTGCGCGAACGCTCTTGAAATTACATCTAGATACGTTTCTTTTGAGGGGAGACCCTCCAGACCTCTAGAATTTGTTTTTTTTTTGTGCATTTTCCCCAACAGAAAGGTTCCCAAAAAGACCCCCAACATTCCAGATTTTGCTATTTTTCAAAAAGACCCTTCAAAATTTTGATAATTACATCAAGATCCATTTTTCCCGAAAAGGTCTCCGATAAATCTGAATTTTAACGGACACCATTTCCCTTACAAAAAGACCCCCAAAAATTATTCTATTAACGCGTGCGCGCATTGTTGCTGGCGCGGCGTGCGTCATGCCCTCGCATCTAGTTTTCGTGATTACTGATCAAACTGCAGTAGTCTTTGTGACTCATGCAATGGTCATTTCTCATTCCGCGTCCAGGATCTACGTTATGCAGGCTTCTCTGGAGACCAGTTATCTACTTATCCAGTTTAGTGCGATATATGATCAACTCAAATGAAATCCAAGCGAGGCATTAATGAAATCTTGGGGGCTATTTGTTTCTGTAACTTGTTAGCTTGTTCATGTTGATTAACTGAGGACTAAGGGTATGTTTGTTTTTGTTTTGGATTTTTAAAAAGCTGATTCTGGATTGTGGTTACAGAGAAACTGATTCTTCAAAAGCTAGAATCTAAAAGCACACATAAAGTGGATTATGGATTCTAGTGTATATGAATGGGCTAGATTGTGATAATCGAATTCTAGAGTAGCGTTATTTGTTTTGGATTCAGCTTTTTGGGTCAGAATCCATAATTAAAAACAAAAACTAACATGCTCTAAAGCTATTGTGATATCTGTACAACGATATTGGCTAGATTTGCAAGCATGTTGAGCTAGCTCGCTAGTAATGTAACTCCTATCATCCTAAGTTACAAAACCGTGTCAAAATCTCGTGTCGCTTTTCGTGAAGTACAGGACCAATAAGCACACCACTTCGCATAAGCTAATTTGCAACTCTATTAAACTAGTCACTTAAAAAGGAAAATAGAGAGCAACTATAATGCTTCATATAGTGCATATAATAGTAAGCCGAGATAGCGACAGGTTCTCCATCCATACGAGGATAGAATGATATAAGTATAGAAATAGAATAAAATAGAGACGAGACGAGACGAGCCGTTTAAATAGATGCCAAGTGCATCACTACCCCTTTCTTCCTATCTCCTTTCTCCATCGCTCCCCCTTCATCTTCTCCCTTCTTCCTGACTGGCTCTCTTTCTCCTTCAGCATCATCGCCGTCTCCTCGCGGTCCCCGCCGCCTCTTCCTCGGTACCCGTCGCCCGGTGGCCGCCTCCTCCCTGCCCGGTGGCCGCTTCCTCCCCTTTGCACAGCTGCAGCTGCCTAGTTTGCCAGCCATCCCTTTGCCAAACGGCCTCTCCAGAGAAGATACAGCTGCCACTTTTCAGCCCAGCCGCCCCCCAAACAGGCCCCAAGGCGAAGGCCTCTGCCGTCCGCCCCGCCGGCGAGGTGAAAGATGAGCCTCTCTACGGCCTTCCGAACCGCGAAAGTCCGGCGCAATCTTCCTCCCAAATCCGGCAAGGCCACCCCCTCCTCGGCCTCGGCGGCCTCCGCGTCCGGAAATCCAGCGGAGGCCGCGACGAAGAAAGCGGCGTCACGGTGGTGTGTCTACCTCATCGCCTCCTCACAGATCCCCCGCACATACGTTGGCGTCACCACCGACTTCCCTCGCCGGTGGTTCCCCCCTCTCCTTGCCTACCCGTTTCGTTTCCTTTTGCTTTCCCGGTTTCCAGTGTTTGTTGGTTGTCTCAGATAGTTCTTGTGGGGCTAGGTTGTGACGAGCATTAGGTGGAACCGTTTGAATTGACCCGAATTCATGCCTCCCTTCGATTGGGATCATTTCACAAAACCGTGATTTGATTGTGATTTGATGATTTTAGGACTGAGATTCTATTGCGTCGACAATTTTGGTACTCACTGACTGTTGGTCATTCTCGGGGACAAAAGAAGTTCCAGTTAGTGAGAGGCTCCTTTGTTCAATTTTGAAAAAGGAGTTAAGCTTAAGCTCATTTTAGCCAAAGTATGCTAGACATGCACTATTGTAATTAAGAACAGCACAACTGCTTTACTCTTGGTGTATATCAGCTGGTCCTTTTGTCACCGCCGAATAGTATTGCGGCTCTCCAGAAATATTTGAGTTATCTTGCTCAGGATTTAGGGATATTCATGCTTGAATACACAAAATTTTCCTCACGCGTTCTTGTTGGTATAAATTAACAGTCACTAACAAGGCTGGAAAGTATGCAGATGAGAAGAAACATTTAGACAACTTTAGACATACCACGTAGAAGTTTTTTTTATGCGTGTTAAAGAAAGGAGTTTTGTCTTTCCAGCTTGAAGCAACATAATGGTGAGTTAAAAGGTGGTGCCAAAGCTGCCTCTGCTGGAAGGCCATGGAATCTTGCATGCCTTATCGAAGGCTTTGTCAACAGAAGTGAAGGTTAGTAACTGTAACCATCATTTTTCTACAACTTCATACATTTGGTTGAGATTTCCTAGAATTGTAGACCATGCTTGTTATGTACCTGGGTACATGACGGGGATAAGTAAGGTTATATGCGGCCAAACGGCATGGCTTGAAAGAGAAAGTGCTAAGGCAACGAGGGCACTCGGTAGGGGAAGAGAGGAACTCAGCTAGAGAGAAGAGATGTACTCGGCAGGGAGGGACTATTTTCTTAACTCATTCTTGCTTTCTTCTCATTGGTACGCCTCCTCTCTTTATATAGAGGTAAGGCCCTAACAAAAGGTAACTAATGATAGCAATCCCTAAATAATAAAAGATATCAATCTCAATCCCTGAATTCTAGGAGATAACAACCTTACTTGATAGCAAAGGAAGCAACTAATTTGGAAACAAGTAATTTCAGCCGTCTGCTACTAATCTTCTACCTTGTGCGCCATGTATGGCCCAGGGCCCATGACGCCCATGACAATGCTCTAGTTTGCATATGCAACTTTCCTCTACTTGCCTTAGAGTGGAAGTTACATTATTTTGTTCATATGTTGGAACTTTGTTGACACTCATCTTTTGCTATTACTTTCTATTACCCTATGAGTTTTTTTTAAAAAATTTATCCATACCAAGAAAAGCAGCAAAATGACTGTCTGTCGTGATGTATAATTGAGTAGTTCACTTATCTTCTCTAGTTTTCTTATTTTGCGTAGTGGAATGATCATTTATTAATGTTTCTAGGTTAATAAATCCTTCATCATAAACCTAGCGTTTAATTTTTGGTCACCCTCTTGCACAAAGAGAGACGTTAAATGGTCAAATTTGAATGTTTGAGTCACTCATTGTTTTAAAATAAAGAATATATACTTTATATACTTAGATGCATATGCAATTTTGCAGTAAAAAGAAAATGACATTCCCTATCCAAGTTTGCGCCTCTAAGCAATATATCTTATTTAACTGATTTTTTTTTCAGCCTGTGAGTTTGAATCAAAATGGAAGAACATATCCAAGAAAATGGCACGCAAAAGGAGTGAGCCTAGCATGAACTCAGTTTTGCAGCACCGAGAAAAGGCATTGAGCCGAGTGAAAACATTTCTGGATTGTAGCCACCTGAAAATCAAATGGCTCTCAAGCTGAGGCTGTTTCTTCCACTGTGGTATGTTTGCAGGTTTAACTATGAAAAAATTCACCAGTTGATGTACGAAAGTTGCGAGGATGCTTCTTCACAGAGGCTTTTGGACTTCCATAGTTATGTAAAAAAAAAAAAATCCCATGCGTTCCACCTTATATGAGCAAACATAGTACTATCATTTTCTAGAAGAATGGCCAAGCTGGCAATTGTATTTGTTTTATTTAAAACACAAAGACACCGGAAATTGTGGGAATTGGTGCTTGGAAACTTTGTTTTTTGCTTGACAGTATTGGGCATTGCTTTCCCTGGGATAGATAGGGTGTTCCACTACAGGAGCCATGTATGGTGTGATTGATCCCTGGCTTTATATATATGACACTTATTCACTATTATCGAATATAATTACTTCTATTTCCTTAAGGTATTTTGCTTTACATTTCCCTCTTTTGTACCATTGGCTAACTTCGCATGAATGGAACTATCATTTTATTGTAGAAAATGATTGTCTGTCTCTTTCAAAATTTTAGCTTTTGTCCATATCTTTTGCCAACAAATGATGTTGAAGAGATTTCACCCCTATAACAGTTTCAGCATGTTGGTTTTTCTTGCCTTCTTATGCTTTTAGTGTTGTTATTTTCTTCCTTGATTGCCATTTGAGAGAGAGTTAAAACTTTTTGGAATGGTGCCATATGAAAAATATGGGTCTAAGTTTCAGGAACTACCAAACTAACTATTGATTCTCCAACAAACTAAAATGCACAAGGCATTATTTTTTTATGTGGTGATCTAATAGTCTAATGGAAAGTTAACTATGTCCTCCAAGTAAACTACTTCATGGTACTTTGCTCCATCAGATTTGGCAGCCTTTCTTTAGTTTTTTTCTTTTCTGATGTTGGTAAGCATGCATAGGATAGTTGGTATGATGTGTCTTGTGTCAATGTGTTCTACACAATACACATCACCTTTTTCGTCTAGAGTTTTGGACTCTCTTTTACCTTTTCCTTCTTTTTGTTGGCTGTTTTGTATGGATTCATTCAACAACTTTGATGTTCCCTTTTGCAGGTTTTTGCTTTATGTCACATGCTTTTGAATGATTAGTTTCCAGTAGCATATTTGTTATGTTTAACTGTTCCCAGTACTTCCCCTGTTTTCCTTTTTTTGTTTTGTAAGTTTTTCTTGTTAATGCATATGTACTCTTCCCTATTTATAATTACACGAGCCACTGTTTTTTATTTTCTTACTGCAGTTTTTGATCTTTTGCTTCTGTTTTTTTTTTTAAAAAAAAAAATCTTGTGATTGCTATTTTGGTATTGTTTTTATATATGTAAGCACATCATATGCGACCACATATATGTTTCGTTTTCAGTAGTTAATTTAACTGCAACACGCATGTTGAACATGAGAGTTTTATATCCTACAGATAAATTATGGTATGGCATGAAAGATCTCTTCATGTCTCTGCAAATGTCGAGCATATGCCTCTTGCCCATAAGGTTTAAATTCTATATTGCTATGAAACAAAGGACCTGTTTGGCCTACCTTCAAACTAAGAATAAATATGTGTGAACTTGTTGGGTTTATCCTAGCTTTGGTTCTAGAAACCCCAAATAAGCTACAATTAGTAGCAAGGGGCTTTTAGGCTTTATAAGCTGAAGTGCGAGAAGGTTAAGCTTGGCCAAACAGGTCTGTAGTATGTTGTTTTATCCTCATACTCAGTGGGACGTTGTTTACACAACCCAAAATTACCTGGTATGTCACAAGCCCAGGTCCAAGAATTTATATGTGGGTTGGAGTTGGTTTAGGGGCAGGGGAGGGTGTTAGTAGCACTATTCTTACTATCATCGAGAGAGAGAATGACACACTGAATTGGGGCAAATTTTCTGAATTTTATTGCTCATACCAGTGCTATTTCCGCCCTAAGGGGTTGGGCAAGTGCCATATTTATAGCTCTTTGGCCTTGACATACAATAATACCAGTCCTAAAGAGCTGCCCTAAAGGCTGCCCAAAAGCTAGTCAAAGCTGTCTAAAAGCTGCCCTAAAGGCTGCCCAAAAGCTAGTCAAAGTTTGCGCTAAAGGCTGCCACAAAGTGCCCAAAAGCTAGTCAAAGCTGCCTAAAAGAGCGCCTAAAGAAGGCTGCCCAAAAAGCTAGTCAAAAGGCGCCCACAAATGACCAAGACTTATTCCATCATTCTCACTAAGTCTTGTGCAGTCTTATTGGGAAAAGTTGGACCATCCGGTCTGGGCGTAGCTCAAGACTTGATCCTCCCGAGGGCTTGGTGGCTTGAGTCATGGCCGTGGTCCTTGGTGTTGATGTAGCTTGCCTTGATGCTTCCTTCCTCGAGGCGGCTTGGATGAAATGATATCTCGCCCGGATGTGCTTGCTCGTTCATGAAAAGCAGGGGTTCTTTGCGAGGCTAGAGCGGACTTCTTGTCTACCCTGAGCTCCACCGTGCTAGTGTTTACGCCAATGAGATCACCAAGCGGTCGGGCAAGCGAGAGCTTTGAGTTGCGAGAGGTGGAGGCCGCTATGTACCTCGGCCTCACTGGTAGACGAGGCCACCACTGTTTGTTTGGCCAAACCGTGCGGTAAGCAGAGACACTTGCCTAGGAAGAAGAGCATCCGCTTCGTGCTCTTCCGGTGTCAGCGTCTTGGCGTGGTCGTATCGTTGTGCAGGCGAAGTGTGCCTCCCGGGGCACCTCGGGTAGTGGAAGCCCGTGATCGAGAGTCCCATAGCGTAGCGGATGATTCTCTTCACGGCTCTTTGGTGCTCCGTTGTCGGCATTTGCATGAGCAAACTAACGTGGCCAAGCCGGAGAATGCCAAGTCGGCCGTGTGTGGGTGGTGCGAAAGGCTCCCGCAAAGCGCCCGATCTTGTGGCGTCCGCCTCCTCATTGTCTTTGTCGGCTCGCAGCCCTACCATCGTCGGAGTGGGGCCGCGGGTTACCAATCGATGAGCCCGGCTAGCTCAACGACGGCGCTGGCGTAGCGATCTGTTGAAGTGACATCCGAGTCGTCTGGTGCACCTCGATCCCCCAGGTAGAAGGAAAGCGGTCGCTCATTTGGAAGGTGGCCTTCATTTCTTCTTTGAATCACAGCCACCTCGCATCCTTGGTGCGGTGATCACCAAGTCGATCGGCGTAGACACCCACGGCGTGAGGCATTTCCTCCATTGGCCAGCCGGTAGATGGCCGCCTCGTCGCGACTTTGCTCGAGGCCCGTCCCCTTGGCGTGGAATCTAACTTGGCATTCCATGCCCTTGAATTTCTTGCAAGCCATAGAGAGCCTTGTGCAAGCGCGGCACCTTGCCCTCCCTGTGCGGGGGATCGCAAATCCGGTGGTGCACGTAGACCTCTTCCTTCAAATCTCTCGTTTAGAAATGCTGAGCTTGGCGTCCATGTGGTGAACACCCGACCCTCTGGCGACGGTCCGAGGAGGAGTCGCACGGATTCGCCCAGTGCTCTGAGGCGAAGGCATCGTCGGTCGATCCCCTCTCTTGCCGAAACCACGTGCCATGCGAGCCTTGTGTTTGACAATGGCGCCGGCTTCATCCCTCTTCGACGAGACACCCACTTAAGGGTGATCGGCGCGGTGACCGCAGGGAAGATCGGCAAGCTCCAGTGCAGTTCTTCTTAGCGTCCATCTCCGTCTGCATCGCGGCTGCACGCCATCGCTGCGTGTCTTCGGCCTCTGCGAACCGAGGCTCCTGTCGTGCGCCAAGATGCAAGCTGCGCCTCCAGATAAGTGAGGCACGAGTCCACGGCGCCATTTGATGGCCGAGAAGGTCCTCCATCGTCGTGCGATACATAGCGGCTCGCCCGTCGTGTCTGTGTCGATGCGCTCGTGGGAAGAGTGGAGTAACGAACTCAGCGGCGTGCTCGAAACACGGTGGTGTCGGAGAGGGCGTGCCTGGAGGGTAACAACCAGTTAGTCTTCGGAGTAAGCGGGCCAGAGTGCAATGGGGGTTCGGGGGGTAGGGTAGGCGCGTTCGGCCCGAAGAGGTCTTGCCTACTCCCCGGCTTCTCGAAGTGGGCGTACTCAATGGTGAAGTAAGTAAATGCGTCGGTCGAGCCATTGTCATGCCTTGTCCCACGCCCGTCCCTGCCTCGTTGAACACAGCGTCGCCGTCTTGCCAGTATTTGTGTCTTTGGGTCAAGAATGCAGTAGCGCTCGAGCCTCACGTGGCCGATGAACACTCCGGTGCTCACGTCATCGAGCTTGCCAACATCCCAAGCTCCTTGGCGAGCAGCGAGGCGGTAAGAAAACCCGTAGGTGAGACCGGCGAAACTATAACGTCCGTGCCAGGCCTAAATCTGGCGTCTTGCGGGTTGAGAGCCTGGTAAGGCGGCGGTTGAGGATGTAAGCTGCCGCTACCGCCTCTCCCGAGAGAATAGGCGGCATCCGCCTGCAGCGAGGAGGGCAGAGCCATCCCATAGCCGTCGATTACGTCGCCGACGCGCCATTCGTGGCTAGAACTTGCGGGCATGCGGCGGAATAGTGGCGTGAATGCCCTCATCCGCGCAATACGATCTGAACTTCGGCCAGCGATGAATGGTACGCCGCCGTTGTCGGTCGATGCTGACACGCAGCGGCTGCGGCCGCGCTCTGCCTCGCGGCGACTGCGTCTTTGATGGCTTCGCGAGCTCTCCCTTCTTGTGCGAGGACCGTTACCCACATGTAGCGGGTGAGGTCGTCGACGGCGGCGAGGAAATGGCGTCGTCTCCCCGGTGTGGCCGGTGTCACGCGCCTGAGTCCGTCTGCGAGCTCGAGCCGCTCCTTGCCAGCTCGGAAGTTCGCTTGGGGAAAGAGCCGCCTACGCGCCGTTATTCTGTGAGATGTCGCGGAAGCGCTCCACGTGGTCGAGACCGGCGGGCCTCGTACCATCTCCGCACCTTGGCAGTCGCTTGAGGCCTCGAAGTGAAAGGTGTCGGCGCTCATGCCTTTGCCACGCCTCGTCGTCGACGGCCCAGCGGCTTGAAGGGGTTGTGCCACACGCGTTGAGGATGTAGAAGTCGATTGGTGCCTCTGGTTACCTTGGCAAGAAAGCGGCGATGGCGATCCCAAATCCTCATGACTCCGTTCTTTACTAACACGCTGAACCATTCTCATCCGGTGTCCCAAGGCGATGATAGAAGTTCCTCAGCCTTGAGGATGTAGTAGACTCGGTGGCGACTGTGCTTTCACCGAGACTTGGCGATGAAGTATGGCGAAGCGGCCATGGATCTACCATTGGGCGTCCCAGCAGCGGAGCCTCGGGCGTTGAGTCAAGCTCGGTGAAGAACTCCGTCGGCCGGTCATGTGATTGGTAGCGCCGGTGTCGGTACCACCGATCAATCTTATCACCGGCTGGGCTGTCGCCAAGAAAAGGCGTGTGCTCTCGGTTCATCAAGGTGGAGGAGATTGGCTGCGGTGATGCGGCGGAATAACTTTCGATACTGCGTGTGCGAGCGGCCGAAGCTCTTCTTCCTCCGCTGTGCGATGTGGGCACAGCCACGTCGTGGTGGCGACACTCCTTGGCCCAATGGCCAAGCTTGCCCACGATTGTGGCGAGGAGTAAATCTCGTCTTGCAGGCCTTTGGTTGCCGTGGCCCGCCGCCTGAGCGCCCTCGCATGGTGTCGCCCGCAGCGCGTCCTCGCGCCCGGCTAGCGTCGCGGCGCCTTGCGGCGGCTTAGCGTGCTGCGGCCCTTTGTCGCGGCGAGAGGACTCCTTCTTCCGTCACCACCTGGCAAGCCTCCCACTTTGTTCCGAGTGAGATGTAACTTCCAGCCCGATGGTGATAGGCCAGAGAGAGTGTGGTTCGTCATTTGTCGGCGACCTATCGCCTCTTCGATCGACATCGTGGAGAGGTCAATAGAGACTCGATTGAAGCGGCGATCTGCTTGTACTTCGAGGGATGCAGCGGAAGAGCTTCTCGGCGGCTCTCTCCTCATCGTAGGTGTCGTCACCAAAGCGCACCATCTTCTGCGGTAGAGTGTTAAGGCGGAGAGCAAAGTCCAACATCCTCGCGGCCTGAAGGCCGAGTTCTCCCTAACTCTTTCTTGAAATTACTGCCGGTGTGGTCTTTGGCGCCGGTCGCTGCCGATGCGTGCGCGGCGATGGCATCCCAAGCCTCCTTGGCGGTCCGCTTCTTGAAGCGTGAAGCTGCATCTCGGGCGGGGCTGCGGCGATGAGGCATCCAGCGCGTCGATCCTAAATCGTGAGTCGGCGTCGCCCGTCTGAGGTGCCCTCCCATGCGTATGCGCCTGGAGCCTTATCCTCATCACGCGGCCGCTCGACATAGTTGGTCTTGGTAGGGTAGGCCACCGATCGGGGCCAATGTCACGATAATGGCCTGGGTCCGCGGTGACCATGAAATGCCCGGTCAGGGAGGAGAAGTCGCGCGCTGTAGGGCCCACGATCTCGTCGACCAGTACCGCCTCTGAGGAAGCGATCGCCGTACAGCAGCGTCCTTGAGCTCTGCCAGGGGCCCTTGATCGCCATTGCGCCAGCGATCCCACTTGAACTGGCGGCTTGGCGTCTGCTCGTCACAGGCTCCCATCAGCGCTCATGAGGGTGAGCAAGCCCATGCTGCAGCGCCACTTCTTCTTGCCTCCCTCTCGCTTGAGTCGGCGCCATGTCGGCAAAGCATTTCTTTGGGCCTCTTGCCGTATGAGCCTCGAAAGCTCTGCTTTGCACTTGCTGTATTTGCATCATGTTCTTCGCACTTCCACCTCTGCTCTTCTTCTTTGCGGTTAGCCGCACTTGACTTTGCATTGAAAGGATCGGTAAGGCCTAGAGGGGGTGAATAGGCAATTTTAAACAAATTAAACCAGGCAGACTAAGCGGTTTAAAGATAAGATCTAAGCAAACACCTGAGAATAAGCACCAGCAGACTAAGAACAACTTAAGCAATAGTGAGAACAAGAAAAAGACAAACTATCACAGAGAGACAAGAGATTTTTCATAGGAGTTGAGAGAAATCTCCCCTCGTCCCCGTTAGAGCACTTCCTCGAAGTATTGCTCCTCCAGGTAACTCCACGAAGCGATCTTGGATTTTTCACTATTGTAACTCTTTTTACCACTTTGGTGAGGTGAGTCAAAACCTCTTCACAATAATAGTGGCCTTCCTGAAACCTGATTGGGCAGTCGCACTAAAATCACCAAATAAGCCGTCTAGGAGCAGCTAGTTCCAAGAGTAATAGACCATCCACAAGCCACATCTCTTGGTTCACTAGAAACAAGCCCCACTAGACTTTCTTGGGTTTGTAAGAGTGTAGGATTTTGTTTTGAATGGAGCTTGATCTCTTTTGGAATTTTGGCTTTCGGATGCTAGATGTCAAGAGATGGCAAAAGTTCTATTTTGGAAGAGCCTACGCAGGCGTTTAAATAGGCTACGAGGAAGCAAATAGCCGTTATTTGCAACAATTGGCATTTGCCAATGTCGAGGCCAAGTGACAACAAGAAATGATTGTATCGACAAGGTTTGACAAAAATATGCAAGAGGCTCAAGAACTACGGACCCAAACCAGCGAAAAAAGGCATTTCATTCGGACCAAGAAAGTTGGTCCGGAAATTACTATGCTGAGCAAATCTTGATCAGTTGGGAGAGTTTTAAGAACAAGTTTACAAGCGGACCCAAAAACTTGGTCCGTCGCGGAAAGGAGAGCTTCTTGGTTATACATCAACAAAGGAATTGGATTGAACACGAGGAAACCGGTAAGTTTAATGTTTCGCCGGACCCAAAAGGTGATGCATTTGTAAATGGAAACTTTTAGTCGTTGTAGCTTAAAAGCGCGAGAGATTTTCAAGGAAAACACAAGCAGCTTGAGACCCAAAAACTTGGTCCGTTGTAAATGGGAAGCGCTTCGGTTTGAGTTACCATTAGAGTTTGATTTGAAAAGGATATGAACTCAAACAAGGTTTATTAAAGGAATGCGAAAAGATTTAACTTAAGCCCCAAATAGATTTTAAGCAGAAATCCTAGGAACCAAGAAATTGAACTTGTGCATAGTCCCTCTTTATAGTACATGATTGAAACCGAAAAGACTTATCTAAAAAAGACTTGAAAAGACTTATGAGCTAAGGGCGAAGAATAATGAAACCTTAATCTTGATCCTCTTTTACGAAGAAATCGATAAGGCGTTTAGTTGATCATCAAGCACCAAAACCCAACAAATAATTTAAACAAATTATTAGGGGGCCTAGATACTTCAGTAGCCACTTCTTGCCGCCGTCATTGCTGGGTCTCTCTCTCTCTGCTCGCCGCTGATCTCTGCTTGACAACCGGCCTCTAGGCTTTGTGGCGCTTCGAAGCGGCAAGCCCAGGTATCCTTCGACATGGCGCTAGTGGGCTGCTTGCTGAGGAAGAAGTTTGCCTCGAGGCGAATTTCTGCTTTCATTGTTAGAAGATGAAGGTGGCGAAAGCATTTGTTGGCTCGCTTTGCACCTTTGAAGCGAGGAGGAGCGTGGGAAGGAGATGAGCAAGAGATGTTTGAAGCTGAAAAGAACGACTCACGATACCACTTGTTAGTAGCACTATTCTTACTATCATTGAGAGAGAGAATGACACCGCTGAATTGAGGCAAATTTTCACTGAATTTATTGCTCATACCAGTGCTATTTCGCCCTAAGGGGTTGGGCAAGTGCCATATTTATAGCTCTTTGGCGCATGACAATACAATACCAGTCTAAAGGCTGCCCTAAAGGCTGCCCAAAAGCTAGTCAAAAGCTGCCTAAAAGCTGCCCTAAAGGCTGCCCAAAAGCTAGTCAAAAGCTGCCCATAAATGACCAAGACTTATTCCATCAGAGGGCACATAATTGTACTAGCTCAAGTTGAGCTTACTGTAGAAGGAACAATGGCATTGTATTGGAGGAGCAGTGTAGGAGGAACAACAACGCAGAGAGGTGGGTAAATGATAGGATTTAAGGTGTGCATTGGGAAGCAAGTAAATTACGGTATAAGATGAAAACTATTTATTAGATGCATTTCTACAATAGGAAAAATTGTTTCCTACTTTCCTTTATTCATGATATCATGAATACTTGGCAGTTGGCACCTTTGATCAACAAATCTGTTTGCAAATATCACCTACAAATTTCCTTGGCATATTTTCCTACGCTATCCATATCAACTATACCCATCTCCTTAAGCTTCATTGCCTAAGCATTTTACTTGTAATAGTAATTAGTGTACTTGTTCATATTTCGTCTAAATCATGGTTATCTTGGTTATTTTTCGAAGGGGTGAAGTTGGTTAACATAGTTATCCTTATGGCTAAGCAACCGAGAGGTCATGGGATCAAATACCCGAAAATCCGCAATAAACCCACCTTATTGTGTTGTTAGTGGGACTTGAATCGTGTTGGACTAGCCACCGGTTGGCAAGTTATGGAAGTATGGTGGAAACAACATTGACTTGAGCAGACTTTGTGTACCTTGCCTAGGCTTGTTACAGGGCACGGTCGAAGCTCGAGATTGCAGTTGGGTAAACTTTGGTTGGGCTGGGGAGTTTCAGCCTGAAAGGAACTGGACTGGGCCGGCTAGATTGACCTGTTTGGTTGTGCTGGACCCGTCTGGTAGGCCTTGAAGCAACCCGGCTCTTCCTTGGCTAAGCGCAGCTCGTCTTGGCCTGGGATGCTCATGTATGAAATAACTGCATGAAGTATATATAAAAAAAGGAAAAATAAATTAAGCAAAAAAAATGTTACCTCTATAGGGACTTGGCAATTATATCCAAGCAAAAAAAGTCAACACTAAAAGTCCTACATTAGTCATAATGTGGAAACTACATGCAAGCAAAAAAATTACTGAAATAACATTAATAAAATTCATGGCAAAGGAAGAAGCCAAGCCCAATTGGTCTTCACCTCTTGCTTGCAGCTGGAGGGGAGCTAAGGGGTTGGCAGTTTGTTTCCTCTCCGCTGTACCTGATTAACATAATGTTCCCTTCTTTTTAATCAAACTATATCCTTTACGAGGACCAGACCAAACCAGGCACCATTTTCCTTTTTTTATGGCCAAACCGCTGGGTCCAGTCCTGCTTTATTACTTATGGTTCCGATTTGACATATATATGTCATAATGATCCTTTGATAGTTTGATTTGGAGATACCTATATATTTTTACTACTGTTCTGTAATCCATGTTTTTTAATAGTGTATTTGTGCAAGCACAACTCCGCCTGTGTAGTTTTTTACATAGCCTGTCCCAAACCAGGAAAAAGGAGGAGGGTTGCGATAGCTTAGCGTGCCAACGTAAAAAAAAAACAGCTTCTATTTCATGGAATGAAACCCAGGGTTTCATTCCTAGCCTACCCCACCTTATTTGGGAAAAAGGCTTGGTTGTTGTTGGTTGTATTGTGCTAGCACAGAAGCATATTAAGTGTTTCTTGAGAAATGAAGCATACTGCTTTTACAATGGATATTGTATGATAGAGATGTAATGGTCATATATTTCTATACATGGTTGTTGTTTGTGATTACAAATGTGCTATCTGAAAATCAAATCGTAAGCTGTACTATGTCCTAAACTTAACACTATTTATCACTTATCTCTGTGAACCTTGGATTCTACATAATAAGCTCTTAATTTTGTAAAAGTTTTAACCAGAAGTCCAAAAGTCCTTTGAATTAACAAAATAAGCTAGCATGGGCCTGGCTGAGGAGGTGAGATGTATTAATGATGTACAACATGACAATGGTAACTCTATTTCACTGGAGTTGTCACCAATAGGGATGTTATACATACTAATGATGTGTAATAAAGTCTCCTTACTTTTGTGAAATCCCCCTTTTTATCTTTGTTCCAAAACTATCATAAAATTTGAGTCACTAACGTAGTACTGTCACATTACACATAATTAAAACCTCTCGTTTCCAAACAAACAAGTCAACTGGTCCATAGATATTGATGAGACATGGCAAATTAGGGACTAAGTGACTAACAATGCAATTTACTCAAAAATAGAAAGGTTGAGACTTGCAAATTGTGGTCATTAGGCAAGGCTTTGTTGAGGAGGTCATTGGTAGGCAGAGGAATGTGATATATGAGGTCCAAGCATATTTAGTATAATAGTTTTACCTATTAAGTGCTTGTAGAGACTAGAAAATGACTACTGAGGTGCAAACTTGTGGAATTGACTTCTAAAGGGTGCTGAGATATCTCTGCACAAAAGCTCATTAGTCATTACATGCATTTTTCCAACCTGCTATAGTGCCTGAACTGCACATATTAGCCAGCCCAGCCACTTAGGAGCAGCCTTGACCATTCCCCTAGTTGGTCTTCACTATAGTATTGCTATTATGTGCTATTTAAGACACTGCTTTAGATGATGTTAACCATGAAAGAGTAATTGAAACACCTACAGCAACAAGAACAATTCATACCAAATGGTTGTTACAATAGGGAGGATCCTGAAGCATACAATAATGTTACCTCTGTTGATTTCCCTGGAAAATGGCTATGGACGTACCGCATGCAGATGGTTTATATGACCTCAATACCTCATTGTGTCAGGTGTTGTCTTATAAACTGCATGTGCTATATATGTCCTCAATACCTCATTGTGGCAGGTGTTGTCTTATAAACAGGATTTCTTTGATGTTTGAACTATTTGGTAATGTTTTGTATCCAACTTTGTAACAAATGTGTTTAGTGTCGGGTCTTGTTGGTGATGATCATGTGTGAAAATTTTCTGAAAATAATGGAAAATTTTCCCTTTCAGATGCAGCAAGGTGGGCTGGCATACCTCAAATTATGTAGAACTGTCTGTGTTGCTATTTTGGGAAATTTCATTGCCAAGTGGTATGTATGAGGGACACTGGAAGATCTTTTCTGATACTATGTGCTGATGTGAGGTCACTTACCTTACTCTGACATGAATCATCTGATGGCCAGCTTCACAATTGTTCATTTCATGAAATTCGTACACCCTCGCTAAATTTGGGGCATTCTTTTGGTGTTTTAATTTATCACAGTCGACTACTGCCATTGGCATGTGTAAAAACAGTTTCTTGTTCATTTATTTCCCTTCCATCAACAAAACAGCAGGAGAAACTTCCATGTCCATTTAAACACCGAAGAAGCAGAACAGTGTGTTTTGTATGACGGTGACATTACATTGTGCTGTGTATGATGCTATTATAACATCTGTAAACAGATGTTCTAGAACAACATTATTTGTTTGTGGCCTCTGGTATGAGGAAAGCATTTTCTTTGGAGTGCTTGTGTTAGGATAAATGGGAAGATAGTAGTCATTGTAGCTCCGTATGAATGCGTTTTTATTAATAGCTATTTGCTTCACAGCAATATTCAGTTCCATTTGTTATATTGACATTCTTCCTCATGTCTTATCAGGAACCTTTCACTATATTGTGTTTTTTGATTTGGTATATACCAGCGATAACATATAATATAAGACAGGTTTGGACCAAAGGCAGGTACTTCCCATTCACTTTAACAGCATTCAGCGGAGCAATCAAATGCCTAGTTGTTTCTTCTTCGAATATTTCTTCTATTGAAATGACTTTTTCATGGTTTTCGCTTCTGTCCCTGCACTAAATAGTTACAAGAAATACCATATTTTTGTTCCAACAACAATCGTATGACAGATTAAAAAGTTTTGCTGTACTCCCCAATATATCATTGCTAAAAGTTTTCAGCAAATCACCAATTGTTGGATGAAGTACTCATTCCTTTAAGTAAGGACATGAGATTAAACTATATGGATAGTGTTTGTAGAATTTCTAGCTGGCTAGCAGCATTAATAACTTTATTGTGTTGTAGTTCTACTTCTTACCAGTTACACATGTATCCCAGTTTCTAATATCATCAGTTTTCATGAATTAAACTATAGGATTATGGAACAGCATGCAGAGTCCATTTTTTCCATCTTTTTCTTCTTCTTTTTATAAAAAAAGAAAGGATCATTTCTGTATAAATTTAGATTATATCGGCACTGTAATTTTTTACTAGAGCTCCAACCACAAAACGGCTAGTGATGGAAATAGTACAGATCTTTATCATTTATCCTACTGAATTGAACAGATTGCCTCTTGCACTTTTTTTTTTTTTAAAAAAAAAAGTGCTCATGCACGAGCATCCACAACAAAATTAGTTTCACGCATTATGTAATGCCAATTGCATTTGTCAGGTGTACTTCACCAGCCTTATGGTTTTCTTAACTTATTTCCGTAGCTAATTGAACTGTAGATAGTAGCTTCCATATCCAACCTTTTTATAGCACAACCAAGCGTTACATTGTTCCGCATACAATGGTGTAATGCGCCTTATCTTGTCCATATTTAGGTAAAAAAGAAAGTACCAGGCCACTTCCTGGATGATCTGTAACATTGTTCTTTGTAGCAGGCAAGCTTCATTTCATAGGTGCCTTTGATTTCGGGATAGACAATTTCGGTTTTTAGTATGCACAGGTCATCTATTAACTAGTCAGGGCTGAAAGAACTATGCATAGAATTGATGCCCATCTTGTAAAAGTTCATGTTGCTCATTTTATTTACTTCTCCTGTATAAATAATCTTTTAAGTATTTTTTTGTCCGGGAAAAGTTGGGGAAATTGCATCACATGTGCTATGAAATGTTTCCTAAATTACACTATAGTATTGTACTAATTAAAACAAAGTTTTCATCTATCGCAAGACCTGTACATAACCTTTTGTTTTCTTAAGATTTATGCAATAAACTAAAATATTATCTTTCAGGTGGTATTAATCATCACAATTGCATCACACAGAGGAATTAGGGACATGGTTGTAGTCCCAATGCATGCCATGGTTCAAATCCCAGCGCTAGGTTTGGTGAAGTGACGAAAAAACGTTACTTTAATAACTTATTTCCCTATTCAAGTCACTTAATCTTGATCTCTTGTTTTCCTCATTTCGGGTGTATGTAGGGCTCCTGGGATGAGATCTTCTAAGGCAGAGCTTGGTTGATGTAAGTGGATACCTTTTCCTACAAAAAATAGATATCACGGCCAAATCAGTTCCACGATTGGACAATGAACTGTTATAGGAGCACACCACAACTATAGCTAAATAGGAAGTAGTAATTCAAAGAAAATGTAGTATCCAGAAGAAACAATTTGTACTAGTTAGAAATGGAGTACCGATTTTTTTTTTAAAAAAATTGGGGCATCACATCATGCCCATTTTAAAGATTTTATAAAAAATAGTAGGATGCAGCAGTTACATTTTTGTTATAACAGGCAAAAAGAGGGGGATTCAGAATTACACAAGAACTGGAGATGCTTACTGTAGCGGAGCAAGATGTATTGATGGTTATTAACCAAAAAAACCGTGATGTCAGAATTTAAAGAATTGAGTGTACTACCTAGTAAGGTCTGACCGGAAACATCATAGTTGTTAAATCCGTCTTGTGAGATTGAAAGGATGCCACAATTTTGAAGAATTGAATGATCTCCTCTACCAAGATTATTAAGTCGGTAAGTCGAGCCGAGTTGCCAATGAACCGACTAGTCTACTACTTGTCGACTTACCAGCAAACCACCCTTGGACAATAGCAAATTAACATAGAATGAAATAAACAAGACTAGAATAAATTTAGAGTATGTTACATCATCTTCTACTACAACAGAACGCTATCACCACATATGCTACTACCACGGATACTCTGCTACTACTATCACCACTGATACTTTGCTACTTCTACAGTTCTACTTGTTGCTACTATACTACTACCAATACTTGCTGCTGCTACTAGTCTAGTAGTACTACATTAGTATTTAGTACATTTCTCCTTGCTGATCGCTGCTACTACTACTAGATCTCCGAGAGGTTGAGAGTATTAGAGCAAAACAGAGCAGATCAGCATTAAGCAAATAAGGGTAGCAAAGCGGAGAAGGGAGTTCAAGAGAAAAATGATTCAAAGGGAAAGGGATGAAGGAGGAAGGAGATGAATCTAGAGCCAAGACGGCGCTTGCAGATGGCATTACTAAATTTGTCATCAAAATATTTTCATATAATTATATTTTTTTAATAGTTTTACTAACAAGTAATTGCCAGTTGTGTATTAGAGACCGTGTTGATAACCAAATCGACAAGTAAAAAAGAACGGACTTGGTAGTGCCATCCATCATGTCTACTTAGATTTATGTTGTCGCAAACAGACAAATGGAGTTTCAGAATTTTAAAAGTTCTGTACTGTTATGAAAAATACTAAAATAGCAGTAAAAATTTAAGTTATATCCAGATGGTAGCCTTAAGCTATACCCCTGTTAGAAAATGGCAAATTAGTACTACCAATTAATAGGAACTACACATAATTTTCCTGTAGCTTTTATTACAACAGCTATAGTAGTTTTATGACAACGTACCAATGGTCTGGCTATAGCAAAATAGGTACTGTTGTGATAATTATGGCCAATGCGTTTTGTTGAGCGAGTAACACCATCTCCAACCGTGTCCCTTCCCTTCTCCTTTTCCCTTCGCGAAGGGATTCCCATTCCCTTCAGCGCTCCAACGGATTCCCTTCAACATTCCCTTCGTAAGACCATCTCCAACTATATTCCCTTCATTTCATTTCCTTCCCTGTTTCCTTCCTCATTCTCATTCCTTTTATTTGCCCTCATCTCCAACAGATTCCCTTTAAAGGGAATTGTATAGGGAAAGGAGAGAGAATCCCTTGCTAGAGGGAATGGGAGAGAGAATCTCTTCACGAAGGGAATGCTGAAGGGAATCCGTTGGAGCGCTGAAGTGAATGGGAATCCCTTCGCGAAGGGAGAATGAGAGGGGAAGGGACACGGTTGGAGATGGTCTAATTGCCTTGGACGGTACATGTGATTCTTATAAAATAGGTTATGAATTTACTATGCTATACATACCAAGATATATGCTATTATCACAGTATGGCAACAGAAAATGGCAGAGGCCAGGGACAGGCAATATGGTCCAAAGGGGCACTTGCAGAGTTGCACTACCTGACTTGTTTCTTCGCATGCACCTGAGCCTTCGCCCTCATTTTCTTCAGTGCTGGTAGATGTATCACTGTCATTATTTTCTATGATCTCAGAATCAGTGTCGCTGGATGTGTGTCTGTCATAATCTTCTATGCTCTCAGGATAATTGTCGGTAGACATGTCACTGTCATAATCTTCCATGATCTCAGTATGCATTACTTCTGCAAAGACAACACAAAACTACATATCATGATGTGATAATAATAAATAAAATAAAAAGTGAAAGGAAATTCAGTAGCCAGAAGATACTTTGTAACTAGACCTTTGAAATAAATTGCCATTTTTTTTTTATGTATCGCATGTCTATTTTCTTTAAGATCTGGATGCACTATTGTAGCCTCAAAACACAAAATGAGTGTGGAATATTGTATTTTTTTTTTGTCACTGCACCAGGTATAAAGGAATGTCACGGTTCATTTTTTTTGGTAGATTTGCATTCGTAAATATTAGGGGTTTACTCAATACATTTGAGACTTATAAGGTTTGCTAAAAATTTGTATGAACTTGCAGCTCCCTTCGGTCACAAGAGAATGGTTTTAAACATGGACATGTTTCCTACAATATAATTTTGATCAGTCATTTTTATTATAATAAATTAATAAAATTATAATTCTATAAAAGTACTTTTCAAGACAAATCTATATATAACATTTTTACATGTCCAACCTAAATACACATTAAGATATTAATAGCCAAAGTAGAGTGAGTGCCTGCATGTATCCCATAAAGGCTTCCTTTTGTTACTGGAGGTAGGTAGTACTAAAGTACTTAAAGCTGTATTTTTTTTACGAGGGAAACAGTAGGAAATTAAGTACAAGAGAGTCACATAAATAAGGAAAAGGAATAAAAATACAAAGACCCCTTACACTAGGCTTGATCGTAACAAAGTTAGATTAGTTTAACCCATTTGCTGTGTTTGACGATAAACCTTATTTAGTCTAACATATTAGTTGATTTGATTGCTTGGTTTCCTATGAATTTTTTGTGTTACAAATAGGCCCTTATAGGATTAACATACTTCTGATTTGAGGTTAAAATGTTCTCAACGGTTCAAAGTTCAAACTAACTCTGCCTAAGCTGGAATAATTGCTGATTTGCCCCGAAGTTGACGTGCAATTGATCATTTTGCTCATAATATCTCATTGACATGTGGGTCCTAGGGCCACATATCAGTGAGACACACGAGACAAATAATCAATTGCACATCAACTTCTGGGCAAATGATCAAATGCCCCGCCTAAGCTAGAGGTGTTTGGCATGTTAAACCTCAACCTCAAAACCAAACGCTATCTTATTGTCTCTTACACTTACATCATATGAACTACAAAGAGAGACTTTTCGACACGCGATCACATCAAGGTGGAATGAGTTTGAACTTTGAACAGGGTCACATGGAAGATTGTGGCAATCAGGGCACAAAGAGATGTAGCCAAGGGCCTTGCTCATACCACGAGGCACAAACATGCAGAAAATCAAATCATGCACAAACTAGTTAGCTAGTTGTCGAGCACATTGAGTCTTACCTATGTACTTGTTCGTGCTCCATTTCGAAATATAACAGCTAGGTTGGGAGCCTTTTATATAGCCGTGCGCTCACTGGTTAGCTAACTGGACTATCTAACTAACAGAATTTTTAACTAACAAAAATTGAACTCTCAATTTGTAAAATTCGAAATTTCAACGGATTCAAAACTTTTAGCTTGAAGATGCAAACTCTCAACTCATTTCCAACCGTCAACTCGTAACTTTTTAACTTTTAAACCTAGCAATTTGAGCATTTAGTGCTCTTAGGTAGCGAAACTTTCTACATGGATTTTAAAACTTCCAACTTGAAGATTTCAACTTTCAAGTAGAAAGTTGTAACTTTCTACTCGTTAAAACTAGAAAAAGAAGTTAACTAGTGAACTTTCACTACATAGGTGTAGTAGTACTTGTGAACGAGTACTTAGCTAGCTATTAGCACATTGAAACTTGGTATATGTACTTATCTACTCCCAATGTTGAGAAATATAAAGAATATTTTGACTTCGCATAAGGATTAAGGTAGCGATGAAATTAAGAGAAAATGACTTGCATATCTCATTTAATTATCTTAGAAAAAAAGAGATAATACTTTGTATGGGTGGTAATGGATAAATGCATATAGTTGAGAGATAAATAAGGGGTATAGTAGAAAAAACCTCATTAAATTTGCATATAAACTTTATATTTCTAAATAAGATCATTCAAACTATAACGCTTACATTTTTGAATGGAGTGAGTACAATCTTTCTAAATACAAGGCCTCATTTAACAAACTAGAACCATCTATAAAACTGGGTCCTGACTATATATGATTTCGGCTATAAACCATCATGTTTCACTGAAAAAGGATTCGATTTTGGTTTCAAATTCTAACTTTGAGTTTTCCAATTCTTTAAAGTTAGAAATTTAAATAACAAATAAGAGAAACATATATTACTCAAGAAGTTGTGAATAAAAGGGGCCTAGGGCACCGACCATGCTAGGGTTCTTAAAACCAAACCTAGGTTGGTTCTAGGAGGAAACCCACCGACCTTTTGGAAGTTTTTACTATACTAGCCCTTGGAAGGATTTTTGTTGTTGCAAAACTAGCTTTCAGACGCATGGTTTTGCAAATATACCCCCCCCCCCGACGAACGCAAAAGGATCGGGTTTGTCACCTCCTGTGGCACCGGGTGACCAACACGACAGCGGTAGCCATCGTGGGACCTAACGAGCGAGGTAGCCTCCCGCGCTGCCAATTTGTGGAATCATGTGTGCGCGCATCGTGCGGGAGGCAAGCCCATGGCGCTGGCATGGGAGCGAGCGCCCGGGAAGCGAGGCGCGTGGGCCCAACGTGCGTGCAGGAGGCGCGAGCGGCCGTGTGGGCACGCGCTCGCAGCGTGGGGGCTCGTGCGGGCTTGGGGGCGTGCGCCGGTGCATGCATGCCTTCCGCGTCCACCTAGCACGGAAGGTGCCTTTCCGCGGTGGACCCTATCATGTTCCCGCGCTCATCTGTGTTTGCCGCAACTCGTCTACTTTCCACACTCCCTAGGTGCAGAAGGATACGTGTGTAAGTTCAAACTCCATTAGTTTTGGTGATTGGTTTAATATTAATGCTTAATCGTTGTTTAGTGACAAACCTATTCTTAATGAGACTAACATGTTTATTGAGTTTATTGTTAGTAGGTTCATATTTGGATGGAAAATAGAAAACCCAAGGTATGCATGTGTATTCTATTTAATATCTAAATCGCATACTTTGGATTCAAGTTGAAGTATGAACTCTTCCATTGTTTTAACCTATAAGATGTGCATCATATCTCCAATCCATATATTATATGGATGAACACATCTAGGGGGATTTCATTATTTAGCTTAATATTTCATTGTATTGATCTATTTCTTATTGCCACATATAAAGGATCAACATATTGAAACAAAATCATTGATTATATATTATTATTACCAAGTTGTAGTATACTCATGGTATCTTAGGATAAACTCCAATGTAATCAACATAGAATATGTGCATATTGATTTGAAGTCAATTATTTGTATGCACATATACTTAGGGGTGATAATGGGCTTGGACTAGTCTAGGCTTTTGGATTAGGCCGATCCAAACTGCAAATGGATTGGACGCATTTTGGATCTATAGCTATTTGGATCAGATCTAGACTAGAATGGACCATGCTTGGACCTTATGTTTTTTACTAAATCGCAGCATTGCACGTATTATGTGTTAATTCTAGTCACATGTACATGAATGTTGTATATGTAAATAGCTTGGATCAAGGTCCAAGTCTTTATTTGGGCTTTGAATTGGATATAGGCTTATTAGTTTTAAGTTTGGATTGGACTGGATGAAAGAAACAAAAATTTGGACTTGGATCAGACTTGTGCTGGGCTTTAGCCCATTATCACCCCTACATATACTTATAGAGTTTATTTTATAGTTAATAGTTTAGAGTATTGATCATTTTCATATAGTCCACATATTATGGATCATTGTTTTCCATCAAATGAGTATATGAAAACTTGTGTAGTTAATATATACTTATATTAATTTAAATAAAAATTTAAATTAAGATCAATTGTCTTTTAATCATCAAAGAACAATTCATCTTGTGTTGATGGTGTCCTTGTGATCGATTAAGGATAATCGATAGTTCTTGAGTATAATGAAGTATTAATTGCATCAATGTACTCAAGACACAACTACATTCATTCAAATTGATTTAGGTTATACTCAATCGATTGTGGAGGCATCCATTATGTGTTAATGGTGTGAAAGGATGATTGAGATAACCATGTATCTTAGACTAATTACTTTCATGAGTTGTGGATGTGTTAAGTCCAAAGGATGAGATGAAGAAACGGGACAAGGATTTCATCATGTGTTGATGGACATCAAGAGAAGATTCCGAAGAGAAGTGAAGAAAAGAAGTTCATCAAGATTGAATGAACAAGAAGGGTGACGATCCTAGAAAAAGAAGAGGTTGAAGATCTTAAAAGCCTCAAAGGGGATCGCATGCGGCGGCTAAGGTATAACTAGATAGAGTGTCTAGTTATAGGTAGATCAACATACTATTAATAGGGGTCGAGTTGTTTTGTTTGAGTTTTATCATGTGTTGATGAACTCAATCTGGTTCACTCAAGCTCAATCTTCTTATTTGGTTTTTGCATGGAGCTAACCATTTGACATGTGTTGCGAATGGGTGAAGCTCATGTATTAGTTTTTGCATAATGCTTTGATCTGCATGTGCTGCAAATGGGAGGAGCTTATACATTGGTTTTCGCACAATGTTTTGATTTCCATGTGTTGCAAATGGGAGAAGCATATGCTTTGGTTTTTGCATGAAGTTTATATTTGCATGTGTTGTAAATGTGGTAGTCATGCTTGGTTCTTGCATGAGATAAGAGATTGCATGTGTTGCAAATAAAGTAGCTTATGGTTGCTTTTTAATCAAATCTTATTTGAAGTGGTATTGCTTGGAGCTAAATTTTGCATGTGTTGCAAAAGGAGAGAGCTCAAGCAATTTGGTTTAAATGGTATGCATGGAGCTAGAGATTTGCATATGTTGTAAATGGAGCATGCATTTGAGTCTGATTTGTGATTTGCTTGGAGCTAGAGATTTGCATGTGTTGCAAATAGAGAAAGCTCAAGCATTTAAGTTGATTTGGCGGTTGCATAAAACTATGGATTTGCATGTGTTGCAAAAAGGAGATAACTTATGCACTTTAACTTAGTTGGTTGCATGGAGCTAGAGATTTACATGTGTTGCAAATAAAGAGCTCATGCACTTGTTGATTTGGTTTTTACTTGGAGCAATGATTTGCATGTGTTGCAAATAAAGAGCTCATGCACTTGTTAATTTGGTTTTTACTTGGAGCAAAGAGATTTGCATGTATTACAAATATAGAGAGTTCATGCAAGTTGCCTTGATTTAGTTGTTGCATGAAGCTATGGATTTGCATGTGTTGCAAAAGTGAGATAACTCATGCATTAGGATTTAATTGCTATTTGCAAATGAGCGAGAGGTTATGGATGTCGATTCTACAGCATGTGAAGAGGGCATTTGCAATGTGTTTGCAAAATGCCGTGATCATGTGTTGATCACCTCATGTCTAAGAGGATTGAACCCATAGGTCCTTGGTTTGTTTACAAAATGTGTTTTGCAAAAAAATGAAGAAGTTTGATTGAAAATTCTTTGGTGCATAAGTTGAGGATTTGCAAATGTGTTTTACAAATTAGTATGATCATGTGTTATTCATCATGTGGCTCAACGAATTGTTCTTTGTTGAATTGGAGAAAAGATTTTTTTTTTTGAAAATTCAGTTTCTCTCCCTGAGGCCGACAGTATCAACGTGCTAGGGGCGGTAGTACCGCTGAGGCTGATAATACCACTTATGGGAGCGGTACTGCCGCTCGGCCGGCACTACCAGCCATAAGCTATCGATAGCTTTTTAACCGAGGGGGTGTGTTTGTGCCCACGCCTCGGCCGGCACTACCGGGCTCAAGGAGCGGTACTCCAGCAGTGCATCAGTATCGCCCGTTTGCCTGCAGTAGTGCCGGATAACTAGCCGTTGCCAACCGTTAGAGGTCGAGGCCGGCCTACCAGGGCGGTAGTGCCGGATTTGCTGGTTTTTGGCCATTTTGCCCCACAACGGCTAGATTTTGTGTGGGGGCTATAAAAGGACCCCTTGGGGGGCATTGGCTGGTTGCTGAGTTCATTTGGCTGTTTTTGGGAGTAAAGTGCATGTGTTACACTCTCCAATTTGACATTTGAACTAAAGAGTGAGCCATAATTGCATGTGTTGCAATTAGGAGTGAGTTGAGTCCTCATTGTGCATGTGTTGCACTTGAGGAGGATCCTAACCGGAAGCGCATGTGTTGCGCTAGGTGAAGGTCGAGTGAGAAACTCGAGTTGTTACTCTTGGAGGTTGCCGCCTCCTAGACAGCGTAGGAGCATCATGTGCGGAGCTCTTAACGGAGGTTGTGAGAAGCTCGTCAAAAGTTTGCGAAGGCCAGAGCACACCTACCTGGAGGGATAAAGTTGCTACCACTAGTAGATTTGAGGCGGGTGCTCAAGTGCGGAGCCGACCCAAAGAGTTGGGCTTGTCTCAACGTGGAGTAGGGGACACCAACAAATCTTTGAGACCACGAAAAAAATATATTATGTCTATTGTCCTTTCTACCTTCTTACAATTCTTATTTATATTTGTCGACGATTGGGGAGCAGGCCCCCGCCGAACTTACTTAGTTGATTGGGGATCAACTCCGTCCCCTTCTTGCGTGAAGGGTTGCTTCCGAAGGATGCCCGATCTCGTCAAATCAATTAAGCTCAAAGAATGACACAGGGATTTATCCTGGTTCGGGCCTCTCACCAAGGAAATAATGACCCTACTCCAGCGTGGTGTATGTTGCGTGTGTATCTATCTCCGTGTGTGTGCCTAATGTTCGGGAGGTATTTATAATTTACAAGGGTATCGGGTCGGTTACGGCCCACTCCAAGCACGTTTGACCGTGTCCAACGTGATCGCAACCGAATCCTACTTCTCCGCCACACCCGCGTCCTGGGCGCAATGACCCTCCGAAGTGGCATGATTATCGCCTTGACCGTTTAATCTTAACCCCCGACCACGTAGCCAGAGCTCGGGGTCGGGCCGAGCTGATTTGACACCAGCCCGAGCGGGTAAGCCCGAGAAACATGCCCGGGCACTGGCCGAGCAACGAGCTTGCACCAGACAAGCAAGTCAAGCAACGGCGCTCGACCCTTCTTAGGTCACCCTCGGGGACGACCTCCGAGGTGCACGGGATCGGGACAAGCCCGGCCATCGTGGCATTATGGTAATTAAGGGAATCACCCAATCCCCGACAGCTAGTCCCCGAGGCTCAAGTGGGGAAAATGTTTGACGAGGCCTTCCCCTTGAGCCTACCGACTTAAATGGAGAGATTGGGTTCATTGCAGTGAATCACTGCTGTAGCATCCGAGCAGAACACCCCCAAGGACGAGCAAGTGGCTCGATCTGAAGGCCAAAGTGTGCTGGGGTAAGCGAGTGTGGGTCGGCGTTGCGGTTCCTTCTCAGAGAAGCCTGGTAGTGATGGTACGAATCGTTTCCTTGGGAACCGACCCCTAACGGGACATTTTCGATTTCTGTGTCCACGTGTCAGCCCTGGATCGGTGGACTCCCTAACTGCTCCTGCGCCTTTAGGGCTTCCTCGATCGCAACGACGGGAAGTCTTTTCGCTTCCCTCCAGGATCGGGTATTTAAACGATCACCGGGATCCTCCTTGCACACCTTTGTCATCCAAAACCTTTTGTTCCTGCAACCTTCTTGCTCCAGCGCTCGCTTTCCCCCCCGGCCTTTCTTTCCTTGTTCCAATGGCCAAGTTCGGTGCGAGCAGACTTGACAAGAAAAAGCTCGAGATACTCCAGATGGCCAAGTACCTCGATGCGGGGTCGTGGAGAGCTCCAGGCGACGAGGAGGAGCTGCAGCCGCAGGAGGGGGAGATCGTCTCCTGCGAGCTCTACTCCATCAACGTGCTTCGAACGCCCGAAAGCGAATTCGTCGAGTCGATGCTCGCGTATTGCAAATGCGAGGTCACCCATCTCAACCCCAACTCCATCCTCATTCTTTCCATTTTTGCCCATCTCTGCGAAGAGTACGTGGGTGTCTTGCCCACGCCCAGCCTCTTCTTTCACTTCTATTCCTTGTCTCGCACCGGCACGGCTTCACCGGCCGGCTGCCTCTACTTCCGCATCCGGTCCACCCGCCCATACGAGTATCCGAGCTTCACGCTCAAGGACTCGGTGTCCGGGTGGGCCGACTTCTGGTTCTACCTGAGAAAGGGGGAAAGGAGCTCCCTCTGCTATACCGGGGCTGTCGCTCCGCATGTCGAGACACCCCGACCTCCGGTTCAGCCCGAGGAGGAACGGGTGGTCATGATAATCAGTGAGCTCACCTGCTCGGGGCTCATTGGTCGGGACGTCGCCCGGGACTTCGTTCGGAACCGGGTGTCACCCCTTAGGAGGGAACATCCCTTTTTCGAGATCGCCGTGTGGCAAGGCCTCACTCGGGAATCGCGATCAGGTATGTTTCCTCACCGAGGTACTTCTTCCCGAAGCTGGTGCTAGCTAAACTTACTGTCCTTTTCTGGTCAATGTGCAGCCCCACCCGAAGACTGGGTGGCCGAGATGTTCGGCACCCCCAGGGGCAAAGAGATCCTGGCAGGTCGCCAGATCCCGAACAATTTGTTCGAGCGGAGTGAGGCGGTAAGATTTTGTTTTGTCAGATTCTGGTTCTTTGTCCCGGTCAAGACACGCCCGAGATGTCCCATACCGGGGAAATCGCGCTCGGGGATAGCTTCCAAGCATGCTTCTAACCTGCTTGTCCCCTGTTTGGCAGGAGACGGTCGCCCTCGAGGTCGCAGCTGGGGGTTCCCGGCGCCGGCAACCGAGGTTGCAGGACCAAGAAGCTGGCGACCTGTAGGCGCCGCGATAGGTCCATCTCGGCCACGCCGTCTCCCCCCAGACGTTCTAGGAGGCAGACAAGCTCGGGCGGACGTTCGCCTCGCTCGCACCTGGAGTACGCCGACCGGAGGGAGGTAAGCGAGCCTGGGCTGTGGATGATTGAACATACTAAGAAGAACCCGGAGTTGATGGCGCGTTTGCATCAGTTCGCCGAGCGGGCGAAGAAGGAAGCAGCAGCCATAGCAGCAGGCGCGGCAGGAGGACCCGCTCGAAAGGAGGAGCTGGAGGAGCAAATCGCCGCCCTCCAAGCCGAACTCGCGCGGGTGAGCTCGGGCTCAGTGCTCGAGCCCGAGGAGAAGGAAGAGGACCTGTCGCCTCTGACCACGAGGCGCCAAAGATTGTCAAGTGTGCCACGGGCGCGCTCTTCACCGACTTTGGTGGAGGTCGGCTTGGAGGAGGTCGACCCCGCGGTGGTGGCGTCCGACAAGGCCCGTGAGGACATGGCCAACCTCTTGGCCCGGGCTCGAGCCTCCATGGCGGAGACCGAGCGAGGTGAGTCCCTACCTTTCCCCCTTTAGTTTATTCTTTCTTCTTCGGGTGCTATGCTGATCCCACATTGTTTATAGTGGGTGCGGTAGCTGGTAAGGAGGTATGGGACTTCGAAGCTATGGCTGACGACTTGCTTAATTATGTGATAGAGAG
This sequence comes from Rhipidocladum racemiflorum, assembly GCA_036346355.1. Taxonomy (NCBI): domain Eukaryota; kingdom Viridiplantae; phylum Streptophyta; class Magnoliopsida; order Poales; family Poaceae; genus Rhipidocladum; species Rhipidocladum racemiflorum. Next base: position 60,859,525 of record CM070591.1, read on the forward strand.
GGAACTTGTTGGGGACGCCGAAGTCGTGGCGTCTGAGGAGATCATGCTCGAGCAGGGCGCAGCTGTGGACGCCGGGGTCGAGCAATGCGCGACCGCAGACGCCCGAGCGGCGGCGATGGGGATCCCCCACGTCGTCGTCGAGGTCAGCGACCGAAGCGGGGAGTCAGAGCCCGAAGACCCTATGGGGGTCGAGGCCAACGACATCATCGTCGAGACCCTCCAAGAGATCGTTGGGGATCCCCCGCGAGTTCAAGACCTTCCCCCCGAGCACCGGCGCAAGTCCGGGCGCGGGGAGCGCCTCCCCAGGGGAAGGACATCCCCGAGCCGGCAAGACAGAAGACCCGCCTTCTGCGGCCCCGGGACGAAGCCCGGCGCATGAGCAAGACCAGTCCCCGAGCAGGGAAGCTCTCCCGAGCTCGGACGCACCACCCCGAGGGAAGAGCTCCCGCGGGGAGCTGAGCCGGAGGACACGCCGCTCGTGGTGCCGAGCCCAAGTTCGGCCGGCGAGTAGGACGTGCCCGAAGGTGAGGGACGAGGCCCAGTGCTGGGCCCCGAGATCGTGGGGGAAGAGCGTCCCCAGGAGGGTCTTGCCCCGGTGGAGGTCGACCCCCCGGCTCAGCTCCCTAGCCTCCCGGGCGCTCAAGATGCCCGGTTACAAGAGGAGGAGGAGCGGGAGCCCCTGAGCGCAACGCCTGCTCGGGGGGATGAAGCTCGGTCGGATCCTCTCGGGGAGGATCCGGCCGAGCTCTTCCATGAAGGCCTACGGGAGCGCCTTCGCTGGGTAAGTATGAATTGTATTGTTTTCTGTTTGATTGTCGGGACGATTTGACCGGCCTCTTTGTGCAGGTGCTCGAGGTCACCATGACAGACTTCAGAGCCGCGACCATCCCCGCTGAGGTTTTCACCAAGCACACTGCCGAGCAGGACGCGAAGATCGCCGACCTTGAGCGTGTGTTGGGCGAGCTAAAGGTTTTGGAAGCGGAGATCCAGCTCAAGGCCGAGGGGTCTGTCATGGTCCTAAAAGAGCGCATCGAGCAGAGCTAGCAGGCGAGGGCGGTCCTGGAGGAGACGATGGGGGCGTTGTGTCGCTCCGCGCTCAATGCCAACGAGGCGGCCGAGCAGCTCAAGGAGGAGGTGAAGCGGCTTCGTCAGGTAGCGAGCGAGGGGCACGCAGCTCGGCGGAAGGTGCTCGACTTGGAGGCCGAGCTTGACACCTTGAAGGAAGAGCTCACCGTGCTCCAGAACGAGAAGCGCGCCGGTCCCTCTTGAATTTGTAAAATTTTTCCTTGTGTAAAATCTTGGCTCTTTTTAATGCTAAGGCGAAATAGTCTTCGTGCCTTGTCTTTTCCGCTCCGTTTATCCCGTGGTCGGACGGTTGTCCTGAAAATGAATGAACAACAACAGCAACGAGCAAAAACGAGCAACTCGATACTTAGGCAAATAGAGGACGGGCGCGCATTTTTCAAAAGGCATGGTAGTTTACCGCCCACTAAGCCCCCGCTGTTAACGAAGGTCGTGCTCCTAAATTGCGAGCACGAGCTCGTTAACAGGAGAGTTAGGAAAATCGTGCGGCCCTTGTTGAACGACCTACGACCTCCCCCCGGTTGCGAGCATGGGTCAGGTCGCTACAGCAATAGCACGCGCGACCCTATCCCCCGAGCGTCTTGACCCATGCCCGTGAGGTTCGAGCATGATTTAAAGGGACACGGGGGAAAGCATGTGAGTGCTCGACGTGATGCGCAATGGCCGGGCGCGCGTGGGTCCGTCAGGCTTCTGATCCGTCCGAAGGGGTGTCTGTGCGATTGTAACTTGCGGCGAAGATCTGTAGTGAAAGATAATCGGCTTATGTAGACGAAAACCCCCTGGAGGCGAGCTGAGTGGTCTGGCGCGGGCTGTTTGCGCATCTGGTCGCTCACGCACATGCCAGTTAGAGTTTTGGGAAGAATTGAAGCGTACTTTCTTGCCCCCTTGCCCGTTTGCTTTCCTCCTGTCACCAAGATCGCGAGAAAGTATGCCCTCGAGCGAGGTTAAGTCGGCTTACCGGGAAGCAAGGACTTAGGGTAAATCGCAAGGTCTCGGGAAGGGTGAAAAAGTAATAGGGCGGGTTAAGGAACCGGATTTTATTGAAGAAAGGGAACTGTGAAAGTTGCAAAAGGGGAAATAAGAGATGCACAAATCAAACTAGACAAAGAACTTACGCAGTTGGTCGATGTTCCAAGTGCTAGCGAGCTCCCAACCATCTTCCATTGCGAGGCGGACAGCCCCCGGGCATGCTGTTGAGACAACCGTGTAAGGACCTTCTAACCTAGGGGTTAGCTTGTTTGCTTTCAACAGGTCTTGGACTCGACGTAGGACGAGATCGTCGACTTGTAAGGTCCTTTGTCGCACCGATTTGGCCGCCTGCCTGCGAAGGGCCTGCAGGTAAACCACGGATCGGAGCAAAGCCCGTTCGCGTGTCGCTTTTGTGAGGTCGAGGTCGAGTAGGCGCTCTCCTTCCTGGTCGAGGTCGTCGACCAGGTGCACCCTTGAGGACCCCAGCACAATTTCAGCGGGTAAGACGGCCTCTGCACCGTAGACGAGTTGGAAAGGGGTTTCCCCCGTAGCTCGACTCGTCGTGGTGTGAACTGACCATAGGACAGAAGTGAGCTCGTCCACCCAAGCCTGCTCGTGCTGGTCAAGGTTTTTGAAGACCCTCTTTTTGATTCCTTGAACGATTTGCCCGTTTGCTCGTTCGGCCACTCCGTTGCTCTATGGGTGAGCCATAGACGCGAAACACAGCTTGGTCCCGATGTCTTCGTAATAGGCTTGAAACAGTTCGCTTGTGAACTGGGTGCCGTTGTCCGTGATGAAACGATTTGGTATGCCAAAACGTGTCACTACGTTATTGCGAAAAAACCTCTTGGCCGCTTCGGCCGAGATGGTCGACACGAGCTCCTCCTCGATCCACTTAGTGAAAGTGTCGATAGCCACGAGCAAGTATTTGCAAACCCTACGACCTCAGGGAAAGGGTCCGAGTATATCGACCCCCAAACCGAGAAGGGCCACGTCAACGGGATTGTTTGGAGTGCGTATGCTGGCTGGTGGACCTTGCGGGCATGAAACTGACATGCTCGGCAGGAAGTCACTATCGAGCGAGCATCGGCTAGGGCCGTTGGCCAGTAATATCTCAATCGGAAGGCTTTGCCCACTAACGTTCTGAAGGACGAGTGAGCTCCGCACATTCCTTCATGGATATCCCTGAGAAGGTACTCACCTTCTTCCTAGGTGATGCACCTGGAGAGGACTCCAAGTGCTCCTTTGCGGTATAAGACGCCCTCGACCAGCTTGTACGGTGAGGATCGTCTTACGAGCCGAGAGCGCTCGGCTTCTTCCTCGGGCAGTGTCCCATGGGCGAGATACTGAATGAATGGTGTCATCCAATTCGCACCATGCTCGAGGAAGAAGACGTTATCGTGCGCCTCCTCTGCAGAGGAAATGGAGGGCTTGTTTACGTGCTCAAGGAGCACCCCTGCAGGAGCAGGGAGTTTAGCGGAACCGACCTTCGAAAGATGGTCGGCCAGGCAATTATCCTTCCTGGGGATGTAGAGTACCTCGGAATTCTTGAAGTATTTCTCCATCTTCCTAACTTCAGCCAAGTAAAGCGCTATTGAGTCATCGGAACACTGATACTCCTTGTTAACATGATTGACGACCAACTGCGAATCACCCTTCATGGTGAGCCATTGGACTCCGAGCGCTTTGCATGCTCGTAACCCGGCCAGGAGGACTTCGCACTCTGCCGCATTGTTTGTCGCGGCGAAATGTAGCGGGAGGGCATACTGGAGTTGCTCTCCTTGCGGGGATACCAGGACAACTCCAGCCCCCGAGCGTTCATAGGCGCGGGACCCGTCGAAGTACATGACCCAGCATGACCCAACGACCTTGCCCTGGTTGGTCGAGATCGGTCTCAGGCGGGGTGGGATTCGTCCACTCCGCCAGGAAATCAGCAAATACCTGGGATTTGATCGCAATGCGAGCCGAGAACTCAATCTCAAACTCGGCGAGCTCCATGGCCCACTTCACTATTCGACCACTAGCATCTTGGTTTCCCAAGATCTCCCTGAGTGGAAAGTTAGTTGGAACCCGAATTTTGTGGGCTTGAAAGTAGTGTCGTAACTTCCTGGAGGCTACGAGCAGCGAATACAGGACCTTTTGAACCTCTGGGTAATGTTCTTTAGGCCCGTGTAAGACCTCACTAATGTAGTAGATCGGCCGTTGCACTCTGTCCCTTTCCATTGTTAACACGACGCTTACTTCCTGGGGCGTAGCGGCCAGGTACAGTAACATGACTTCCCCATGTCTCGGAGTGGTCAGGACCGGAGGTTTCGACAGGTATTGCTTCAGCTCTTTGAAGGACTTGTCTGCTTCCTCCGTCCAAACGAAACCATCGTGCTTGCGAAGTGCCTTGAAGAAAGGCAACCCACACTCGCCGAGTCGGGAAATGAAGCGGCTAAGAGCCGCCATCCTTCCGGTTAGAGACTGGACCTCCCGTACACACGTAGGTGGTCGCATACTCTCGATGGCCTTGATTTTTTCCGGGTTTGCCCCGATGCCTTGTGGTCCGATCATGTAACCGAGCACTTTCCCTGCCCTCACACCGAACAGACATTTCTCTGGATTGAGTTTTATTCGATGTTTGTTGAGGTTACATAAGGTCTCTTCTAGGTCGGGGACATGACCCGAGGCAAGCTTGCTCTTGACTACTATGTCGTCTACATAGACCTCCAGGTTTCGACCTATTTGGTCCGAGAAGGTCTTCTGCATGAGGCGCTGAAAAGTTGCTCCGGCGTTCCTAAGACCGAAAGATATGGTCGTGTAGCAAAAGGTACCGAACGGCGTGATGAAGGAGGTTTTTTCCTCATCTTCAGGTGATATACAGATCTGATGGTAGCCCGAATAGGCGTCCAAAAAGCTCATCACCTGGGACTCCGCTGTCGCGTCGACCAACTGGTCTATTCGAGGCAGCGGGAAATTGTCTTTGGGGCACGTGGCGTTCAGACCTGTATGGTCGACGCACATGCGCCATTTGCCCCCTTTTTCTTCACGATGACCGGATTAGCTAGCCATTCGAAATGGTCGACTTCTCGTATGAAGCCGGCCTTGAGGAATTTGTTCAGTTCTTCCCAGATGTTGGCCTGTTTCTCCGGGGGAAAGCGCCTGAGCTTCTGCCACACAGGCTTCTTATCAGGCCGAACCGCTAGCCTGTGCTCGATGACCTCCCTTGGGACTCCGGGCATGTCAGACGGTTCCCAGGCGAATACGTCTGCGTTCTTCCGGAGAAAGGTCACGAGCTCGAGTTCCTATTTGGGGTCCAGAGAAGTTCCCAAGTGCATGACCTTACCTGGTTCTGTGTCGCACAGGGGAACTACTTTGGTTTCTCCTCTGGGTTGGAGGGTAGTCTCTGGCCGGTAACTCTTCGGCTCTTGTTCTGGCCAGCGTTGGGGCAGCTGCCTAACCATGTCGAGCGCCCTTTCATCAATTAAAAGCCGCTTTCTGGCTTCCCTTTACCGAGATCACGCCCCCGGGTCCCGGTAACTTCAGGCACTGGTACCCGTGGTGCGTGGCGGCCATGAACTTAGCGAGTGCCGGCCGACCGAGAATGGCATTGTAGGCTGACTCGAAATCGACCACTTCGAACGTGATCAATTCCGTTCGAAAGTTGCTCGGGGTGCCGAACGTCACGGGCAGGACGATCTGGCCGAGCGGCTTGATCGAGGTCCCCGGAACTATTCCGTAAAACGGGACTACAATGCTTTTGATCTTGGAACGGGGGATTTGCATCTCGTCCAGGACCTGGCGGATATGAGATCCAAGGATCCCCCGCAATCGACGAGCACCCGTCCTACGACGGTGTTGCTGATTGTGGGGCTCACGACCATCGGGAGTCTCTGAGGTTTTGTCATTCCCAAGGGACAGTCGTCCTTGGAAAAAGTGAGGGGCAGCTCGGACCACTTGAGCTGTTGGACGGGGGGCTTGCCCTGAGTGACGTGATGCACCTCTCGCGCGGCCTCCTTGAGTTTGCGACGGGATCTGTAAACCGAGAAGCCCCCGAATATAACAGCGATGTGATTTTGAGGTTCCTGGAATTCCATGTCCTCGTCCTCGTCGACGGGCTGCTTGCCCTTGCTTCCTTCTCCATGCTCCGGGAGCGTGGGCATGGGTCCCTTACCGTTGTAGAACTGTTCCATGCGGAAAGTCCACATCCGGCAATTGCGGAGGTCGTGCCCGTATGCCTGATGGAGCGGGCAAAAGTGGTTGCTCGGTCGGCCGCGTTGGTCGCCGCGTTCCTGGTCATCTCGACCTTGGTCGTCGCGACGCTAGGGCGGTCGACCCTTCCCCCTCGCGCCCGAACTTTTGCGCGCCTACGAGGTAGGTTGCCGATGTTGCTCGACAGCTGCGACAATGTTTGGGGCGGAGAGCTTTTTCTTCTTTTTCTTGATCTTCTTTTCGAGCAAGCTCACACTCTTCCTGCTCGTAGAGCCTTCCAAACCGGGCTGAGGCGGGAGCTTGCCCTCGTCCAGCATCTTCTTCCACTAGACCGCCTCATCGGCGTTGGCGTACCGATCGGCTATACGAAACAGCTCATTGGCCGTGATGTCCGAATGGATCTCAAGATCCTATGTGAAACGAACGTCTCGGACCCTGAACTTAAATGCTCGGACCACAGCTTAGTCCAAGATGCTCGGGATGGAGTTCCGTACCTGCATGAACCGCTGGACGAACTGGAGCAGGGTTTCGCCTTCTGGAGCACGAACTGGATTAGGCGCTCGAGGTCGCGCTCCTTCCCCGGACGGACGTAGCAGCTCTGGAAGTTTGCCCGAAGGGCGCTACTCAATTGGCCCCAAGACCGAATGGAACCCTCCTTTTGGTTGAAGAGCCAGGTCCGAGCTGGGCCATCCAGTACCATGGGCAGGAAGTTAGCCATGACTCCCTTGTCCCCGCCGGCGGCTAGGATGGTGGTGGTGTAGATCGAAAGAAACTCATCGGGGTTCTGAGTCCCGTTGAATCTTTCAATGTGGCCAGGTTTGAACTTGCTCGGCCACGCCACTCGTCGAAGGGGCGCCGCGAATGCCCGACATTCGAAGAGGGGGCTGTCATGGCGCTCGCTCCGGTCGTGGCGGTCATAACGGTCGTTACTGCTTGACCCCCCGACCCTCGGACCCAGGCGGGAGAAGACTTCCTTGGGTCTGTGAGAGGGGGAGTGGCCTGAGGAAGAGTATTCTGTCAGGCTCTGATTGTGCCGAGCATCCCGGTGGTCTCGCAGGGCTGCCCGGGAACTGCTCCGAGCATCCTCGCGATACCAATCACGTTCCCGCCGGTCATCTCGGGCATGGCTACGAGAGTCACCGAGGTGGGAACGGACTGGGTCGCGGCGGTACTGATCTCGAGAAGCGCTCCGAGTCTTCTTTTCACGTGAGGCCTCTGCCATCTTCATGTCGGCGACGATTTTTTCGAGATCATCCGCCATGACGGCTCCCATGGCCTCCAAATCCACTTGCTCAGGAAACTCTCTGAGGTTTCACACGAACGTGGCTAAGGCTCGAAGACGCTCCCTGATCGGGAGAGTGAGGGGTGATGAGCTGGGCCGGTGGCGCCTAAGTTCTGGGGTCCCGTACTCGCGGGAACTCTCGCGAGCATGGGCCCCGGCCCTCGCGCCCGGGCTGCCACGGACCTGTCGGCGTATACTTGCCAGCGTCCGGTTTAACGACGCTTCCAGGTGATTTTTGGCCGCTTCATAGCGTTGGAGGCGGGTATCTCTCGAGGGTTCATCCTCGGGACCTCCACCTCCCCCTACCATGTGGACGTTGCCGGACTGCGAGGACCGCGAGGACGACATCGCGGTGTCCCCCCGTGACATGGTCTCTTGATCGGGCTCGAGATGATCTGGGATATCCAAGCCGTCATAGAGCCCATCATATTCATCATCTGAGAGGGCGTCGCGCTGAGAGCGAAAGAACTGCTCTTGTGCGGCCGCCACCGGGGAAAAGCTCCCGGGTTCGGTATGACCTTCGGGGTCAGTGACACCAGCGACATTGCCACTGGTGTAGTACATATCTTCATCCCCAACATCTCCGAAGGTGCAGAGATCCTAGTGGTCCTGAGAGTTCGGCATCTTCGGGGATTCTTCACGAAAGGACTTGTCGGTCCCCACGGACGGCGCTAGCTATCGACGATTGGAGAGCAGGCCCCCGCCGAGCTTACTTAGTTGATTGGGGGATCAACTCCGTCCCCTTCTTGCGTGAAGGGTTGCTTCCGAAGGATGCCCGATCTCGCCAAATCAATTAAGCTCAAAGAATGACACAGGGATTTATCCTGGTTCGGGCCTCTCACCAAGAAGATAATAACCCTACTCCAGCGTAGTGTATATTGCATGCGTATCTGTCTCCGTGTGTGTGCCTAATGTTCGGGAGGTATTTATAATTTACAAGGGTATCGGGCCGGTTACGGCCCACTTCAAGCACGTCTGACCGTGTCTAACGTGGTCGCAACCGAATCCTACTTCTCCGCCACACCCGCGTCCTGGGTGCAACGACCCTCCGAAGTGGCATGATTATCGCCTTGACCGTTTAATCTTAACCCCCGACCACGCAGCCAGAGCTCGGGGTCAAGCCGAGCTGATTTGACACCAGCTCGAGCGGGTGAGCCCGAGCAATATGCCCGGGCACTGGCCGAGCAACGAGCTTGCACCAGACGAGCAAGTCAAGCAACGACGCTCGACCCTTCTTAGGTCACCCTCGGGGACGACCTCCGAGGTGCACGGGACCGGGACGAGCCCGGCCGTCGTGGCATTATGGTAATTAAGGGAATCACCCAATCCCCGACAATATTGTTGTTGGCTTGTATTTAAAATTGCAATTATTGTTTAGAGACATAATTAGTTAGTACACTAGTGAGCCTAGTTGTTTTAGGCCTTAATTGTCAAAAGCGTAGCTATTAGTTTTCACATATTTATTAGGTTTTGACATAAAGGTAATTAGAGCGTATCTCATTAGAGAGAATTTTTATATACACCTATTAACCCCCTAGTCGCATCCTCGACTCTACAACGTGTCGCCTTCAACTCCTTCCGCGCTTAGTTAGGAGGCTATTTTTACAATTTTAGTCGCACGGTGCTAGATTTGAAAAGAAAAAAAAAGTCTACAGTTCTATTTAGATGAACAGTTCGAACTTTTGAAGCTTGGCGTAATCACCAAGATTGAACTTCGGCCATTAGTTTACTCCCACAACAGATATAAAACGATAACCAGATAATATTTTTCAAATAGTGTTTTCTTCATGTGACCAAACCTATATAATGTTGGATCAATGGTTGATAAACGTTTACACAGCCTAACTTTAGAAATGTGCAGAGCCTAATTTTGGGATATCGAGGGTTGATAACTCAATTACTGAAATTGCTAAAACAAATTTTTACATTAACCAGCAAGTAATGTTGATGCATTTGTTACGGATAGCAAGGTCAAGGAAAATATACTACAGTAAATAATGTGGTACACATGGGAATTTCAAACTTCAGTATAAATAATTTGTATAAAAGTAGCTGCAAGTGAGACGTAAGCAGTTGGTTTGCAATAAGACCTATCACCAGGTCACCAAATGACACCTTTTCCAAAATTCTCTAGAGATAAACAATTGGACTGGGGTACTCAAGGTTCTGAAAACCGCCACTAACAAGCCGAGGATCGGTTTTCAGAAACAAGGCCTGGTTCATGTCAATCTCATCCCCTTTTGATTTCAACTTCTTGCAATATTACTTGCAGATTATTCTTTCCGTCCAAGTTTATAAGACGTATTTGTTCTTGATAAATAGAGCAAGAAGATATTGAAAAGGATTGGATTACCCCTAATTATTATTACTAAGCACTATATTCAATGCATGCATATAGAGAATATAAAGTAAAAAATGAATATTTATTCGATGTATAAAGAGAATATCACACTAATTTTGCATTATAATATAAAATACTTCCTGTATTTGTGGAAAACTAAAAAAATACGCCTTACAAACTTGGATAGAGGAAGTACAATCCAAACAACAAAATTTGCTTCAAATTTAAAATCCTAAAATCGAACCAAGCCAGTTTATGGGGGAAAATTGTGTACAAAATAGGTTCTATTTTTCAGTGTTCACCAAGACGCTAGACACTAGTTAGACAATAGACCGGCGCCTAACGCCTAATCATCGATTGGGCGGGCTAAGCGGCCATTTAGGCGGGACAAATCGGCCTAGGCGGGAGGGTGGAGCCTAGCGCTCATGTGAGCTAGGCAACCGTCTAAGGGAAGGGTGGTTTTTTTTCACCCTTAATGGTTTTCAAAACTGCGCAAGCACAAATAACAAAAATCGATAAAAACTTGTCCCCATGCAGCAAAAACCACGTATGTGCCTATCGATTCATTTACTCTCTCCGTCCAAATTTATAATGTGTATTTTTTTAGCACATAGAGAATATACAGTAAAAAAATACATATTTATTAGGTATATAGAGGGAACATCACACTAATTTTGCAATAGAATATGAAATATATCACATATTTATGAACAAGACTATTAAAAAAAATACGACATATAAACTCCAATAGAAGACTCGTTGTTGTCCTTCACTTAAAGGGTTTACCTAGCATTTATGCAAAAGAAAATTCCTACAGTAAAAAAGCTGTTTTTTTAAAAAAAGTCAATAAGATGTCACTTTCATCACTAAATTTTATCATGATATTTATAAAATATTATAGAAGTGTACCATTATGAAAGTATTTTTTATGATAAATGTGCAGGTTCTATTTTTGTATATCCAAACTATATTTTTTTGGATAATATCTTTGGTCAGAATTAGTGGTTTGATTTCACACATGCCAGAGCGACTTCCTCTCGTGACCAAGGGAGTAGTGATTATTTGAGTATTTGACCTTACAAGCAGATTATATAATACTCCGTGTGTCCCAAGATACGAGTCATCTTTTACTTTTCTTCAAAGTCTCCGATATAGAACTTTAACTATGGTTTTATATCATGATATAATAGCAAAAATAATAACGAATACATCATATGAAAGTATTTTGCAAGACAAATTCAATAACATTATTTTATTGTAATAATTATATATACCTTAATATAAATTAATAGTCAAAGTTTTAAAACCTTGACCGCACGGATCCCATGGTAACTTATATTTTGGAACAAAGGGAATAGTCAAGAATATCTAGATAATTTTTGCTAATCACGTTGTGTGAAATTCAAATAAGCTAGCCGAATTTCGTAGTTATAAAGAAATATTGTCCAAGGTCATTTGGCTCACTGAACGGGGATTCGGATCCTCTGCCGTTGTTAGTCAAAATGCACGGTGCATGTTGACCCAGTAGAATAAAAAAATTAAATTGCTACAGTATTTTTGAAAATATCTACAAGATTTAATAAAATCTAGTTAAAAAATATGAATTTCAATCAAAATATCCGAATACTATAGTAATTTGATTTTTTTTTCCCTAGATTTTTTTATTCTACCAGGTCAAAATGCACCGTGCATTTTAATTAACAAAGGCAGAGGATCCTAATCCACTTAACGGAACCCTAACCGGTCGGCCCTCGTGAACCTGGGGAAAAAGAAAGTCACTGCATACTGCATTTCTCCCACCACCACCACCTCCCATCGCTCTCGACCCATCGCCGCGCTACCCTTCTACAATCAGCACCACCACAGTAACTTCATCCCGGATAGGGAAGATTTAGGGTGTGTTTGGTTGCCTGTATCAAGTGGTACATGTATGATATGGTTCAAGAAAAAATCATCCATGTGTTTGGTTGTTTGAATGAAACCATCCCATCCTGGACCAAGTGATACAAATTTAAGGAATATTCCCTCTAGATGCTAAACAATCCCATTCACCTAAAATAATCGAACCAAATAGTACAGGTCCATCTCATCCCATTCAACCTTATCCCATCAACCAACCACACCCTTACTAAACCATGTTGTGCATGCACCGTACAAGAGCCTCAAAGCAAAATAATCTTAGGTGATAAATAACCTACAAGCTGGCAACAGCGCTACGTACAACCTAGTCAGATAAAATATGTTCAGCTGTAGAACTTGGCCATGATAATTAAATAACAAACCAGCTACAGTCATCAGCCTGTTCGCTGTTTACCCGGAGTATGATCCACATAATAATGAAAACAGCGCGTCAACTGCACTAACCGGCTTTTTCAGCAGTACCATTTTCAGCAGGCTCATATGCCTGATAAGGCACCTCGCTCAATGGTTGAGGGGCTGGACGGCCTCCCAAGTCTTCTGGAAAGAACTCGAAATCAGGACCAAAGTTGAACCTGACTTGACAGTTTGGCTCATCGGGCAGTGTATACAGTGACGCTGCTGGGTAGTATCGCCCTCCAGGAATGTCCACAAAGGCGGTGCCCTGGTATGCCCCATTCTTGAAGTAGCATATCTCACTTCCTGCAGTTGCAAGAGAGGCATAAAAAATACTGAAATTGATTATTTGATGACGGGACAGTGAGGTTGAACAGATAAAGCAATGGCTACTAGAAAGTAAGAAGCGCCATATAAGTGCAAAACAACCATTGCTGGGATAATGGTTTCTGTATTAGAAAACAACCAACGAGTAAACGCCTTTGCTATTCATGCAGGCAAAACATAGTGCAAATGGTACATAAAAAGGCAAACCGATGGCTGTATATGTATTGAATACCCAACATCAAAACTTTTCAATCAGCGATAAAATGGGGGGTAATTAAAACCTTTCGATCATTACCAATAGGGTTTTTTCATTTCACTGTAAGAAAACAAATAACAAAGAAACACCTTTTTATTCATGTAATCATAACATAATGGAAGAATATAGGAAGGTGACTGGATATGTAAAAGCCCAAATAAAAAAGTTATACCACAACATCATAACTTTTCAATCAGCGCAATGGAGTAACTATGACACTTCTTCGATTGAGAACCAGAAGTTTCAATACTGCTACCATTGTACATAGCAACAGGAGGGCAAAAGTAATCTCCCAGCATGGCTTTGATGTAGTAGGAAGGCAGATGACAGCTTGGAATAAGGGTGGTAGAGTGTGATAGGGGGGGGCAGCAAAAGTGAGCTGCATGATTGCAACAGGTTCATTTCACCTGATTATTTCAGGTGATGCAATGAAAAATTGGAGATTCAGTGTTTTATTCCTTTATTTTTGTTGATTTCACAATGCACCACTTAAATAGTTTCTCAAATATTTTGTTATAACATATAACATTTACTTAGTAAACTTTGTTTCTCTTTCTGCAATAGAGTTTGATCGCTTTTTTTACTCACGTTTTGTTCTTGTCAATCTTGGTAGTAATCTAACTTGATTAATTCTCAGTCAATGGTTAGCCTTTTTTCAGGGTGTTACTTTGATGGAATATGCTCAGTAGTTACAACCTTTTTACAACATTGTAGATCATCTTCAACAGAAAACAATTAGGGAAATTCCTGTACGTATTAGAGCTGATTCTTGTATTTGATTGAGAGGCAAATAATTACTATACTAACTGTAGCATCCATACAAGCAAACTGTATTGAGTGCCATATACTTCCCTTTAGGAGAGCATCACTTGACATGCAAATGCCTTTAGTTTTATGTTTTGGCTTTATGTATCGGATTGTATGTTGCATTCACCATTATGCTTCTGCACTAGATGCCTCCGCAATTCAGATGAAAAGAAGTGCAACATACTTCAGATTTTAGAAATATTAGAATACGAGTTAATGCGTGGAAACTACTTTCTAGTGTGTGCAATGCACATATAGTTATTTGAAACACAGGCAAATATCCTGCAGTGTCCAAACAGGGATGTCGAATTTGCACAATATATTTTTACTTCTCTCAACATAAGTGCAGAATTGCTGTATATGATTTATAAACTTTTGTAATCCTAATTCTTTGCTGTACAACTATCACACATGTAAAAAAAACAAGTGTGTGCATGTTCACTTATCTCAAAAGACATTTCTTTCTTGCATCTGTTATCCTAAAAGCTAAATACCTCATTTATGTAATTCTGCTATTAGTTTATCATATCAAGTACTGCATTAGAGAAAATTCAACCTTAACTATTTCTTGCATCTGTTATCCTAAAAGCTAAATACCTCATTTATGTAATTCTGCTATTAGTTTATCATATCAAGTACTGCATGAGAGAAAATTCAACCTTAACTATTTCTTGCATCTGTTATCCTAAAAGCTTCTTATTTGCAAAACAGCTACCTTTTGTTTTGCGACAATGACATGTGTTGTTTACTTGGCACGGCAATCTGCCAATCCACCACTGCAGAAATGAACTAACACTAGTACTCACCAGGAACTGGCTCAGGCATCTTTTGCTCATCCTTCAGAACTTCTACAAGAAAAGGCAGTCCCTTGTAATGAACCAGGTCAGGTTGCTTGGGCTCATACTGCTCCCCTCCAGGCAGAGAAATGTAGAACCCCAGCACATCTCCTTCGCTGTACCCTTCGTCCGCGTACTTGGACCTCCATGCCTTGTGCACCTTGGAGCCATCGACGTCGCGGTATCCGAAACCAAACCCGTCGCAGCCGACGGGTGTCTGGAGGTCAGCACTGTTGGTGGCCCAGCCAAGGCGGGTGTGGCCAGACGGGCCGAGGTGCAGGACCTTGACCTCGAAGTACCAGGCGCCGGTCGCGACACCGCGGGTGGCGCGTATCATGCGGAAGCCCTTGGTGCTGCCGGCGGTGAGGCGGTCGTCCGAGAGCTCGATCCTCTCAGACTTGAAGACGCGGGAGAGGAGCACGGGCAAGCCGGGGGCGTCGTCGTTGCGCTCGGCCGCGAGGCGGGGCGCCGGGGTGAGGAAGAACTCATCCTCGCCACAGGAGGGCGTGGGTCGGCGGCTGCCGTTGGGGCCGCCGGGGGCGTGGGCCAGCTGCCTGGCCTTCTTCTTGCCCTTGCGGGAGGCGGGCCTGGTCCAGACGCTGTTGCTATTCTTCTTCTTGGACTTCTTGCTCGGCGGGGCCGGGGGTGCGAGTCTCATGTGCTTCCTGGCGCCCGAGGCGTTGATCCCGTCGTCTTCGGCGTCGCCGAGGGCATCCGCGGCCACGTCGGAGGAGGCGAGGGCGTCGGTCGGTGCGACGGCGGAAGCATCGGCGTCGGAGAAGGGGGTGTCGGGGTCAGCGGCGGCGGGGGTGGCGTCGGAGGTCGGGGTATCGGCGGCGGGCGGAGACGAAGGCGGGGGTGGGGTGGCATGGGACGGGGGCTGCATCGCGGGAGGGGCGGCGTCGGCCACCGGGGACGGAGGGGATCAGAGGAGGAGTCGCTTTCGGAAATCGGAGGGAGGGAGGGAGCGTGAGCCGTGAGTGCGTTTTGGTGTGATTTGGGGGTTTTACCCTCGTCTTTTGTCCGTCGGATCTGGGTTCTAGGCCAAATGGGCCGACCCGTGGCCTACTACTGAAGGCATTGATACGGCACGTCCGGACACAGCACGGTCTGATCCAATCCGTTTAGGCACAATACGATTAGGCCCTGCACGGCCCGGTACAGTCCGTTTATTTGAAATATAGTTGTTTTATAGCTGTTTTTAGTTGTTAGAGACTTAAACAATTAAAAAACAAAATAATTCCGAAAAAGCTCAAATTTTTCCCTATAAACAGGTAGCCACGCTCCCTCATTTTCCAACCAGCACACTTGCAATTTCTTCTCTTCATTCTCTTGTGAAAATTCTCGTTCTCTTAGTGATAATTTGGCAAAATTCAAAATAGTTTTTGCCAAAAATTCAAAATTCGGATTCCGATTTCTGTCAAGAAAACAAGGTAAGAATATTGATTTAATTTTATAATATTTTTTATTTTCAATGATATAAAATTAATAATAGTGCAATTATTTCTTGCAGTTTTCTTAATAGAGAATTAGGATTTTCCGTCCTTCTCAGCTTCTTATTTCGGGATTTCACCCTAAGAGCTTCTTGCATCCTATCAAGCTGAAGAAGCTGCAGCACCTGTACCATCCTCACTCTACAAGTGCTACCGCGTCAGCAAGCATCGGAGCAAAAAGATCAAGACGTAATACATCGGGAGTCTGGGAAGAGTTCGACCAGATCTTCAAGACATCAGACGGCGTTCAAAATAGGTATACTATGCATGCACTAATTTCTGATCAATGATCATCCCCCAGCCAGCAGACACACTCCAACAATACACGCCTTGTTGTGATATCCTTTAGCTGGCTAGCCATTAGAGATGGCAACAGGTCTATACCCGGTGGGTATCATCACCTCGTACCTATACCCGTGTT
Source organism: Rhipidocladum racemiflorum (assembly GCA_036346355.1). Taxonomy (NCBI): domain Eukaryota; kingdom Viridiplantae; phylum Streptophyta; class Magnoliopsida; order Poales; family Poaceae; genus Rhipidocladum; species Rhipidocladum racemiflorum. The sequence continues at coordinate 60,875,847 of CM070591.1, forward strand.
AGTAACATTCACCCGATACAATACACGTATCCGCACGCGAGTACAAAATTTACCCATACCCGTGCAGGTAATGGGGACCCGACGATAACCTGCACCCACACCCACATTATGGATAGATGCCCTTGCAAGCTGGAGCAGCATATCTTATATGGCAATTCAATGAAAATGCAATGGATATCCGTATTAAAAATTAAACATTATATTAAAGTGCACAGTTGGGCCTTGGACAACATATCTTATAAGGTAGTTAGGGTTTAGATATTTTGATGGGCTGACCGGCTGGGCTGCATAGTTGGGCCTTGGGCAGTTGGGCCAGATCACTAGTGGACCAGCCCAACGGGTGAACAGATAAGGGTAATAGTAGAACGAAGCCATACCAGCTCTATCCGCTGGGTAGTAACTTTTGCCCTTTAATATACCCACGGATATGAAAAATAACTCATACCCAACCTCTAATGAAGTAAATACCCATCTGATTTTTAGTTTCGAGTCCCTGTTATCATTTCTACTAGCCATCTCTTCATGGACAACGCAGAACACCAACAACACAGCAGCGGTCGCTGCGAGAGCCACCACGGACAACACTTCCTACTGGTGCCCTACGGCGTCCAAAGCCACGTCAACCCATCCATGCCCACTGCCTCGCACGGCTCGACGTCGACGGTCCCTGAAGGCGGAACATGAAACGACCTCAAAAATTCAAAAGAATTTAAAAAAAATTGAGTTCATTCGGATTTGAGTTTACCTGATTTGCTTTGGGCATCCGGCCGTCGTCTCCGCCTCCAGCACTGCCCCTGCGTTGCCCGCGCTGCCGTGCCCACTGCCGTCGATGGCGCCGCTTTTCCTGCCGCACCGCATGCGCAAGCGCCACGCCCGCGTGACCCATCCTCTCCATGTAGTCACTTCGCCCATCGAGTCACCCATCCCGCCATCCCATCACCCCAGCACCACACCATCCGCACATCCCTCTTTGCCGCGCCATCCCGCTCACCCATCCCCCTTGCCAGCTTGCCACCTCCCTCTCTCCTCGCCTGCGCGCTATAAAACCCCCTTAAGCCCTTGCTCTTGCTTGCTCCGCTCGCCTTGCCACTCTCGGTGAGCTCCCTCTCTCCACCGTCTCCTTCCCCGTTGATGGCCGTCGTCCGCTACCGCGAGCCCCGTGCCACCGCCCTCGCCCCGTCGTTCGGCCAGCCGAACCGAACCCTAGCCGCCTCGATCGACACCCCCTTTTTGCCCCGCTCGATTTGGGCGACCGGCCTCGCGTGGGCCGCGCGCGCCCGCGTTTGCGCCGTGCTCACCTTGGGCCTTGGGCTGGACCGGCCTGCACTGTAGCATCTTAGTTCGGTTTTTCTTTTTAATTTCTTTTTCTTTTCTTTTTAGATTTTAAATAATCCAAAAAATCCGAAATTAATCCAAAAAATCCCACCCACTCCTTCGCTTCGACCGGCGCATAGGCTCAACACCGAGTGCTTGGTCGGGCTAACGTCCCACCACTCCTTCGCTCCGACGGACACATAGGCTCCACGCGAAGTGCTTGGTCTGGCTAACGTCCCACCCATTCCTTCGCGTCGACGGACCGTGTCCCACTACCCTTTTGCGAGGATCAACATCCGATTTGGCCCGTCGTTAGGCTAAGAGCCACGCATATCCCCTCGTCGCGTAAACATTTTCTGCCTCTACGCCGTGCCACCACAGCGAAGCAACGTAAGGTTTTCACACAACTACAGGGCTCACACGGACACGAACAAAGCACACAAGAAGAATTTACCAATGCTAAGAGACCGATAGCAGGGATAAAAGTGCTAGCATTAATTTCACCAGAGCACCGGATGAGGATACATGTAAAAAAAGAAGCCCGGAGCACCAAGGGGCTCCTGCTGACGTCGCAAGCGCTCGTCTCATCCAAGCCTAGCGAGGCCCCTTTTCGCCAGGCGCCCGACGAAAACGGGCGCGCTCGAGGCGCACCGACCTAATCACTAGGAGTCTAGGACGTCGTTGCTATCAACAGAGCTAGCAGGGGAATGCGGCGGCGATGGAGGATCGACGTCATCATCCTTTCCACCGGAGACGACGAGGGGATGCGGGGCATCGGCCCTAGGAGGGATGGCAGTGCCACCAAGCATGAATTGGGATCATCTGCCGTTACTGCACCGTGCAGTAACGGCAGCCCACCCAACTGCACCGTGCAGTTGGGTGGCACCGTGTCCACCTAACTGCACGGTGCAGTAACGACAGAGGATCCCAATCGCACCAAGCACGGAGTGTTGCAACAGCATGCGGATGGAGCCACGCCAGTCCAAAACGCAATGCGAGGTTGGGATCGGGTTGTGCTGTTAGGGTGTGTTTGGTTGTCTGTATCAAGTGGTAAATGAATGAGATGGTTTAGGGAAAAAAAATATCCATATCTTTGGTTGCTTGAATAGAATCATTCTATCCTGGATCAAGTGATACAAATTTGATGAATATTCTCTCTAGATGTTGAACCATCCCATTCAACCAAAATAATGAAACTAAATGGTACCAGATTATCCCATTCTATTCAACCTCATCCCATCAACCAAACACTCCTTTGATAAGATATCACTAAATTATTTTTAAATTTTAGTCTTTCCATCATTCGTACAAATGCCTAAAATTTACAATACGATAGTACCAAAAGATACCAACTTTTGGCACCTTCACCTTTTAAATTTTGGGTACCTCTTAGTACTACCTCAATGTAAATTTTTATATCTCTTAGTATATCTGTTTTTTTTTTAATTTTTGGTAAATCTTGGTACTAATTCTATGTATATTTTAGTACTTTCTCTGTTCAAATTTATAAGATGTATTTTTTAATGATCTTGTCTATAAATATGAGGCGTATTTCGTATTCCAATGTAAAATTAGCACGATGTTCCCTATATACCCCTAATAAATAGCCATATTTACTTTATATTCTATACATGTACACATTGAATACAATGCTTAGTGATAATAATTAGAAATAATCTACTTATCTTTAAGATCTTCTTGATCTACATGCTAAGAGGAAATAAATCTTATAAATTTGGCCGGAGAGTGTCCATCTCTAATATAAGATCGGGAGAAAGGGCCGCCGGAGGGCTGCTCCACGTGGCGCCAGGCGCATTTGCAAAGAGACCCTTCCGTTTCTCTGAATTATAGATGGGTCCCTGCAAATTTACGATTAGATTATTTGCGATTTTCTGTGAGGAGAAGATTAATTGTAAATAGTAGAGGGAGACATGCATGCATTTCAGAGGAAAACTGTAGCAGTGTGGTACATGGCCGGCAACAAAGCGCGAGGCTTTTCAACCCGCTCGTGTGTCTCCCTCCCCTATTCTTCAGCAACAAAACGGAGCGGAGCAGAGCAGACTGCCTCGACGACCGAGGCGCTGGCTCCCTCCAAATGTTGGGCTCGCGAGCTCTCATCGGCACCCATGGCGCCGACAACTCCTCCCAGCCTCTAACGCTCCACCTCACCTCCCTCCTCACCCAAAGCTCGCAATGCTGTGCAGAAAGACGAGCAAAATCCGGAAACGAACTCTCTTGGCTTGGCTCACCACCACCATGCACAGCCTCGCCCCACCTCCGTCGCCTTGACCCTGCCGCATTGATCTTTGTGCTAACTAGGCTCACGCCACAACGGCGCCGGGGAGGAAGATGAACCAGCTCCCGGCCCCCGCCAGCCGGCTATGGGAGGCGAGCATCCGCAAGCTGAACTCCACAATCCGCCGCGGCGGTTCCGTCTTCCCCGCCGCCGTCGCCGTCGACGGCGTCGCGGCCTGCGACCCCATCACCCCCAGCGCGCTCTCCGTCAGCTCCTCTACATCAAATACCATCTACGAGTACAACGACGACGACGATGGCGACGACATGGACAACAACACTGAGGACAATGACACCACCGACGACGACGAGGCGGCCTCGCTCGGGGAGCCCAGCCACGCCGAGCAGCTGCTGCCCAGCGGGGACTTCTACCAGGGAGACCTGCACGGGGACGTTCCCCACGGCGCGGGGAAGTTCCTCTGGACGGACGGCAGCATGTACGAGGGTGCCTGGCGCCGCGGGCGCGCGTCCGGGCGCGGCAAGTTCTCCTGGCCGTCCGGCGCCACCTACGAGGGAGACCTCGCCGGGGGGTACATGCACGGGCACGGCACCTACATCGGCGAGTTTGGGGACACGTTCGCCGAGCTTTGGGTGAACAACCTCCGGCACGGCCGCGGCACGCAGGCTTACGCCAACAGCGACGTGTACGATGGCCACTGGCGCGACGGCCTGCAGGATGGGCACGGCCGGTACATCTGGCGCAACGGGCACGAGTATATCGGCACTTGGAAGGCCGGCGAGATGCACGGATGCGGGACGGTGATATGGGCGGACGGCGACCGGTACGACGGTGCGTGGGAGAATGCGAAGCCCAAGGGCCAGGGGACGTTTCGGTGGGCCGACGGAGGCATGTACATTGGCCTCTGGTGCCAGGAGTCCGGCGCGACGCATGCCAGGGGCGTCTACTACCCGCCGTCCGGTGGCCCTGCGGTGCCCGCGCCTCGGGAGCCCCGTGAGGCGATCACGAATCTGCTCGAGGAGCTTGAGGTGTGCGAGGGGAAGACAGTGTCGCTGCTGCCGTCGCAGAAGATACTGACATGGCCCGGGGTGGAGGCCGTGCTCAAGAAGCCGGTGTGGCGGCCGCCGGAGGTTGGCGCTGACCAAGGGAGGATGTCGAGCGTGCGTAGGAGGAGCAGCGTGTCGTCGGACCTGGACGGTCTGGCCGAGGGGGAGGAGGGAGAGGAGCCTCGGACGGACAGGGCATGGCTGCGGACTCCCTCGTGCATGCGCGGGCCGCCGAGGCCGGGGAAGAAGCAGGGGGAGACGATATCCAAGGGGCACAAGAACTACGAGCTCATGCTCAACTTGCAGCTCGGCATCAGGTGCGCTGCTTTGCTTCTGGGTTTCTACCGCCATTGGCTCGTTGCGCATTGCCATTTGTACTCTCTTGCTCTGTGATGCATCCTTCTCCCTTCTAAATCCGATTCAGCCGATGTCGCCATTAATCCTTTCCTTTTTCGAGCACAGGCATGCTGTTGGAAGACAGTCGGCACCGAATTCGCTGGATCTTAAAGCATCGGCTTTCGATCCAAAAGAGAAGGTGTGGACAAGATTTCCTCCTGAAGGATCAAAGCATACGCCTCCTCATCAATCATGCGATTTCCGGTGGAAGGACTACTGCCCATTGGTGTTCAGGTCATTATATCCACAGTTGCTGTGATCATCTATGATCGTTGTTGATTTCTTCTTCTTCTTCTTCTTTTCTTTTCTTTTATGTTGTGACATTGATTGAGTTCATGTTGTCATAGTTTGCTGTCTCGATTCCCCAGCCAAAACGGAGCTAATTTGTTCTTCTGTAATTCGCTCCAGGACTTTACGCAAGCTCTTCGACGTCGACCCTGCAGATTACATGATCTCCATCTGCGGGGATGATGCACTCAGGGAGCTTTCATCGCCAGGTAAAAGCGGAAGCTTCTTTTACCTCACCAATGACGACAAGTACATGATAAAAACAATGAAGAAATCAGAAGTAAAAGTAAGTTCTATCCTGCCCTCCTCCTCACCTTAGCTAGCTTACGATAGATCATTCAAAAAAAATAATGGTGATGATTCAACATGCCCTTGTACGATTGAAATTACGATTTCGTCATCAACAGGTACTTCTAAGGATGCTTCCGGCCTACTATAAACATGTCCGTGCGTTTGACAACACCCTGGTAACTAAATTTTTTGGTCTGCACTGTGTTAAAATCACAGGAGCTATTCAGAAAAAGGTTGGCATGCATGCTGTGATCGATCTGGTTGGTTTGTAAAAAGAAGCCATTGATTGGGAATTGTGCTAACTTGTATCACTGTTAAATGTAGGTTCGGTTTGTCATAATGGGGAATCTTTTCTGCTCCAACTATGCAATCCATAGGCGCTTCGATTTGAAAGGATCTTCACACGGCCGCATGACAGACAAACCCATCGATCAGATTGATGAGACCACCACACTGAAGGATCTTGATCTCAATTTCATCTTCCGGTTAGAAGGTTCTTGGTTCAAGGACTTCTGCAGGTAGTTTTGCCATCTGCCAATTGCATAGGATATTAATTCCCCTTCTCCATCTATTAGGTTACACTAGTAAATAGTAATTTCATCTGTCCTAAAGCTCAGTGAAACATATTTGAAACATATTTGATTAAACATGCCGTAAGAATCACTGTATTTCAAGAAACCTAATAAATCTACTGGGCACAAAATTTGTGTTCCTCGCCAGGCAAGTGGACAAAGATTGTGAGTTTTTGGAACAAGAGAGGATCATGGATTACAGTCTTCTGGTCGGCGTTCACTTCAAAGACCGATGCAAAGATATGTTCACGCATCAATAATCGTTTTGAATACTTGCAGATATGGAGTAAGATTATAAGAGATGTATTTAAAGTCATGAGCCTGAAAATATATAATTTTTCTGGTTACAGACAGCAGCAACATTGACAACGAGGCACCTCAAACTGCTGCTGAAGATTCCGAGAACAAAAGGTACATTCAGAATGCATGTGCATCTAAAGACATGATTGAGTTTCAATCAAATACAATTAGACATGCTTCAAAAATGTAAAAAAAAAATGTGATGAGCTGCTTCATTCCAACATATAGCCTGTAGCCTTGAATAAATTATAGTCAAAACATAAGAAGTAATATGCTACACCAGTGCCACTGCTTTCGACTGAAGAGGCTATTTCTTTTAAGACAACTGAAGAGGCCTTCACAAGCTCTAGTACATGGCAATCTCCCTCTCTTCTGCTTAGGCTGCCTACATCGTACTAGCAACTTCTGTGTTAGGGTATGTTACAGTGGTATAGACGGTGGTTGTCTATAATATACATCTATGTCATCTACAGATAGTACTAAAGACAACTTATACAATAGACTGTCTATACAGCTGTCTGTAATGATCTCTCATATGATTAATAGACTGTCTGTACAATGGTATACACACTATAAAGCTGTCTATAAGACCGTCTGTTAAATAGTAGACATCATATTTCTCTCCCTTCCCTCTTTCTACTCCACATCATTCAAAATCTGATATAGCATATCCTTATAGACAGCTGACATGTATCATTGTACATGCCCTTACGTGCACCTTGACAGTTGACATTGGCAAATATTGACCTCTGAAGACTAACACACCACCTGTGATTTGTGCAGAAAAGCACCAGCCAAGCTAGGAATTAGCATGCCTTCAAGGGTGGAGAACATAGTGAGAAATCCTGATGGCGAATCCCAGCTCATCGGCGAGCCCACAGGCGAATTCCGTGATGTGATCCTGTTCTTCGGAATCATTGACATCCTGCAGGACTACGATATCAGCAAGAAGCTCGAGCATGCCTACAAATCCATGCAGTATGATCCCAACTCCATATCAGCCGTTGACCCGAAGCAATACTGCAAGAGATTCAGGGACTTCATCTACAGGGCTTTCACGGAGGATGTACAGTAATTACAGCGTTGACAAAAGGAACACAAATTTTAACTGAAGAGATCGATCGCGCCTTAGCAGCTGGCTGGTGGGCGACTAGTGAACGGCATACCGTTCTTACAGTATAGCCATGAAACTTATGAAACTTATCAGTTTCAGTGCTGGTTTCATGAGTTCTAGTATTTAGTTTCATAAGTTTCATGTTTCATCAATTTTAGTGCTAAGTTTCATGAGTTTCACTGTAAAAATTTCACGAGTTTCATAAGTTTCAGTACTATACCGTTGCAACGGTATACCGTTTAATAGTTTTTCTGATAATCTTTGCCCACCCTCCAGAACATTTTTTGAATAAGCTGTTTTCTAGGGTTGTTTTTTTAAATCACAATAAATTAAATGTCTAGTTGATTTAAAAAAAATATGACTAGTTGGCATACAAGCTTGTCACAAAACTGATTACATTTGCAGGGTTGTTCTTATGAGTAGAAAATGTAGAATTAGAATTTTGGTATAGTACTTGCTCATATACGAGTTACATGGTGGAAGCTAATATATAAGTTAGATCAGTTTCAAGTTACATTATCGATCGTTGGTCGCTCGTTGTATAAATATGTTTTCATATAAGCATGAAACCAAACCCACTTATTTGGAGGGAATATAGTCGTGCAAATTAACTAATGACACGATTAATGATATAGAACTAGTCTTACTGCATATTAATTGTATCTTCATTTCCATTAAAGATGTGAACAATTGGACGTCAATCTACTACATTAATATTAGTGGTGCTCTGTGAACTTCATGGATAGAACCTGATTCTATCAGTTTAATTGCATGGTTATTAGTGTAAGCTTGTCAGCTAGTTAATTATCAACAGTTTCTAGGTGAGTCAATGTGTATATATGCACATGCATTGACCAACTGATTCCCAAGTCCAAGTCTAGCCACCATGATATTCCAATCACACCCTTAGGGTCTGTTTGGATCCATTAGCAGCTAATAGTTAGCTAGCTAATAGTTCATATATAATATTAGCTAGCTAACTATTAGTTGGAGAGTGTTTGGATCCACCAGCTAATATGTAGCTAATAGATACTATTGTCCAGAATACCCATGCTATTAAATGCTATTGGTGGTAGACGTGAATGGTATTTTGGTTAAATGCCACCTATTAGTTGCTATTAGATGGATTTGGTTAGCTAATGAGATAACCATTAGCTGGGGGTGTTTGGATCCACTCCAGCTAATTTTTAGCAGCTAATTATTAGCTGTATGGATTCAAACATGCTCTTATTCACGTCAAGGTTGGATGTTATAGGCAACAACCAATGAAGTTCAACTCCATGTAAACTATGCTTATAGCTTGTAGAATTATGCTAGTAGGCCAGACGTGTGGAGTATTTGGGAGGAAGGAGAGTAGAAACAACAATTCTTTGGAGCCACGTTGGATAGCAAATGATTAAGATCCCGTTTGGAACGGAGAAATTTCAAAATAATACCATAGGATTTGTACTACTTTCTATAAAATATTTTTACTTCTACTACCGAAGATGGAATAGTCCACACTAGCTAGGCCTAACCTTACGGGCTAAGGAAGGATTGCATGAAACAGGTGTTCACGGAAAGTAAGGTCTCGTTTGGCAATTTGGAACCGGGCTGTTTGTACTAGATTCTGGAAGAAACCTAACCAAACGGGCTAAAGCTCGGAACGATTCTCCTCAGATCGTTTTTCCTTTTTCCACTCTGTGGCCAAATCGGTCTCAACCCCGTTCCACCGATTCACAGAATCTACCTGAAATGTTTCTACCAAGAATCTGAAACCGTTTTCGTTTCTACTAGAATCTAAAAGGCCTAAGATCTCCAACCGGTTGCATTCACAAGCCGTATCTCCACCGTTGATATTGCATTAAGATATGTGCAGAACATGTGCAGCACATGGTATGTGCCAGTGTATTTTACATGTCTCAACCTGATTCAAATTTTGAATTTCGTAGTTGTACCATCTGCTGTACCAAAAACTTGGTTTTTGACATGCAAAAAATTGATCCAAAATTTTATATACATGTACCGTAGAACAAATACAAACACTTTTGCATACAAAAAATCACTCAAAAGTGCCACATAAATTGCACAAGTCCTGATGGATACACACAAACTTGTAAATACACGTACGTCATGGAACAACTACATGTACTGCACATACGCTACTGCACACACAAATCGCATTGTACACATGGCTTGTACAATACATGTACGGCAAAATACATTGGACTACTAGGGGGGAGAGAGAGAGATGCACTTCGGCGGTGAGGAGAGAGAGGTGCTGTTGCTTCTTGGGCTGCGCTACCAAGGCCCTGATATTCGAATTGAACATTTACTTGATTTGGATCCGGTTCCAGATCTTTCAGAAATTCGCTACTTTCGAATTCGATCCAAAATTCAGATTTAAATATCCGAATCCGCCTAGATAGACAAAGAGGGTGTTTAGCAGAGCTCTAGCTTCACCATATTCGTGAATCTGGTGAAGCTGGGTATTCCTAACTCCATCAAATCTATGGAGCTGAAGCTGTGGGTATATTAAGAATGTTTAGATGGATCATTTTGTTTACATGTTAGAATAAAAATATAAACTTAATTTACTTTATTTTGACCTATAAATTTTAGATATAAGATGGAGTTGGGATTTAGAACTCTGCAGCCAGTGGTTAGTGCCGTTGCCACCGTTTTCGTAGGCCAAGGCTCTCCCTGTAACTGAGCCCTAGTGTCTTGTTCTTCTACTTATTAATCTCTCTCCTAATCAAAGAGCTCGTTCTTTTGTTTTTTTTTCTCTAAATAAAAGGGGTACATCTTTGTGTACTGATCAGCTTCAACTAAATCTAATGTCAAGATGTTAATTTTCTTCTTCCTTTTTTATTTAGATTTGTTTTAACAGGAATCCTTTTTCTTTCGATGGTAGAGCCGGGCTCTGGGAGGCAATCAAGTAGGCCCAACTCCCGAGTTAGACTAAGCCTGTTCTCCAGTCGAGTTAAGATGTGTTTGGTTGATGGGACGAGGTTGAATGACATGGAATGATCATGTACCATTTAGTTATATTATTATAGATGAATAAAAATTGACACCGGTCACACCTACACTAAAAATCGAGACTGAGCCAAGATGATTTTAAGTAAATCTCTTCTGATTTTCTTCCGACGAATAACTCTATTACCGAAGCGTAGGTCCTACAAATCCAAAGAAATACTTAACATCCTACTTCCCGTGATCTTCCACAATCATGTTGATGTTGCGTGATCTGGTGTTTTCGGCGAGGAAGACTCAAGAACATGATGGCAATAAGTTATTCACTGGATGGATATCTTCAATGTAGAAGTTGGGTACTCATACAATTACTATCTCTGGATTACTAGCCTGGTGCCCGTGCGTTACAACAGAACTTGAAAGATATCCAATCTCTACTATAAAGAGAGAGTTTCTTCCCATATCATTTCATCAAAATTACCAGCTCTGCCATTCTTTAATTACCCACCTCTTTAATGAACCACTTCAGGCGTGGATGGAAGACTGACACACGATTACGCCATTCATTAATTAACCTCTTTAATTGTAGAATGTAGACCATTAAGGTATTATTTGCACAACATATTTTTTTTCTTGTTTCATGTTATCGTAATAGCAGGACAGCCGTTCAAAATGTAGATACCGTTGCAACGCACGGGCACCTTACTAGTTATATGTTACGAGGCTCTTGCAAAACAATCTACAGTTGTTTTTCTCTACATACAGAATGTAAAACTTGAATCAAACGTATCTTGTTTTTTTTCATGAAACATGCATTCCTCAGACATCAAATGTGTTGTAATCAAGCACTGTGGTATTGGACAAATTCATGTCCTCTACAAAATTAAATTCATGTTCTAGAAATACAATCGAGGTGATGTTACTCCCTGGTGCCCTCCTTTGAGGTGCCATTACTCCCTGATGCCCCGTTTTCAATGGCTGCCGCAACTGCTTGAAGTTGGATTGCTACAGCTCGTTCTTTAGCTGATATGCCCAATATGTTAGAAAGATATAAGCACAGTGTAGCTTCTAGAGTCTAGACTGCCCAACAAAATGCAGCCAAACCGACAATATGGAATTGAAAATAATTAGGAAAAATAAATCTGAATCAAGTAGTAATATGGTCTGAAAGAGATTGCAGCCTGTAAACAACACCAAAGGATGGCTTTACAATCCCCAAGCTACAAGCATCACAAGAAGGCCAAGAGCTTTGTTCTATTGTCATTGTTGGCAGTGCCTAACAGAGGAAGTAAAAGTAAACTGATCCTTATTTGGTTCAAAGATCCAACCCTAAATTCCTAAAACACTTAAACACTACCCTTGTTAATATGCCTCAAATAAAGAATAGATGTCTTGAGCTTCTAGTTCCACCCAAGGCAAAAATGCTTAACATTAAGTGGCCTTACTTTCAAATTGTAAAAGAAAGCTTCTGGTTTACATGAATGAAACAAAATCCAAGAGCAAAGCAAAGACAGCCAACACTCTACAAGGAAAAAGAAAAGCTATAGCTACAACACTAATCTACCCTTGTTTCATCAGAAGTGCTGCAACAAATTAAGTGGAATAATGAACAGTTGACAACAATGATGAAAAAAATGCAGATTGTCTCTGTGTAAAATTATTGGAACAGGGTGCTATTAGTTTTTCACCTTCTCAACCAGCCACTTGCACCACATGACTCAAACTTTGACCCCTCGCATTAACCACCACCTCTCACTTGGCCAATGCCGATTCGACAACCCTGGACAGTGAAGCATGAAGGACAATATGATACAGCCCTGTATTCAAAAATGAAAAAAAAAATGAGAGCTCATGTAAAAATGTAAATATTTACTCAAAATGCATAAACATATAAGCATTATACAAAGATTAAATAAAAAACAATCTGCCATTACAGACAATACAGAAAAGTAGCTAACGTACATCCTGAATATGATCCCTAAGAAATTAATATGAGAATGATCCTATGTGGATCTTAGTTTGCCACTCAATAACAGATATATTTATGCATTATATATGGTTATAAGATGGCAAAAGCGAGACTTGATACACTAAGAAATGGTTAATCAGCCTTTGCATTGAACCGTATAATTTCAGAAATATAGCCATGATTGACAGCGACCTCATGTTGTTAGACAACCAATTCCATTTGCATGACCATCTGTTCATCTCGTCACCCAGCAAACAGAAACTAAAAAGAAATGACTTACTCCGAATAACAAGAGAAGGACAAATGTGTCCCACCACTGATACTGCAATCTGCATGTCAATACCACTGTGACGGACCGTCATTTCAGGGGCACGTTTGAATACCTCAAAAGCTACCTAGGAAGATTAGCTGTTGGAAAACCAAGTGTACATTACCAGATAAAGGCGAATCAACTCATTTTACTAAGAGAGTGACTAGGCAACGGTATACCGTTGCAACGGTATAGCCATGAAACTTATGAAACTTATCAGTTTCAGTACTGGTTTCATGAGTTTCAGTGTTTAGTTTCATCAGTTTCATGTTTTATCAGTTTTTAGTGCTAAGTTTCATGAGTTTCAGTGCAAAAAATCATAAGTTTCATGAGTTTCAGAGGTATACCGTTGCAACGGTATACCGTTTTCTAGTTTTTCTGTTTTACTAAATATAAGGCCTACCGGCCGAGTTTTATACAACAGAGGCATCGCGAGCCTCGAATAGATTATAATACCAAAACACCGCACAGGCAGGCCTGAGCAAAAGACAAAGACCTAAAACCACACCAAATCGCCATCTACGATTTCTTGATAATCTCCAGCATCTTGAACTCTGAAAGAGTTGGGTTTGAGCAAGGGTGAGTACGACAGTACTCAAAAAGTTGCACGGGAATTACTGAATAATATATGCAAGGGATTAACAATTGATGGGCGTAGGTTTAAGCATTGTGGATGCAGTTTTATTTATAAGATCATTTTATATTTGAAACACAAACCATAAATAATAGTAATTTGGGGGGTTCCACAAAGTTAACACAATTAACTATATTCTTAAAATTCCAAAGTATACTTGAGCTAGGTTACGGGTGTCACTCTAGTTCAAACTTAGCTTCATTGATCAGAAGCACGGCGTAATCGATTACTATTTTAATTAACTCTGCAGAGGTGCTCAGCTTTACCCACAAGATATCTGTGACGGTTAATGCCAAGCGCTAACTTACATGCAACTTAAATGCATGCGGCCGGGCCGAGATCATCACAGCCTTTTGTTGAACATTCCTGGATTCAGTTCTTAACCGATAGGTTTGAAACACTCCACTTAAAACCCACTGTTCTAAGCGAACACCTACTGTTGTGAGAATCGGCGAATGGCGCTACACGACCCATTCCCGTTCCACCCCTTCAGTTACTTCCCTGCCAGGAAAGCTGATCCCCATTCTCCCACCGAGAATGGTACCACCAAGTAAGTAATTTTCTAGGGAATGATCAATCTAAAAGGCAGAATTCAAATATGTTTTTTTTTTCACTAAGATTTTTGAGATCTTGGCGAGATTTGTCAAGATTTTGGTGATTTCTAATCGAACAAAAATTGCTTCAAAACGCGCCAATTTTTTTTAAATTTTTTTGTGGATGGTCCTGACACATCGCTAATATCCCATAAAAATTTCAGATGATAATCAAGCCTGATGAATTTTTAAAAATTCTGACAGTGCTACTATCCTGATAAAAGGCTGACTCACAAATTTCAACCGAATGGAAAATGGTGCAAACTATGTAAGAAACTTTAAAAAAAAAATTGGATGGACCTGGCACATCCATAAAATTTTTAGATGATGATCAAGCTTGTGGAATTTTCAAAAATTTGGACAAATTTCAACCGAATGAAAAATGGTTCAAAGCACGTTACAAATTTTTTTTAAAAAATTTGTGGATGGTTCTGATGCATCACTAATGTTCTCATAAAATTTTTATATGATGATCAAACTTAAGAAACTTTTAAAAATTATGATAATACTACTGTCCTGATGAAGCACTATAACATTACTTGCTCAGTTAATTGCAAAGAGTAAACGACAAATGTTTCCCTGGTAGAATAATTGCCTTGCAATAACCATTTGTTGCAATTGGTTTCAAAAGAACCAGCCACCAGCCATTTGGGAATAATCAAGGAATCGGCACATAAGCAAAAATTTGGAGTGCTATAAGAATTTATTGTTAGAACTATGATATTTAATGCTTGATCGAGAAAAGAGAAAATTGTGCATAAGGAAATGAAGAGAATAAAATCTTACACACACTTTTGTTCCTTTGAAATAATGTCTAGAGCTAGAGAATCTAACGAGGAGATCCTCACATTTTATGTAGAAATATTCTAGGTGAGTTTTGTTTAATTTTTTAACGACCAATTCTAAAATGGAAATTCTGTAAGTAAACAACAGCAATTACTTTGTGTTGTAATTACAATGGCATTCCAGCAAGTAACTTCTATTTAGTTTTTGTGCATTCAGTATTGGTACTGGATATAATGCAGTATTGGTTACCAACCGAATTTGATATTTATGTTTCTGCAAGTTATGCTCTTAATCTAAAATTTTATTCGCAGTTTCATGACTTTAATCATGTACAGTTTATGTTTTACTGTTTTAACTTATGTTGATATTCTACAGTTTTCATATTCAAAATGATGTGCTCTTCCAATGGTAGATAACAGAATTACTGGTAAACATTACTAAGGATTTTTTTTTAAATAATACATTTTTTAAAAATAATTTACAAAAACAATACCTTCAAAAAATTACAAAAATACACCTCTGTGTCCAATTGAATTGGCGACAGGCCTTCTATTGCCAAATGAATTGGCGACATATGCCTTAGATCAACATATCCACCAATGAATCAACAATAAAACAATTTGTCAGCTAGTTCAATCAGTGACAAAACAAATATCTATCACTGTGGCGACAATGGTGTATTTTTATAATTTTTTGGGGTATTATTTTTGTAAAATTATTTTAAATAATGTATTACTTAAAATATCGATCACTAAGCATGTGCTGAAGCCCAAGCATGAAGTGTTGAATGCAGAGGAAAGGGCAAAGCTCCTGAAGGAGTACAATGTGGAGGATTCACAAGTTTGTTTGTCTATAATTTTCTGAATGTATTTTAGAATGTGTTCCTGGTTTGTAATGAGAATTATGTGATACAACAGTAAAAAACATAACTATTCTAAATTGTGGTAACTATACAGGCATTTTTCTTGTAGGGAGTGTGTGATTTATTTACTACAATTAAAGACAAGCACACTTCAAGTGGAACCAAAGTCAATTTATGTTCCTATTTTGGATGAAATCTTTGTCTCCAGCTTATGGAGTTTCTAGTTTTTTTTAGGTCTTGTTTAGCCGGATGAGAAACATCACCAGCTTTAAGTAGGGTTTACATTACCGAATCGAGCTCAAAAATTGCACCCTCGGCGGTATTGATTTTCATCGAAAATCGGTAGAAACCGAATGGGTTCGAAGTCAAATTTTTTGAACCCGGCTGTCAAATAGCGACGAAAAAATCGACCAATTTTACCGATTTTCGATCGTTTACATCGAAAATCGTCAAAATAAGCGAATTAATTCGAAATTAGATTTTCGACCGATTTTCCATCGGTTTTTGCCATTTTTATCGGTTTTTACCGATTTTTGACGGTTTACGTTGCATAAAATTTCCTAAATTTTTTGAATTTGAATTTGAATTGAACCGGTTTATCGACCGGTTCCATTTATCAAGCCGGCTCGATACAGTCAAAAATCATAATTTTCGTTGATATTTGAAACCCTGGCTTTAAGCGAATATCTATTACGGAGACAATATTTTCTAATTGAAAAAAATAAAGAGAGAGATTGAGAGGGAGGGAGAACGCTTGCTTTGGTATTGCAGGAAACTGATACAATAATATTGAGTTGGTTGTTTTGAGTTGTCTAGATGGTCAAGCTTCATGTTTCCTTGCTTCTTGATCTTATTTGGGTTAGTATGGTTTATCTGTATTATGAATAGAGTGAATTTGAATCTTGGTGACTTGTATGATCATCTATTTGAATTATGTACTAGAACTCACACTACTTCCATAAAACCAATCAACTGATATTTTGTGGGAGTAAAGTTCTCCATGCTGGAAATACTATTCTTTTTTTAATCTTACTGACATTGAAAGTCATGGTGTTATGTGAATTATGTAGCGTTCTTTTGTTACATCCTGTGGAACGCAGTTATTTCCTCCATCCACGACACAGCCTGGCCGTTGCTGTTGCCTGTTGGTATGCATGTTACTTGCTATAACACCATGATGCTGTTCTTGATTTTGTTTGCAACATGAATGTGGCTACCAGGGAGGTAGCAATCCCCTAGTGTGCTTGGATGTGATGATGGAGATGATTGATAGCATGCTACCATGCCGAGCACCTGTGTCTCATAGACATATGATGCTGGTAATTTGCCGAATTGCCATAATTTTTTTTGGTTCTGCATTGAGTTGTATGCACCAGCCAGTTCACCTAAAAGCTTAAGCTTATGAGGAAAGACGGACAATTCACTTAGGGCCTGTTTGGTTCATATACTAAGTTTACCATACTTTGCCATAGTTTTTTTGCCAAACTTGCCTAAAGTTAGGTCATCAAAATTGAAGCCACACTTTGGCTAGAAAAAAGAAGTTTGCCACACTTTTTTAAGCAATGACATGTGGAACCTAAATGGCAAGAAAGAATCTTGCCACAAGTGTGGCTATGAACCAAACACATGCCTAATTTGGTCAAACTTGCCTAACTCAATGTGTGGCAAATTGTGGTAATGTTTGGCTATGAACCAAACAGGCCCTTATACTTCAACACTCCCCCTCACGTGTAGGCTCCCTCAGGCCTAAGACGTGGAATAGAAGTGGGCTACAATTATTATTTTTTAATTGCACCAACCGGGTCTTGAACTCGAGACCTCTTGGCTCTGATACCATATTGAGTTGCATGCACCAGTCAGTTCACCTAAAAGCTTAAGCTTATGAGGAAAGACGGATAATTCACTTATACTTCAACATTCTGTGTTACTTTTATGTGTTTATATACTGGAACTTGATGGTATTGAAATAGATGATCTTCCCATATTTTCCTGAGTAATTTTTAAAGATTGGTTTCTTCAGGTTAATTTAGAAGGCATCTGATTGGGACATTTAGTATCTTCACACTCTCACTGAAAGTTATGTTATCATATTAAGAAAACTTGTGCAATTGTAGTGTAAACTTTTGTTCACCTTCTGTCTATGTGGGGTTTCATTTGTAGTGCAGGCTACTTACCAAGTGGTATATAAAGCCTTTGAATTAAATATACACATGATATGTTTTCTAGTCGTTGTGGGGGATACCATATTTTTCTTTATTTGGTTGGGAGCCTTGACATGCCTGAAATGCCGAATCATATTTGTTATTAGCTTTGTTGCCCTTGGAATTTTATTTTAGTATAGCTACCTCAACTTGTCATAAAGTAGTTTTATACCTCTTTGCTGAAATTTGTGCTTGTCTCTTTCAGTTGCCTAGCATGCTTGTATATTTCAGTGACTGGGAACCATGTGATGTGCCGATGTATTTAGGAGGGATCCATGTGTTTCCATGGATGAAGGTTGTAGTTAGCTAATGTTCCTAGTCTACTATAGCCCCGTTCGTTTCAGCTTCTGACCAGCTTCTGCTTTTAAAAAAAACGGATTATTTACCGAATGGGAGGATTCTGGACAGCTTCTCTGATAATCAAAAGCTGTCTTCTGAATAGAATCAGAATCCAGCTGAAACCTGATTCTTGCTGATTCTTACCAGCTCGGTCCGGAACCTAGAAGTCATAGCTAGCTCGGCATGATTCTTCCATAATCAGAAGCATTTTCTCCCATAATCCAAAATCCATAATCCAGAAGCTGAAACGAACTGGGCCTATATTTCTTTGTGAGTGCTCTTTGCCAGACTAACCTGAATGTAGTTAGAAAAACTTAAGCTGTGCCTCATGTAAGTTATTCAGTGGTCACTATCATGTGTTTGAAAAAGATGTTTTAAACGGCCTGTTATCACAGCAGGTGTTTGAAAATCGAAATGGTGTTGAATGGAGAATCGCTCAATTGGATCCAAGCAGTATCCGTTTGTGGAATCCATTCTATTTTGCAAACTAAGGATTAACATCTGTTTTACAAATCATTAGGTCAAAAAAACCGAGTAAGGCAAAGAACCAAGCAAAAAAAAAGAAGAGAAAAGGATTCACTGTCATATAATCAGTCTGCTGCTAACTGTGCCTTGGTCTGATTGTCAGGGGCAAAATTTCGTCGTCTGATGCCTTTCTCTTGCGGCTGCTGCTGCTATCGCTGCTCCTGCTGTTCGTGGGGTTGCTGCTGCTGCTGCTGCTGCTGCTATCGCTGTTGATTTGCAGGTGGTGTTCCTGGAGGCAGTGCTCCTTGCATCTGCTTTTCAGGATGTGAGGCTTTAGCTTGCTCATGTCCGATAGCCGTACTGGTTTTAGGAAAAACTCATCTGCTCCTTCCTCCAGGCATCTGATTCATCATACCAAAACCAAAGCCAAAAAAAAAAATGAATCAAGGTTTATTCTTCAGATCATCAAGCATTGCATGCCATTCAGGACAGGGGCGGACCCAAGGCCTGGCCAGCCTGGGCCCGGGCCCGGGCTCAGCCTATGTAACAAACATCCTGAATCTCATATTCACGCAACCCGGCGAGCACAATCTTCAAATCAGAAACGAAAATATAGAGCCTGAATCTACAAGCTTTACCAGCGTCCTGTAAAAAACATTCTAAATCGTATAAAAAGTTAACAACTAAAATTTAAATAGCTTTAGACTTATTATCCTTTTTTAAGCGTGCCTGGGCTCTAAAAAAAATTCCTGGATCCGCCGCCGATTCAGGAAACACGACTTATTCCTGCTTCCTGTGCTATTTATTTACAATTTTCTCTCTATCCATATCTTTGGACATCAGAAGAGGTTCTTCGCTTTTACTTTTAGGAGAATGCCCCCTCCTTTTACTCCATCTGTGCAGGTGGGAATAGAATACGGCGACAGAGACGAAGTGATGCTAGTGGGTTGCTCGCAACTGTAACCCATTTTACACGGATATATACCAGCAACTTGAAAGATCGACAAGATTGACCTGCATATCACTCCATATCTTTCTTATTTAATTCACACCAAAACCACCTTGGGACAGACTATTAGGACAGAGTGAGCTGTGTGGGGGCTTGCTCCTTTATTATGCACCATGTGAATCCAAATCAATAAGGATTCTGAGAGATCTTCGTACCTAATCTAGTCCTAACCCTTGATTTCTATGTCTGCATGCAGATAATGAGGGGGATACGCAGCTATCTGAAATTTTTTCTGCACATCTAGCTTTGATCTGTTCATCCAAACATCATGGCACGCGTGTAGTGTAGTGCGACAGATGATCTAAACGATATATTATAGATCCACTACTAGAGTGCTCACCTGTTGATCCTTGAAGGGATGTTCTCGGACGACATTATCACAACCGGGATGTCCCTGAGAGACGACGATTCCTGATTGAACAAACCCAGATAGGCATGTTTAGGCGCAATTTGTCTTCAGTAAACAAAAATCAATGGATGGCACCAGGAGTTACCAGGCCAAGAATGTGAAATTACCTTGATCTTCTTGAGCAGATCATACCCCGTCATGCCAGGCATGCAGTAGTCCGTGATGATCAGGCTCACCTCGACGTCCTGATTATCCACGCACGAGCAAAACCAAAATCCCGAATCCATCAGAAATCCTATTCAGAACGAGAGCACAAGCGCGCACGAATGCACGATGATAAACCCATGCAACCACAGTTTGGGTTTTGGTAAGTTTCATCCGGATGTTTTCTTTAGCAACCATCATCTAAATTCCTGTCCACTTTCAGATCGATGCACAGCCCCCCTGAATTCGAGGTGGGTTGATCCTACGGATGTGTGTTTTGATCGTACGGTCCAAAGTTTGGACGTTTTTTGGAGACAAAAACATCCGGATGATACCTATACACTCCTATATGATATATCCTCTTACCAGCTGGTCTGCGTGGACAGAAACTAGGCTGTCCTCGTGGCCATGGAGCCCCAAGAACTCGAGAGCCTTGCTGCCGGAATCAACAGTGGTAACTGCACAAGCAAAAGCCAAGCACACCAAAAAACCTTGCATCAGACGCCGAGTTCCATAGCTACAAGGGAAGGGAAGCAGGGTACTTCCGTCCCATGAACGCGAGAAGCTGTGGACACCTTGGAAGGAAGAGGTCTTGAGAAGCCTCTCGATGAGCTTCCTGTCGGGGAGGCTGTCATCCACAGCCAGGACATGGAATTGATGCGCCTCTGTTGCCACCGCCATGGAAGAGGGTAGGATTGTACGAGGGAGCAGGGGACTACGAGGAGAGAGCAGGCAGCTGGTGTGTGTGCTTGGCATGAGGGCTTTGCTTGTCAATGGTGTGGGTGTGACTGAGTTTGCATTATATATATGAGCAGTGTTTCTATGTTTTTCCTTCTAGTACAAGTTGCACAAATCTTGAAGCAAGCGAAGGGGTAAGTAATCCTTATCCACCCTTTATTCATGCTTTAATAGTTGTGCAACTTTTAAAAAGAAGAGCATAGAAGTACTTCTATATATATATATATATATAGGCTTAGTTCGTTTCAGCTTCTGGATTCTGGATTATAGGAGAAGCTGTTTCTGATTATGGGAGAATCAGCTTCTAGATTTTGGATAAAGCCGGTGAGAATCAGGTTTCAGACAGCTTCTGATTCTATATAGAAATCAGCTTATGATTCTCAAAGAAGCTGTCCAGAATCCTCCTGTTCGGCAAATAATCCGTTTTTTTTTTTTAAAACAGAAGCTGTTCAGAAACTGAAACAGAAGCGTACCAAAGGATTCAAGGAGAGATGAGGAAAGAGGAAAGGCTCATGGAGAAAAAGAAGTGCAATGACAGCAGGAAATCCCAACCCATGGAAAACAAGATCCCGAGCAGATTTGCTCCAAATCTTGCCAGGAATTGACTCCACGATAAGAATAGACCCGGCAGCAACACCGGAGAGCCCCTGTATTCTAGAGCAAGCGGGCGAATGGCCCACCATTTTCTCTTGTTCCCTCGAGCTTTTTTTTTCTCCCCTGCCTGCCTGCCTCCCTGCCTGCCTTGAGTTTCTCGTTTCCTGGGCTGTCCTCCTGTTGGCTGGCCTGAAAGATATGGATCGTTTTGGCGATCCGGTAAAGCGAGATTCTTCTCCAGGTGTGACCTTCCAGTTCGCCGGTGCGTCGTCTACCAGGATTTGCGTGCTGCCCCGGTTACATCGTGATTCACAAAGTAATTGCCAGGGGTGCGAGAGACGTAACCCACGCATGACACTATTCGTGCTGCACGAGACACGCTTGTTGCTGCATGCAGATATGCAGATGACTCCTGCAAATGATCCCATGCAGCAGATTCATATCTTGAAGTCAAGGTGGTGGTGGAGCTGGTATTTCTAGTTTTATCAGATTCGTGGAGCTGAAGCTGCAGGTATATTAAGATTGTTTAGGTGTGTCATCTTGTTTATATTTTAGAATAAAATTATAAACCTAAGTCATGTTATTTCGGTCTACAATTTTCAACTCTGAGGTGAAGCTGGGATCTGAAGCTCTGCCAAACAGAGCCTTAGCGTTTTCCCCTATATGTCGCCAAATGAAATGGCGATATAGAGCTCTGTCACCGAACTGTCACACGAGCTAACGATTGACGATAGAGATATATCTTCAATTCAAATAGTGACATGAAGGTTTTTTTTTTGTAATTTTTTTGTTTTGGCATACTATTTTCTGTAAATTTTTTTTTAAAAAAATATCATTTTAAAAAAAAATTCTGAGCTAGCCACTGCAGCTAAGCATCACCTGTACTACCCGGAAATCCTCGGATCTGGAGGTCCCTTGTTTAGGTTTGACGATTTCTCGGCTGTTACCAACTCTTCCCCTGCCAAATCTCAAAGAGATGCAGCAAAAGAGTCAGTCCGTCCAACTGAAATCTCTGCAGGCATGGAAGGCATTGGAAGGAAAAGGAGGCGAAGTGGCTCGGATCCTGTGACGCCTGTGCGCTATCGCCGCTGTTATTTTCTCGTCTCAGAAGCCGTCGCGTCGCACGCTGCTCCTCGCGTATCCGCTGCTGATCACCGCGAAAGCGGCGTTTTCCTGTGCCGCGATACGCTCCGGATTCCACCCACTTGCCGCCACTCGCTTTCCCTTTCCTTGCTCCACAGCCGCGGGTCTTATCGCTTTAGATCTGTTCGCTAAAAATTAGTTCTAGTCTATCCAAATAGAAAGACTAATAAGTGGGCTAATCTTTAGGTAACCCCTTAACTAACAACTAGCCCATTAGCTGATGGGTGGGAGCTAATCTGGGCTACTAGCAGGTAACACGCTGGGAAAAATCTGAAATACTCTCACGCTGGTCTTATCCTCACTAGCTGTTACGAGCGGCAGACTTGACGTTTCTAAGAAATGAACACAACCATTAGCCATGTATCTAAACTGCCCTGGGCTAAATTTAGATGGGCTAATTATTAGCTCGCTAACAATTAGCTCTAGCAATTAGCCAGCTAACAATTAGCTTTAGCCCATCCAAACATGTCCTTACTCGCCCGCGGCTCGTACGTAGCGGTGTATGCGCGCGTTTCGTGACCTGTTCCACGTGGATTTGGACGCAGCGCATGGAAGATTCCGAACCATCACGTGCATATCTGCAAAATCTCCGTATATATACCACTGTATGTTTGCCTCCTCACTGATAGGCTGATCTGGGCTCCTTCTGATCGCGAACCCTAGCACTGAAGCAAACCTTCTGTGCTCAGCCACACACCCGTGCCCGCGAGGGTACCCTGCGCGCCTACCTGTCCGCCCCGCACGCCTGCCCGCGAACCTTGAGTGCGCGCATCACCTGCTCTCGCGTGTGTTTTTCCGCGTGTCCCCCAGCCCTCTCTCGCACTTTGCCTCACATCGTCCGCCGCCGCGGAAACAAGCTTCCGCGCTTCTCAAACGCAATAGGTGTAGGTTAGGAGGTTATTTCTGTAGATTTATTCGCATAGAAGAATAGTTTTCTTAAAAAAAAAAGGCAAGTACAATAAATCATTATTGTTCGAGCAACGCACGAGAGTTCAATTCATCCGGTCTTGAAGCAGACCTGTTTGAGAAATGACGAGGTTTGCCTCACGGAAGTTTCATCCTCTGATTCTTGTCCACTTCAATTTCCTAGCAAAGCAAGCAAACTGTAGATAGTTACCGGATTTGTTGTGAATGCAAGTGAGTTACGAATCGAATTCGTCAAATCCAAATCGATTTAAAATATGAGATTTATATTCACAAAAAAATCAAAAAATAATAATAAATCATGAACTCAGATGTCATACCACAACTCCAACGAATAAGGTTTTGGGAATTATGAATCAGACATCGCCCTCACTCGTGTTTGAAATTTTGAATGGCTATATACAGACGTAGTACACCGTTGCTTGCTTGCGCTGAATATTGTCTGATGTGACGCCGAGTCAGTAACCAGCGGCGGACCCAAATTTCGAGAGATCCAGCGCAAACTTCTAACATGAATACAATACAGAGGTACGACGACTAAACATCAAACATAAGGTTCCAAAGTTTACATTTTGTTATTTTTTGAAATTCAAAATTTTAATAAAACCTCGTTATTTCGAACAAAATTCAAACGAAATCTAGAAGGCAGAATTCAAATCTTTTTTAAATTCAAAATTTTGATAAAATCTCGTTATTTCGGATAAAATTCAAATGATGGCCAAGCTCGCTGGAGGAGAAAGCCGGCTCAAAACCTCATCGCCACATGCCCAAATATGGCAGGCCGATGCCAGCACGGTGTCTCTCCATTTGTCATCTGCTGCCCTCCTTTACATGCATCTGGCACCTTAGCTACCTTCAATCTGCATAAATCCAGTGTTGGTGGTACCACCTTGACTTCTATTGAGAGAGGGGGGGGGGGCAATCATATGCAGGAACTAGCAAGGAGCGGAGTATTCCATGGGTGAGTGAAGGATTCAGAGCAAGAGGGAGAGAGGAGAGAGAAAGAGAGTATGGAGCAGTATAAGTTATCGAGTTGATGTTGTGGTACTAGTGTGCAGAGAAAGTGAAAAAGGTAGATAAATGAGGAGACACTAGGATAGATAGAGACTAGAGAGTAATGGAAGAGTCCGATGGGTTCTCGTTCCAGACTACTCCCTCTGTCCCACAAAGAGTGCATTTCTAGGATTTTTAAGACAGATTAGTGTGCAAGGTAAATGACTAATGTGACCCTCATTACTCCATACACAAGCATGGTGGTGCTTCGGTTTCCACAAGCACTTAAATGAGCATGCATACACTTACAGCTGGGCCCTACGGACTAAAGATGCACTCTTTGTGGGACAAAATTTGAACACTAGAAATGCACTCTTTGTGGGACAGAGGGAGTAGAGAGTATTGGAAACTGTTTCGGACGTATGCTATCTAGCAATTCCGGAAATAAATTATCAAGAAGAAGGAAAACCGATGGGCCTCTCAGGGTGCGCAAGGCGTGCCCTAGCTCGCTGCTGCACTGCGGCGCTGCCCGCTGCACTCAATCCGCTGTACCCTCGCCACGCTGTGTGCCGACCTAGTGGCGACCTCGCCGTGTCGCCAGCCGCCTGCTGCGCTGCACTCACTCGCTGCTCGTGTCGCCATGAACACCCGATGCGCATCTAATCTGATTAATTTTTTTGTTTAACTGATCTTATCGATTGATTGAACATTGGGGATGGATGCTGTGTTCAGTGTTGGGAACTAGGGATCTTCGGTGTCTATTTGAGATGGGCCCTGGGCTACTCTTGCGAGTGACTGTCGGCCTTATGTAGTCACATTAAGGTCTCTTTTGGCATAGCTAAAACTTGTGGAGAAGCCCGTTTTTAGCTAGTTGCTCTCAGAAGCAGCTGACTAGAGAAGCTGTTGCTTAAAAAAGCCTGTTGTTTAAAAAAGCTTGTTGTTTGGTAGTTCAGCTTTTCTAGGGCTGAATGGCTGTTCTGAGTTACATTTTTTGGCACCAACAAATTCACACGAGCACGTTTAGAATTTTCCCAATACGACGGAACTAGCTATGAAAATGCATAGCTTGAATTCTTGATCGGTAGAAAATCGATTGTGACTCTATGCAAATCAATACACGAGAGTAACATACTATATTGGTTTTTCGCCTCAGCGCGAGAGAAGAGCGAGAGTAGAATTGTTTAATGCTTTAAAGCAAGCATCGTCCAATGCATTATATGCACATCGTTAGCCGCAAGGTCTAGGCATACAATACGCATATTCTTTTTATACACTAACACCATGGCCGGGTGTCGACGAGAGAAAAAAGACCACTTTATCATATACATTACCATATTTCTACGAATGACGAGGCTAGATAAAATTATGGCTAGTGCTGACGAGGCAAGGCTACAATATGCGAGGATCCATTAGATCTATCTAATCACCATGATTACAACAACTAGCTAAAACAAGCTACGGATCAAAATAGATAGGAAGTAAATATTGCATAAATGGACAACCGTAAAATAGAATCAACTAAAATAGATCAAAATAACTTGAACATGAAATATAATAACAACTACTTAGATTACATAGTTACATCTTACAGAAGTTGACAGCAGTGCTCCTAAATCTGTAGCAAAGCATGGCCGCTAAAGAACAACCGTAATACGACGTATCAACTAGAATGGATTTTGATGGTCGAAATATACCGAAAACTGTGCTGGAGCGTCGAGAAAAGAATGCCAAAACCGAAGGAGAGATCGTATGTTAAAAGGAGCGCCTTCACCCCTGAGTGTCGATCGTTGAATCGGGACTAATGTAAAAGTCAGTTCTGGTTCATACATAACCGGTACTGATGACCGGTATGAAATACCAGATCTGTAGTAATGCATCAACGATCTTGTAAAGTATAAATAGGGGCTGCCATCCACACCTAGCTATGAGCATCCATAAGACCACCAAGCCACCATGATTCTAGAGTGTGGTTGAGAGTTATGAGAGATGGAAGTTAGGTAGAGTGCTAGTGTAGCCATTAGAAGTGTATACTTGGGTTGGATCAAAGTAATGTAGTTGTGAATAAAGTATTTGGTTATCCTTTTGTGTAAGAGTTAGTTTGTCATATTAAACGTATTTATAGCATTTAGTGTTTTAGTTGTGATTTGTCGTGAACGGCTCGGTCTGAAATCGCGATGGCTTTGGCTCTACCGTGAGTAGCTGGGTCATCTGAAAGCTAAGCAAAACATTATGCAATAAGAAAGAAATGTAAGATAAGTTGTGGAAGCTATAATATTATTTAACAATTTTGATTCAACCGAAAAGCAACTTTTATATATATATGTGCAAAAACACAAATCAATCTTTATATGTGCAAAAACACAAACCCACGTTAGGACATATTAGGAATGCCTCATATTTCTCTCCTCTCTTCCTTTGGTGTGTATGTATGTGCTAACACTTTCCTTTTAATTTGCTATTTCACTTTCTTGTCCCTCTGCTGATCTCCATGGCGCTGGCTCACCCGTTAGAGCAAGTGCAATAGCAAAGCCCACTACAGACTAATTGTAAACTAAAAGCCAGTTTATACAATACCTGTCTCTAAAAGTCGTCTCTAGATGCTGTGCAATAACTATCTCTTCTCTCTTGTACATAAATGATCTACCTATACTCTTGTGCAAAGCTGACTACTAAATAAGAACCGGCTCTCTTCTCTCTCTTCTCTTACTCTTCCACGTAGACGTACCAAAGATGATATGTACAAGCTAAGAGTCGATTGAGATAGTGACCAGCTCTCGCGCCGCCCGGCGCCCTCCACGTCCGCAGGACTATCCTCTCGAGCGAAGCAGGCAGGCCAGGGCAGCGACGCGCGCGGTCTATTCCCCCGGCCACATGGGCCGAGCGTTTTCAGCAGGTTCAGCGCCGTCGAATGAGAGGAGGCGCGATTCCGAGGTTGCAACGCGTAAATGGGCTGGCGCACACGTGAGCTGTGCGTCTCTACCGATCACCGGCGAAACGGTCTGGGCGCCTCCTTCCTCTGTGAAGCCCTTTGCCACGGAGAGTCCAGTTCGGCTTCGCTGGATCGCATGAAATGCCGGCCGCTCTGTGTGCGGCCTGGGAAATCAGAGGGATCGGCCCGGCCGCCCGAACGAGACCGGCACAACCGACGGTTCACAATGCCTGTGATCTAGTATCAGTATTCAGCACCGACAAATCTCACACATCGGATAAGAGCCATTAGAGTAAGAGAGGTGCTTCTATGCTCTTCCTTTTAAAAGTTGCACAACTATTAAAGCATGAATGAAGGGTAGATGGTGATTACTTACCCCTTCGCTTGCTTCAAGATTTGTGCAACTTGTAGGAAGAAGCGTACTCCTCTCTTAAATAACTTGATTCCTTCTCCGTTTGCCATTTGGCAGAATAGGGGATATTGTTGTGGATAGTATTAGAGATGAAATAGAGCGAGAGAGAAATGAACTCAGGGACAAATGCTTTATTGCATATGGCCACATATTTAATACATATTGAATGGACACCATAAAGGGGTGTCTTTTAGGGAGAACGTAGCTCTTCGTAAGAAGGCACCTCTTTCATCAACTGTTTCGCATCAATTCGGTCATCTGTATAAATATTGATTACTCCTCCAAAAACCCTGTGAAAAATATGAGGAGATAAATGATATCTACATGCAATTGAAAACTCTTTTAAAAACCCAGTGGGAAAAATATAAGGAGAAACTGATTGGCATATATGTATAATTGTATTGATATTGCCTCGTTAAAAACCTTTAGATGAGAAATCTTGATAGAAAAACTCATTAAGGAAAAGAGTGCAATATAATGATCTGATGATCATAAACAGGTTATAATCAGGAGTTTACTCCCCCTGAATTTTGCAAGTCTCGAAGCCGTCTCATACCAATTCCATGAAATATTTCTGGAATAATGTTGTTGGTAGAGATTTTGTGAACAAATCGGCAAGATACTCACAAGATTTGGTTTCCCATTTTTCTGCAATTCATGAGGATAAAATAATTTAGGAGCAATGTGTTTAGTGATATTGCTCTTTATATAACATGTTTGCATATGTGCAATACAAGCTGTATTATCTTCGTAGATAATGGTAGGTGATTCAAATGAATCTACATCACATGATTTTTGAATGTATTGAATCATTCTGCGAAGCCACACGCATTCGCGAGATGCTTCATACAAAGCGATAATCTCAGAATGATTGGTGGAGGTGGCCACTAGGGTCTGTTTTGATGACTTTCATCAGAAAGCTATACCACCGTTTAAGAAAACAAATCCAGTCTGAGATCTGGCATTATGGGGATCATATAACTAGCCATCATCCGTATATCTGATCATAGTCATATCTTGGTTTTTCTGATAGAATAAACCAGGATCTTTTGTACCTTGAAGATACCTGAAGATGTGTTTTACGCCAGTCTAATGTCTTTTTGTTGGAGATGTGTTGTATCTTGCCAGTAAGTTTACTGCAAATGCAATATCAAACCTGGTGCAATTTGCAAAATACATTAGTGCTCCAATAGCACTAAGATATGGGACCTCTGGTACCAACATCTCCTCATCTTTGCTTTTAGGTTTGAATGGGTCTTTATCCCTATCAAGGGATCTGACGACCAAGGGTGTTTTTGATGGATATGATTTATCCATATTAAACTTCTCCAGAATTTTCTGGGTATATGCAGATTGGTGCACAAGAATTCCTGAGGGAATGTGCTCAAGTTGTAGGCCTAAATAAAATTTGGATTTGCCAAGGTCTTTCATCTCAAATTCCATCTTAAGATGATTGCCTGCTTCTTTTATATCTTGTGTGGTTCCGATGATATTGAGATCATCGACATATACTGAGATGATGCAAAATCCAGTTGAGGATTTCTTTATGAATACACACGGACAATCATCATTGTTTGAGTAACCTTTTTGCAAAAGGAACTCACTTAGTCAGTTGTACAACATTCTTCCTGACTGTTTTAAGCCATAAAATGACTTTTGTAGTTTTACACAATACATGTTGCGATTTTCTTTTGGATTCGGAATTTGAAGCCTCTCAGGGACTTTCATGTATATGTCCGAATCAAGTGACCCATATAAATATGCAGTCACTACGTCCATTAATTGTATGGATAAGCTCATTTGCATTGCCAATGAAATAAGGTATCGAAACGTAATTCCACTCATAACAGGAGAGTATGTTCCATCGTAATCGATGACGGGTCTCTGCATAAGCCCTTGCGCTACAAGCCTTGCTTTATATCTCACCACCTCATTGTTTTCATTTCGTTTCTAAACGAAAACCCACTTTGCTCCCACAGGGAACATGTGAGAGGAGCCGCCCAGATCGTCCTCGAGTTGTTGGATGCACGGTTGCTCCCGTCGGATTTGGGTCCTAGCAACAAATCACCGGAGGTGATCCTGATGCTATTACCCAAGCCCAATGGAGACCACCCTACGAACGTCCAACGACTCGACAATAACCCCGGTATTCCCCCGGTATGCGATCCGAAACTCGCCCAGGATCCCCACATACCTGCCTTCCCAAGTTATATCACAACAAGTGATTCCCACAAAGGGGCATCGGGCCCAAACTCACTACCAGAAGGCACGAAACGCTTGAAACAACAAAACACACACGGCACACGGAAGCCCAAAGGGCGACCAAACAAACAGAGGGAAGCGAAGAGCCGAGGCTCCAATACTGAGAAATAAAGTGCCTTGATTTACAAAAGTAAACCGACTATCCTATACAACAAAAGTAAAACACCGGAAGTGTCATGCCCCGAACACCTCCGAGCGCACACGCAACGGCCTCTACTCGGTGCATCCGCCTGGCCACCGAGAAGGTAGGCAGAACTCACACCCTCTGGATCCTCACCGCAAAACCACAAAGCGAAGCCTGGCACGGAAGGTACTGCAAGTCTTACCCGTGGTCCATATATGACCGACTCCAAAGGACATGCATTTGGATGTAGCAAAAGACCAGGCTAAAGGTAAAAGTGCAGAAAGCTTAACATTTGTTATATTAATTACCTAACTACTCAATTCACAATTTAGCAGTTGTAACAGCGCCTACTTCTAAAAATGAAGTTGCAATCATTAATTCACAACAATTAATCTCAACACCAATTTATGTGGGCTCAAGCTCGGCCGAACCCTGGTTCAAGTTCTTACTACGTGGATCAGGCGATGAAAGAGCTTGCTCATATCCGAGAGCGCGGCAATTCGACCGCTTAATTAACCCTGCAGGGGAAGCGTGATCATACGACACTTACCACAAGGGCCTAGTGTCAACCCCTCCCTCATACCGATCATTTGGCGTCCTCCTGTGGCCCGAAAACCTAGCACCCCCTCGAGCAGCCCCAAGCCCGGCTTGGCGCTCGAGAGTCGGCCTAAGCCTCGCCCTCAACCACGTCCAACCACAGGAAGTTACGGTCCATCGATTCCGTATGAGAGAAAGAGTGGCTTACCGTACCATAATCGGGCATGCGACCAACCTGGTGTGCTCGATCAAAGGGCAACCATCGAATCGGTCCTTAATCGACTCAGACGGGGCTACACATTTGAGTCTCCATACTCAAATGAACCAACTCCCCGCCCGGTCCACAATTTATCAATTACAACTCATAAACATACCCATTCCAATCCATCATGTGTGAAGTGAAACAATTGTTAATAATCACAAGCGGGAGAACCATCCCCCACTTGGCCCAACCCAACATCTAAGCAAAACTAAGCGTAGACTCAAGTACAATTACTCCATATTTTGGTTCCGAAGGGAGTGTTCCACAAATTCAAGGAGTGTATGTGCAGCAATTAGGTTCTAACCCTGTTCCTACCATTCAACTCCTAATGCATACTTAATCGACTAAATAAGCAATTTAATTCTCTAAGATAAAATCATATAATGGGGTAAATATGTAGGTGCTTGCCTTGTTCTTCTGTTTGGTGGATCGACAGCGATTTGCCTCGGCAACTCCTCAACCACGGCCACGCCACGCCAAGTGGGATTCGTTTCTACACGAGTACAATGCATAATAAAAATGCATGCAATGCATATGAATGAAGTACAACTGAAAAACCCCAAGAAATAACGAACCGGACAACTCGACTCAATCGACAGACCGGCCTAACCGGACAGTCAGGTATTTGATCCGGACTCTCCGGACAATCCGACTCTCCTACCATTCGATCCGGATACTCCGGCAGAGCGGACACTCCGACGGGTGTCCGGACACCGGACCTGGCGAGTTTTACCCAATAACTTTCGACGGATCGAGTGCCGCCAAAGTCCAACGGCATCACGGGGACCCGATCCATGACTTTCCTACACGTGGCAAGGCCGGAAGAAGCTTATAGCTAACCCAACTCCACGAGAAACGACACTCAGCCCATGAAACCACTAACCAACTCCAAGCGACTCTTGGATCGCAGCTACTACTACCCGATCAACCACACTAGCACCCACATTCATCAATCCAAGCCCCACACTAACTCCTAGGATCACTACACCCAAAACCCTAGAGCTCAAGATTCAACTCGAAACTTCAAATCTAAACTCTAAGCTCTAACTCCCACCATTGATGACCCTAGAACCCAAGAATCACTAATCTACTCCCAAGAGAGACCTACCTCCAAGGAAGATGGAGGAGAAGCAATGCCGGTGGAGTGATGGAGGATGCCGGCTTGAGGAGGAGTTCAGGGGATGGAGGAGCCGCCGGAGAGGAGCCACGGGAGGGTCACCGCCGGTGAAGCTCAGCCGGAGAGGAGCTAGGTGGAGGAACGAGCTCACACGGTGGAACCAAGTGGGGAGAAGAAATGAGTGGAAATCAAGAAAGCGGGACTTTTATACAAAATCCCGCACCATCGGACTCTCCGACGCTTCAACCCGAGACTCCGGGTTGGGGATCTCTGATCAACCCCGGACACTCGGACATTCCCGACACTCCGGTTGGGGCGCTGAGCCCAATCCGGATACTCCGACATTTTATTCGGACATTCCGGGTTGGATGGGACACTCGATGTAGATCCGATATCTGATGTCCCAGCACTTTTCGAACTTGGGGACTTGCAAACCCTCCTCTTAAAGGAATCTCGCCCGAGATTCGTGAACGGATTACACAGGTTAGGACCCTAACGGACATGCTCTAAACCTTGGGAATTGTACGCTCGCACTTACATGGCATCGAAAAATTCTTTACTCGGTACTTTTAAAGCGATCTTGGGCTCCCAAGTAGCCTCATCCTGTTATGATTACTCCACTTTGAATTTTATAGAACTTGAGAGTTCTTCGTCGAGTCTTCGCGTTCAGCTTCTTCCAAAACCCGAATTGGATGCTCGATAGGATAGATCGGTCAGCAACCGAGGTCATCCACTTCAAGTGACTCGAAAGGAGTATGGAGACACTTCTTCAACTCGGGAGATATGGAAGACATTGTGGACCATCTCGGCGACGGAGGAAGCTCTGGGCGATATGCAACCCGACCGGCTTCTCAAGGACTCGGAGCAGTCCGATGTATCGAGGTGCCACTTCCCTTTGATTCCAAACCGACGAGTGCCTCAAGAGAGATACCTTCAGATAGACAAGTCGCCAATATCGGCGAAGAGAGGGTCTCTACGGCCAGTCGGCATAGCTCTTCCTGGCCACGACCTGTGCTACCCTCGAGTTCTCCGAATGGTGCTCACTTTTTCTTCTGCTTCCATGACTAGTTCAGGCCCGAGGAATGAACGCCGCCACTTCTCGGACCAGATTCAAGGTGCCCGGCGACTACGACCATAGAGTGCTTGAATGGAGACATCTTGATGCTTTGGTTTGGTAGCTGTTGTTGTGCATAAACTCGCGCACGGAGAGACACTCTTCCCACTTCTTCCAAATAGGGACAAGACACAAGCCCTCAACATATCTTCGAGGATCTGATTTACCTCTCGGCCTCGAGTCGATCCGAGGGTGGTATCTTGAATCAGTAGCGGTTCGTGCCCAAGGCCTCATGCAAAGGCTTCTCGAGGTGAAGGAAGTGGGCAGAACCTCATGCGAAACTATCCGCTTGGGCACTCCATGGGACTTACGATCCGGAGATATATAAGTCCGTATACTTCTTGACTCGATACTTGGTGCAAACGGCCAAGAAGTCTGTGAACTTCAATCGATCGATCGACGATTACCCAAATCGAGTCATGGCACGAGAAGTGGTCGGCAGTCGGTAATGAAATCCATGGCAACATCCTCCCACTTCCAAACTGGAATAGGAAGAGGCTGAAGGGTACCGGCTGGCTTGAGGTGTTCGCCTTCACCGCTGGCCAGGCGTCGCACTCCGACACATAGCGGCGACCAAGCGCTTCATACGAGTCCACCAAAACTGCGCCTCGAGGTCTTGATACATCTTGTTGCTGCCGGGTGAATGGTAAGCAGGAGTTATCGCGCTCATCAAGAATCCTTCGCTTCAACTCCTGGTCATCGGGAGACAACTATGCGGTCTCCGAACCACAAGGTTCCCTCGATCATCTAGGCGAAACTCTCAGCAGCTTGCCCCAAATTCACTTTATCCCGGATTTGGGAAACTTCTTCATCCTTCGTGCGCCTCTAATCTGATCGAGCAATGTAGATCTCAACTCGAGATTAGCTATGAATCCTGCCGCCCATCTCCAAGCCGGAGTCTGGAATTGGACGTAGGAAGCTTACTCGGGGCGGAGAGTAAGGCAGTTGCATTGAGCTGCCACCAACGCGTCGGCCTACCACATTCGCCTTCCCGTGGTAATGCACCTCAGGTGTAATCTTTTGATCAGGCTCAAGCCATCTCCATTGCCTTCATGTTCGAATCTGCTTGGGTGAAGATGTACTTGAGACTTTTATGGTCGGGTGATAGATATTGCTGGTTCCCCAAGAGATAGTGGCGCCAGATCTTCAAGGCATGCACCACGCTGCCAAGCTCCAAATCGTGGGTGGGGTAGTGCTCCTCATGATGCTTCAACTGCCGAGATGCGTGAGCGCGACTCGGCCTTCTTGCATAAACACACAACCAAGCCCAATGCCTGACATCGCCAATACACATCAAAAGGCCTGTGGATATCCTAATGAGTGAGGACCGAGTCAGTAGTCGACGTTGCTTGTTTCAAGAATCAGGCGCTCCTACAGATCCGACCATCCGAACTCAACTCCCTTCTTAAGCGGCACTATCGCCGGCCGCCAATCCTTGAGAAGTCTTGGATGAAACGCAGCGTAATACCCAAGAAAAGCTGCGGATGTCCGTGATCTTGGCTGCTCCCATTTGAGTACATCCTGTACCTTGCTCGTCAAGCGCCACGCCTCGCTCGTAAAGGGCGTGTCCCAAGAATGACACTTCCCTCGGCGAACTCGTGACTTGCGAACCCGGCATCTGCGATGCTCACTGATCGCGAGGACAATGCGAAGGTGTGCAGCGTGCTCTTCCTCGGCTGGTTTGAATATATCAAAATATCATCGATGAAGATGACGACAAAAGAATCAGCTCTTCCATAAATATGGAGTTCATCGATGCATAAAATGCAGCGATGCGTTAAATCGAGGCGAGCGACATCCGCAGTATACTCGTAGAAACCCGTATGCAGTGAAGCGAGAAAGCTTGGGGACGTCCTCGGCTCGGATCTTAATCTGATGGTAGCCGAGCCGCAGATCAATCTTGGAAAATACTCGGGCACCGTGCAAGTCGATCGAACAGGATATCAATCAGCGAGGGTACTTGTTCTCGTTAAGTAAGGGTGAGTCACGCCTCTTACCGGATTGGAGTGACAGTGCGACTACGGCAATCTAAAGCGGCTATTGTCGTGTCACCAACTCATCCCTAGGATGACATCTATCCCTAGAAGATCTAGAAGTAGCAAACTAACGGTGAGCGGAATCCTCGAATGCCGAACTCGCATACGAACCATCGCCTACTTACCGTGATCTTCGACCCTGCCTCAATCAGAAAAGAGGTGACGCGCTCACGACCTCATCATCGACGCTCCGCAAACTCGTGCGGATAAAAGAATGGGAAGCCCCGAATCAAACAACACTTGTAGCCTCACGCCCCTCAACAAGGAACGTGCCCGGCTAGCACGGCGGAGTTCGTGAACGCCTCGGCGTCGACGAAGGTGGCGCTGCCTCGGCTTCGGCGTAGGCAACGGCGGTGGTGCCCGTGCGCCCTTCGGCCGTTGAGCCGGCGATGCTGCCCTGGTGTGGAAATGGGCGATCCGGATGAAGTGGCCCGTGACGTCCGCAATTGTAGCACTGGACCGGGACCGGAACTCCGCAGCTGCCGCGGTGGCGGTAGTGGTGGTCGTGGCCGAACAGCGGCAACGGCCGATCATGTCGCGACCGGCCCGAGACGACGCCGGAAGCGACGGCCTCGGGCGGCCGATCACGAGATCGCACGAGCACGCGAGCTGCCGCTGAGTCTGGCCGCCCGCCTCTCTTCTTCTCCTCTGATGAGCCCGCATCTTGAGCTCAACGGTGATCGCGGCTCACCAGGTCATTGTAGTCGGCGAAGTCGCAGACACGACTTATCTGCATCGCCCATCTTGTCAGCCCACTCACAACCGACCTGCTTTTCTTACGGTCGGGTGTCGACTTCTTCACGGGGCGTATCTGCGCCGGAGTAGTTGAACTCTGCGAGTAGTCAACCACCGACTTGCCGAAGTGTCGGAGGTGAGAAATCGCCGCTTCTTCATGTCCATGAGGCCCTTCCAGGATGTGGTACGCCTAAATGCCTCACGAACTCAGCCGAAATGGCCCTGCAGGCGGTGCATCACCCTCAAATTGGCCCACCAAGCACCGCGAGAGGCTCCCTGAGCGCGAAGTGGGCCTTCCGAGCTCCACGTCGATAGAGCAAACTTACGCTATCGAAGCGCGAAGCAATCGCCGCCTCCAACGGATCGGCAGCCCGTGAGAAGACCGTGGCTGCGTGTGCAGTGAAGTCGAGATAATTTGGTGGGCCGACCTGCGCCCATCACGCGCCACCCTGCTGGACCGATCTGGACCAAGATTTCTAGGATCCGATTTGTCGTCTCCTGGTGCTGCTCGTCCAGCTGCGAGAATATCCAAGACATTGGGAGGAGGCGGCGGAATAGCACCTCTCGCTGCTTGTCCGCTCCGCACCTCCATCACCCCAGTGGAAGCCAGCGGTCCGCGATCTGTCATCGAACAGTCGAGCGGCAAAGTTAGGACCCACACAGGGAAGACAAGCCCTAAATGCAGAAAAACCCGAACTAACTCCCCACACTCATTGCAAAGACCCCTTCGTGACTGGGTCCCACAAGTCGCCACACCCTAACACAACCTCGATGCAAAGCGACATGACACATGCACGGCATGAGATGAGATGACATGCACGACTTCCAACGCAATTTACTCTCACCTCTACAATCTAAGGCGGGATAAGTATGACTTTCTATCTAATGCATGACAATCCTAAGCAATCTCCTAACGGGTCGTCGAGTTGGGGTCCGTCTTTGTGCGCCTTGCTCGATACTCAACCTGTGAGAGGAGCGTCAGATCGTCCCTCGAGTTGTTGGATGCATTGCTCCGTCGGATTTGGGTCCTAGCAACAAATCACGGAGGTGATCCTGATGCTATTACCCAAGCCCAATGGAGACCACCTCTGACGTCCCAACGACTGACAACAACCCCGTATTCCCGGTATACGATCCGAAACTCGCCAGATCCCTACATAGTTCCCAAGTTATATCACTGCAGTTCCCACAAAGGGGCATCGGGCCCAAACTCACTACCAGAGGCGCACTAAACGGAAACAACAAAACACACACGGCACACGGAAGCCCAAAGGGCGACCAAACAAGCGAAGCGAAGAGCCGACAGCTCCAATCTGAGTAAATAAAAGTGCAACGGTTTACAAAAGTAAAGCCGACTATCCTATACAACAAAGTAAAACACCGGAAGTGTCATGCCCTCGAACACCTCCGGCGCACACGCAACGAGCCACTCGGTGCCTTGTCCGCACCGATAGCGAAGGGGCAGAACTCACACCCTCTCGGATCCTCACCTGCAAAACCACAGCGTAAGCCTGGAGCACGGAAGGTACTCAAGTCTTACCTGTGGTCCATATATGACCGACTCCAAAGGACATGCATTTGGATGTAGCAAAAGACCAGGCTAAAGGTAAAAGTGCGAAAGCTTAACATTTGTTATATTAATTACCTAACTACTCAATTCACAATTTAGCGGTTGTAATCGCCTACTTCTAAAATGAAGTTGCAATCATTAATTCACAACAATTAATCTCAACACCAATTTATGTGGCTCAAGCGCTGGCGAACCTCGGTTCAAGTTCTTACTTACGTGGTATGGCGATGAAAGAGCTTGCTCATATCCGAGGCGGCAATTCGAATCGCTTAATTAACCTGCCAGGAAGCATTGATCGCCGCGACACTTACCACAAGGGCCTAGTGTCAACCCCCTCCCAATCATACCCAATCGCCGAAGGCCCTCCTCAGTGGCCCGAAAACCTAGCACTCCCTCGAAAGCAGCTCAAGCCCGGCTTGGCGGCTGAGAGTCGACCTAAGCCTCGCCCTCAACCACGTCCAACCACGGGAAGTTACGGTCCATCGATTCCTTATGAGAGAAAGAGTGGCTTACCGTGTACCATAATCGGACATGCGACCAACCGGTGTGCTCGATCAAAGGGCAACCATCGAATCGGTCCTTAATCGACTCAGACGGGGCTACACATTTGAGTCTCCATACTCAAATGAACCAACTCCCCGCCCGGTCCACAATTTATCAATTACAACTCATAAACATACCCATTCCAATCCATCATGTGTGAAGTGAAACAATTGTTAATAATCACAAGCGGGAGAACCATCCCCCACTTGGCCCAACCCAACATCTAAGCAAAACTAAGCGTAGACTCGTTACAATTACCCATATTTTGGTTCCGAAGGGAGTGTTCCACAAATTCAAGGAGTGTATGTGCAGCAATTAGGTTCTAACCCTGTTCCTACCATTCAACTCCTAATGCATACTTAATCGACTAAATAAGCAATTTAATTCTCTAAGATAAAATCATATAATGGGGTAAATATGCTTAGGTGCTTGCCTTGTTCTTATTTGGTGGATCGACAAATGATTTGCCCCTCGGCAACTCCCTCAACCACGGCCACGTCGGTCGCCAGCCAGGGATCGTTCTCTACGAGTACAATGCATAATAAAAATGCATGCAATGCATATGAATGAAGTACAACTGAAAAACCAGAAGAAATAACGAACCGGACAACTCGACTCAGCCGATTGGCCCTAACCCGGATACCGGCATTTGGTGATCCGGACTCTCCGACATCCGGACTCTCAGGCCATTCGGTCCGGATACTCGGCAGAGCGGACACTCGGACGGGGGTGTCCTGACACTCCGGACCTGGCGAAGTTTTACCCAATAACTCGGCGGATCGAGGAATGCCGCCATAAGTCCAACGGCATCACGGGGACCCGATCCATGACTTTCCTACACGTGGCAAGGCCAAGAAGCTTATAGCTAACCCAACTCACGAGAAACGACACTGGCTCATGAAACCACTAACCAACTCCAAACGACTCTTGGATGGCGCTACTACTACCCGATCAACCACACTAGCACCCACATTCATCAATCCAAGCCCCACACTAACCCTAGGATCACTACACCCAAAACCCTAGAGAGCTCAAGATTCAACTCCGAAACTTCAAATCTAAACCTAAGCTCTAACTCCCACCATTGATGACCCTAGAACCCAAGAATCACGAATCTACTCCTCAAGAGAGAGACCTACCTCCAAGGAAGATGGAGGAGAAGCAATGCTTA
This sequence comes from Rhipidocladum racemiflorum, assembly GCA_036346355.1. Classification (NCBI taxonomy): domain Eukaryota; kingdom Viridiplantae; phylum Streptophyta; class Magnoliopsida; order Poales; family Poaceae; genus Rhipidocladum; species Rhipidocladum racemiflorum. Next base: position 60,915,302 of record CM070591.1, read on the forward strand.
GGAGTGGAGGATGGAGGATGCCGGCTTGAGGAGGAGTTCGGGGATGGAGGAGCCGCCGGGAGGAGCCACGGGAGGGTCACCGCCGGTGGAAGCTCGCCAGGAGAGGAGCTAGGGTGGAGGAACGCAGCTCACACGTGGGGAAACCAAGTGGGGAGAAAGAAATGAGGTGGAAATCAAGAAGCGGGACTTTATACAAAATCCCGCACCATCTCGGACTTCTCCGGACGCTCAACCCGGAGACTCCGGGTTGGGAGTCTTGAGATACGATCGGACACTCCGGACATTCACCCCCGGACACTCAAGTTGGGAAGCTCGGTCAGCCCAATCCGGATACTCCGGACATTTTATTCGGACATTCCGGGTTGGATCCGGACACTCCGGATGTAGATCCGGATACTCCGGATGTCCCAGCACTTTTCGAACTTGGGGACTTGACAGAACACATTATGATGAGTGCATATTACGAGGTAAATACGCCTCTTTTGTAAAGCGAACGCAATTCTTCCTCAATTGCTACCTTCCATTTGACCCAATCTGAGCACCTTTGGCACTCTGCCATGGACTTTAGTTCTGGATCCGGATGAAGGTATTTAGCAATTTTCGAGGAGAAATATGTGTCGACAACTTTAGTCTTTCTATTAAATGATTCTCCTAAATCAATGTAATTTGTGGAAATTTCATTTACACCTTCTAACTCCTCATGATTTCCCTCAACGATGGAGTGTAGTGGTTTCGATGTCCCAACATCAGTATTGATGTGCACAATTGTACTGAGACCTGGATGTTCAACATTTAATTGGTGTCTTTGTCTTTCAACTTGAGGTTGAATTGCATTTATTGTTTGAGGATGTTTCCTCTGTTTCCGTGGATTCTTTTGGGAAACCACATCTCTCACGACAAGATTTCTCCCCCTCTTATTATTATTTGGGAGATGAGTGGTTTTGATAGGTACCTCCACTGTTTCTGGTGCATTTACAGCGGGGATATGAGATTTAGTGTCACCTTTGTAATCAGTAAATACATCTGGCAGATTATTTGCAATGTGTTGCAAATTTATGATTCTCTGAACTTCTAGTTCAGATTCTTTAGTACATGGATATAAGGATTGAATGCCTGAGACATTCTAATATATTTCCTGGTATTCTTTGTGGTATTAATCTCCCCTTAATGCCGAAAAATTATCCTCATCAAACATGCAATCAGCATACCGAGCTGTGAATAAGTCCCCTGTTAGGGGCTCAAGATACTTTATAATTGAACGGAGAATTGTATCCCACATATATCCCCAATTTTCTATGAGGTCCCATTGATGTACGCTGCGGTGGTGATATCGGTACGTATACATCGCAACTGAATTTTCGCACATGGGAAATACTAGGTTAATTTTCATGTACTAACTGCATAGGGGAGATAGTATGATATGCAATTGGACGAATTTGCAGCAAGTCAGCGGCGTGTAAGACCGCATGAGCCCAACATGATGTTGGTAAGTGACAATTCTGCAGAAGTGGTCGTGTGATTAATTTGACTCTCTTGATAAGAGATTCAACTAGACCATTCTGATTATGTACATATGGTACTGAATGTTCTAGATTTATACCCATAGCCAAAAAATAATCATTAAATGCATGCGAAGTGAATTCAGTTGCATTATCCATTCTAATAGATTTTATTCTATGATCAGGATAATTTGCCCTTAATTTGATAATTTGGGCAAGTAATTTGGCAAAGGCATAGTTCCGTGTGGATGAAAGACACATATGAGACCATCTTGTAGAGGCATCAATGAGTACTATAAAATACCGAAATGGCCCAGATAATGGGTCTATATGACCACATATATCTCCTTGAATGCGTTCAAGGAATTTAGTGATTCATTTTTAATTTTAGGTAAGAGGGCCTTAAAATTAATTTTCCAATTGCACATGCTGTGCAAACAAAATATGATGATTTTGGAAAATTCGCAACATTTATATTGTGACCAACAGAATTGTCAATAATTTTTCTTATCATCCCTAAACCAGGGTGACCAAGGTGATCATGCCAAATCTTGAACTTATCAAGATTCTGAAAAATTATTTTGTACGCAACATGTGGTACGGGTTTGATGTATGTATAGTACAATCCAAATGATAAGGAAGGAATTTTCTCAAGCACTTGAGATTCATATCCATCATGCTTTGTGATGTGCAAATATTCATTATTTGTCTCAGTATTGGTTTCCACATGGAAACCATTTTTTATGGATACCTTTGAAGCTGAGGAGGGTATGAATTGAATCGGGATACAAAAGTGCATCCTTGATCACTATATTTGTACCCATAGGGAGAATAATTGTGGCTCGACTCAAACCCACAATTATTGCATCGCGTCCAGCGATTGTCATAATATTTCCATTACTCTTTTTGAGAGTATGAAAGTATTTGATCTCCCTTAAAATAGTGTCAGTGGTATAACTATCCACTAAACAGATATCCTCCTCCATCAGATTGCCTCCCGTAAATTCTGACAAATTGACGTACACACACACCATATACGTGCAGGTGCAGAGGAAGGATGCACACAACTGTATATATCCGTCCAACAACCACAAAATTGGTGCTTCGCTCACGAGGAAGACGTCACGGCACCAGAATCTGAGGATAGACAGATGGAGGATGCCCTGCCGAGACGCATGGCCCGCGGTGACGGATGGAAAACGCGGCTCGAGCCCGAGAGGAGAGTTGTGTTGATAACGTATTAGAAATAAAATAGAGCGAGAGAGAAATGAACTCAGGAACAAATGCTTTATCTCATATGGCAACATATTTATACATGTTGAATAGACACCATAAAAGATATTTTTTTAGAGAGAATGCGGCTCTTCGTAAGAAGGCACCTCCATGATCATAAACTGTTTCGCAATAGATAGCACTATTATTACTTTGCCATCTTCACGCTGGTGAGATATCTGTTTTGACCAGACATGTTTTCTGCTGTCAACGGCTCTGGAGGCAAGAAAATTCTCCACGTCTCGTCCATATAATGCATTGAATCGTCCCTATTCCTCCTCTATTTAAATCGAAGGGAGGCATGCGTTTTGGGACAAGGTTTGCTTTCTTCATTCCAAACATTTTCTCTGGCTTCAACTAATCACTCAGGCCACCGTAAAAAGTTGACGTAAATGTTAACGACAGTGCTATTCTCCATAATTTCCCTTCTTTCAGTTGCTATTTCCCAACAAGGGCATGTTTATTTTAGCTAGGGATTATAGAAAACAGCTTTTAAAAGCTGAAAGGTGAATAAACAAACAATTTTCAACCTGGATTGTAACAATCTGAAAGCCAGATTATAGCAATCCCACAATCCACTCTAGAGTTGCTTTCTTAGCTTTTTTTTACAAAAGACCATAATGCCCATCAAACTTTAGTCAAAATTACCCACCATTACCTCTCCCTCCCCCAACTGTTCAATCCATAATCTATTCGGTTCACATTTCAAGGGTACAACAGACTTTTGTCACGCAGAAACAGCAATCCAAACACACTATAATCTGGGTTGCCAAACAGCCATCGAATTTTCAACCTATAACTTTTAACAATCCAGCTATTACAATCCAGATTTTAAAAGCTGTTTTCTACGATCTCCAGCTGAACACTAAAGTTGTTTCTTCTAAATCTATAGGCGCATTTGTTGAAGCAAAGTTAAATATGCATTTTCCACAATATTTTTTTTTTACAATAAAAAACATTGCCATCCTTTTTGCGCAACATGGCCATACATACATACATTCCCCTTTTGGACCAAGCACATTCTTTTATGATTTTATCCATCAAACTATTATTCTATGAGGCACCTACAATTCTACAAATATCCTCAACATCCATCCCTAAGAATAGAGTAGATCCTCTGGCTGTCGGAGCGTCACCAGTCTGAGTCCCACTACTCAGTCCTCACCCAACTAGGCCAAAACGCACACGGCTGCGGCCATGGACGCGGGCGACCTGCTCGTCCTGGCGGCCGCCGTCTTCGTCGCCGTGGCGTTCAAGTGGCTCCTCGCGGGCTCCGCCGTCGGGCGGATGAAGCAGAGGGCGCGGCTGCCGCCGGGGAGCACGGGGCTGCCGCTTATCGGCGAGACGCTGCGGTTGATCTCGGCGTACAAGACGCCCAACCCGGAGCCCTTCATCGACGAGCGCGTGGCGCGGCACGGCGGCGTCTTCACCACCCACGTCTTCGGCGAGCGCACCGTCTTCTCCGCCGACCCGGCCTTCAACCGCCGCCTCCTCGCCGCCGAGGGCCGCTCCGTCGACTGCAGCTACCCCTCGTCCATCGCCACGCTCCTCGGCGCCCACTCCCTCCTCCTCACCCGCGGCCCCGCGCACAGGCGGCTCCACTCCCTCACCCTCACCCGCCTCGGCCGCCCAGCCTCGCCGCCCCTCCTCGCGCACATCGACCGCCTCGTCCTTGCGACCATGCGACAGTGGGAGCCCGCCGCCACTGTCCGCCTCCTAGACGAGGCTAAGAAGATCACCTTCAACCTCACCGTCAAGCAGCTCGTCAGCATCGAACCGGGAACCTGGACCGAGAGCCTTCGCCGCGAGTACGTCAAGCTCATCGACGGCTTCTTCTCCATCCCCTTCCCTTTTGCCTCCCTCCTTCCCTTCACCACCTACGGCCAGGCCCTCAAGGTGCTCGTTCTTTTGTCTTCCTCCATTTTGCTCCCTATGCACATTGCATTTGCCTAGCGACGAATGGCGAATTGGTGTGTGCTGTTGCCTATAAAGTTGTGTTATTTGATTTGCTTCAGGCGAGGAAGAAGGTGGCCGGGGCACTCCGGGAGGTGATAAGAAAGAGGATGGAGGAAAGAGGGGAGGAAAGCGGAGTGAAGGGAGAGGTCGAGGAGAAGAGAGAGAAGAAGGACATGGTGGAGGAGCTTCTTGAAGCGGAGGGTGGGAGCTTCTCCGAAGAGGAGATGGTAGACTTCTGCCTGTCTCTCCTGGTGGCTGGGTACGAGACAACTTCCGTCCTCATGACGCTCGCCGTGAAGTTCCTCACCGAGACGCCGGCTGCGCTGGCACAGCTCATGGTATGAATCCTGAGAATTTGTTTGGTAATTGTCAATTCTTTTGCATGTGTGGTAGTCGGTACTATCAAATAGTTCGGACATTGGGAGGATCTGCCAACCAATTTCATAATGTGTTGTTACAATTGGGGGTCAGATTAGGTAAACCTTTTGTAAATCAACTCTTGTCCAAAAGAAAATTTGCTCCTGCCGGCTTGTTGTTTTAGGTCGAGTTTGAGTACAGCCTTATTAACTCACACAACAGTTAGTTCGCTACAAGATTGTTGTGTAAATTTGCTTGCTCACTATGAGGTTTGGGGACTGAGATGATGTTGACTACTTCTTTATGTCTTTATTATCTGCTTGTAGTCTTAAGGATGAATCTGCTATGAATAAAACTCCTACCGATTTTCCAAGAACACTTTGTCACGTGGTGTATGGCTGTATGCGTAAAAATGGCCTTATTTGTTCTTATTTTCTTTACATGGATGAGTGCCGAAGTTATCCAACCTAACAGCCAAACCGAGAATCACTAGCGGTAACATCATACTGGGACTAAATCATAAAAATCTGAACTTTGTAATTGACCTCTTCTACAACCTCTGTTTTCAGTAAATTAAGCCAACAGATTCTACCTCATAGTGACATTCTATTTCACTACCTGTGCATTTGATTCAAGATATATTGCTGCTTTTACAGGAAGAGCATGACAACATTAGAGATGTGAAAGGCAAAAACCAACCCCTAGAGTGGAGTGATTACAAGTCAATGCCATTTACCCAATGTGTAATAATTCCGAATTCCCTATTTTCTTATAGCTAGATTCTTTATCATGCCGAAAACATGATGCCACATAGTATTGTTACAAATGCATCTCTTGAAAAGAACATTTGAGCACAGTAGAATTTTCACATCATAATTAAATGAAGGGATAACATTTCTGCAGGTGATAAATGAGACACTTCGTGTGGCTAACATTATTAGTGGGGTATTCAGGCGAGCAAACACCGATATTCATTTCAAAGGTATTTCAATAGAAGCCAAACTCAAGTTTCAGAACTTTTTAATCAGAAACACTCGTTCATGTGAATCATTTTCTTTTCTTCATTAGACTACACTATTCCGAAGGGCTGCAAAATTTTTGCTTCATTCCGGGCTGTGCACCTTAATAATGAACACTATGAGAATGCCCGGAACTTTGATCCTTGGAGATGGCAGGTACTCTTTAGTTTGCCACTGGTCTCCTTATTCAGTTTTGTCTCAGCTTAGAAAAGTGAAGTATATGCATGCAGACACATTGTTCTGCACCAGAAAAAATTTCCCATTGTTCTATGGTATGTACTAATTTGTTGTTGTGCAGAGCAACAATAAACTTCATACTGCTGTAGGGGCCAATTTATTTACTCCCTTTGGCGGTGGACCGCGGTTGTGCCCTGGCTATGAGCTTGCTCGGGTTGTCATTTCTGTTTTTCTCCATCATCTTGTAACTCGCTTTAGGTAAACCATATTTATCTTTCAAGTTTCTGCACTGTTTGCTAGCGTAGGTTCTAGATAATCTACAAATGAAATCTCAACCTGTGTATTCCAAAGTGGATGCCACTCTGATTCCATTTTGCATCTTGACCAATGAATTTGCAGCTGGGAAGCATCTGAGGAAGATAGGCTTGTCTTCTTTCCCACCACTAGAACTCTGAAAGGATACCCTATCAATCTCAGGCAGCGATTGGAATCTCTTTGCTGACCTCGCGTTGGTTTCCAGTTGTTCTTATCTTGAAAGCAAAATTAAACATAGATAAAGGAAGAGAACAAATCGCTAATAGCTAGTGAATTTTTGTGCTTTTTTTTTTGTCCTTCATATGTAACCTGGTACGCAACAGCAAGTTGTGTTTATTTTGTAATATATGACCTAAAGTCCTAAACAGTTACACGTACTGGTTACAAATAACATTTTGTCGCTGTCCTAAGATCCTGTCGTTTATATGGCTATCCCAAATGGCGAGATGTACTACAATATATTATCGACAATAAGTGTTCAGGTATCAATCCTTATCAAACATAACACTTTTTTTTTTTGGAAACAATCAAACACATCGCTATCATGATCTGTTCTTAGTCTGAAAACACATGTACATTCCCCTACAAACATTAAAAACTACTCTGGCAAGTTTGATATTGTAGAATTTGTATGTGCATTGGTTACTATTCTGCACACCATGACACAGTGATGTTCAGATGTAGGACCTGCTGGAAAGCTTGACCTGCAGGTGACAATGTAAACAGTGAAGGATCAAGAGCAGTCTTCAACCTGACAAGTAAACAGTGAGCTGCAGCTGACACTGCTGTGTGTTCCTCTTCTTGACGTGTCACATCAATGACTTGCCGTGTGTTCCTGTTCTTGACGTGTGTTCCTCTACTGCTGTTGCAACCGACTGTGCACGCTCACTTGCCCCTATCCATGCGTACGTAACAGTACGGTGGTACTGGCGAGGCTGAAGAGATCCAGATCTTGAAATTGCTGAGTAACCAGTCTTCTTAGAATTTGGAAATGTGTATTACCATAGTGCTAAATGAATTTTAATAGAATTATAATTTCTAATTTTTTTATAGTAGGATTTTTTTACTTTCCATTAGAGAAGGGTTAAGGAGGTTATATAAATCTATGGAGATGGTTATGGAGAACCTAAAGTCACAAATCAACTCATTTAAAGCAAGAGACCTACGAGAGAATTATATGTTAGGTTATTCTTTTACACTAGATTATTGTATAAGGCAATAATCTAAGGGTCTAAAAGGTTCAAGAGGGTTGTGAGAGCGACAATCCCTTATTATACTCTTTTGAGGTTGTTCTTAAATAATTTGTGGTCGGATTTGTCGAAACTTTTCTCTATTGTCGTGATTGCTTCATTACCGTTAATTTGGTTCTCTCTAGATCCAACTTTGATCTTGAGACCGCGCACGCTTATACTGTATCTCACAAAACTATGATCCGATCTGAGGGCTATTGTGCATAAGAAAGGGTATCAGAGTGTAATAAGTTATATTAGAGGTAAGGTCGGATTAGTCAGATGTGAAAATGTTGGTAAAGCATTAGGTGGCAAAAAAAATAAGATCAATGTCAACGATATAGAATCAAGTGAAGAAATTTAACGGCGGAGGAAATTTTAGCCTATAGCAACGTGTGGTGAAGTATGTTCTTTGTCTAGCAAGAGTTAATCACTCGTCTTGAAGGCGACAAACAGAAAATACATCCGAAGAAGACTGGAAGGTAATTGAACGGAAGATGGTCAGTACAATCTATCTATATCTCTCTAATTAGGTAAAGTACTCAATGATCAAGGAGAATTCACTAAAAAAATTATTGAAGAACTTAGAAAAATTGTATATGGCAAAGTAGTTGACAAACTGGTGGGTGTTGCAGCGATAACTATATAGGTTGCGCGAGGAAGAAGGTACACGATTCGTTGACCTTCGTACTGTCTTCAACAAGCTTATCGCACAGTTGACTAGTGGGGATGAGAAAATTGAGGAGAACGATAAGGTTGTCCTACTGGCATCATCTCTACCATCATGAAAGAATTTAACGATGAGTATTCTCAACAAGAAAAAGCACTCTCAATTTCACTGAGGTAGTTGCATATTTGTTGGAGGCGAAGTACTTTAAAAAGCCATAATAATCTTCATTCTTAGATGACCAGGAGTTGGCTGAGTAGGTGTTGTAGGCAGAAGAAAAAGTCATAGGAAGAATGTCATGGTCCTAATTTTTACATGTGAATGCCATGGTGGGCAATTAAGTAAATTCCCTCCCCAAAAATTTTTCCCCACTCTTTTTCCTCTCTCCCTCCCACTCATCTCTCTCTCTCCCCTCCTTTCCCCAGCCCGAGCCCACCCCTCCTCCCACCCGAGCGCCTGGCTCCCACCCGTGCCGACGCCCCCCTTCCTCACTTCCCCAGCGGCGCCTCCCCTGGCGCCCTCTCCCGGCCGGCGACGCCGTTCCTCCTCGGCTCCCCTCTTGGTGGCGCCAAGCCACCGTCCCCTGCGCCTCCACCGGCCGCCGCCTACCCGGCTCGGCGCCCCGTGCCGCCTCTCCACCGGTGCCGGCCACCGCCTCCCACGCCGGCGACACCCCCCCCCCCGTACATCTCCCTCTCCCTCCTCTCTCTCTCCTCTCCTCTCCTAGGCATGGCTAGGGTTTGGGTTTGGGGAGCTAGGGGTGGATGAAGGCTAGGTGTTTGATGTAATGGTTAGGAGGTGGATGTTCATGCATATTAGGTGTTTGATGAAATGGCTAAGAGGAAGACACATCTAGCTTGTGTTGGGGTTGGATGTTGCGAGTTAGCTATTATTCTCCAAATTGAGGTGTTTAGTTATCGGTGGTGTTCGAGTCACTACGTGTGGGATGCTTTCATCCTTGGGTTGATGTTCACTTAGGGATGGTTTGGTTTATTCGGTAATGAATTGAGTCGATAACCATACAAGGAGTTGTGCGTACCGTGAGCGGGTCAACTGTGTTGACTGATGGTTGGGTTAGTCGTTGTATTTCAAGCCAATAAGTTCAATCAGTGTGTCATATCAAGATAGCTATATGTATCATTTGTACTTGGAGATATGGTAAATGTATTAGTACCTGTGGGAATTATTGTAGTGCTTTTACACAACATGCTAGTCCCTTGTCTAAGAGATCTCATAAATTGCAACGATGGTTAGCTGGTGATATCTCAAGGTAGATGGGCGTTTAAGAATTTATTGTTGCCTGTTAGTGGACTTTCGCCTTGTTTTTCCTTTTGGTTGTCGAATGTGTGCGTGTTACTTCTCGATTATCATTGCATGTCATCGGCATACATCTCATTCCATATGCATTTGTGAACGTGTAGAGAACGATCCCGCGGTGGGTGAAGTGGCCGCGATCGAGGGTGATCACGGTGAGCAAGTGGCTAGTGAGACTCCGACAGAAGCATCAGGCAAGCACCTAAGCATCTTGAACCCTTATATGATTCTATTTTTGAGAATAAATTGCTAAATTGTGAGTTACGTTTTGCATTAGGAGTTAATTGTGGGATAGGACTAGATCCCATTTGCTGCACATACACCCATTGATAATTGTTAATCACTTCCTTGAAGCTAACACGGGTAATATAACTGAGTCAGCGCTTAGTCTTGCTTAGAGGTCGGGGTTCGGGCCAAGTGACGGAGGGTTCTGTCACTTGCGGTTGTTATTATTATACACACGCTACATTATGTTGGCTTGGGATTGGGAAAGGTTTTGAAAAGAAAATGAATTGTGGACCGGGCGGGGAGTTGGTTCATTTGGGTATGGAGACTCAAATGTGTAGCCCGTCTGAGTCGATTAAGGACCGATTCGATGGTTGCCCTTTGATTGAGCACACCGGTTGGTCGCATGCCCGATTATGGTACGGTAAGCCACTCTTTCTCTCATACGGAATCGATGGCCCGTAACTTCCTGTGGTTGGGCGTGGTTGAGGGCGAGGCTTAGGCCGACTCTCGAGCGCCAAGCCGGGCTTGGGGCTGCTCGAGGGGGTGCTAGGTTTTCGGGTCACAGGAGGACGCTTCAGCGATTGGGTATGATTGGGAGGGGGTTGACACTAGGCCCTTGTGGTAAGTGTCGTGCGATCAATGCTTCCCTGCAGGGTTAATTAAGCGATTCGAATTGCCGCGCTCTCGGATATGAGCAAGCTCTTTCATCGCACAGTCACGTAGTAAACAACTTAAACTTGTGGTTCGCCGTTGGGCTTGAGCTTTAAAATGGTTATGTATTGCTCTACATTAATTGTTGTTAATTTCAGTCTCACACTAGAAGTAAGTGCGGTCTTTAACTGCTTTAAACTTGTAATTGGTTAGATTGTCGCATTTATACTACAAATGTTAATGCTTTTCCGCACTTTTACCTTAAGCTTTCTCCTCGCTACAACTAAATGCATAATCCTTTGGAGTCGGTCATATATGGACCCCGGGTAAGACTTGCGAGTACCTTTTGTACTCATGCTTCTGCTTCGTGGTTTTTCAGGTGAGGATCAGGATGGCGAGTGTGAGTTCTGCCCATACTGCCTCTCGGTGAACAGGCGGGGCACCGAGTAGAGGCTTAGCGCGATATCGCACACGCTCGGAAGTGTTCAGTGGCAGGACACTTCCGGAGTAGTCTTATTTTGCTTTGTGTTGCGATTTGATTCACTTTTGTTGTATAGTTAGCCTTCTACTTTATGCCTCGTCGTCGTTTTAGTCTATGTCGTTGTCCCGTGGATTCTCTCTGCGTGTGATTGTATGGCTGTTGTGGTTGTTGCTTTACTTTTGAATATATATATATATACTGCAACTGTGTTTTCTTGTCTGCTGAGTGGATGTCCGTAGAATCTAGAAAGGTCATGCCAAAATTTTCCGTTTTTCGGAGTCTTAGTCTTTTTCCCGTTTTTGCCTAGTTTGGAGTCTTGGCGTGGTTGTTCGATCTTGGTTTGGTGGTTGTCGGGTTTGTCTTTATGCCGTTTGTGTTCCGCTTGCGTGTTGGTTCGAAAGTTTCGGGTTCGTTGCCCCTTTATGCAAATTGAATTGATATCGTATTGTTTTCCGGTATGCGGTGATCCTGGCGTGTTTCGGTCGCATACCGGGAATCTGGGGTTGTTGTCGAGTCGTTTGGACGCTCGTAAGGTTGTCTCCATTGGGCTTGGGTATTAGCATCAGGATCACCTCCGGTGATTGGTTGCTAGGATCCAAAATCCGATGGGAGCAACTGTTCATCCAACAACTCGAGGACGATCTGGGCGGCTCCCTGACAAGTTGGTATCAGAGCAAGGTGCATAAAGACGAACTTAAACTTGACGACCACTTAGGTGATTGATTAGGACTTGCATGATGCATTAGGTAGAGCTTAGTACTGATTACCCGCCCTAGGTATATATTTAGGAGAGTTACGTAAAATGGTGAGCGTGGGAGAAACGATTACGTTGGAATCGTGCATCCATATTATGCATATGAGGTTCATGTCATGTCATGCATGCATATGTTTACCAGGTCATTTTGCATCTTATTTTGTGCTTTTGTGTAAGATGGGCTTGTAGGGCTCCAGCGCGGGATGCTGCAGTCCTGACTAGGTCAAGTTAGGGTTTTTGAAAATCTTGAAGACTACTTTCTCTTGTGGAGTCTAACCTGTGTCGTCTGTCTCGTTGGTGACAGAATGAGGACCCGTGGGGCTTCCACCTCTGGGGGTGAGGGTGGTGCTGAGCGACAGCAGCCAGAGGGTGCTGTTCCACCGCCTCCTCCCAATGTGTTGGACATTCTGCAGCGGACCGAGCAGCACCAGGAGGCGACCAACCGGATCCTGGAGATGCTAGTCCAGGACCGGGTCCAAAGACGGTGGCGCGGTGATGGGCGAGGTCGGCCCACCGCCTATCTCGACTTCACGCACACGCAGCCACCGGTCTTCTCACGGGCCACCGATCCGTTGGAGGCCGATGATCTGCGCGCACGATAGAGCGTAAATTTGCTCTTATCGATCGTGGGGAGCTCGAGAAGGCTCGCCAGCGGCGCGGCGGCTCTGAGGGCCTATTTGGTGCATGGTGGGCCAATTTGCGGGTGATGCGACTGCCGGGCACCCGATTTACTTGGGCTGAGTTCCGTGAGGCGTTTGGGCGTACCACATCCCGAAGGGCCTCATGGACATGAAGAAGCAAAGATTTCTCACCCTCCGACAGCTCGGCAAGTCGGTGGTTGACTACTCGCAAGAGTTCAACTACCTCGCAAAGACGCCCAGGAGGAGGTTGACACCGACCGTAAGAAGCAAGGTCGGTTTGTGAGTGGGCGACGGCGAAGATGCAGACAGGTCTGTCCGTCTGCGACTTCGGCCGATTACAATGACCTGGTGAGTCGCGCGATCACCTGTTGAGCTCAAGATGCGGGCTCATCAGAGGAGAAGAAGAGGAAGCGGGCGACACCGTACTCGGGCGGCGGCTCGCGTGAACTCGGGCGGTCTCAGTATCGGCCGCCGAGGCCGTCTGCTCCAGCGCCGTCTCAGTCGGTCGCGTCGGCCCAGCCGTCGGTTGCCGCTCCCCGGCCACGACCACCACTACCGCCACCGGCAGCCAGAGCAGCAGCGAGTCCCGGTCCCGGTCCGTGCTACAATTGCGGACGCGCGGGCCACTTCATCTGGATCGCCCCTTCGCGTCGCGGCACTGCATCGGCGCTCCACGACCTTCGGCGCGGCAAAGACCATCGCCACTACCTACGTCGAGCCGAGGCAGCGTCACCTTCGTCGACGCCGAGGCGGTTCCGGAGGGCTCCGCCGTGCTAGCTGGTACGTTTCTTGTTGAGGGGCATGAGGCTAGAGTGTTGTTTGATCAGGGAACCTTGTGGTTCGGAGACCGCATAGTTGTCCCTGATGACCAGGAGTTGAAGCGAAGGATTCTTGATGAGGCGCATAACTCCTTGCTTACCATTCACCCGGGCAGCAACAAGATGTATCAAGACCTGAGGCGGCAGTTTTGGTGGACTCGTATGAAGCGCGAAGTCGCTCGCTATGTGTCAGAGTGCGACGTCTGCAGGAGAGTGAAGGCCGAACACCTCAAGCCGGCCGGTACCCTTCAACCTCTTCCTATTCCAGTTTGGAAGTGGGAGGATGTCACCATGGACTTCGTTACCGGCCTGCCGACCACTTCCTCAGGCCATGACTCGATTTGGGTAATCGTCGATCGACTGACGAAGTCTGCGCACTTCTTGGCCGTTTGCACCAAGTATCGCGTCAAGAAGTATGCGGACTTGTACATCTCCCGGATCGTAAGTCTGCATGGAGTGCCCAAGCGGATAGTTTCGCAGGGCTCTCGGTTCACTTCTCAGTCGAGAGAAGCCTACATGAAGCCTTGGGCACGAAATTGCTCCTGATTCAGCATACCACCCTCGGATCGACGGTCGGGCCGAGAGGGTCAATCGATCCTCGAAGACATGTTGAGGGCTTGTATCTTGTCCTACGGAAAAAGTGGGAGGAGTGTCTTCCGTGACGCCGAGTTTGCGATATAACAACGGCTACCAAACCAAGATCGAGATGTCCCCGTTCGAGGCACTCTATGGTCGCAGTTGTCGAGCGCCGCTGAACTGGTCAGAAAGTGGAGAACGCTCCTTGATTGGGCCTGAGTTGGTTATGGAGGCGGAAGAAAAGGTCAGGACTATCCAGGAAAATCGAGGATAAGCGCGGTCGCGATGGAAGAGTTACGCTGATCGCCGTAGGAGACCCCTCTCCTTCGACACTGGCGACTTCGCCTATTTGAAGGTATCTCCTCTCCGTGGCACCCGTCGATTCGGAGTTAAAGGAAAGCTGGCACCTCGCTACGTAGGGCCGTTCAAGATCCTTGGAAAGCGCGGCCAGGTAGCATATCAGCTAGAGCTTCCTCCTTCGCTCGGAATGGTCCACGACGTGTTTCACGTCTCCCAGCTGAAGAAGTGTCTCCGTACTCCGTTCGAGTCTCTCGAGGTAGAAGACCTCGAGTCGCGCTGAGCCGGATCTGTCTTACGCGGAGCGCCCTATCCGGGTTACGGAAGAATCGGAGCGCAAGACCGAAGGAAGACTCTCAAGTTCTATAAGGTTGATGGAGCAATCACACCGAGGATGAAGCAACTTGGGAGCGGGAAGACCATTTGGAAAATGAGTATCCCGAATTCTTCCAAACTATGTAAGTGTTTCAACCTGTCTACTTGTAGTCCTGGTCTATGTAAGTTCCTTTCCAACTATGTGCTCATTTCGAATCTCGGGGCGAGATTCCCCTAAGGGGGAAGGATTTGTCATGGTCCTAATTTTTTTACATGTGAATGCCATGGTGGGCAATTAAGTAAATTCCCTCCCCAAAAATTTTTCCCCACTCTTTTTCCTCTCTCCCTCCCACTCATCTCTCTCTCTCCCCTCCTTTCCCGGCCGAGCCCCCCCCTCCCCCCCCCCGAGCGCCCCAGCTCCCCACCCGTGCCCGACGCCCCCCCCCTCCTCACTTCCCCCGAGCGGCGCCCTCCCCCTGGCGCCCTCTCCCAGCCGGCGACGCCGTTCCCCCCCCCTCAGCTCCCCTCTTCCGGCTGGCGCCAAGCACCGTCCCTCGCCCTCCACCGGCCGCCCCTACCCAGCTCGGCGCCCGGCCGCCGCCACCACTGGCCACCGCCTCCCCAGCGCGACACCCCCCCAGTACATCTCCCTCTCCCTCCCTCTCTCTCTCACTCTCCCTCTCCTAGGCATGGCTAGGGTTTGGGTTTGGGGAGCTAGGGGTGGATGAAGGCTAGGTGTTTGATGTAATGGTTAGGAGGTGGATGTTCATGCATATTAGGTGTTTGATGAAATGGCTAAGAGGAAGACACATCTAGCTTGTGTTGGGGTTGGATGTTGCGAGTTAGCTATTATTCTCCAAATTGAGGTGTTTAGTTATCGGTGGTGTTCGAGTCACTACGTGTGGGATGCTTTCATCCTTGGGTTGATGTTCACTTAGGGATGGTTTGGTTTATTCGGTAATGAATTGAGTCGATAACCATACAAGGAGTTGTGCGTACCGTGAGCGGGTCAACTGTGTTGACTGATGGTTGGGTTAAATCGTTGTATTTCAAGCCAATAAGTTCAATCAGTGTGTCATATCAAGATAGCTATATGTATCATTTGTACTTGGAGATATGGTAAATGTATTAGTACCTGTGGGAATTATTGTAGTGCTTTTACACAACATGCTAGTCCCTTGTCTAAGAGATCTCATAAATTGCAACGATGGTTAGTGGTGATATCTCAAGGTAGATGGGCGTTTAAGAATTTATTGTTGCTGTTAGTGGACTTTCGCCTTGTTTTTCCTTTTGGTTGTCGAATGTGTGCGTGTTACTTCTCGATTATCATTGCATGTCATCGGCATACATCTCATTCCATATGCATTTGTGAACGTGTAGAGAACGATCCTTGATGGGTGAAGTGGCGCGATCGAGGGTGATCACGGTGAGCAAGTGGCTAGTGAGACTCAAGCGAAGCATCAGGCAAGCACCTAAGCATCTTGAACCCTTATATGATTCTATTTTTGAGAATAAATTGCTAAATTGTGAGTTACGTTTTGCATTAGGAGTTAATTGTGGGATAGGACTAGATCCCATTTGCTGCACATACACCCATTGATAATTGTTAATCACTTCCTTGAAGCTAACACGGGTAATATAACTGAGTCAGCGCTTAGTCTTGCTTAGAGGTCGGGGTTCGGGCCAAGTGACGGAGGGTTATGTCACTTGCGGTTGTTATTATTATACACACGCTACATTATGTTGGCTTGGGATTGGGAAAGGTTTTGAAAAGAAAATGAATTGTGGACCGGGCGGGGAGTTGGTTCATTTGGGTATGGAGACTCAAATGTGTAGCCCCGTCTGAGTCGATTAAGGACCGATTCGATGGTTGCCCTTTGATTGAGCACACCCCGGTTGGTCGCATGCCCGATTATGGTACGGTAAGCCACTCTTTCTCTCATACGGAATCGATGGACCGTAACTTCCTGTGGTTGGACGTGGTTGAGGGCGAGGCTTAGGCCGACTCTCGAGCGCCAAGCCGGGCTTGGGGCTGCTCGAGGGGGTGCTAGGTTTTCGGGCCACAGGAGGACGCTTCAGCGATTGGGTATGATTGGGAGGGGGTTGACACTAGGCCCTTGTGGTAAGTGTCGTGCGATCAATGCTTCCCTGCAGGGTTAATTAAGCGATTCGAATTGCCGCGCTCTCGGATATGAGCAAGCTCTTTCATCGCACAGTCACGTAGTAAACAACTTAAACTTGTGGTTCGCCGTTGGGCTTGAGCTTTAAAATGGTTATGTATTGCTCTACATTAATTGTTGTTAATTTCAGTCTCACACTAGAAGTAAGTGCGGTCTTTAACTGCTTTAAACTTGTAATTGGTTAGATTGTCGCATTTATACTACAAATGTTAATGCTTTTCCGCACTTTTACCTTAAGCTTTCTCCTCGCTACAACTAAATGCATAATCCTTTGGAGTCGGTCATATATGGACCCCGGGTAAGACTTGCGAGTACCTTTTGTACTCATGCTTCTGCTTCGTGGTTTTTCAGGTGAGGATCAGGATGGCGAGTGTGAGTTCTGCCCATACTGCCTCTCGGTGAACAGGCGGGGCACCGAGTAGAGGCTTAGCGCGATATCGCACACGCTCGGAAGTGTTCAGTGGCAGGACACTTCCGGAGTAGTCTTATTTTGCTTTGTGTTGCGATTTGATTCACTTTTGTTGTATAGTTAGCCTTCTACTTTATGCCTCGTCGTCGTTTTAGTCTATGTCGTTGTCCCGTGGATTCTCTCTGCGTGTGATTGTATGGCTGTTGTGGTTGTTGCTTTACTTTTGAATATATATATACTGCAACTGTGTTTTCTTGTCTGCTGAGTGGATGTCCGTAGAATCTAGAAAGGTCATGCCAAAATTTTCCGTTTTTCGGAGTCTTAGTCTTTTTCCCGTTTTTGCCTAGTTTGGAGTCTTGGCGTGGTTGTTCGATCTTGGTTTGGTGGTTGTCGGGTTTGTCTTTATGCCGTTTGTGTTCCGCTTGCGTGTTGGTTCGAAAGTTTCGGGTTCGTTGCCCCCTTTATGCAAATTGAATTGATATCGTATTGTTTTCCGGTATCACGGTGATCTGGCGTGTTTCGGGTCGCATACCGGGGGAATACCGGGGTTGTTGTCGAGTCGTTTGGACGTTCGTAAGGTTGTCTCCATTGGGCTTGGGTATTAGCATCAGGATCACCTCCGGTGATTGGTTGCTAGGATCCAAAATCCGATGGGAGCAACTGTTCATCCAACAACTCGAGGACGATCTGGGCGGCTCCCTGACAAAGAAGAGCAAAAGCAAGAGGCACACATGTATGTTATCTATATGACGTTGAAAGTCATATGATATGAGTGTCCGTCTTTGAAGCAAATGAATGGTACATGCTCAATGGTGGTAGTAAAAAGATGATTTGGACATACTAGTTGTCAGTTAATCATGTATTTGTTATGGATGGACACTATACCCAGGTTTTTATGTCCACATATGTTTGTCTAGGGAAATGTTTGCGAAATAATTTCTACGCCCATTGCTAGGAACTATTCACTTGACACATCGCAAGAGTGTGCATATACTGTGGTGGGAATAATTACATCAAAGATGTATGATAGAGCACATCGCATGTTATCGGGAGTTTAATATGTTCCCGGTAAAGAATAATCTAATATCTGTGAGGTCACTTGAACTTGAAGGTTGTGAGGTATCACTTCGAGATAGAGTTATGTGAGCTACTTGCAAAGGGCAGGTGATCACGAAAAGTATATGGAACAATGGTGGATACCGATTGATGGATAAACATAAAGGAATGATAACTAATGAGAGGTCTGATAAAAATCTTGATCAGAAGAAGAAAACCATATCATCAATGGTAGGTATTCAGATCTCAACTGCAATTATGTACGAGACTGCAAAGATGGTTGCAAAATTTATTAGACCCAAAAGCGAAGGTGCAAGCTTTTGGTCAAAGGAAGTCATGGCGGGACTAGCCACGTTGTAACAATGAGTGGGCGGAGCTCAGAGGTGGTACAAACCTTTGGCATGAAAGGTTGTAGAAATAGGAGGTGTGATTAACAAAATTACACAAAAGAAATAGATCTCATGTGGAGGGTTTGGATGGCCAAGCCTGAGCACCAACACACATATTAGGTGATGTGCATGAGCCTCTGTGGTGGGGGCACTCCTAAATGTGGGAGGAAAAATAAAAAAAAATGCATAGGCAACTTGGGGCAAGTTTTTGAAGGAGCACGGTGACTTTAACGGATCAGAATCAAGGTAGAGATTGTTGATTATAGTGACTCATATACAGGGTTCACATTACCAAAATCAACTACAAAATCGACCCCAGCCCAGTACCGATTTTCTCCGAAAATCGCCAAAAATCGTAAGGTTTTGAAATCCAAATTTTTGAAAAAAATTCAAAAATCTATCGATTTTCTCTCTACTTTCACCGATTTTGTTCCGATTTTCACCTATTATGTCTATATTTTGACCGGCCAATTGAATGTTTCTCAGAGCTGATTTTAAGTGATTTTCTCTCGATTTTCATCAATTATCGCGGTATTTACATCGCATTTTTTTTTTAAATTTCTTATGTTTTGAATTTATTTAATTTAACCGGTCGATTTTAGATGTCGTATCCCTCCGATACGTCCAAAAATCGTGATTTTCACGCTATTTCCCCTAATAATGTGAACCCTGCGCATATATACTCTTTTAGGATTTGAAAAAATGTGCTATATGGAGTCCTAGATGAATCATAATATGATTAGGATTCCTACTTTTTTTTTATGTAGGATTTTTACTTCTGTTTGGAGGATAAATAAGGAGGCCATGTAAACTTACAGGGGTGTTCATGGGGAACCCAAGCTACAAACTAATTCATCCAATGATCATAAAAGGCCCGAGAGAATTGCGTGAGAATGATACTTTTTTATATTGTTATGAGGTCGTGTTTAAAAAATTTTTATGATCAGCTTTACTAAAACCTTTCTTCCTCATCGTAATTGTTTTATCGCTGTTACTTCGATTCTTTCTATATATACTCACCTTCTTTATTGTTGAAAACTTGCATACCCGTATCATATCTTATAAAATTACAATCTGATCTCCGAGACTGCCGCGTCCAATAAGATGATCAGATCAGCTTAACGTGAACGAAATGCATATTCTAATGAAGCTTAGCGTGCAGTGTTGCCTTTCATGCATGCATCCATGTTCCCTTTTCTCTGTAGCCTGTTAGGCTGTTGCGATCGTGAAAGGGCGAGGGCATGCAAGAGGTGGGCACTGTGTCCTGTCGGCGCAATCATGCATGCAAACGTCTCTTCGCCATGTTCTTCTCCTCTGTTGATCTACTTTTCCTGGTAGGTGATGCTTCCTGAACCTTGAAGCCATCCTCGGATGTATTCATAGGATTCCCTTTTGGAATAATCCAGACCCCTGTTCCGCATATCTTAGCTTGGCCTAGATCTTCCGGTTTCTGAATTATGGATTCTGGATTACGGGAGAAAACAACTTCTAGGTTCCGGACCGAGCTGATGAGAATCGGTAAAAATCAGTAAGAATCAGGTTTCAGCCAGATTCTATATAGAAATCAGCTTCTGATTCTCAGAAAAGCTGTTGTTCAGAAACTGAAACGAACAGGACCACCAGCCTGCAGCGAGCCGCCGAGCACTGTTGTGCTATATACTACACGATCCAACAGTCCTGCATACTGTAGAGGAGCAGCACAGCTCTTATCGCTTGACTGGCACTTGTACCGAAATCCATATGGCCGTGCCTGTTGAAAATGCCAGCAATGATTGTTTCCTTAATCATGGGATCATTACATGCACCTTACCAAAAGGAGCTAACAAATTTCAGCATGGCAAAAAGACAATGGGCTGGCCAGGAATCTACAGGTATTGTCGGTAAGTAAATTACAAGGTTGTGCCCAGGGTTCACAAAACCGACGAAAACCGCTGGAAATTTGCGGTTTTCGACCGTATCGAGCCGGTTCGAAACTCTAAACCGGTCGGTAAACCGGTTCAATTGAAAAAATAATTTAAAAAATTTAAAAAATTTATGCTATGTAAACCAATCGAAAACCGGTGAAAACGAGCGATTTTTCGAAAAAACCGACGAAAATCATTCAAAAAACCGATCGCCCAAAACGTTCAACTCACCGATTGGTTTTTCGAGAAAACCGACCGGTTTTTCGAGAAAACCGAATGGTTTTCGTTTTTTTTAATTTGTTTTGAATGTTTTTTGTTCAAATGCTCGGTTTTGAAACTCTTCGGTTTCTAACGATTTTTCAGCGATTTTTGGCTCGATATTTTCGAATTTCCAATTTCGGTTTTCCATCGGTTTTTTCGGTTTCGGTTTGGTTGACCCTGGTTGTGCCTAGGGATGAAAACGAAATGAAAGCGATCGGTAAATAGCTGTTGTGTTTTCATTTTTATATATTTTTTAACAATAACGGAAAAGAAAATAAAAATCTCGAAAACGGATAGTGACGGAAACAGATGCGGAACAGAGTGGAGCGGGTATAATCAGAAATTTCTGTTTTTTGTTTTCTCCAAAATAATCAAAAATTTTCCGCTCCATTTCCAACCATAATTGTACCTGGAGCCTAGCATGTCGACATAACAAAGAGGATTTCCGAGGAAAAAAATTTGGTGGCGGCTATGCACCATCTTGGTGAGCCGGCCGGGATCCACTTGCACAAGCCCATGCACCGTGGGTACTGGTCATCTACGGGTGTGTTTGGTTGCCTGCATGGTGCCTGAATCGCATGAGTGGATGCAACTGTATCTATTAGACACATGTTTGGTTTCCTGTTCATCCTGGCCAGGTGGATGCAATTGCACCCACTCATACAGTATGGAGAAAACACAAAAATTAGACTTCTCTCTAATGCAGGCCCATGAGATGCACAAACAAGCAACCAAACAACTTAACTTGCATCCACTGAGTCAGGCCAAGGCTAGCCTGGATAGCTCATACGAAACAAGCTAGGATGGTGCAGGTAACCAAACACACCCTACATGGCCTCGATCGACAAACTAACAGTAACAGACCATGCATGCAATGTGTTCATGTTTGGAACTGTAGCAACAGCCACCACCGACGTATGCAATGCATGTTCACCGATGTATATATGCGATCAGTCTAGTAAAGTTGCTAACCTTAATCCTGATCCTGACTAATGCGTATAGGAAACAGTGACAATGACCACACTCAAATCAAGCATATGCAAGGTGCTATTCTATATTTAGATAAAAAAGAATAAATATGATATGTATTAAATTGAGATCCTGTTTGTTTCGGCTTTTTCATCAGCTTAAAAGCCAAAAAAGTCTAAACCGAAATAAACGACTGGCTTTTAAGCCGAGCTTTAAAAAAGCCAAAAGCCCCTGTGTAACTATAATCTAAAAGCCAGATAAGAGGAGTTTTTTTGGGCTTTTTTGAATGAAATAACCATTTGCCACTAAAAGTCTCCAAAATTACCGACCAAATGCCATCATATATAAATTGAGAATTCATCCACCATCTCATTTAGGGTATTTTTTATTTTTCATCTATAAGATGCACCATCTAACCCATTAATAAACCAGGATACCAAACAACATGTCTTACCTTAAAAACAAACAGCTTAAAAACTCATTAAGCCAAAAGACTAGCTTTAAACCAAAAGCCAAAAAGCTTAAGCCGAAACAAACAGGATCTTAGTGTATCGTAAAAAAGCTCGCACTTTATTTATGCTGAACAAAACGTATGAAGTGTTACAAGATCCAAGTTACAAGAGTCAGCTCTCTCTGTCGCAGCGACGCTCATCTCTACAAAGAATCGATGTACTTTTGCCCGGACTAATTTTTGTACGACCCAAAGAGAGCTCAGCTCTGCACAAAGAATTACCCCTCTCATGCACGGTGATCGGATAATCAATTCGCCGACGATGGGCGCAGGTGCGCCTGCTCCTCCTCCGCCTCGTCGGGTAAACGCCTCATCTTGGAAGGATTTAGATTCACGGTTCGCTTTTTTTTAAAAACAATTTTACCGAGAACACGAATTACGTACCTTAGATCGATTCAAATTTGATAAATATGATTTATAATCCGTGAGAGTTTACGGCGAATCCGGTAACTATGCTGTAGACACACCCGCTCTCCTCCCTCGCCTCGCCCATGGTTCTCCGGCAGGCACGCGATGGCCTCGCCCACCGTTCCTGTACGCATCATCCACTCGAATATCACCATCGGTGTCAACGATATACAATGAACCGTCACGCGGACTCCACGCTATCACAAGTTCATGATCCCTATTTGCGGCAACGGCTGAATCTCCTGCACCTGCAAGTTCGTATTGTCTTTGGAAACGTTGTATGTGTTCATATGGAAGTAGGAACCACTCTCCCAGTTTAGTTGTACCGTGCCTTCAGACATGAGCAAGGATCAAAATCTCAGCAAAATTTTGTGACATTTCGGCGGCGAAATCACAGATTTCAGTCCTCCCCATGTTCATAATCCCGGTGGAATAAAAAAAAAACTAAAAAAAATTCAAATTGCTACAGTGGTTTCACCTAAAGAGATTTCGGGTATTTTTGACCAAATTTTATGTTATTTGGACCGGATTTGGCACCATTTTTTTGGGTGATTGTAATACCACTTGTAAGGAATATATATATATATATAAACATTTTGCCAATAATTTCAGAGTAGACCGAGGGCATGCTTCAGGTCTTTTAGGTTCGACTCCCAAAGGCATAGCTCATTTGGTGCCATTCACTTGGTTAAAGCAGACCGAGGGCATTCAAGCAGTCTCAGGTTCTTCTCAGAGAAGAGCTCTGCCATTTTTGAAGTCTGCAACTACTTGAGTAAGGAGAAAAAGTGGCAAAAATTAATACTACAAACAAGCGCCCAAGGCTAAGGGCCGACGTTGTATACTGACTGACTAGACGCCTGATGCGTCTTCATAATTTTTTTTCTAATTTTTGTAGCCTCAGAGACCATTTCGGAATAGATCGAAATTTTGGCAAATCTTGCCGAAATCTCGGTGATATTTCGGTTTTTCCTGTTCAAAAAATTTTGGATTTGAATTTTGCTTCTTGTATTTTGTATATATTTTGTCCGAAATAACGAGATTTTGTCAAAATTTTAGAGGGTGACGAGATGTGAACCGAAAATGAAATTTGAAACCTGGGTTAGACCGTCCAGGTTGTTACTGAAATTGAACAATTACATCTTTTGCGAGGCTTCTTCACAATCTAGTGACCCATGATTATTGCTAGGTCAAGTCGCGCGTGATGCCATGCCGTGCGAAATTTGGTCCGAAGTTCTTGTTACAAAAAACGTAATTTTGGTTTTCTCGGTGGTGTTTTTTTTTTTAAAATTAGTTGGTTATGAGCCGTCAGTGAATTTGTGTAACCATGGGGTCATCTGTGCCAAAAATTGCTGGTGGACCTGTTCGTGAATTTGAGAAAGCAAAAAATGCAATTTTGTTTTCCTTGGTGGGGGTTTTAAAAAAATTGGCCGGCTATAAACCGCCGCCAAATTTGTGAAACATAGGAAAAGACCCGTCCGCGTTTGCAAAAAAACCAACGGATGACCTGTTTATGAATTTGTGAAAGCAAAAAACATAAATGATTTGTATTTACCTTATTAGAAATGATGTTCTTAAATATAAAGTTTATCTACTCAATAGTGGAAAGGATCAAAACCCTGGCGAAATTTCGTGAAATCTAAGCGAAATCCTGGATTTTGAACCCCCCTCGAGTTTCATAATTCTGGCAAAATTTAAAAAAAATCAAAGTGCTACAGTAACCTAAAATCTAGGTGAGATCTCGGTAAATGTGACCAAAATTTGACCATATTTTTATTGAATTTGACCGGATTTGACTGAATTGGATTCTTCGCATTGTTTTCCATGCGGGACAGTCAGTAGATCATCTAGTTAGCCTATGCACATTAATTCTCACGGTCATAAATTAAACACCTCGGTTTTCAGAATTTTTAAAATTTTCTCAAGCTTGATCATTATATCAAAATTTTATGAGACCATTAGTGATGCATGATGACCATCCATAAAAAGTTTTAAAATTTTCTAACATAGTTTAAACCATTTTTCATTCGGTAGAAATTTGCCGATCAACCTTCAGTAGCACTATCTGAATTTTTGAAAATTTCTCTAGCTTGATCATCATCTAAAAATTTTATGGGAATATTATGGATGTGTCAGGACCATCTACAAAAATTTCAAAAGTTTCTAACATGGTTTGCACAATTTTCTATTCGGTTGAAATTTGCCGGTTAGCCTTTTTATCAAGATAGTAGCACTGTTTGAATTTTTAAAAATTCTTCAGGAGTGATCATAATTTGAAATTTTTATGAGAGTATTAGTGATATGGATATGTCAATACCGTCCATAAAAAATTTGAAAATTTTTTGACCAATTTTCGTTCAGTTAAAAATCACCGAGATATCGGCAAATCTTGGTGAGATCTCGAAAATCTCAGTAAAAAAGAACCAAATTTGAATTTTGCTTTTTGAATTTCGTTTGGATTTCATCCAAAATAACGAGATCTTGGTGAAATTTTGGATTTCGAAGGGTGACAAGATGTGAACCGAAAATAAAATTTGGAACCTTGATCAGTGGTGCTATATTTTCTAAATATTTGTTAGATTTAATGACCTTCAGATCAAGAAAGGAAATTCTCAACAAGAGGTTGAAAATAAGAAGGTTTGAAGACAGACAAGGGACCATATCCAAGGAAAGATTGAACCAATACGAAGAGGGAGACTTGAAGCGCAATCCAAGATTGTGTTAGCTATTTAGGATATAAATAACCTTTTACCGATTGATAAAAAAATACGCATATGCCAACATTTACTACCTTTATGCATCTACTTTTTTGTATCTTAGGAGTAGGATGTAGCTAGTAAAATCTTACCTTTGTAATTTGATTTGATCAATATTGCTTCGCATCAACATGTTGATCAATATGTGAGTTACACATATCCCCTATTTCAAGATTTCGTTCCTTCATTATTGCTTCACATCGACTTTCATCTGGGATCAACTTTCATTCATGTTTACCTATCGTCGACTTTGCTGATTTGCTGAAAAATCCGTTGGCACATCGTAGATGCTACTAGAGAGCACCCTTCATAGGGACGTAGTGCTATGGAATTTTTCGGCAGCAACACCCCCCTGAATTTATGGCCTGAGGGTATGTACAGTGGTATAGACGACAGCTGTCTATAATGCATCTCCACATCATCTACAGACAGCACTAAAAATAACTCATACAATGGATCGTCTATATAGCTGTCTGTAATGATCTCTTATTCAATTAACAGGCTGTCTATACAATGGTACACAACATGTGAAGCTGTCTATAAGACTGTCTATTAAACAGTAGACAGTAGCTTTGTCTCTCCTTCTTCTCTCTCCTCCACGTCACTTAAAATCCTACATGGCATCTCTTATAGACAGCTGATTGTGACCATTGTACATGCTCTGAGTCTGAATAACACCCTCAACTACAAAACGGTTCACTTTTCACGCTTTAACTATCAAAATTGTGTAAAATACAATCCTCGCTCCAAACCATCGTGGCTTCGGCTAACATGGCATCTACATGTGTATGTTTCGCTAAGACACCATTTGCGTGTGCATCCACATCATCCTACAATTTTTTTCTTCCTTTTTTAAACACATAGCAGGCGATAGCATCTTCCTTGTGCTAGAGATAGGGGTGACCGAGGTGCCTCGACCATGGCACAATGGTAACGGGGGAGGGTTAGGAAGGCTCAGGTGACAGAGAAAATGGAATATACACACTGAGGGGAGCATGTTGGTGGTGGTTTTGAGGGCGGAGAGGTGCATGAGACACATCGGTATCACTCAAGGCGGTAGCGGCAGTTTAGGCAAACACGGTAATGAACTGGGAAAGAAAAGTGGCTGTAACAAAACGTAGAACATCACCAATGGGGTGTGTAGCAGCGGCAAAGCCCATCAGAGCTGAAGAAAAGGATGGCTTGGTTCGGCAATGAAAGTTCAAGCTCCATCCATATGGTTTTGTTGTTAATGACAAACCTAATTATGAGACTAACCATTTTGATAATCATAATATTTATTAGTCTCAATTGTTAATAAAAGACAAATCTTTTATGAGACTAACACTCTTATTGAGAGTAATTTTTATTAGTCTCTTTTGGATGAAAAAGATGAAGATATCAAAGGTATGCACTCAAGTTCATATTATCATATCTTGTTCCATTCTTTGGATATAATATTATTTGATCATATTGAATATGAGACTAACTCTTTTATTGAGTATACTTTTGTTTAGTCTCATCTCATTGAAAAATGGAAATCCCAAAGGTATGCATCTAACACAACTCTATTATTTCTAGATGCATTCTTTGAATTCGAGAAAAAGGGTGAACTCCACCATAGTTTCACTTTAAGTTGCGTATGTTCTTTGAATTCAAGGATTATTACTTTGAAACAAACTCTTGATTATATAAAAAAAATCATGTGTAGTTGTAGTATACTCATGTTAATATAGGACAAACTCCAAAGCAATCTCAAATTGAATATGCGCATATTGGTTCAAGTTCAATTCTATATGTGCACACATTTATTCAAGTTCAATTCTATATGTGCACACATTTATGGGAGTTTATTCTATGTTTGAAGGTCTAAATAGTATTGATCCATTTCCATCACTCTATATAAATTGAATCATTACTTTGAAACCCCATCGAATTGAGTATATGAAACTTGTGTAGTTCAAATATACTCATAACAATTTAAATTATGTTTGGTTGTCGTTTAATCATCAAATAACTATACCAATGGATCTAGACTTTCCATCATGTATTGATGGTATTCTTTGTTGATTAAGGACAATCGAAAATGCTTGAGTATATAAAGTTTAGTAGCATTAATATACTCAAGACAAATATAAATTTCAATCATTTGTCTTTGGGTTATGCTCAATCATCAAAGGAATAGATCAAAGGATCTCAGAAATCCATTATGTGTTAATGGAGTGCATTGATGATTGTGACAACCATATTTTTTGGACTAGCTTTTTCCTTAAGGTTATTGATATAGGTCAAGTCCAACGAGATGAAGACTTTGGATGACATCATGTGTTGATGGTCATCAAGTCAAGGTTCAGGACAAAATATATTATCATGTGTTGATGAGCATCAATAATAGATCCCGGTGAGAAGAGAAGTTCATCATGTGTTGATGAACAAGATGTGGACACGTACTTGGAGAGAGGATGATCGTCACCAATAAAAAGCTCCAAGTGGATGTACATAAGGGAAAGATATAACTAGCATAGGGCTAAGGATGTATTCCTAGTCTTTTACCGGTCTCGGTATTTGGATGGTAGTATAGGTTACCATACTATTTAAGAGAGGTCAAATATTATAGCTTGAGTCTCATCATGTGTTGATGGCTCAATCCCGCTTGCACTAGCTCATATTTTGATTTGGTTTTTGCATGGAGAAATTATTTGCGAATGTGTTTTACAAATAGTTTTAGCTCATACTTGTATTTTTATTGATATGTTCTTTGCATGAAGCTTTGATTTGCGAATGTATTTTGCAAATGGAAGAAGCTCATGCTTGATGTTGTTTTTGCAAAATGTTTTGTGCAAAATGTTGAAGTTCATACAAGTGCTCTTCTTAGCATATGGCTAGAGTTTGCAAATATATTTTGCAAATTGCTAGAAATCACGCGTTGATCATCACATAGTTATGTTTGAATTCATGTGTATTCTTTGTGTTTTTATTTGCATATGATTTGTTATTTGCAAATGTGTTTTGCAAATAAGCTGATGTTTATGAATTTGATTTTCGAGCATGTGACTAAGGTTTCTAAAAGTGTTTTGTAAATTGTTATGATCATTAGTTGATCATCACAGAGCTCAAGATTTAATCTTGTTGACTCTTTTTAGCTTTTAGTCACACTCTTGATCAAGTCTATGTGAGGGATTTCGAGAAAATCATATTTTAGACTTGAGTGACTACATTGGAGTTTCTGTGATTTTTGGAAATACCTATGATTTCTTAAATCTTGAAAAAGGGTGAAGATTGTAGTTTTCTTGATAAGTTTTTCATAGAGTCCAATATCACCTAAATCGAACTTCAGAGTAAAAAGTTATGACCGTTTTAGTGTGTAAACTACGGCACTACCGCTCCTGGATAGCGGTAGTGCTGCCCCAGTGGTAATACCGCTCCAAAAGGCCGGTAATTATTTTCCAGAGATGTGTTTCTGAGGTGTTTTAAGATCAAAATGGTCAGCACTATCGGGGTTTACATGCCTATAGTGCCGGGGGTATTATAGCAATGGTTAGTTTTATGCATTTAATGCGCAGAACTAGCCGTTGGGGTTAAGGCAGGTACTACCACCCTTACATAGGTATATATTTGATTATGAAATTTTATACGTAGATGGGGTAAGTTGAGATGTACATCCATGATTTTTTTTCAGAATTTTTTGAAACTTTTTTTAGTAGGGTTGCACGGTGGTTGTACCAAAATTTTAATTGCACTGGATATTTTGCCCTTGAGCTCATAAAGCCATATTTGAGTGATTTGAGAAGCATTTGAGCTAGAGTTTTTGTTTTGATGACTCTTGGTGTTTTATTTGTTTTCTCTTGAGCAATTTCAAGTCTCTTCTCTCAATTATGCATGTGTTACACCTTGTGACCAAAAAGAGAATGTCTCTAGTTGTATATGTTACATCTAGAGAAGGATTGAGTATCCTTGTGAATGTGTTGCACTTGGTGAGGATCAAGAAAGAGGCTTGACATATTACTCTTGGTGTTTACCGAAACTTAGATTGCGTGGAGGCGTTGGTTCGGTGACCTTCTCAAAAAAGATTGTGAGAAAGACCAGCGAGTTGTGAAGGTTGGAGTTCACCTACTCAAAAGGGAAAAAAGCTACCGCTAGTGGATTTGAATTGTTTGGCTTAATTCGTGGAGTTGATCCAATTCGACTTGGCCTATCTCAATGTGGATTATAGGAGATCGGCAAGTCTCCGAATACCACAGTAAAAAAATTATGTCAATTGTGGTTTGCTTTCTATTGCTCATTTACATTCTTGCAATTTACATTCTTAAAATTAAATTGCTTGCTTGTCAACCTAGGATTGCAAACCTTGATTTAGACTTAGATTGTTGGTGCACATAGTGAGCCTACAAGATTTAGGTCTTAATTGCCAAAACCGTTTGATTTACGCTTCCACATTAATTATGGGTTTTGGCCATAGTGATCTTTAGAGAAAAAAATTTAAAACCGCCTATTCACCCCCTCTCTAGTCGGTATCATCGATCTTACAAGTGGTATCAGAGCTTGGTCTCTCTTTGAGTAGGCTTAACCGCCTAGAGAAAAAGGATGGCGACTATAGATTTAGTGCACCTCAATGAGACACCTTATTTTGATGGCATAAATTTTGCTCAATGGAAAATAATATGCCATTACATTTTAAATCCATGAGCCCCAAAATTTGGTGGATCGTACATGTTGGATTTTCTTCTCAATTGGATCACATTGCTCCAACTCGTGGAGAGGAGAAATACCTACATCTCGATGCTCAAGCAACTAACGTTTTATTTAGTGCTTTAAGTGTAGATGTTTTTAATCAAATTTGCAATCTCAAGAGTGCTCACACGTTGAGTCTTTGTTGTCTTGAACCATCACATCCCTTAGCCAACTGTCGTAAATTGCCAAATAAGCCAATAACCGCTCACACGTTAATCCCGTGAAAAACTGCCATATCTCCCAATTGGTTGACCTAGTTGAGGCTAATAGAATCGTATGACTCGGCAGCATTGTCAATCAATGGCCATCTCTTGGCATAGTTGGTCGTTATTAGTCTCTTACCAGTTTTGTCAATAAAAGGAATGAGGCTTCGTTTGAATCGTTGTCGTAGACATAACCATTTTATTAAGTGGGTCTTAATATGTGAGCCTATTTTTTATAGAAAAATATTGACCCAGTTTAGAATTCTCATCACTGGGAGAGAGAGAGAGAGAGAGAGAGAGAGAGAGAGAGAGAGAGAGAGAGATGGATAGAAAGCTGAGGCAGACAACGGTCAGTTAACCTCAGGGATATGCGAGAGGAGAGTGAAGCGCTAGAAAGATAAAGAAGGAAGGGAGAGAGAATGAGGAAGTATTATAAAGATAAAGAAGGAAGGGAGAGAGAGGAAGATGGTATGATAGGTGGACCACACTAGTTTTTTTTTTCTTTCTGATTAGGCATTGCTGATATTATATCTATCCATTAGCATCCATGTGTAAGATCGAGGATATTGACTAGAGAGGGGTGAATAGGCGGTTTTAAAAAATTTTCTCTTAAAATCACTTTAGCCAAAACCTAATTTATACCCGGAAGCATAAATAAAAAATAGCTTTGTTCAATTAAAGCATAAATCGACTAGTCTCAACTAAGTGCACCAACGAGCTAAGTCTATGATGAAAATTTGCAATCCTAGATTGAGAAGTAAGCAATTTAATTCTAGGAATGTAAATTGCATGAATATAAATAAGCAATAGGAAGCAAACCAAACATTAATACACAATCTTTTTACCGTGCTGTTCGGAGACTTGCCGGTCTCCCCTAATCCACGTTGAAATAAGTGCAAACTAATTGGACCGGCTACACGAATTAAGCCAAACACCTCGAATCCATTAGCGATAGCTCTTTCCCCCTCCAGGTAGGTGAGCTCCAACCTTCATAACTTGTCGAGTCGTCTCTAGATGCAATACATGCAACTAAAAACCTTCTCTCTTTGCTCACAAGGTGCAACACATACACAATTAAGAGGAGAGGCTTGCACTAGCTCAACACAATACAAATCAAATGTCAAAGAATAACCACATGAAAACTTTAGCTCAAATGCTACTCAAATCTCTCAAACATTGCTATATGAGGTTAAGAGGTTTTGCTCTCAAGTGTATGCCTCAAATAGGTGCTAGAGTGGCAGCAAAAAATCTCTCCATTCGGCCTCTTATAAAGCCCCTCAAAGAAACTAGCCGTTTGGGGCATAAAGGCCTAGTTTGTTTCAGCTTCTGGATTATGGATTCTGGATTATGGGAGAAGCTGCTTCTGGTTACAGGAGAATCGAGCCGAGTCAGCTGCGACTTTTAGGTTCCAAACTGGGCCGGCAAGAATAAATGAGAGTCAGGTTCCAATTGAATTCGGATTCTATATAGAGGGCGACTTCAATTCTCAAAGAAGTTGTCCAGAATCCTCCCATTCGGCAAATAATCCGCTTTTTTTTAAACGGAAGCTATGCAGAAGCTAAAACAAACGGGCCTAAATCCACTGAAACTAGCCGTTGCTACAGTACCCTCGGCACTTTCGCCATGTAAATCCCGGTAGTGCCAACATTTTTTACCCCAAAACCATGGCTAGCGCATGGGCGAGGGGCTAGGGGCCCGTCCGGTAGTTGGCAGCGGCACGACGAGTTTGCCGGCACCGGCGGAGGGGGCCGAGAGGTGGTGCACGGTGGCAGAAGTGGCGACGGTTGGTGACGAAAACCCAGCGAAAGAGAGAGGGAAACGGGGAGGGAGAGAGGGAAAAGAAAGATGAAGGCGAGGCGCACCTCATGACGTGGTTGGCACAACGAATGGAACTCCGAGGCGAAGGGGAGCTCGTGAGGACTCATCGCCAACGTTCGATTCACGCAACTTGCTTTGTGATTTCGAGCAAATGAGGGT
This sequence comes from Rhipidocladum racemiflorum, assembly GCA_036346355.1. Lineage (NCBI taxonomy): Eukaryota > Viridiplantae > Streptophyta > Magnoliopsida > Poales > Poaceae > Rhipidocladum > Rhipidocladum racemiflorum. The sequence goes on from CM070591.1 coordinate 60,947,598, forward strand.
GAAAGAGAGCGAAACGAGTGGGGGAATGAGTTGTGTGGAGGGAGAGCGGCACCGTGCTCACCTTAAATAGCCTCGCGGGTGCTTCGAAGAGATAGGATCAAGTTGGATAAGATTGCGTTCAAAATGAAAAAACAGGTATTTTTGGTGCAAAAAAGAGAGGATTTGACTAGCAAAATGGATTAGTTAGATAGGGATAAGGTTACTCACAAATTTTAAAATGAAACCGAAGTGGACAGCTACCGAGTGGAGCGATCCTTCTACGGCGAGCTCGGCCGGGGTGGGAATTCTGTTGTGTCTCGGATCCGTTCTGCATCGTGTCTCGACACCGTGTTTGCATTTTGGCGGTGGCGTTGGTTCGGCAAAAGATGAAGAAGAGCTTCTCCCCGTCGCCGTTGGGGCACCATCTGCGGCAGATCTTTAGTAGACCAAATTTGTTGGAATTTATAAAACCTTGGAACTGCCTGTACGGTACTTTCAGTAAACGCCTGAAGTCCTAAACCACTCCCACAATTAAATTGTATCGTGTGTAAGATTGCAAAGCTATAGCGTTGATTCAGAAAATGATTGGTGCCATCAAATTCAATCAGGTTATAGGGGCTAAATTCAGGAAGAATCTTTCGATGAATTCACTGTTACTATAAGGGCTATAGCATTCGCTTGTTACACAAAATAACTGACAAATGGTAACCCATGATTATTTATCTAATCCAATTGTCCAAATATCGAACAAATTATGCATTACTGCCTGGCTTATATTATAAGTTTATTAAATATAAAGTGCTACACTGCATATGCCCCAAACTTTCCGCCTGTTCAAGCTGAAGTCATACTAACTTGGAATGTGAAACTCTTAACACTTTACCAAACTCGCATTGCTATCCGGATACGAAAACCCAAAAGGGAAGTCCAAGAGTCATTCTGTGGTTTGAACACTTTTGCCTTCAGGTACGTGGCTACTGGCTCCTACAGCACAAACAAAACTGGACATCTTGTTCAGGGCACTCAGGTAAGCTCGGACACTGGACACAACTATGTCCATTGACGCACCACTCCCACTGAAGTCAATAGGCACAGAAATTAGTTAGGGAGAAAAAAAAATTGAACAGATCGCAGATGGCAGGAACAGCGTAGAAAATCCCCTCAAAATAAATGAAAAATGGATGGTAGCAACAGCGTAGAAAACTCCCCATGAAATAAATGAAAAGCGATTTGAAGGACTATGACCTGAAAGCACGATTGAAGGAGTGACCAGTCAAAGCATGTTTAGAGTCACTGACATCTCCTGTGACGACTACTCGGGTTGTTGCAATTGCATCGATGCCTTCCGTGACCGAAGTCATACTATATTCTCGAAGAACAGTTGGAATCTGCAGATCGTAGATTACTCTCAATTAAGTTAAAATTTTCAAATGGTAGTCCAAACAAAAATAAAAGGGAATCTAGTCATAGGTCTAACCCTAGTTCTACCAGCTAATCTAAATTGATAGGAGCCAAGCCATGCTATGCTGATGGGTTTAGGAAATACGACTTGAATGGCTAAACTAGAAGACGGGTGAGTTTACAGAAGAATAAGCACTTGCATTAAAAATTACTCGATACATGTTAGACAATTAGATCTTATTTGGATAAACCAGTTATTTTCCAGTTAACATGTACGCCACAAGAAGTAAACTGATTACTTCTGAAGCTGCCCAATTTTTCAAGCCAAAGTTATATGGCGTTTTTAAAAATCACTTACCCACATCACATCACATGACACCACTGAATTAAATTTTGTGAAAAGTACTATCTTGGGCTTCAAAGTTTGGCCTCCGGTCATTTCAGGACCTTAACTTTTTGAAGAGCAGGTTGTGCCGCCCAAAAATTTATTCTGGTCCTTACGCTTAAAATTATTCTAGTGACTTCTCGTATCACTGATATTTGAGGCCTGGATGTACCTGTCAGTGAAACAAAAGGTTTGTTTTGGACCACAACTAAAGGGACCAAAAGAGCTCCTCCAAAATGTTTGTGTTAACATGGACAGGATCTGAGGGTTGGAGAAACAAATTTGACTTCCCCTTTTAGATGAGAGTCTTAGCAAGTAGCACAACTAAATGTTTGTTTCAAGCTGCCAATAGTTAAATATCCACAGATTAACCAATGAAGATCTATCGATATTTTCATAAGTTATTATGATGGTAATAAGCTACAAGTCATGCTACTAGATATAGGTTATTTCATTTTTAACATCAAAATATTGTATCTATTCTGTCAAAAGTTGTCTACTTGTGATACATTGCATGCTAATCCATATTAACAATCAAAGCTTCTATTGTATTGAATTTCATATATTATCATGATGTTAGCAAGCTACATGTTATGTCACCGGGTATAAGTACTTATATTATTATTTATTAAGATCAAAATATCGGAATCCACCCTATGGAAAGCAGTCTACTTGTGATACATTGCATGCTCATGCTCATGAAAAACAAACCCGTAATTTTCTATCAGCTAGTGCAAGAACGATCTAGAACATTGCAACAACTAACCTGGATAATTTGGTCAACAGCCTTGTAAGCTGCATCAACTGGACCCGTTCCAACTGAACATGCTATCTTCTCCTCTCCATCTGGAGCTATCAGTTTGACAGTTGCTGTAGATAAACCAAGTGTTCCACATGTTGCCTGCAAAGGGGATATATGAAATTTCAAGTTTAACAGGCCATTTTTTCCATTCAAGAATCAAGAGTAGTTAATTGCAGCATAATTATACCTGTGCATCAGCAAGAGACCACATAACCTTAGGCTGAAATATTTCATCAGACAATAATGCTTCAATGTCGTCATCGGTTACACGCTACAAACAGTGAAACTAACTGGTCAACTTTATGCATAGTGGATACCAGAAACCACAAACTACAATACATACTAGAATACAAAATTGCATTAAGAAACAAAGCATCCAAAGTCCAAAATGTTATGAATTGCACTTGTATTGAACATGAGACCAATGGGCCAGTATATATACATGTATATGAGGGTATAGAAGGAAATCCTATGTAGGGCAATATGTATACAAGGCTAGCAATCTCTATACAATGCAACTAGCAATCTCTTATATAAGGCAACTAGGGTACTGTCTAACACCCCCTCGAAACTCATGGTGGATTAACAACACCGAGTTTGGAGAGATAAAAGTTATGTTGAGCTCTAGCCTGTGTCTTCGTGAAGAAGTCTGCCAACTGAATCCCTGAAGGCACATATTAAAGAGCCACAATATGATCCTGTACCTGTGACCGAATGTAGGAAGCATCAACACCAATATGCTTGGTGAGCTCATGCTTTATTGGATCTCGAGCAATGCTAATAGCACCTATATTGTCAGACAAAAGAGGAGTTGGTGTAGAAACAGAAACACCAAAATCCTCGAGTAGCCACAATAGCCAAGTAACCTCTGCTGTCAAAAGAGCCATAGCTTGTAACTCAGCCTCAGCAATCGAACGAGAAACTGCTGTCTGCTTCTTAGTCTTCCAAGTAATAAGAGAACCACCAAGAAAAACACAATAAGCAGAAAGAGACCGACAATCAGAGTGGTCACTAGCCTAGGTAGCATCAGAGTATGCCTGGAGCTGGAGCAAGGAAAGAAAAGACGGCGAGAGATAGTTCCACAAAGATATCGTAGAACACGAAGAAGACTATAGCGGAGCTGAGTGGGAGCAGAAACGAACTGACTCAAGATATGAACTGGATATGAAATATCAGGACGAGTGACACCAAGGTAAACAAGGCTCCTAACAAAATGGCGATAGCGAGTAGGATCATTAAGAGGTTCACCATCAGTAGGTCGAAGGTGAACATTGAGCTCCATGGGAGTCTCAGTTGTGCGCTGATCAGTGAGAAGCATAATAAAAAAGATCCTGAATATACTTCTCTTGGAAGAAAAAAAAAAACCTCAGATGTAGAAGAAACCTCAATCCCAAGTAAGTAGCAAAGAGGACCCAGATCAGACATAAGAAACTGCTCACTGAGATGTGCCTTCACTAAGGAAATATACTGAGAATCATCTACAGTAATGATCATGTCATCAACATATAAAAGAAGAAGAGTCCGTCCACAAAGCGAAGTGTGAACAAAGAGCGTAGGATCAGGAGCACTAGCAAAAAAGCCAACTGCAATGACTACAGAAGAAAAACGCTCAAACCAGGCACAAAGGGCTTGCTTGAGCCCATCAAGAGAGCGGCGAAGCTGACAAACCATGCCCTCAGGAATAGAATACCCCGGTGGCGGCTGCATATAGACCTCCTCATGCAACCCACCATTAAAAAAAGCATTCTTGACATCAAGCTGAGAGATAGACCACTAGGGATGTGATCGGATCGGATACGGTCGAATATCGTCCTATTCATATCCGTATCCATATTTTTTATCGAATACAGAATCGAATACGAATAGTATCGAATACAAAATCGAATACGAATTATACAGGATAATATCGGTTACGAATACAGATCGAATACGGATCGGAATCAACATGGATACGAATAATATTAGTCGGATATTTTAAAATCCAATTTCAGTTTTTTTTTCCAAAATCGGTCCAAATTTAAATTCAAAATTCTAAAAGAAATATATTTGTATGTCTTTTTTTTGCCTTTTTATCCCTAGCTTGTCATACATGTGACTCTGTGAGTAACAATGTACCCCATTGCAATAATTGAACCAAATGATTTGCGGTGGCATATCTTCTTTGAATCCTAAGTAACCTCTCAAACGCCACTTGCCAATTTCTGTACCACTTTTACCCAAATATCTCCAAATTAGCATCTAGCACACATGAACACATTATATCTTGTCATCCAATGCACGATCCTACGAAACAATGAAACATGTTAAATTGCTAATGTGTTATTCTGAAACGTGTTATTCGGATAATATCCGTATGTCATATTCGGATATTATCCGAACAAAAACTCGGATATTCCGTATCTATCGGATAATCAGTGTTCCATATCCGTATCCGTATCCATGTAAATTATCTGTATCCATATCCTTATCCGAGAAATCAATAGGATACCTGTGAAACTATCCAAATCATCATCCAAATCAATTCGGTCGGTCGGTCGGTCGAAAAATATCCGTACCAGTTCCATCCCTATAGACCACTCACGGACAGAGGCCACAACAAGAAGAGTGCGAACATTGGTCATGTTAGCCACAGGAGCAAAAGTCTCATTATAATCACGACCATACTCCTGCTGAAAACCACACGCCACAAGACGAGCCTTGTAGTGCTCAAGAGAACCATTAGAGCGAGTCTTAACCTTATAGACCCATTTACATGTAATGGGACGAACACGTTGAGGAAGGGGTACAAGATCCCACGTGCCAGTGCGCTCAAGGGCAGCAAGTTCCTCCGCCATCGCATGCTGCCATTCCTGATGAATAACAGTATCACGGTAAGAAGTCGGCTCGGCAAGAACTGCACCAGCAAAGCCAAGGCGCTCAGGAAGCCGAATAGACTGGTGATCACGAAGAGCATAGCAAGGACACTGAAGAAAGTGACTCATCAGGAGAAGATGGCACATCAGAAGAATTCTCAGCTCGCGGACGACGAGTGTAGTATAGAGGATAAGAAGGAACAATGTGTGGGGAAAACTCTGGAGGAGAGGCCGGTGGTGAAGAAGCTGGCAATGAAGATGACGCCAATTGTGACAAAGGAAAAGTGGCAACTGGAGTATCAGGAAAAGTTAGGAAGGAAAGTGACTCGACAAGAGATGCTGGAGTGGAAGAAGAATGAGGGTAGAAGGGACGAGACTCATCAAAAGTAACATCTCAAGATATGCACATCCGTCGGTCAACAGGATCCCAACAACGATATCCCTTATGCTCAGCACTATAGCTCAAAAAAATGTACTCAACAGACTGAGCAGTCAGCTTTGTGCGTTCACGAGATGCTAGAACATAGCACACACATCCAAAGAGACGAAGACTAGAATAATCTGGAGGCATGCCACAAAAACACTCCACTGGAATCCCACCTTGAAGAATAGAAGAAGGCTGAATATTGATCAAGTAAGTGGCAGTGGAAACAACCTCAGCCTAAAAATGAGGATGACGATGCTTACGCTCAGCCACACTATTCTGAGTATGAGCACCATGACACGAAAACTGAGAAAGAGTGCCCTATGTAGCAAGAAAAGCTCGAAGAGCTCCTGACAGATACTCCTCTACCGAGTCAGCACGAAGAACACGAATGGGAGAATCAAACTGAGAACGATTATAGTGGCAAAAAAAGATGGTAACCCTAACCTGGCTCTGATACAATGTTATGAATTGCACTTGTATTGAACATGAGGCCAATGGGTAGTATATATACTTGCAATGAGGGTATAGAAGGAAATCCTATATAAAGCAATATTTATACAAGGCAATTAGCAATTTCTTATATAAGGCAACTAGGATACTGTCTAACACAAACCAATTTCCTATATAAGGCAACTAGGATACTGTTTAACACAAACCAGTAACCCTCCAAGGAAATGTAATGGTTCAGTGACAAAATATTTATAGAAAGAAAAGGTTATGTGGCAAAAGAAAATGAAGGACAGTGGAAGGTATCAATTAATGCCTGTAATTTTTTACAAAGGGAATAGTAGAATTGTAAAAAACATCAATGAAGAAATAGAGCAAGCAGCCTAGAGAAGCAATCACCTTTTTCTTCTCCGCTACCTCTTTGTAGCGCTTAAAGAAGTCCTCAAATTCCTTGTCACTGATTTCATATCCAAGCTACATGTTTGGACAATGAAGGATGTCATTCGGTAACAATAAAAACTGAAGTAGACATCTAGTCGTAACTAGAAAATAAAGATAAAAATTATATGAGCTATACCTCCACCAGTTTAGATCTCACAGCATGCCTTCCACTGAAAAATAACAGCAGAAGGCATAATTATAGTTGACAAACTCAAATCCGACCTAAGGTACAATTGTCTATCATTTAAATGTATTTGAGCAGTATCACTATATCAACTTCAGCTAATCTAGAAGAGTACAGATGATAAATATATCAACTGCAGCTATTCTAGAATATATTTAAGTTGAGGTTTCCTACATGTCAAACGCTCCAGGTTACGCTTCAAGAATATAGTAAGCCATAGCATAAGAATAGGAGTACACTCGTACAGCATTCAGGTTGCGACCAAAGATAAATGCCGTGGCTTACATAACCCTTTCTTGATTACTAATTGTACGTCATACTCGTAGTACACATTCTCCAGGATATATACCCATTTGGTAGTAGTCATATTATACAAACATAAAAATCTAAGCATTTGAGGCCATATTATTAGTTGGAAAAGAAAGTCTTACGAAAAGTCTGCTAGAGAGGCATCAAATAGAAATCTTATGGAAAGTCCAACTAAGGTGGGAAGATACATTTGCGTAATACCTGAGCTTCCCAAGAACAATACCAAACTCATTTGCACGTGTTAAACCAATATCATCAGGTGATATTATTTCATAAGTTCCTTTGTATTTTAGCATTCCATCCTGACAAAAAAAAAACGAAATAAAAGTGAACATAAAGACATGTTTCATTGCAGAACCAACAAACAGTTATTAATGTGAAAACAGCAAAAACAAAATGTACCATTATGAGGATATCATCAGTGGATAAAAATCAACACATCTCAGGGTGAACAAGCAAGGTAAAGTTTATATGAATATGAATCCATGATTGATCCATCATAAATGCGAAAATGGTTTACTGAGTTCACAATGTTCATAAAAATAAAATAATTTCCCACAAATGATTAATTTACTAACGTAAACAAAATGTTCTTCCGATCCTCAAATGTACAGATGTACTGACTGTTGTGAATAGCACTTGTATTCAACATGGAGCCAATAGGCCAGTATATATACATGTACAAGAGGGTATAAAAGGAAAGTTTATATTAGACAATATCTATAGAAGGATATAAAGGGATACTGTTTAAGACCTCCCCTCAAACTCATGGTGGATCTACAACACTGAGTTTGGAGAGATAAAAGTTATGATAAGCTCTAGTTTGTATCTTCGTGAAGAAATCAACTAACTAGAGCTCTGAAGGCACATACTGAAGAGCCACAATATGATCCTGTACCTGTGACCGCATATAAGAAGCATCAACACCAATATGCTTGGTGAGTTCATGCTTCACTGGATCTCGAGCAATGTTGATAGCACTCGTATTGTCAGAGAAAAGAGGGGTCGGTGTAGAAACAGAAACACCAAAATCCTCAAGTAGCCACCATAACCAAGTAACCTTTCCTGTCAAAAGAGCCATAGCTCGCAACTCAGCCTCAGCACTCGAACGAGAAACCGCTGTCTGCTTCTTAGTCTTCCAAGCAATGAGAGAACCACCAAGAAAAATACAGTAAGCAGAAAGAGACCGACAATCAGAGTGATCACTAGCCTATGTAGCATCAGAGTATGCCTGGAGCTGTAAAGAGCTGAAGCATAGAAAGAAAAGACGGCGAGAGATAGTTCCACGAAGATATCGTAGAACACGAAGAAGACGACTATAGTGGAGCTGAGTGGGAGCAGAAACAAACTGACTCAATATATGGACTGGATACGAAATGTCAGGACGAGTAACACCAAAGTAAACAAGGCTCCCAACAAGATGACGATAGCAAGTAGGATCCTCAAGAGGTTCACCATCAGTAGATCGAAGGTGAACATTGAGCTCCATGGGAGTCCCAATTGTACGCTGATCAGTGAGAGAAGCACAATCAAGAAGATCTTGGATATACTTTTCTTGGGAGAGAAAGAAGCCCTCAGGTGTACAAGAAACCTCAATCCCAAGAAAGTAGCGAAGGAAACCTAGATCGGACATGAGAAACTGCTCACTGAGACGAGCCTTTACAAAGGCAATATACTAAGAATCATCTCCAGTAATGATCATGTCATCAACATATAGAAGGAGAAGAGTCCGACCTCAGGAAAAAGTGTGAACAAAGAGCGTAGGATCATGAGCATTTGCAGAAAAAACAGCTGCAGTGATCATAAAAGAAAAACGCTCAAACCAAGCACGAGAGGCTTGCTTAAGCCCATAAAGAGAGCGACGAAGCCGACAAACCATGCCCTCAGGAACATAATAGACCTCCAAAAAGGCGAAGTCCGGAATAATCAGGAGGTATGCCACAAAGACGCTCCACTGGAATCCCACCATTAAGAGCAGAAGAAGGTCGGAACTGGAGTAGGCGTCACTGACGGAGGAGTAGAGCGAGGCGCCGCCAAAACAGAGGGAGACACCAGCAGGCCCGCGCCACGAAGACGAGTCTCCTCAGTGCGAATAGCTACAAGGGCCTCCAACAGAGTCACACGAGGATGACGAGCAAGCAGCTGGGCATGAATCTGCTCAAATTAAGCCCGAAGACGTGTCAAGAAGTCGTAGATGCGGCGAAGCTCCAAATGAGAATGCTGACGCTGACATCACTGGCAAGTCCGGCAAACCTCCAGTCCCAAGGAGTCACGCTGACGCCACACCGAAGACAGCTGCGCATAGAACTCATCCACAGTAGAATCACCCTACTGTAGCGACGGCTCCTTTCGCACAACAGCAAGGTAAAGAGAGTCACCAGCAGGCTCATAGCGGTCGTGAAAATGTGCCCACATCAACTGTGCCGAAGACAAAGCAACAATGTCACCAGTAAGATGCACCTCCATGCTAGCAACCAAAATAGCAGAGGTATGAGCATCTTCATCAATCCATGTCTTGTGAGCAGTGAACTGAGTCTGAAAAGACTCCACAGCATCAACATAATCATCATACGCTTTTTGTCGATCAACATCATTTGCCTCCTTAGGAATAACAGGCGTGGCAAGGGGAGCAGGACGAGGTGGACAAGGTAGCTCGCCGGTAAGAAACTCCCAAAGACGCTGATCGCGCATGTGAAGGCGCATATGGAGAACTCAATCTCGATAATTGAGACCATCAAAAATGATTGGGCAGTGAGGAACAGAGACAGTGCCTGAAGAAGAGCCTGTAGACGATGACATTTTTTTAGCCTTATCCTTGTCACGTGCTGGAGATTGGACTTGAAGCCAGGCAAAGACTTAGTCTTCACGTGCCACTACCTTGGACGTTCAAGTCCTCGCGTTGAAGCCACGGACTTGAAAACAAACAAAGACTCTGAAGTTCGACACTTGGGTCCGAACAAGAAGGCGGCTTGGAAGACACGCGAGGCGGTTGCTGGTGAAGCGGTGGCGATTGGATTCGGCGGTCTTGGAAGACACGCCGAAGTCGGAGGCGCTACGCGGAGCCGGAAGTCGAAGGGGCTGGCGCGCTGAGGTGCGAGCCGGCCAAAGGGCATACGGGCCGAAGTCGCCGTATGAGATAGGCAACGCTTGGCGAAGGAAGCGAGATGGCGGCGCGCGGCGCCGCTGCCTCGGCGCATCGGTCATCAAGCGGGAGCGTCGGTGTCGAGGACAAGGACCGGCGAGTTGGTGCATGTCGCGAAGAGGCGGCCGAGTGGCTTGAAGATGACCAGCGGCAGGAATCACGCGGTCGGGCGACGGCTGCGGGTGAGGTCGCGCGAAGGCGGGGCCGACCGATGACGGCAGATCTGAGGCGGAGCGAGAAGAGCCGGCGGAGACCGTCGGGTCAGCAGAAGAGCTGACGAGAAGAGCCGGCGGACGGACGAGGGAGATTAGGAGGTGCAAGTGCAACACTGCCACACTGGTAAGCCCTAACCCTAGAATGTGGCTCTGATACCATGTTGTGAATAGCACTTGTATTCAACATGGGGCCAATGGGCCAGTATATATACATGTACAAGAGGATATAAAGAGAAAGTCTATATTAGACAATATCTATAGAAGGATATAAAGGGATACTGTCTAACACTGACGTCCAGAAACATTTTCAGAATTCACAATATATATAAGTAGTAACTGAGGAAGCAAAATGGAACTATGATATGAAAATGAGAACCACGAATCCACTACTACCACAAATCCACTTAGGAACATCCCCGGTAATAAGAGAGACTGCAAAGTGCAAATTTAGTTACCTGATGAATTCCACTTTCATGAGCAAAGGCATTGGCACCAACAATAGCTTTATGAGGTTGTACGTGAAGTCCACTGTGCTCTTGTACCTAGAATAATTAGATCATTTTGCACAAGAAAGGTTAGTGACCTAGAAAATGCAAAAGACACAAAACAAAAACATAAGCAACAAGACAAGAGACTCTTATTTGCACCATTTTGCTTGTCATAGTAATGTGTTGGGAATTGATTCCAGTATATAGACCACCCAACAGTTCTCGGCGACATCTAATTGCCATGACAACCTGAAAAGGGGTCAGGAAATATTAGAGATGTAAGCGCACCATAGCAGGCCAAATTCATATTTTTTTTACAACCCACTTAGATGAACTCATAAATTATTCCCCCAAATAATATGAAAATGGTATATGAGCTCACTTCCTCTAAAGAAGCATTTCCGGCTCTTTCACCAATACCATTAATAGTCACCTCTAACTGCCGTGCTCCTGCATAAGCACCCTAAAGGTAAGTCAAATTAGTAACATGACTATACCAATGATAATTGATCTACAAAAATAAATAAGGAAAAGGCAGTACCGCTAATGTGTTGGCAGTTGCAAGACCAAGGTCATTCTGGCAATGAGTAGAAATAATCACATTTTCAATTCCACTAGTGTTTGCTTTTATATCAGCAATTAGATTCCCAAATTCATAAGGAAGTGTGTATCCGACAGTGTCTGGGATATTGAGAGTTGTTGCTCCGGCTTTTATGACTTCCTCTAGAATATGATACAGGAACTCTCTATTTGACCTGGATGACAAAGTGAAACCTATCATGGCACAGCCTTATGCACATCAGAAAATAGAATCCTTTGTTTTAACTTTTTATAAATACTGAACAATAGATGATGGCCCAGCATGACTTAAAACTTTGGTATTCCTTTTGCACCAATAAGTTGGCCTTGGCCTAGATAAAAATACTATTCAAACACATGCACCAATAATCTTACATGTGCAAACTTAAAGTTCAACACGACCGAAAAGTTTGGGTAGAAGCCAACTAGCATCATCTTTTTATTGTGCTAATAAAACTGCTTCCAGAATGGAGATATTACTAGTCAGCTGTTATAAGGCTGAAACTATTGAAGATACGATATGCTACTTTCTGAACCAAAGCAAATTCAGTATTTCATAGAAAGGATGCACCACTTCGCCTCAAAATCAACTCTGCTTCACTAAATTTGGAGCTGTTTGATGCATCCTAGATTACTAGTTAATTTTGAGAACTCGTATAAATCAGATGGCAGTCGAAACCAGATTCTACTATCTAATTAAACTAAATTTGCTACTAGTATTTTTTTCTAAAAAAAAAGTTTGAAATACATACCTGCCGGCGTCCTCAGGGCTGAACTCGACATCGGAGCAGCCGAGGCTGCGGGCGTAGGCCACCATCTCCCTGGCGATGGCCACCACCTGCTCGGGCGTCTTCTGCAACTTGTGCTGCATGTGGATTTCGCTGGTGGCGATGAAGGTGTGGATGCGCGGCCGCCGCGCGTGCCGCACGGCTTCCCAGGCGGCATCGATATCTCGCTTGTTGCAGCGCGAGAGGCCACAAATTACCGGCACGTGGCCGTCCTCCCCAACGGGCGTGTTTCCCACCTCGATGGCGATGGAGCGCACGGCATCGAGGTCGTCGGGGGAGGAGGCCGGGAAGCCCGCCTCGATGATGTCCACGCCGAGGCGCGCGAGCTGGCGCGCGACGACGAGCTTCTCGGCGCTGGTCATGGTGGCCCCCGGGGACTGCTCGCCGTCGCGGAGGGTGGTGTCGAAGATGCGGACGTAGTTGGTGTCGTCGCTGCGGCTGGGGACGTACTCCGGCCGCCGCGGCGCCAGGGACGCGCCGACGGGGTGGGGGAGGGCGCGGGCGCGGCGGGGAATGCTAGTGCTTGCGGCGGCGAGGCCATGGGGGAAACGGGGTTTGGCGGTGGGGAAGGAGGAGAGCGCCGGTGAGTACGGGCGCTTGGCGAGGGAATTGGAGGAGGGGTTTACGGAGAAGCAGTAGCGGTTAGCGGAGGAGAGGAGGGAGGAAGCCATGGTGGCCAGCGGCGGTGCGGGGTTAGGAGAAATGGGATGCGGCGGCGGCGTCCTAGCCTAGCTTAGCTGGAATCCAACAAGGCGACGGCGACGGTGTATGACTATGAGTCGGACGATGTTCTTATCTGGGCTGACTGGGCAACACCGTACGAGCTTCCGTTTCCGTAGCGGGCACGAAGCGCAGCGCCGCCGCCGTGGGTTTCTTGCACCCTTGACTTGGCGGCACTACCATGCAAGAGTGAGAGTACTCTAATGACCTTAATCTGGAAGTGCCTCTCCGAAGCTTTGGCTTTCTTTTATCCTCTGGCCTAGTTTTTTAAAGTTTAATCTTTGTCTGTTTGTCCTCTTCTCCAATATCCACTGCACTACTGCAGTGCCGTATATAGTTCGGATATTGTGACAGGTGTGACATATGCCATTTCGTAAGGAAACATATCCGGTGCACATCGCTGTGCTATGCATATAAGCAAATATTAAATCTGGACACATCTAACGGTGAAACTATCCAAATCATCATCCAAATAAATTCGGTCGGTCGGTGTTGGTCGAAAAATATCCGTACCAGTTCCATCCCTATTGTGATGTGCACATGATATGCTCCAATTTCATAATGAGAAGAAGCCATATTTACGATTTTTACTTAAAAAAACGCAGTAATTAACTTCAGCGCTCAGTTACGCCGATAAAGATTCAGCTGTCATTTCACTTTATCTAATCTATACGGGTCTGGTAGATCTTTTCATTTAAAATGGCAACCAAAAAGGAAAAAGAAACTCTGTCTCACCCCAATAGTTATGTGTTGGTAGGAATTCCTATACATTTGGTCCGTGCTATCTGACATGTCTAGGTTTAATTTTGATTCCACCGCACTCTCGTGTCTCATGCCTAGCATTACCAGTAGTGAAAACGATCAGCAAGTCATTACACTCATCCACCTGTATATTTGCTATTATACGATAATGTAACTAGTATTTAATTCCCTTAAGACATTTGCACAACGCATTCCCTACTTAGGTCCTGTTTGTTTCAGCTGGGGATTGTAGAAAGCAGATTTTAAAATCTGGATTGTAAAAGCTGGATTGTTAAAAGCTGGAGGTTGAAAAGTCGATTACATTTGGCAATCCAGATTATAGTGTGTTTGGATTGCTATTTCTGCTTGGCAAAAGTCTATAGTACCCTCGATTATAGGTTGAAAAGTCTGTGTGAATAGGGGGGCAATGGTGGGTAATTTTTACTGAAGTTGAATGGGTATTGTGGTCTTTTGCAAAAAAAAAGCTGAAAAAAGCTCATTCAGAGTGGATTGTGGGATTGCTACAATCTAGCTTCCAGATTATTACAATCCAGATTGAAAACTTCCTGTTTGTTGACCTTCCAGCTTTTAAAAGCAGCTTTCTACAATCCCTAGCTGAAACAAACAGGGCCTTAGGACAAATGCTTTTTTTACAGGCGGTAAAGCCCAAGAAAAGGCGAAAGAACGGATCCGATCCACAAGCTCCCGTTCCTTTCTTCCACTTCGCTCACCGACTTGAACGCCTTCCGGGCAGCGCCATGGACGCTCACCGCTTCCATCGTCTCCCCGTCCTCGCTCAGCCTCAGCGCTATCACCTGACGGCCAAATCGATCCAAGAACGACGCGACGCGTTGAACACGGTGCGCCGGCAGCTTCGAGATCAGTCTCCTCAGCCAGGGGTAAGAGATCGACCACCCGGCGATCCTCCCTCTCTTGGCATGGAGACCGACCCAGAACCCTCCCCTCGGGCTCATCTTGATGTTGTCCGGGAACCCGGGTAGCCGCGCGACCTCTTCGAGAGTTGAAGCTTTTGGCGTCTTGAGCCAGTATCTGAGGATCTTGCCCGTTGTGGTTTCCGCAAGGAGGAGGTAGGAGCCGTCCTTGCTAATAGCTACGCCATTGGGGAAAGCAAGACCTTCAACCAAGGCTTCGACTTGCTTCCTCTTCGGGTCAAATTTGAGCAACCTGCCGGTACTGTCACCGGATATGACTATGTTCAAGAACTCCCTGAGAATGGATTTCCACTCATCAGGCTAACTAGTAAATACTTCATCAGAAATCCTATCCACTGTCCAGAAATCCTCAACATGATGCATGGAAGCAAGAAACAGAACTGGAGTTCGATCGTACCTTCTCTGAAACCTTGTGCTGGTCTCGGTGAAGTAGATGGCGCCGGTTTCGTGGTCGATCTCGACGCCATTAGCGAAGCTGAACGGGCTCCCTGGCCACTCCGGCACAAGCGACCTGGACACGTTATCCTCTGGGCTGACCACTCTCAGCCCCAGGTACGCATCTGCGACGTAGAGATCCCCGGTCTTGGTGTCGAACTTGAGGCCCAGTGGTCGCCCGCACTCGTGCTCCCGATCTGGGTCCTGCGATCCTCTGCAACTGTCCAACCTGCAGTTTACATCACTCATCGTCAGTCAAAGATTGCCATCCAGTAGAGATCATAGTAATTGTTGCCTCATGTATCACATGATATCAGTTTCCGTCCTTCAACAAAAAGACTAAGAGTTCTTTTAGGGAGCGATCATTAGCAACAGATTAAAAAAAAAATGAGCTTGGATTCTAGTAATTTTTCAAGCCCCTGAGCTTGCTTGATTGCGCATTTGGGCATCCTGCAACAGAGAGGAATATGACATGAACAGAGCAATAGAATGTGATGCTGTGAAGCTGAGTTATGTCGTTCACTTTTCGGTCAGTTTCCACAGACACGGATGGCAGCCAGAAACAATGTTGCAATCTACCATGAACCGGACGGCACAACTGTACTTACTTAGCTTTAAATTTCGTCTCACGAAACTTTAGGTGGTGGTGCTAGTAGCCTAGTACAACGGAGAGCAGCGACGTGGATGAACACACTTACAGCTCCGGCGCAGAGCACGAGTGCTCGACCCACCGCCGCTCCGGCGGCCACCACTTCAAGATCCTCCCGTCCGACACGCCCGTGTACGGCCCCTCGCCGTCCTCGTCGAAAACTATGCTCTCCGGCCCCGCGGCGCCGTCGAGCGGGATGAGCTCGAGGCTGCCGTCCCTTATCTCCAGCAGCCCCACGTCGCTGCGCGAGTCCAGCGAGAGGACCGCCGCCGCGACGGAGACGGCGAGTGCGAGGATCTTGGTGGTGCTCATTGGAGCTCGGAAGCAGCTAGCAGCAGAGCTAATTTGCGCACAGCGGATTGCTCCGGCTGCAGGCTTAGGTGAACTACCGCCGCTAGACGCATGCCCCCCAACTACGCAGACAATGGGGTTAATTATGTACTAGCAGCATATCGAAGTGACGAGTAATAATGTTGGGCTATTAATGCATGGATGGCCATCTGCTATCTTCAATTACTGGAGAAAGCATTGTTCCGTACCCTATTCCATTCGTTATTTGATACTTCCTCGGATATAAATAGTCATCATTTTATATATAAAAATAAACTTTTGAAATTTTGTATCAATATATTTTTAAATATTTAAAATTGAATACATAAATAGCACATGTGATAGCGGATGCCTGTACAACCAGGGGTACCGTTCAGTAAGATCCTAGAGGAGGACGAAGCGAGAAGCATCGAAATCCATTCTCTCCATCTTTGGCCGAGTCCCCATTACTAGAAAACTAGGCTTTACTACCGGCATATCACTACCGATTATATTTGAACCGGTACTGATAGTAACATCAGTACCGGTTCATTGGCTACAGGGCCGTAGTGAGCTTTCAGTACCGGTTCATTGGTGTACAAGAAGTTGTCCTGAATTGACCCATTTCTTATGAATGCGCTTTGATTGTTGGGCACCAAGCCGTGGAGAAATGGGGCCAGCCTATTCGCGATCAACTTGGAGAAGATCTTCCCGACACCATGTATGAGACTGATTGGCATGTAGTCGGAGATCCTAGGCGCGTCCTGTTTCTTTGAAAGAAGCACAATGTTGGCCGAGTTCAATAGGTGCCGCCCATTGAGATTGTAGAGCTGCTGAATAGCTGCCATGAAGTCCTCTTTGATGATTTCCCAGCATTTTCTTAAAGAAGAGCCCTATATATCCATCTGGTCCAGGTGCCTTCTTGCAATGCATGAAAAACACCACACCCTCGACTTCTTCCATGTCGAAACTCGAAAGGGTCTTCTAAGCTGTGCAGCAGGTCATGTTGTGGGATGTGCAATTCACTCCAGTTTAGTGTCTGGAGTTTATGTTTCTTCTTCTTCGTACCTAATTATAGAGCTATTGCCATTGACCTTCTGCAACGGCTAATTGTTAAGGCAATCAGATTGAATCTCATCAGGCCCATGATCCCTTGCCGGTTAGTCAAGTTTCGAACTAAAATAAAAATATCCGGATGATACCTATATACTCCCTTCGAATATGCTTCAACGCTGACGACGTGGCCATTTTCGTCAACCCAGAAGTAAGGAGCTGCGGGCTGTTATGGCATCGATCAAAACCTTTTCAGGGCAAGCTTTTCCGTAGTGCTGGGTAACAGCTTACACAGTGCAGTTCCATGGCTCAATGCCGGATCACAACTACAAAATGATTTGGCGGGTGAGCGCATAGAACAGACGCAAATTCTTCTTCGCATGGCTAATCATTCAAGACAGAATTCTAACAGCATACGGGTTGGCAATTAGAGGATGGCCACATGGTAACTTCCGTCCGCTAACGTGAATTGGAACCGGAAACGGCTACCCATTTGTTCATCCACTACCCGTTCGCAAAGCAGCTTTGGAGGAGTGTTTTCAGATGGATTCGCATTCCCATGCATGCCACAGACGCAGCCTGGAGCCATCC
Organism: Rhipidocladum racemiflorum; assembly: GCA_036346355.1. Lineage (NCBI taxonomy): Eukaryota > Viridiplantae > Streptophyta > Magnoliopsida > Poales > Poaceae > Rhipidocladum > Rhipidocladum racemiflorum. The sequence goes on from CM070591.1 coordinate 60,965,488, forward strand.
AACCGGCCATTAATTATTCAGTGGACAACGCTACAAAGTAAAGGAAAAAATAGGTGGACGACATCCTCATTTACACCCTTTGGAACCCGTGGAAAGAAAGGAACAACACTACAACAGGGATCGTGCCGATCAGTGCAGCATGTAGATCTTCAACACGATCTCTAAGGATGTATCCAATCGCCGAACGGCGTTTGGCAAATGATTGAGGCTATTCCACTCCTGCCCACATGACCATGCCGTTCTCTCGCAAGCCAGGTCCAGTAGCACGTCTCGAGCAAGAGGGAGGCAATGGACGCATCGACAACTGAGATCCTCTGCCGTAGCGCCAGGCCACTGGCATGACTCGAGCAAGAGGGAGGCAATAGACGCATCACCAACTGAGATCCTCTGCCGTAGCGTCAGGCCGCTGACATGACTCGAGGAAGAGGGAGGCAGTAGACGCATCACAGCGCAGGAACCGGGAAAGATGAAGGCTCCACGGGTGCTGTATGGAAGAAATGATTTTGCGTGCTGCAGTTCTCGGTTTTCAGACCGGAAGAAGACCGTGGCAATTGGCAAAAGCATCGCAAGGGCCATAGGGTCATGCTGTTTGCAGCAGGAAAAGGAGGATATATTCATGGAAGGAAGCTTTGCTATCGAGACTCGGATGGAAGCTGGCAGGAAGGAGGACAGGCACAGGTGACGGCCAACACAACTACTTCCATGCCACCATCAGTGCTTTCTGCTGATAGAATTCCTAATTTAGTCTGAATCAAGGATCCAAATTTCGGTCCGAAATCCGAAATCTCAGCCGAGATTTCGGATTTCGGACCCCCTCAGATTCAAAATACCGGTTGTTTAAAAAAAATTAAAAAAATTCAAAATGCTACAGTGCGTATTCAAGTTTCGCCGAGATCTCGGCGTTTTCGTCCGAGATTTGTATTTTTTTCTCGGATTTTTAATTGTGTTTCACCGGATATGATTGCATTTAGGTTGAAGATCATCCACAAAAAAATTCAGATTTTTTTTTTATGTTTTTTGACTAATTTTTTGGTCGGTTCAAACCAGACCAAAATCTCGGTGATTTCGACCGAAATCTCGGATTTCCCGGTAGAAAAAAAAAACGGATTTCAAATTTAAATTTTAGATTCCGTCCGGATTTGATTTGAATTTTCGGATTTCAGCCACCTCCGATTTTTTTTTGAAAACGAGCTTTGTAACCCTGGTCTGAATACAGTCTCCCGTTGTCAACTGTTGTCAAATGTGTTTCTAATGCTATGGTCGGCCTCACAGCAACCTACGGCCGTTTGTAATAGTACTGTTGCTGCTTTTGTCTTCTCTTTTTTGCCCTTCCTCGTGAATGAATCGCACAGCTCCTGCTAACCTTTCAAAAAAAATTGGATACATAATAATCTTATGGATAGATTTGTCTTTATAAATAATTTTATATTATTTATAATTTTATTGGGTTTTATAAATATATTGTAATATAAATTAGTAGTCAAAAATGTATTTTGGAGATAGTGTCAATGTCAAAATGACAACTATTTATGATCAAATGGAGTAGATATCATTATGGGATATTACACATCCACCAAGTATACGTATACAAGACTGTATTATCTATCTTCGTTAGATCGTTCATTGTTCTTTGAATGGTGTGTCTTACTGTATTCTATAGTAGTAAATGCCATAGAAAATAGCTAAAGAGAAGGGTTATATAACAAAAAAAAAGGTAAAATACCACCTTAAAATTGCAGAATAATATGTATTTAGAAATAAAATTTGAAAGCTAGAATAACATGTACTCCCTCTCCTGTCACAAATAGTAGTCGTTTTGAACATTAACACGGTCCCCAAAACTCAACTTTGACCACTGATTTCTATTGTAATATATTTAAAAAAATCTAATAAAATTATAATATTATGAAAGTACGTTTCGAGATGAATCTACATATATCATTTTCATGCATCGAATCTTAATATTTAAAACAATATTGATAGCTAAAGTTTTAAAATTTGACTGTACGTATCTTAAACTAACTACTATGTATGACTGGAAATTTTTGTATTTCATACAATATATGACTCGTATTCACGAAACGATACAATACTTTTGTGCATTTATAGAAAACATAGTCATACCCGTTTTTGAGATCTCGTTTTTCAATACCCGAAATTTCAAAATCCGATTTAACCATACCCGAAATTTAAAATCTCGGTAATTATATATACCGGTTATGCCATAACTGGAATTTCAAAATCCAGTTATGCCATAACCGGATTTTCAAATCCCGTTTATGACATGTACTTGCAAGCATGTAAAGTAGGTGTTGGATGCATGTGTTGGAGGCATAACCATGCATGGCATAACCGGATTTTCAAAATCTAAATACGCAAAAAAAAAATGAGTTTTTAGATTCCGGGTATGGCTAAACCGGATTTTGAAATTCCGGATATTAAAAAATGAGATCTCAAAAACCGAGTATGACTGTGTTTTTTGTAAATACGCAAAAAAATGAGTTTTCAGATTCCGGGTATGGCTAAACCAGATTTTGAAATTCCGGATATTAAAAAACGAGATCTCAAAAACCGGGTATGACTGTGTTTTCTGTAAATACGCAAAAGTATTGTATCGTTTCGTAAATACGAGTCGTATATTGTATCGAATACAAAATTTTCCATTTATGACCCGGGGCAGTATATTTAAGAACGGAACGAGTAAATGTTTGCTGTCCGACAGTTGCAAGTAACTCGTGTCTCACTCTCGCATGCGTTCTCTCTAGATACGGCTATGTATGTACAGTATTGTGCTCAGTAGGCAGTACACACACTGCTTTTATTTTTGTTGTCCGTCTACCGGTCCGGATTTATGGCGGTGTCCTATCCGAACTTTTATTCTTGAACAGGATCCCACTATTCAGTGTTAGGCACGTCTGGCTCTCCCATAACTGAATATGTTGCTTCTATTTCTCTTCGAACGAAGGGAAATGGTCCTTTCTTCTTCTTCTTCTTTTGAATGAATGAAAACTGATCTTATAACATCAGAATTCACCAGAGTTTTTTTTCCCCCTATTCCGTGGGTGCTATCTCCGATTATCATCTGTGATCTCAAAAGAATCTGCCTCCCCTGTACTCCCTCCGGTTTGATAATATCTGTCGTTTTAGACATAATCTCACGTACCAAGAAATAGTTAAATGTTTGTAGCTCAGATGGTTGTGCCCAGTTATCCAAGCCTCCCTACGCAGTTCGAAGCCTGGTTAAATGAATACTTAAATGTGAAAGTTACATGCATTGGTTCATCACACGTGACGGAGTGGTGGTTTGAATGCAGCTGTATGCACGCATCTCCAACGACTAATATTCTCACACCGGTCTCAAAACGCTCCAGCGACAGATATTATCAAACTGGAGGGAGTATTATTTACTACAAAGCAACCCTTCCTACTAAACCACATCATCAACAAAATATCAACCATTTGATGCATTTCATATTAACGTGGCGAATGGCCATTAGTTACTTTGAGCAGTTTTTGAACTATTCCATCAAGCAAGTGAAAGGAGGCAAACAGGGGTCGCCGACATGGCCAGCCCTGAACAAAAGTTTTGCTTCCAATGGTTAGTAATTCTTGTCTTACCAAATTCTAGTAGTGTTAACCAAATTTAGATAGTACAGTACTTGGTTTGCTACCAAACTTTGATAAGATTACATTCTCCCTTTGCTCTCTAGTTTATTTTCTTGCCAATCTTTGACCAAAACATTGTAAATCAATTTGGTGACAGGGTGTGTTTGGTTGCCTGTACCAAGTGGTACATGTATGAGATGGTTCAAGAAAAAGCTTATCCATGCGTTTGGTTGCTTGAATGGAATCATCCCATCCTGGACCAAGTGATACAATTTTGAGGAATATTCCCTCTAGATGCTGAACCATCTCGTTCACCCAAAATAATGGAACCAAATGGTACAGGACCATCCTATCCCATTCAACCTCATCCCACGAATCAAACGCACCCTAAATTTTGATAAGGTTTGGTAAGATAAATTTGTCATCAAACCAAACAACTCCTAATTTAGCTATATAGGGAAGTTGGCCCCGTGCATGAATCGTCCGTTCTTGGTGGCTAATTTTGATAAGGTTTTGTAAGATGAATTTGTCATCAAACCAAACAACCCCTAATTTAGCTAATTTTAAAGGAGCCTTAATGCTCATTAGCTAAAACAAATCCCAATATTAAAAGAGCCTTCAGGCTCCGGCAGATGAGAACAATATCAAGTTTTCGGTTGATTAATTAGCAGTGTTAGGAATGGCCACGGATGCTGGAAAAGGAAATTCGAGTGGAGCCATCGGTCATAGCAAATTGATAACCGAAATCCCATAGCAACTGTGGTGTAATCTAGCAGCGTGGCACTCTGCTTTTTGATAAGCAATTGACGACCAAGATTTCATTCTCATCAACCACAAGTTGGATGGGTTATTTGTAGAGCGGATTATACTTGTAGTATATTATGGTAGTATAAATTAGATCTAACCATTGATTTAGTAGGGTATTATAGACTTTTACAAATAAAAATATTACATTTTAAAAGAGTATTAATGTAATTTTAGCAAGTCGTCGAGGTCCTCCGACGCGCGATGCACTGATGGAGGGAGGGCTTCCAGTGGGGATGAAGAAATGGGCTTCGGGTGGGTGAAGAAATTCATTTACCGTTTTACCCATTCGCTGTATTGAAAATTTTTTACCATTCTACTACACATAGTAGTATAACTTGATCTAATCTATTTTTAACCTTTGGATTGAAGGCAATGAACGGTCCATATTCATTATTGTGCACGGTAAAAGTACTCTATTTGTATGGATTTTCTATTGTGATTTCTCATGATCTGATCATTTGAAACCGTAAATTGTTAGTTGTAATTAACCCCTGTAACGAGTACACTAACCAATTGTTCTCTACGGACACTCGAATTAATCACGTCAGTTTCCATTGGAGCATGACGGATGTTACACACTTACCCAATCGCAGACCATTAATTACTGGAAGGAGTAAGTGCTGTACTTAGATCTGAATTGCATCATGCAAGTAAATGTAGCACAGAGATCGTATCGAAATTGCGGGATCGAGAAGAAAGAAGAAGACTTACAGTTGCGGCGCGGAGGAGGAGTGCTCGACCCACCGGCGGACCTGGGGCAGCCACCGGAGGATCCTCCCGTCCGACACGCCGGTGTACGGCCCCTCGCCGTTCGCGCCGAAGGCCACGCTCTCCGGCCCGGCCGCGCCGTCCACGGGGATCAGCTCGACGTCGCCCTCCCTTACCTCCAGCACCCGCACGTCGCGCCGCGAGTGCAGCGACAGGAACGCCGCCGCGACGGCGGCCGCGAGCACGAGGAGCCTGGCGTCCATGGTCGGAAGCGCGCGGGCGGCGGAGTTTCACAGCAGCAGGTTGGTGCTGCACGTGCCGCAACGGCGGTGGGACGGAGGGAGAGCATGCGGCGCCTTCGCGGCGACGTGGTGACGGCACCGGGCTATATATGGTCACCTGACTGACATCCACAGCATGTCCCCGGCGAAAAGAACGGAGGAGACCCGGAGTTGGACGTCAGCAGAGGTGCAAGGGAGTGTATAGGTATCAATCGGATGTTTTCGTCCTAAAAAACATCCAAACTTTGGACCGTACGATTAAAATACACATCCGTAGGATCAACCCACCTCGAATTCAGGGGAGCCGTGCATTAATCTGAAAGCAAATCCAATAGCCAGGAATTTAGATGATAGTTGCTAAAAAAAACATCCGGATGAAACTTACCCGAGGTTGCAATTAGCTACCTTTTATCTCTATTTCATTTTCTTTTTGTTGGATTCAGAGCGGATATAGTCAGCAATCAGCTATCTTATTATATCTCTATTTCATATTTTTTTTCTTGGATTCAGTGGATACGAATACCAGTCAGGTTTCGTGTACCATACGGCTCTGCTTGGTTGGAACGGAGACAATTTTTGTGGCGGCGCACGTACACGTTGGTTCTCCCGAAAACGAGGGCGGAAAGCACAGGAAGACCAGCCCGGTTGTTTTCGTGCAATCCACGAGCGAGAAGGCTGGCCGATGCAGCGACGCAAGGCAGCCCAGCAAGGAGCTCGCCGAAAGCGTACCTGTAAATCAGGAGTACATGGGCCCTGGACTGCAAAGGACGGACCTACCAAGTCTGGGCCGAGTAAGGTCCTGTTTAGGCGAGCTGTGCTTCGGATATGAGTCTAAAGCTTTCTAAACAGTCCAGCTCATAGTTAAACCATAGCTGAAGCATCCTTAAAAGCCACAGTTGGTAGGGAGTAGGGGTGGATAACGAGCCAACTCGGCTCGACTCGACTCGGCTCGATCAAACTCGTTAAGATAACGAGCCAGCTTGGCTCGACTCGTTATCTTAATGAGCTGAAACCTCAGCTTGGCTCAACTCGTTAAACTCGCGAGTTGGCTCGTTAAGCTCGTTAAGATGTTGGTGTCATTTGGATGTGATTTTTGCAATTATCAATACCATACAGTACAAATCTTTATCATATTGAATAAGAACTTCCCTCACACCCCTACTTAGTCATATTAAAACCTTTGAAGTTTGAAAAATAGCAGTAGCATGACTAAACCCACTCATCAGTCCATGCTATGAAGAATTTAAAAAGTCTTTGCTGTAATGAATGCAATGCCTAAAAAATATTAATTCACAAATAACATACCTAGCTCTTGAAGATTAACATCTGAAGAAAAGAAGAGTTCTCTTTCATCTTATCCGTATAAATTTGAAGAATTTGCAAACAACCATTCTCATTAGGCAGGTTATCTCATTATAAACCTCCAATCGTCCAGGCGTACAACACATGTATCAAAGGGCAATGAGCATATGCAAATAGCAAATCAAAACATCAGTTTATCTCATCAAGCAACTCATTTGTTTCAGTATGACACATTGACATATTTGGGGCTACTAAACTAATGACTTCACCAAATAAAAAGCCAGATGATCCAAGGAGGGTCACAACATACCTCAATGTGTTTCAGTATGACACATTGGCATATTTTAGGTATAATTGAAGAAAAATATGAAGGGATATAAGTATAATATGCATATAATAGGTTTCATGTAAAACAAATGGTATCTAGAAGAAACCATGCACATATGGCCAAATGTGTTGCACCCCTATAATGCCGTTCTACACTATCCACCATGAAAGCTTTATATTAGACACAACGAAAACATTTTGCTGCTACACTTCTGTAATCTTCCATTACAAAGCATTGATTCCATCCAAACAAATCCGAAAGAGTTTAATTGATGCTGTTCAAACTTCTAATGGCTAGGATACAATGATGCGAACAACACTTACTGGAAACAACAGGAAATTTTAAGAGCACGTGGTCATGCTTAGCCGATTGATCTAAAATGTGCCATACTAATTTCAGCTTCGTTAATCGCAGATATGCAACACATGATGTGGTCGATAGTCCAAAAGTTCCCGATAGCAAACGTTTTGAGTTCTTGAATTTGGGACACTGGTGGTTGAGACATACCAGATGATCTGTTGCTTTTCCATCGTGTGGTAGCCGTAGGAGGAGCAGTTGATCGGTGGCCGGAAGGGATGAGAGAGCGGAGCGGGGCAAAGCAGGGCCGGACCGGTGGAGGGAAGGGACAAAGATGTTGGCTGGAGGAGAAGCTCAGTGTGCCAGCCGCCGACACATCCCTCTGTTATAATTGGTGGTTTATAATTATGGACATATAGCAGAATGCTTCTGCTGCTTAGGTCACCTATTTCATCTTTTCGATGTTTTACCTGGTGGAGATTTTCTTTTTTAGGGGATAAGTGCTGACAGTGTAAACAAGTGCTCATTACAAGAATTCTTTTTATTATACTATGAGCTGACATGAATCAATCTATGCAATGTTTTAATTGCTCACATGAATCCATCTATACAAGAAACTCAATTGCAATTAGAACTTATTGTAATTTCTAAAATTTCTATCTTTTTTATTTGCTTAATCTAATCAGTTTATGCTTACCTATAACTTCACCTTGTAATGCTTTAGTGCAGAAAAAAACATTGGAATAATCCATCTTATACTAGGAACATTGAATGGTTAATGCCATTTCAGAATGACTCGGTTGAGGCTACTTTTTTTAGAAGTTCTACGAGTAGCGGTACAAACGAAATAAGCTAAAAAAAATAGCTATTGTGACAGTTAAGCAACAACATATGCCATAAATCGAGGTCAGTTTCTATTGGAAAATGTCTGATGAAGCCATGCCATTATTTCCCATGTGCAGGTCAGAGATTAAACGCGAGTTTTCTTACTACAATTGGTCGAAACAATTAACCCTAAAACCGGCATAGCAATCTGCCTTATTGTTAATGTGCTATAATTGCTACTGTCACATTTAAATTATATATCCGCATGCATCTTAGGGGTTCTTCATTTCGTCTGAATTCTGGTAAATTTTAAGAATTACCCTTAGCATATGCACGACTTAATGCGTTCAGTTAATTTGCTCACCGAAAAATGGCTTCAAGAGTGATTGAACAACCATTAACATGAATTCTGGTGATGGTGATCAATGATGCAAAGAGCTTTGCAGTATATTTTGCGATGGTGGTCAATGATATATGTAAACAGCTTGATGCAGTAGTTTGAAGAACCAGATATTTGTGCTTAGAAGTGGAGCCCAATTAAGATGCACTAATTTTGTAATTTTTTCATCTTTTTCCGTTAAACAACTCGATCGTTCACCTATTTTCGTTGTCTGATTTGACAAAGTTGATTATAGTTTTGTTCGTTTACTTCACTCATTCTTAATTGTTCACTCATTCTTAATTGTTCACGCTGATTCTCACTTGCCTTTCTTAATTACGAGAAATACGAAAAGATGAAAGTGGACCACTTGCTAACACGTTCATCATAGAATATCATTGTCTTAGTTTGAAGTTCGAACACTGTTCTCTCTCCTATCTAATATTTCCTTTGTCCAAATCTATAAGGTTTGATTCTTTTTTATGATTATATATATATATATATATATATATATATATATATATATATATATATATATAAGATATATTTTGTATTTTAATATAAAATTAGCGCTATGTTTCCTCTGTAGTCCTAATAAATATTCATCTTTATTTTATATTCTCTAGGTGTATGCATTGAGAATAATGCACAGTGATAATAAGTAGGAGTAATCAAATCACTTTTATTATCTTTTTAGTTTATATATACGAAGAAGAAATATACTTTATAAATTTAAATGGAGGGAATATTTATATGCAGTCCACATGACCGCAAGGCACAACCTTCACAACAGAGGAGAGCTTGGGCCTTAATTTTCATGGCGTCGTCTCTCTTATCCTCCTCTGCGCCCAAGGCCAACGAGGCAGCGTCCCACAAAGAAATTTACGACCAAATCCGGCAGGTCGTCTCCGCCTACCCGACGGCACCCAGCGGCATCGGCGACCTGTACACCCGCCATCCCGACGGTTGGTACACGTTCACGCCGGGGGTTGTAAACGCCATGGTCATCCGGAGGCATCTGAAGGCGCGCGACACCGACGTTTTCCTCACCACCTTCCCCAAGTCCGGCACCACCTGGCTCAAGGCGCTCCTGTACGCGACTCTCCACCGCACGGCGGCGCTCGCGCCGCTCACGGCCCACAGCCCCCACCAGCTCGTCCCTTTCCTCGAGTCCCAGGTCTTCATCAGCGACCGGATCCCCGACCTGAGCTCCCTCCCCGCGCCGCGGCTCTTGATGACGCACATCCCGTCTCAGTCGCTGCCGGACTCGGTGGCCGCCTCCGGCTGCAAGGTGAGCGATCGAGCGTGCGCTACGAATTGTTCCTGCGACGTGCCTTGAGTGATCACGCATATGCATATGGATGCAGGTAGTGTACCTGTGCCGAGATCCCAAGGACTGCTTCGTGTCGCTGTGGCACTTCTGGAACAGGTTCAGGCCGTGGGGCATCGACGAGGCGCTCCGGCAGTTCTGCGACGGCGCCTCCCTGTTCGGGCCGTACTGGGAGCACATGCTGGGCTACTGGCGTTGGCACGTCGAGAGGCCGAGCCAAGTGCTCTTCCTGACCTACGAGGAGCTCGCCGCCGACACGCTCGGCCAGCTGAGGCGCCTCGCCGAGTTCGTCGGGAGCCCGTTCACGGCGGAGGAGCAGGAGGCCGGGGTTGACAGGGGGATCGTGGAGGCGTGCGGCATGGAGAGCTTGGCGGGGCAGGAGGTGAACCGCTCTGGGACGACTCGCATGATGGAGCGGCCAGTGGCGAACGGCATATTCTTCCGGCGCGGTGTGGTCGGAGATTGGAGGAACCACCTGACGCCGGGGATGGCGAGGACGATCGACGAGATCACCGAGAGCAAGTTCCAAGGATCTGGGCTGGTGTTGCCTCGGCAGATCTAAAAAGGCAGCATAAGTACTGAATCGGAGGCTCGCATGCATGCTCCCAAAATGCTTCAGGAGCTAGTACTGCGGTGCCACCAGGGTTAACAAAACCGAAACCGAAAAAACCGATGGAAAACCGAAATTGGAAATTCGAAAATATCGAGCCAAAAACCGCTCGAAAATCGTTAGAAACCGAAGAGTTTCAAAACCGAGCATTTGAACAAAAAACATTCAAAACAAATTTTAAAAAAACGAAAACCATTCGGTTTTCTCGAAAACCCATCGGTTTTCTCGAAAAACCGGTCGGTTTTCTCGAAAAACCGATCGACGAGGTGAACGTTTTAGGCTATCGGTTTTTGGAGCGATTTTCGTCGGTTTTTTCGAAAAATCGCTCGGTTTTCACCGGTTTTCGATCGGTTTACATCGCATAAATTTTTTCAAATTTTTTGATTTTTTTGAATTATTTTTTTAATTGAATCGGTTTAGGGTTTAGGGTTTCGAACCGGCTCGATACGGTCGAAAACCGCGATTTTCGAGCGATTTTCGTCGGTTTTGTGAACCCTGGGTGCCACCCTACCTACCGATTACCGAAAGGATCTGCGTAATCATGGGCAGATATAGTGGGATGCGTCTCTTCAATGATTCAAATTTCATGATTAAATTGTATCCACTTTTAATGGTTTGTGAGGATTTGTAAGATCTAAAGAACTACTCGCTTCGTTTATTTTTGTAAGACTTATTTTTTAAATGGTCTTGTTCATAAATATAAGGTTTGCATGTAGATTTAATGAGGTCTTTCCTTCTATGCTCCTATTTATTCTCTTTCAACCATATGCATTTATTCATTACCACTCACACAAAGTAGCTCTTTCATCTTCCAAGACAATTGAGTGGGGGCATCATTTTCTCTAATACCTTTGTCAATTTTAATGTAACCTTAATCCTTGTGCCAAGTCAAAATACGTCTTATAAAAATGAACGGAGTGAGTATTTGTACTATATTTTTAACAAATTTTGAATATATATGTTGGAATTATAATGTTACAATATTATTATACAAAAATACAGAGTTGTACATGTGAAATATATATCATTATTAGAAATTTTCTAGTTCCACGGTCACCGTCTCGTACCATTATTGGAGCATTAATTAGTGCATGACATATTTATACGTAGTATTGCAAGTCCACGTCGTGGTTGAACCTTTTTATACTTAATATGATGAATTATCCGGAAAAATTGAGTAAATAAACTACAGTTAAATCGAAATTAAAAAAATAACTTGCAGTAAAATAGAATGCGGTGAATAACAGTGCTTTCCGCCGGACGGTGTGGCTTCCGCCACATGAAATGGTGGAAGGTGGGCTTCCGCCATACCACATGGCTTCCGCATGTCACCCGGCGGAATCAGTGGCTTAAGCCACACAGCGTGGCGGAAGGCAACCGCACCCACGAGCCAGCAGCGCAGAGCGCAAAATTGATGATTTTTTGGCCGGGTGACATGGTGGGTGCCAAACCAGTTTCCATCGTGTGGTGTGGCGGAAGCAATGGTTTCCACCGTGTGGTCTGGCGGAAGCGTCGTTTCCGTCGGATGGTGTGGCGGAAGCCACGTTTCCACCATCCCGTGCGGCGGAAGCCACTTCGGCTAGCGGAATCGGATGCTATTCAACGCATTTCGATTTAGTGAAGGTTATTTTTCTAATTTCGATTTAACCGTGGGTTATTTACTAAATTTTTCCGAATTATCCATGAACGAATCGGACGCGTAGTTGGTTGTTGTGCATTTGAGCGTGGTGTCAGATAGTCATCTTTTGCCTTGCAAAATATATTGGCCTGTTGCGTCAATCTTCATAGACATTACAATTACAAGAGATATACATAAAGTAATAGTAGCGAAGTACATGCACGCGAAAATATACTTTTCTCGAAACGATTCATTTATACACCCTATAACGGAGTTTGCCTAATTTTAACGGTGTAGGATTTAAATATTCATATATTTTTTAATGGACACTAGTTGATCTCTCGTTGCTAGATACAATAGATTTATAACTTTTTGATCCGTTAAAATCACACGCGTGCTGAACTTCACAAACACCGAGTGAAGTATATCAACTTCTCAATTTCTAGTGGAAAGACAACGATTTTTGAATGAACTCGTTCAATTCCCTGTCTCTAAACGTATACAATGAAAAAGAACAAGCAAAAAAAATACTTAATAGATACAAAATAACTATTTTATTAATCTAGTGTCCTATCTCTTTATAATAGAATATATATTACTTTATAAGAGCGACTACTGTAGTGGCTCTTCCAGCATTACTTGGATCCTGTAGCGCATGCGGTACCTGTAGCACGTGTACTGTTCGCTCGGCTGTGCCCGCACAACACCCTGTTCCGGTTGACTCAACCGGGTGATCCGATCCATTCATCGACTTTAAATCTCTTGCAGATTCTAGGACCGTTAACAGAATTAATACACGACAGTTGACTAGTTAATTTTTGTTGATTTAAATAGCTATCGTTTTGGGTCATCTCACTGGTTATAAAACTCAGAACTTGCTCACCGGGAAATGCACGCATAGGAACAAAAAATACGTCGAGCAAATATTAAAAAGTACCAAGATCTTAAATGGTATCAAGAGATAAGAGAGTTTTTAAGGTAATTTAGTGCTACCTCCCAAATGCAAACATGGTACAAACTACACGAGAACATGAGTTTCATGTGGAACTTGAGTACAGCGTCCATGGCTCACAGTTCAGCCACAGGGAGTGAGCTTCTTGTTGCCAGCACCACGAGGATTGTCATCCTTCCAGTCATCCCATGCTCTTGCTTTCTCCTCTTCAGCATCCTCGTCCTCTTGGGCTGACCTACTGCCATCCTTGTACCAAGCAGAGTTTCCTTCTTGAATCATCTTTGCAGTTCTTTCTTGCCATTTCTCCATCATTTTCATCTCCCGTAAGCCAGCTTCTTCTATGCTCATTGTCGGCAGCCTATAGTCCAATACAGGGGGAAAAAATGGCAACAGAAAAAATTGAATCAGAGGATAGTCTGATATCTTCGCAAACACCTTCCCAAACTGTCAGCCCCAGACAATGCAAGAACACTCTAGGGGATAAAACATTATTAGTTCAACATTTCAGGGGAAGATCTATTGGTTTCTACCAGTAAATACAGAATAGTGACTTCTTGGTTGGACCTTTTTGTCATAAACTATGACTGTATCTAAGGGACAACCCCGAATCATAATCTCAACATCAGAGCATTGCTAATGCTAAGTGCTTACCACCAACACAGCTAATAGAAATAATAGAGATTTAAAAGACATACGTTGTACTTTTAGGGAACATATCCACGTACCAAATTTAAGACAGTACCATGGGATGCTTTTTCTAACATCAAAACAAAGCATGGTCTCCAGCAAAGTCTAAATCGACAATTGATTTTTGATGTCCAACAACAGAACAGGGTAGGGCCTACGATTGAATAAACAAGGTCCATAGACTAAAGTGGAGAAGCAGACATGACATATAAACCAATTTACTAGTTTATCAATGAATCTGATACTGTACATTGCTCAATGCAACAACGGGCCAAAGCTCCTACAAATATATCAAAGTATGTATAACTAGTGTGATACATTAAGAGTTGTGACAAATAGTGCTTAATCTACCTTCTGCCACAACACAATGTCAGTATGTCACCAGACAACATAATACAGGAACGAAAAAGCAATGCAGTGTCCTGTGCAGGTATATGACTCTATTTCAAAGCATACCTGTAACCAGGCTGAAAAACTTGTGCCGCCATTCTTTCCCTTCCACTGGTTAGTCCCCCACCAACAAGACTTGCGGGTCCAAATATCATGGGTTGGTGGTTGTGCTCATGAGCTTGTGAAACACTTGCTCTTCCTTCAATGACGTCTTGAGCAAATGTAGCGCAAGTGATTGGATCAGCCGGTTTAGAATATGGTGCACTATTGGCAGCATTATGGTGCCATGCTTCAGCCTTTTTTGTACGTTCATCAAGCATTTCACGAGCAAATGCGTTCCCGTCCTAAAACGTCACAAACAAGCAATTTTTTTTAACAAAGGAAACCTCCATGTAAATGCAGAGTTTATTCAAAAGAAACATGCAACATATGGGAGCCAAAGAAAAAACCACATAAGTAAATGTTTTTTTCCTGGTAGAAAAAATCTACTGATTATATGCTGAAAAAGGATCACCTTCACAAATTCTAATAACTAAAGATTACTCACAAAAAACCACCAACTGTTCAACATCCAGAGACAAGTAATATATTTTATTATTTCCCCAAATCAGAATAAAAATAAGTTTAGGTCCATTCAAGCAATGCAATGCGAAAGTTCTTCAAACACAACTACTGTAAAACTTCACACACAACTACTCTTGAGCTACGGGTAACTTGTATTACAAAATAAAAGTCTCAGGCTGGTTCCAAGTAGAGGTTTCCTCATTATATAGGTAACAACACATCCAATCCAAAATGTACAAAGCAGACACTCCATAAACTCCCATTTTATCAGAAGGAAAAAATAATCCTCAAAATATGCCACTGAAAATATTCAGCGAAAGATGCTACTGACAAGAACTTGCCAAGTAATTTGCATTAGTTCTACCTTTGCTTGTCTTTCCTTTACAGCCAGAAGCATTTCTTCTTCCTTCTTTAGCATGTCAAGAAGATCAAAAGCCTATAGAGGGAACAGAAATAAATCCATTTGATGGTCAAATATTATTCTGAAAGCAAGCAAGGCAACTTAGAAAACAGAAAAGAACACTCCAAGCAGCATAAACGAATATTTCTTGCCACAGCGAACTAACCTTGCAGAGAGCCAATGAGATAGTAGCTAACCAAGCCTGCAGCATAGAACAAGAAATCAGAACTACAGCATAAGTTTTGAAGGATTTATCAAATCAAAGTACAAGATAACAGACTAACAGTATAAGCTTTGGAGGCACACCTAGACAACACCCAAAAGCTTGCATTGACAACATCCCAAATGATTAATAACGCCATGTGAAAATAAGAGATACAATAAACAGCGTAGAAAGAACGAAGAGGATTTTGCTGTTGAAATTTTATGGTACCACCCTAACACTAAAGAACAAGTTCCTTGTGATCTTGACATGCGCTAAATTGGGACTGATCCCCAATAGGTTTTCAAGAACCTAGTGGACGCATCAAATTCGTCAAACTCCAGACAAACATTAGAGTTAAACAAATTAAACTATCTCCTGTTGAACTAAACAAAGCTTTATCTTCCAGTAAATCAAAGCTTATTTTCAATTTGGGATCTTTTGAAATATAGAAATCATGTGGCAACTCTATCATAACAGATGTTACTACAATTTAGCAAACAAGGTCAGATTCGAAGATTTTGATCAAGTCACGCTCAATGCTAGCTACATGTCTTCCAGATTTGTGATTATAACCTCTCTTTCTTCCTCTCCATCTTCCTCCAAGGCATCTTCCTCCCCAGCTTCAATAGGAGCTGATAAAGCGGCTGCTCTCAATGATCGCCCACGCCTTTCCTTTCTCTCTTTGATCTCTTGGAGCCTTGTTTCTGCAGCCTTTTGATGCTTGAACCGGGCAACCTAAGCTCAATAATTAAGACAACAGAATAACTTAGGATCTTAACCGACTTGAAACAGGTTAAGCAGTCTGTGTCCCAATATTTTGCAGGCTCAACAAGAGAACTATGTCCCAGATTATCGTGTTTCACTTGTAGAGTGTGAATTGTTCAGTGACTCCTTAACATCTTAGGGGAAAAAAGGTAATTCAGACTCACCTTTTGTGCTCTTCGGTTTGCCATAGTGATAGGCTGCCTCTGTCTAGATAATTCAAGCTCATCCTCCGGTATAAGCTCCAATGCTTCACAGGTAGAAATGAACTCCTGTAGAACCAAGCAGGCGTCATTAATACATGAGGAATGGGTGATGTGATTATGGAGTACCATATGACAAACCCCTCTTAAAAATGCACTATAGATATACATCAAATCAACTAATGCGAAATGGCAAACTATTAACCTTCAAATGATCTTGTGATGCCTTGAGAATTGGGATCCGATCCTCCTGCGCTACCTTTTCAGTCATCTCCCCAAGGTAGTACGGTACCTGAAGAAACCAGCCAGCCCGTTTTGAGTTTCGGAACATTTGCAAGATTGATTCATACCTCTAAACACACATTTGCACATTGAAAAGACTAGAGTTGAGGAATATCATCCAGTTCTGAGTTCCCTAACACTAACTAGAACGACGCAATCTCATAGGAAGGTGACGAAATGATTGGAACATTCACGATTGATTGTTTACATACGACGGAGAAATGAAACGCGGATGTGGGGAGGAGAAGAACGGGGAGAAGGGGGGACATACGAGTAGGTATTTGAGGTTGGCGGTGGAGACGTCGTCCTTGGTCTCGTTGGAGGAGAAGAGGCCGAGCTTGCTGACCATCTCGTCGCAGCGCCACAGCAGGCCGACCCCCTTCCGGATCCCTTCCTGCCCCAAGCAAAGGCAAACCAAGCATGTGAGCACTCGCCGAGAACAAGTGCCGGTGATTAGGAGAAGGATCGAGGGAAACCTGGTCGACGGAGGAGCTGGAGGCGAGGGAGTGGAGGTGGGACGCCCTTTCGAAGAGGGCCGGGAGGGGGAGGTCGACGTCGTCCTCCGGCCCCGGGTGGAGACGCATCTGCGCCTGCATCTTGTTCCCGACCTCCTCCACCTCCACCATGCTCACCGGTTGCTTGGCGAAACCGGAGACGAGGGGAGAGAGATCGCCAGCCAAACCCTACCTTCCGACGCGGTCGGGACGGAGACGAGGGGAGAGAGATCGCGGCGAGCGAGAAGAGAAGAGGAGCCCAACAAAACAGAGGAGGGCGGAAGCGTCGGGACGGAACTCGGGATTTCTTCGCTTTATAGGGATACTAGTAATAACAAGGAGGTTTTCTCGAAATTAATAGTATAATTTAATATAAAATTATTTTATTTATTATTTAAATAATTATTTGAAATTCAAGCTAAGAATCATTATTTAGTCGCACCTGTTAGCTTTTTTCGATCGAAATAAGAGAGGTGCTTCTATGCTCTTTCTTTTCAAAGTTGCACAACTATTAAAGCATGAATGAAGGGTAGATGGTGATTACTTACCCCTTCGTTTGCTTCAAGATTTGTGCAACTTGTACTAGAAGGAAAAGCATAGAAGCACTGCTCTCGAAATAAACCTATTTCAATTTTAGACATATTAACCATTGTAATCAAACTAATCTTATTCAAGCAGCTTTCCTGCCAGCGCTTTTCGTTTCGCCGGCTTTGGTTTTGGCTGGCCTGGTCGCCTGTGTAGGATAAGCCGACTGACCTACTTGGTTGCCTTTGCCTTGTCTGTTCGACTCAACCACACGTGCAACTACAAATGCAGAGACAATGTTTGGTTGCATGTTTTGAGCATCTCTAAGAGGGATGAATTATAGGGCTTTTGAGGAAAAGATTAACTCCAGCAAGGACCCTAAATTGTTAAAATTTATCAAATTATTTTAGGGCCCTAGTAAAGTAGCTATATTTAGCAACTATGTGATTGAATCCTATTTTCGTTGGGTTTTAGGGCCTAATTGCTGGAGTGAATATTTCGTTGGAGCCCTAAATCTAATTAGTTGGGTCCTAAATTAAAGTTTAAGGCTCATTTTTAGGGCTCTCTCTTGGAGATGCTCTTAGTAGGCATGTATTTTGAAATTTATATAGCAAGTGTGGTCTAGTTTTGTTCGAAAATATATCACAAACCCATTTTTGAAATCGGTTCGTTAATCGAAGATGCTAATCAAAAGATATAAATAAAAAAGAAAAAAGGAAACTTACGTACCAACGTGACACCATATGCATGATTTGTTATTGTGGCTGACAGTACGCAAAACACGAGGCTGTCATGCGCTGCATCCAAAAATACGCCTTTTTTCTCCATATCTCCAGGACTAGACCACATAAAGATTCTTGCATCCAAAGAGTCAGGCTTAAAACTAGATGCAGATTGTTAATGCACTATCAACTCAGAGATGAACAACACAAGAGAGAGTTTTCTATTCATTAGGAGTGTTCTTACAAGGAGGGCAAAGCCCCTATATATACATGTGAAAAGGTGCCACTAAAAGGCACTTGTTATAAAAGGTGCCTCCTCATGCACATAACTACATGGTAGTTAATGTCATAGACACAAGTAAATTTGTCCACAATTAGCACATGCTAATATATCTCAACACTCCCCCTTGGACAAATTATATCAATCTTCGTGTTCCTTTAAAAACTCCTTCCAAAAACCCTGTGGGAAAAACGGATGAAGAAAATAGGAATATATGTATATGCCTCATTAAAAACTCTCCCAAAAACCCAGTGGGAAAAATGGACAGAGAAAAGAGTACATAACATATTTAGCTTGTATTATATTGCCTCATTAAAAACCTTTATGGGAAAATACCATGTAAAAACACATAAAGGAAAAGAGTACAATATATCCTTTAAAAACAGGTTTAAAGTTCAGAGGACTCTCCCCCTGATCCTTGCAACATACAAAGTCTCCTCATACCAATTCCATTAACACATTTCTGAAATGTGGATTTTGGTAAGGATTTGGTAAATAAATCAGCCAAATTTTCACAAGACTTTGTTTGTAAAATTTCTATCTCACCGCTCTTTTGAAGCTCATGAGGATAGAACAATTTAGGAGCAATATGTTTCGTAATGTTGCTCTTTATATAACCTGTTTGCATTTGAGTAATACAAGCCGCATTATCTTCATAGATAATGGTAGGGGATTCAATTGTATTTATACCACATGCTTTTTGTATGTGATTAATCATTCTACGAAGCCATACACACTCACGTGATGCTTCATAAAGTGCAATTATTTCAGAATGATTAGTGGAAGTGGCCACTAAAGTCTGTTTACTAGACTTCCATGAAAAAGCCGTTCCACCATATAAAAATACAAACCCAGTTTGTGATCTGGCATTGTGGGGATCAGACAAATAGCCAGCATCTGTATAACCCACTATGTTCATATCTTGGTTTTTCTTATAAAATAGACCAAGATCTTTTGTACCTTGGAGATACCTGAAGATATTCTTAACGCCAGCCCAATGTCTCTTTGTTGGTGCTGCGCTATATCTAGCCAATAAATTAACTGCAAATGAAATATCAGGCCTGGTGCAGTTTGCTAGATACATCAGTGCCCCAACGGCACTAAGATATGGAACCTCTTGTCCTAAAATATGTTCATCTTCATCTCTAGGTTTAAATGGGTCTTTATCCCTATCTAGAGATCTAACAACCATAGGGGTCTTTGATGGATATGATTTATCCATATTAAATTTACTCAAAATCTTTTGAGTATATGCAGACTGGTGTATCAATATCCCTTCAGGGAGATGCTCAAGTTGTAAACCTAAGCAAAATTTGGTTTTACCCAAATCTTTCATTTCAAACTCCGTCACAAGATGTTTACTTGCTTCCCTAATATCCTCTGTGGTTCCGATGATATTCAAATCATCAACATATACTGAGATTATGCAAAATCCATTTTGGGATTTCTTTATGAACACACAAGGACAATCATCGTTATTTGAGTATCCTTTCTTCAAAAGAAACTCACTTAGTCGGTTGTACCACATCCTTCCCGACTGCTTTAATCCATATAGTGCCTTTTTCAATTTGACACTATACATGTTGCGATTTGCATTTGGATTCGGAATAGATATCCCCTCTGGGACTTTCATGTAAATATCCGAATCAAGTGACCCATATAAATATGCAGTCACCACATCCATCAACTGCATGGATAAATTCTTGTTTGCTGCCAATGATAATAAATATCGGAACGTTATTCCACTCATTACCGGTGAATATGTTTCATTGTAATCAATGCCGGGTCTCTACGTAAACCCTTGTGCTACAAGTCTCGCTTTATATCTCACCACCACATTATTTTCATTCTTCTTTCGAATGAAAACCCATTTATTTCCAACCGGAAATATTTTAGGAGGTGTGGTCATAACTGGACCAAATACCTCTCTTTTCTTAAGCGAGCTCATTCAGCCTCAATTGCTTCCTTCCATTTGACCCAATCTGAGCGCTTCATGCACTCTGCCATGGACTTTGGTTACGGATCCAGTTGAAGGGTTTCCGCAATCTTAGAGGCAAAATAAATGTCGACAATTGTAGTCTTTCTATTGTATGATTCTCTTGAATCAAGATAATTAGTGGAAATTTCTTCATCCAACAATTCTTTATTTTTGCCTTGTGACTCATCATGATTTCCCAATACAATTGAGTCCAAGGGTTCCGATGTCCCAACATTGAAGTTTGTGCGCACAATTATGTTGGGTTTACCAATCACTAGAGGACTTCCAACCTCTTTATCATTTACTGACATAGGTAATTTACCTTTATCGGTCTTTTGTTTCATGACGTCTCATGAAGCTAAGTCTGTGCATCCGAATTCTCCCCTCTTATTCACATTAGGGGCAAGAGTAGTTTTCTTTGGTACCTCTACTCTTTCCGAGCATTAACAGCAGTATATGAGATTTCATAACCCCCTTATAATCAAGAAATGCATCGCGATTGTTTGCAATGTATTGCAAACTTATAATCTTCTGAACCTCTTGTTCAGATTCTTTTGTACGTGGATCTAAGGACTGAATGCCTGTGGCATTCCAATCAATTTCCTGGCATTCCTTGTGGTACAAATCTCCCCCTAATGCCGGGAAATTATCCTCATCAAATATCTGATCAGTGCAGAGCCGTAAACAGATCCCTGTCAATGGCTCTAGGTATTTTATAATTGACGGAGAACTATACCCCACATAGATCCCCAACTTTCTTTGAGGACCCATCTCGTATGCAGCTGCGGTGGTGAAATCAGTACGTCTCATCACAAGAACCGAATTTTCGCAGATGGGAAATGCTTGGTACATCTCCACGTACTAATCGCAATGGGGAGACCGTATGGTATGCGATTGGTCTAATTTGGATTAAAGCTGCGGCATGTAAAACCGCATGTCCCCAACAACTTGTTGGTAATTGACAATTTTGCAACAGAGGCCTAGCTATAAGCTTTATCCTCTTTATCAAAGACTCTACTAAGCCATTTTGTGTATGTACATATGGTACAGAATGTTCTACATTAATGCCCAAAGCCAAACAATAATCATTAAATGCCTTTGAAGAAAATTCAGTGGCATTGTCCAACCGAATGGACTTTATCCTATCATCAGGATGATTGGCTCTTAATTTTACTATTTGGGCAATTAATCTGGCAAAAGCATGGTTCCTTGTAGAGAGTAAACATACATGGGATCATCTTGTAGATGCATCAATTAACACCATGAAATACCTAAACGGCCCAGACCAAGGCTGGATAGGTCCACAAATATCTCCTTGAATCCTTTCAAGGAAATTTAATGGCTCATTTTTAATTTTAAGGTATGAAGGCCTCAAAATTAATTTCCTTTTTGCACATGCAGTGCACATGAATTCATCATATTTTGGGAAATATGAATTTATAATATTATGGCCAACAGAACCTTTGACAATTTTATGCATCATACCCAAACCTGGATGACCTAATCGGTCATGCCAAATCTTGAACTTATCAAGATAAGATAAAATTGTCTTTAACGCAACATGTGGTTCGGGTTTAATATATGTGTAGTACAATCCTGATGAAAAAGAAGGAAGCTTTTCAACCACTTGTTTTTCGCATCCAGTAGTTTTAGTTAAGAGCAAATACTCAACATTGCTCTCTTTACTAGTCTCCACATGGAAACCATTGATGCGAATATCTTTAAAGCTTAGTAGGGTACGTGTAGATTCAGGATACAACAAAGCATCCTCTATCACGATGTTTGTACCCATAGGGAGTATAATGATGGCTCGTCCTGAACCAACAATTTGAGCATCATTACCAGTGATGGTCATTATATTTCCTCTCCTCTTAGTTAGAGTTTGGAAATACTTTATGTCCCTTAATATGGTATTAGTGGTGCAACTGTCAACTAGACATAATTCTTCCTCCATCGGATTGTCACCAAGATCTATAAACGGAGAAAATAAAATTAACTCCAATATAGAAATAATACACACATATATTATATGTCATGTCAATATACAAGATACATATGTTCTTTACAAGCCATACCTACATGTTTGACAGTAACAAACATGTATATGCTCTTTATGAGCACCAAATAAAACTTATACAATATGCTGAGTACAATCATAAGGGATAATGAGAGACTAAAAGGTGTCTCCATACAGACCTAGGTTGGCATATTCCACCATCATACCATGGGTATCTTTAAGTTCATTTTCCTTCTGTTGAACCATTACATGGTCATCAACAATCTTGTCAGGATCTTTCTGTCCTTTATCCAGACTCATTTCTGGATTTTCAGCAAAATGAACTTCAACCTTGCCCTTCTGATTGTTGCCCTTGCTAACTGATTTGAGGTATAACTCAACCAGATGTTTAGGTGTATGGCATTCTCTTGCCCAATGACCCTTACATCCACATTTATGGCAAAGTCGCTTTTCTCCCTAGGAGAATTATTTTTTAATTTTCCTTTGCCATAAACTTTTGTTTTGCTCCTCTGCATTTTGGACTTCCACTTTGCATTATTCCTTTTATAATATTTATCCTTCTTTTGATCATGGTATGCACTAGTACTCGGAATATTGGCATGTGCTTCCGGCACTGCCATTGCCCCTGTCGGGCGCGTATGATGATTCTTCATAAGAAGTTCATCATGTTTTTTTTTTGCCTGAAGCAGAGTATAAATTAAATCAGAGTACTTAGTGTATTTTTGTTGACGATATTGTTGCTGCAATATCGTCATAGAAGGATGAAAAGTGCAAAGCGTCTTTTCAATCATGTCCTCATCTCAGAATAGCTTTTGTCACAGAATCTCAATTTGGAATTGATCTTGTGTACGCGAATTGTATTCAAAGAATGACTTAAAGTCTTGAAAGCGTAACATAGACCATTCCCTTTGAGCTTCAGGCAACATGACCGCCCTATGTTGGTCATATCTGTCCTTTAAGGACTTCCACAAACTTAGTGGATCCTCCTCCAATAAATATTCAATTTTCAAGTCTGAATGGAGGTGGTGCCTGATGAAATGCAGAGTTGCATACTTGAAATTTTCAGGTATAGGGTCTGCACCCTGAACAGGATCATTGATGCAAGCAGATAAACTTCTTGATGCCAAAGTGATTTTTTACATCCATGGCCCAAGTTAAGTAATTACTGCCATCCACAAAGAAGTTCAAAGAAACTCCTTTTGGAGATATCAGCCATATCTACATAATAATCATGCAAAGTCTTAATTATTTACTTAGCAAAGTAAATAGATGCATGAATATTAACTGAATAAAATGACGTAGACCTTTTAGCAATGGGCGAGATACTCTCACTATGGACATAAAATTTATGCCATAGGACCCATGCCTTATGCTAATATTAGCACTTAAGGTAATCGTCAACTACATAATTTTCTAGCATTTTCATGAATTTATGCAATTTAAGTTAAGCAAATAACTTAAATAATACATTAAATTGACGTAGACCTTTTAGCAATGGGCGAGATACTCTCACTATGGACATAGGTTTTATGCCATAGGACCCATGCCTTATGCTAATTTTAGCACTTAAGGTAATCGTCAACTACTAACATCAAATATAAATGCTAGGAAATGCATGTAAATAATACAAGAACTTAGAACATCACATTTAATTGCGATACATATATTTACATCGCAATTAAACAGTACATGCATTTATTTGCTTTATTCTAAAAACCAAAGTACTAGAATGCAAATATAGCTATTAAAAAGAACCCATGGTCCTTTATTGGCTGGATTAATGAGCAATTGTGGCATTGCTTGGGGTCTAATATGAAAAAATCCAATTTTCTTGAAACCCCCTCCAGCCAATGGGCCTTAGCCCATTTAGGTGCTCCAACCGTGGGGGGCTAGGTTTTCCAACCGTAGCCCCCATTTGAGCCGCCGGTTGCTCGGCCCTTGCGCCACCACACGGCGACGCCCGGCTCGGCGAGCCGTCGGCCCGACCTAGCGCGATCCTCCTCCAAAGTAGCGGGGCCGCAGCCGTCTGCCGTTGCTGCGCCGGCACCTGCGGCTCTGCTGCGCGCGCCACCGCTTTACTCGGGTGACGCCGTCGGGCCGTGCGGCGCCACCACGCGGCGACGCCGGATCTCGGCCGCCACGGCTGCGGCGTGTCGGCATGCTCCACCGTCGCACCTGCGGCGCTTTGCCCCCTGCGGCGTAACGCGCCAGCGGCGGCGCCGACGAGGCTCCACCACGCCCGCCGACGGCGGCGCGAGCCATCGCGACCGGCTCGCCGTAACGCCTCGCCCCTGCTGCGCGTCAGGGCTCGAGGTAGCCGGGCGCTTGCGTCGGTCGCCGGCCTCGCCACCGCTTCTGCGGCTTCTCCACCGCCAGCGCCATCGCGCCTCGCGGCATTGCCGCGCGCCGGCGACGCGCGCTTAGCGCTGGCTGTTCCTCTGCGGCGTTTCCCTCAGCGACGCCGCGCCGACTCGTGCGCGCCCGACCATCGGCTCTGCCCGTGGCGCCAGATCGCGCTTTACGCCAGCGACGACGCGCGGCAGCCGTCCGGCGAGCGGCCGAGAGTGGCCACGCGGTGTGCAGTTCCGCCGCCACGGCCGTCAGGCCGCCTTGCGCCTCCAACGGCTATGCCTATGCCTCGGCGCCATGATGACGGAAAACAAAGCTTCTGGAAACCGCCACCATGGAGTGTTTGGTGGAAGAGGCACTGGGCATAAAGCAGTAGGAACTGTCCACCATGGACGAAGCAGTGACATCCTTCCTCTCCCTCTCTGATTGTAATGTCTAGCCATACTTCTAGAGATGAATCTTACCCAGAGACAGTGCTGATAACGTGTTAATGCACTATCAACTCAGAGATGAACAACACAAGAGAGAGTTTTCTATTCATTAGGAGTGTTCTTACAAGGAGGGCAAAGCCCCTATATATACATGTGAAAAGGTGCCACTAAAAGGCACTTGTTATAAAAGGTGCCTCCTCATGCACATAACTACATGGTAGTTAATGTCATAGACACAAGTAAATTTGTCCACAATTAGCACATGCTAATATATCTCAACACAGATAATCAAGTATAAGAAACAAGTAAGATTCTGTATTTGGAGAGCGCATAGAGCCAATCAAACAACCCCGTTGTGTTTGAGTTGAAAGAAAAAGGAAACCCAACTCGTCATAGGAAACTAGTTTCGGCCCATTTTGACCGCCAAGTATTCTAAGGGAAAAAAAAAAGAACGCTTGGGACGCCCGCTCTTATTGCACGAGCTGATTCCACAGACCATCTGATATAACTTCGAACCAAATCTATTTGTTTGGTTCAAGGGAGAGTCTTTAGAATTTGACACACTTTAAAATTCGCATTTCAGAATTTGATATTATGATCTACTGTCATACGTAATGCTCTGAAAGGCTTACGAATTGAACGTCAAATTCTGAAATAACCCTGGTTGTGGAACGGAATGATTGATCCATCACCGCCTCATCTCAAGGCTAGTACAGATAATGATGGAGTTATCCCACCAAAATTCATGGATGATAATATGAATAAACCAACTAATCCTAGGATGACATGGTCACTCGCACAAAACACTTCATAAACTAAACAAATGTAACTTGGGGGAAAAAACTAAGGGAAAAGCCTACCTAGGTAGGAAGCCATCTTTAAACTGGAATGGCAGCAATACTAATCCATTACCATTAAAAAAAGGAAACATTTATATATCAAAGAGCAGCAGCAAAATTCAAGCATCTTCCAGGTAACATTGTTCACAGCCAACTATTATTACTCGTAGCTCCAGACAAACACTGGAAGCTAACCATTTCTCATCCAATCTCTCCACGATTTCTTTCACCACTAATTCAAAAGCCACGTTCTATTCCCTGACCATTTGGCCTGTTGTCAAATGGAAACCATTCACTATTTCTTCCCCTATGATCTTGCCATCAACTTCTTTGGTAGCCCTCAGCTTGGTTCCTGTGTCTATTGTTTCTTTGCTGGAAGTATCCACCACTGTTCCTTTTCCTGCCAGAAATGCCGCTTTGATCCTGGCATCTATTGTTTGGTGCTCCATAGAAGCTACTCCTGTTATTTGATGAATAATGATTGTTAGTCGAGCTGCCCCAATTAGGCTTCGCCGGAGCTCCACCCCAACCAGAGCTATCTTTACACCACTTATTGAAAGATTCATGCTTCACTCCCCAACTCAAGTTGGATCTTGGATTGTCCTCCCACTTATTGACTTCGGCTGGCTTTTCTACGTAGATGTCCCAATTAGGCTTCACCAGAGCATCACCCCAACCAGAGCTATTTTTACTCCATTTATTTAAAGGTTCATGCTTCACTCCCCAACCCAAGCTGGATCTTGAATTCTCCTCCCACTTATTGACTTCAGATGGCTTTTCTACATAGTTGTCCCAGTTTCCAGACTGGTTCCGAGTACAACTATTATCTGCCTCATTATTTCCCAATCCAGCAGCTGGGACTAAGTCATTATCCGTCTCAAATGGTTGCTGTACCTTATCCAGGTCAGCTACCAGCTCAGGGTCGATTTCGCAATGGTGGTCGACCTCATCAATATACATATCACGGTCAGGTAAAGGTATATCAGAAGGTAGACCATGATAATTAGCCCAGAATCTTGCCTTTACATTCTGAAAATTCTCAAAGGCTTCTGTATCATCCCATTGCTCTATGTCCTTATACATTGAAACAAATTTCTTGTTTTGACAGAACCTTTGCCAAGAAATGGCACCAATATAACTGCAGAATTCCCTTTCCCATAATGGGGGTGGGTGGTGATTGTATTCTGTAAATATTAAAACAATATTAGATTCATGGTAGCAACAAAATAATGCAGGGAGATAAAAGATTCCCTGACCTACTGCATTCTGCAAACAGAAACAAATAGATAATATATAGATAACAATCTTCTAGCTAGATTTCTTAATACTCAATTGTACAGATTTGGAAGCCACAGACCAATTTAGAATTTTAGATTTGAGTACAATATCCTCATCCTGGAGAAAAAATGAATCGATGAATATAAGTGCATTTCAAACCTAGACTAAAAAAGGATCTGAATGTACTTGCAGTTGCTATGTAAGGATGAGAAGATGAGCCAAACAAACTATCTCTCTTTCATCAACTATAATAGTTATATGCCCGTGCGTTGCTACGAAAAACAAAATTGATAATGAAAAATAAAGATTAAAAAATAAAAAAAATACTATTTCATAAGATCAAACATCTATCTTTAACGCTTCGTTTCTTGTAAAAGCTGGCTAATTAAAGCAACGCTTCGTTTCTTGCGTAGGGCAATTAAGCAGGGCAATTAATGTGACGTGGGAAGAAACTCTCACTTTATATAGTAGAGATACGACGGGGTAACAAGTTCAAATAAAGGAAATAAAGGACAGCTGCAGTGAATCAAGTAGTTTCTGGAACCTTCTGATCAGGATAAGTGGGTTACATAATGTGCCATTCAATTTTATGCCAAGTACAGACAAAACTGGAAAAAGGTGACACAACAGTATAACATAGTGATATAGTAGGGTCTAAGTTACACCACAAACAAATCATTTGAATTCGTAAATAACGATAAGCGAAGAAATTGTTCCGTGCGCACTCAAGATGCCTTCTAGGCAGAGAAGTCTATTAATTAGCTTGCATATTTGTTTTGTGGCGACATAATACTTTAGCATTCTGAGAGTTACAAGGGTGACGTTTTTCCATTCTAGTTTTGGTTATGTTGTGACCATTTTAATTCTTCAAAAGGAATGCTGTGACCATGCTATGCTAAACTCTGCATCAGTGATGCAGGCTCAGTAATACAATTGGGGCTCGTCCTTTTATTATGAAAAATTAATAAATGGACAAATAGTAATAAATTATTCTAAGCTTAAAAAATTCGTGAACAATCAGTCGGATTACTACAAAGTTTAGTGAAACCCAGCCATAATGTCAAAAATTCATGGCAACCAGGAGTTTGCAACAGCGAAGCTGGAAAGGTGAAAGGCAGTTAGAAAGAAGATGATACACAAAGAGGGCACAAGTGGACCTGGATCTTTCTTAATTAGGTTGTTCGTGCTAGCTTTTATAAGTTGTAAAATATTGTGTGTGATGTTTAGAGCATATGCAAGGAAGCTATGCCGATGTTTTGGTGTTTAGTTCTGATTTTGTAATGTGACCTTGTTTTGGTTTTAATAAAAAGAAGACAAGGGCCTCTTCTCCTTGCACTAAATAATCGATATAAAATATAAAGCTATAGTGAGCGAGTAGCAATACATTTTCTATTCAACAGGAAATATTAAGTATGTTTTTTTGCAAATCATGGCTACATTAATATGGCTTCCTGGAGCTCAATGGAAGTATGTTTGCTGCTCACCAATCCGGTTCACTCGCGATGGTGGGGGTAGTCCCTGTATCTTTCGCTTATTTTTCCTTTTTCTGTTTGTATTTGGACCCTACGAAAATCTTGTTAACAATGAGAACTATGAACCAAAAAGTATTAGAATAGAACCGAAGCTTTTTGAACCAAATCTTTTACCAAGCATCATTTTGGTTTAGCTACAAGAGCCAGCTTTCTAGGCTTAACTGGCATATAAGCCCATATGCCGCCTTTATACACTCTCACGCTAGGATTTAGAAGTCATTAATTGTACAGATGGGCTTACGGTTTTCCACCTTGTTCTTATTTATGAAGATCTACGACGTAGCAGAAAAGACACTGAGCAATAATTTCCATAACACACTAAATAATAGAACCGTCCAAAAATTCGAGGCAAAAATGTTCAATCCTAAAACGGCAACAATCCTTCTAAAGGTATGACAGAAAGATAAACAGTTAAGTTCTAAAACGACAACACTTCTTCCAAAGGTATGCTCCTTTGTCACCACACAACTGCATTTTTCATGGCCATGTCATTTATCTAATGGTAATAATTAGTAAGGTGAGAAGAAATTGACCATGTGTCCTCTGACAGATCATAACTTTAAGGTCCTACTGCTTGAGGAAAAGATGGACATTATGGTCATATAAGTAGTGGATTCCTCATGTATTCCCTCATTTAGTGAAGAGATATGAGGTGAATATACCTTTTTCTTTCTTTCTCCATACATCTTCAGTCAGATGACTAAAATATGGCTGATGAAAAGCAAAACTCTTTACAAAGGACTATTCCTTGCTCCTCCTCCTTGTACTCTAACGAGTAAGCTGAAGCCTTTCTTTAGTGTCAATACTCAATACCATTGCCTTTTTTTTCCTTTTTGTGCGTCAGTGTGATTTGTACTAATTTGAGGGTCCTATAGTTACTCTAGATTTATAAAATTAATTTGTATGATCATTATAGCGAGTCCGTCCCTCTATTTTCCAGCCATGCTACGTCTGGGTTCAGGTGAGTTGGAAGTTGGAACGCCCATGCAACTACAAAAAGTGGCAGGGCCCTTATCAAATTTAGATACGAGAGAGGACAGTCTCCTGATTTTGTTTCATCATTTATTTTTCTTCTCCGGACGGGGAGAGGGCAGTCAGAAAACCATGTATGCAAACTAGAAGTACATTACAGCTTCCATGTTTCTCAAAAAGACATTATTAAGCCGCTATTACCTCATTAAATCTTGAATCACTAATCTTGTCCGAATTCGGAACAGATGATACACTGTGCAGACTGTGACTGAAAAAAAAAATGGCCTACTTGGTACAAAATTTGCACATTTGCAACTGCAGTACCCTCACAATTCAAAATATGAATGGCCATCCCCAATTCCAATAGGTAGGGAAGTCAAGCAAAACTAGCATTGTCGGGCATTTCGGTGTGACATTTTCCAATGGTAAGGACAGGTGTAGAATATGTAGAAGATTAACGGTGCAGACTAATCCCATTAGTAACTCTAATTTTAAGCTTGAACTCTTTGCATCACATACCAAATCAACAGTACACCATTTACATGAGTTGTAGCATTCTTAGGATGACGGGAAGTAAATCCATGAACAGATCCATTTCCAGTCGACCGAAAAATTAATAGCCAACAACAAGAACCAAGAACTAGATGCCTATCACCTAAAACAAAGAGGAGAACTAGAGGTCTAGATCAAAGACGTTCTAACCCGATTATAACCTAAGAGATCACCATCAGATCTAAATCACATCGTAAAAACAAGGAAACGCGATCCAACCCATGAGAGAGTGAGAGAAAGAGAAGAGGGAAGACCAATCGAGTGTCCGTACCATGGTAATAAGGAGGAGGAGAAGGTGGGTGCGAAGGGCGGCGGGAGCGGTCGCGGTGGCCGTTCGTCCGCCATGACCGATTGCGCCACCCCATCGCGGGGAGGGAGGAGCAGCGCAGCACCCAACTCAGCGATTCGCCGAAGCTAGCTAGCTCTCCACGGCACCAAGCCAACCAAATAGCATTCGGAATACCTAACGACCTAGGTCGCCATGGGGCAGGCCATAAACTGCGAGACTGGGTGACGCCGCGCCTGCCTGGGTGGGCTGGGGATTTATTGACGGCATACAGCCGAGCCGAGAGGAGGAGGAGCACGAGCTATCCAAGTAAGGAAGGAAGGCGAGGAGGAAGAAGAAGCAGCGGGTGAAAAACCTAGGGACACGTATAATTATACGTATCGGCCGTATATAAGTCTATGTCGTATACAGTTTTAGGTGATATAAAAGAGAGAGAAATATTATCTACAGAATTACTTATTCTTAATAGGAGTTGATTTTGTTCCCATGGTTCTAATTTCCATAATCAGTGGTTTTCTAATAAACACATGCCGGTAAGATGCTCTAGAAAGAGACTGGATGGTAAGCTTTTAGTAAGTGGATCCGTAAGTATAAACTTAGTACTTATATGCTTAACATCAATTGTTTGATCTTGGATTTTATCTTTCGCAATATGATACTTAATGTCAATGTATTTAGCAGCACCGCTTGACTTGTTATTACTCGAATAGAAAACCGTAACCATATTATCGCAGTATATAGAAAGTGGTTTAGACATGCTGTCTACCACTCTTAATTTTGGAATAAAATTCTTAAGCCATACAGCCTGCCCAGTAGCCTCATAACATGCCACAAACTCAGCCTGCATCGTTGATGATGTAGTAAGGGATTGTTTAGAGCTTTTCCACGAAATGGCTCCTCCCGCAAGTGTGAAGATATAACTTGATTTGGATTTCTTAGTATCAACATAATCTGCAAAGTCAGCATCCGAATAAACCACAACCTCAACGGTATCAAACTCTTATATGTGAGCATGAAATGATTAGTGCCCTGTACATAGCGCAAAGTTTTCTTAACAGCTTTCCAGTGGTTCAGCCCCGAATTTGATTGATATCTGCCAAGTATCCCGGTTACGAATGCTAAATCAGGGCAAGTACAAACTTGAGCATACATAATGCTTATGACAGCTGAAGCGTGAGGAATCCCCTTCATTTGACCAGTTTCTAATTGATTCCTTGGACATTAGAATGTTCCAAACTTATCGCCCTTAACAATAGGAGCAGGCGTGGCAGAACAGTTATGCATATTATATCTCTTAATCACTCTGTCAATGTATGCCCTTTGGGATAGGCCTAATACTCCTTTGGATCTATCTCGGTGAATCTCAAATCTCAATGCCCAAAACATAAAAGGCACCACCAAGATCCTTCATGTCAAAATTAGTGGAAAGAAATCTCTTAGTCTCATGCAGCATATCCTTATCGCTGCTAGCCAATAAGATATCATCCACATAAAAGTACTAAGATGGTAAATTTGCTCCCCTTAATCTTAATGTATATGCAATTCTCCACTTTATTTTCTTTGAAACCAAAATTTCTTATGATCTTATCGAACTTAAGGTACCATTGTCTAAACGTTTGCTTTAGTCCATAGATGGATTTCTTAAGTCGATATCCCATATGTTCCTTGCCTTCCACGATAAACTTTTCGGTTGAGCCATGTAAATATTCTCATGCAAGTACCATTAAGGAATGCAGTTTTAACATCCATCTGATGTAGTTCTAAATCATAATGAGTAACAAGTGCCATGACAATTCTTAGTGAATCTTTCTTTGAGACGGGAGAGAAAGTATCAACATAATCAATCCCCTCTCTTTGTGTAAACCCTTTTGCTACAAGATTTACCTTGAACCTTTCGATATTTCCCTTAGAGTCATACTTAGATTTGTAGACTCATCTACAGCCTACTGTTTTAACTTCATTAAAAATTTGTACAAGATCCTAAACGTCATTAATGTTCATAGACTTTATTTTATCCTGCATGACCTCAAGCCACATGGGTGAATCCTTAGTCATCATGGCCTCCTTAAATGAGATGTGATCGTCTACCTTCCTTATGTCATTTATATCTTCATTCATGTATACGATTAGGGGTGAAAACAGATCAAATACGGACGGATAATAGCTCTACCATATTTATTTTCATTTTTTTTCTCGGATGCAGATACAGATACTGATAGCTCAGATACAAATATGAATACGGTTAATGTCGAATACAGATACAGATCGAATACGGATTGAATCGGATACGGTTATGAATATTTATCGGAACATGATAACCCCTTAGATTGTACATAAAAAAATCAACGAAAACACATAACTAGTTGATTTGATCAAAATATTATTAAAAATTAAACAAATATAAGCATTTTCATTCACTTAGACAATAGTTATATACTATTTTGCAAACAAAATTATGTAAAACTTATTTCATCACACATATACGATTAGTTTATCATACATATAAATCAAAATACAAAATGAAGGTGATCCTTTCTTAGAGATACAAATGAAAGCAAATAAAGAATACATTTTAAGTTTGATAATACTTAGATACCATGTCTCTAGAAAAGTATATAACACTTACATGTAATGACCCAAGATTTGTATTCTTTGTTGAATTATGTTTAAAATAATAAATTATGTATTTATGAATTTTTTATGCATTTTTAGCTACTTGTTTAAAATATTTTCCTATTAAGGATAATAATGTTTGAATTTTTGAGAAAATAAAAAATCTGATAAAATATTGAAAATGATTTTTTTAAATGAAAAATTATGTCAAGAACTTTTCCAAAAAAAATCGTAATTTTTGGAGCTATTTTTCCAATTTTAATAATTGAAACTTGATTTGGGGATTAATTAAATTAGGAAACAATTTTAAAATTCAGAAACCATTTTGGGCCAATAGAGTAGCCTTGGGCCAGTCCACATGCATATCCGCATATCCGACCCACCAATATCTGGATTATCCGAATGCGTATCCGATAAAAAAAACCAGTATCCGATCTGATACTATCCAAAAAATATCATATCTGATCCGACAAAATCCATATCCGGAAATTATTTGTGTCGGTCGGAAACTATCCGATCCGTTTTTATTCCTATATACGACATAGTCATTCAGGATTGCAGATCTTCTGTCTCGTTGTGATCTCCTTAGTGGTTCATTAGTTATCACAGGGCCTGTTGAGGCTCATCATTAGGTGCTATACTGTTGATCCCAGAATCCTCAAGTGGGGGCTCAACTCCAGGATTCTCTGTTGGAGGTATAACTGTATCAGGAGGAGGATTGGTCTCTTAGATTATCGGCAATGGTACATAAGTCCGAATCTTCTCAAGATCTACTTTTCTAGCCTCTGAGCTCCCACGGATTTCATCATTTTCTAAGAATACTACATGTCGGGTTTGTACAAACTTAGTGATACGATCTGGATAATAAAATCGATATCCCTTAGATCTTTCAGGATATCCAATAAAATGACAATTTACTGTCTTGGGATCTAATTTTCCAATATATGGATTAAAAACATTAGCTTCAGCAGGACAACCCTACACACGTAAGTATCTTAAGTTCGGTTTCCTCCTAGTCCATAATTCATAAGGTGTTTTAGACACTGATTTACTGTGGACCCGATTAAGTATATGTGCAGCTATCTTTAATGCTTCAATCCACAAACCAATTGGTAAACTAGAGTAACTTATCATACTGCACACCATATTCATAAGGTGTAGTTGCATCTTTCAACTGCTCCATTTTGCTAAGATTCACCAGGTGTTGAATATTAGACTATTATGTCATTTTCTGAAGAAAAAAACTTACCAAATGGACCAGAAATTTGTACATAAGGAGCGTGTCTCCCATAATATTCTCCTCCACGATTTGATCTTACTACCTTAATTTTTTAAATTATGCTAATTTTCTACTTCAACCTTAAATATTTTGAACTTATCAAGTGACTCAGATTGATCATGAATAAAAAAAATATATAACCATAACAGGAGAAGTCATCAGTGAATGTGATAATCATACACATCCACTGATGTTACATGAAAGGGTCCACATATGTCAGTGTGATTAATTCTAAGATTTTTGTGCTTCATGTGGCTCCTTGTTTAATTTGTTTTACTTTTAATACAATCAATACAGTGGTCTGAGTCAGAAAAGTCTAATGGGGGGAGTATCTTTTCCTTAATGAGACGTTCCATTCTCCCCTTCGAAATATGACCTAAACGACAGTGCCACAATTTCAATGAAGTCTCATTATCTAAACTTCTCTTTTGCTTATTGGTGGTGCATCGCACACATTTATTGACACGAAAAATTCAGATAGAGAAAGCATATAGAATTTGTCTCGTCAAGTCGCGAGACCAGCATTTATTCAAATGAAGGGTAAAACCATTATCTAATGCTAATGATAGTATGCCAATGACTTCAACTTTAGCCTCCTTTTCATTTGCAACTCTAAGGCTTCGCTTCCCCTTTCTTAGTTTGACATCCAGAAGTTCAGGGGACTCACCAAATTAAATGGAGCACGGGCTCGAGGGGGATGAGGAGGACACCAATCGGGAAGAAGTTGCCTAGGAGGAGGTTGCGGTGAGGAGTTCATCGGGGAGGAATTCTTCCAGGAGGAGGATGCCATGGGGCTAGGGTTTGGTAGAGGCGAAACGCGCTAGGAGGCGAGGTCTGTTCGACGAACTATCTATAGGTATATTTATATAGTGGTCTCAGTTCATATCACAAGCAGTTCGTAATTAGAACCACCTGTGATGGGTAGATATCACAGACAGTTTTAGTTAAAAACCATCTGTGATAGCTATAGCAGTCATCTCAGATTGATCTATACTAAAACCGTCTGTGATAATGCCATATATCACTGACGGTTTATGAAGAGTACTGTCTGTGATGATATCACTGATGGTTTCACTATAGAAGCATCAGTGATGTTCCTGATCATATACGGTTTTTGAAAACTATCTATGATGAGGCGTCTAATATAAACCTTTTTGTAGTAGTGGCTGAAATTAAGGGTGTGTTTGGCTGCTTGTTCCAAGTGGTATATGTATGAGATGATTCAAGAAAAAAATCATCTATGTGTTTGGTTGCTTTAATAGAATCATCTCATCCTAGATGGTGGGATACAAATTTAAAGAATATTCTCTATAGATGCTAAACTATTTCATTCACCCAAAACAATAGAACCAAATGATATAGAACCATCACATCCCATTCAACCTCATCCTACCAACCAAACACACCCTAAGGGGGGCAAAAAAGGTGGTGATTCACCTTAGTAAGGCAATCGAGTCCAACAGTGAAGTCAGCATCTGCCGCAAGTAGGGTTGGCTATCAAGATCAATGAGCTATTATCAAGTTTCTTTCAAAATTGACATAATACAATATAAAACTATTTTATTTATTATTTATTAAGTGGTTATTTTAAATTATAGCTAACAAACCACTATGGCGACCAAGCCTCATCAACGTTGTCGTTTGAAATAGACTCATTTTAGTTTTGAACCCATTAACTATTGTAATTGAAACAAGTTTGATTCAAACCCTAACAATCTTTTTTGTGTAACATCCTCGTTTTCGGCTTTCTGGAAAAATCTAATTTAAATAAAGTAAATTTAAAATTTGGAGTTTCCTTGGTGTTTAATTTAACATGGCATCCTTTCCCATTCAAAATCGGAATTCAATTCTCCTCCGCCCGAAAAATCCAATGTCCGGATTCCAGTCAGTACCCGAAATTTCGCCCGGGTTCAAAAATGCTCCAAAAATCCTGGAACTTATTGCATTAGGTCCCAAATATTCTAAAAACATTTTGGGAATTTTCCCAAGATTTTTGGAGGCTCTTTGGTATTTTATCTCGCGCGGCTTTTGTTTAATGCCCGCTATTCGCCCCAGAATATTCAAATCTCCAAATTTCATCCAAATTCAACGAAACCAATTTTATTGGGTTCCAAATATTCCAAAATGGTTCTAGGAATGTTTCCGGAATTTTTAGACCATTTTTGCTAATTTTTCTCTAGGGCGTCACTTTCGCGTAACTCTCGGCCAATGGGAGCATGACACGTGGCAACACTGTTCATGTTCTTCAACCTTGCGATGGCAACCTTCCGGGCAAAAGAACAGCAAAGCTCTTTCCATTGCTTCGTGCATTCAAACATCCATAACTTCCTTTCTGATGCTCCAAATTAAGCAAGGCTGGATCCGTTGGATTGGTAACGGCAAGACCTTTCCATCCCCGGGGTTAATGAGCCCTTAATCTCGCCGGAAACGAGTTATTTTGCCAAAAACCGAATTGGGCTTTAATGGCAATAACTCATCCGTTTCTTCCCCAAAACGTGTGTCGTCGGTTCTTAAACCTCCGTGGTGGAGTCCTCTTTCCGTGCACACCACCTTCCATTGTCTCTCCTCGTCGTTCGTCCAGGGGATTAAGAAAACCGACGAGGCGACGCCGTTTTTCGCGTTCTTCCTCATATCTTCTCCATCGGTGGTCAAATTCAATTCCGTTCATTCCCTTGTGTTCGTATGGGTGTCTAGATTCTAACTCATCAATAAATTTTAGGTTCCATCAAGTTTGGGCGACGAATTTCGGAGTTTTGTTGCTTCGGCCGAACCGTCGATTTTCGTCGATTTCTTCGTCTCCGGTGAGCAATTGTTCAATTCCTTCCATCCCTAAGCTCTTTAGGATGTCCTTTAGATGATTCCCCAATTAGTTGTGGTGGTCGCATTCAAATTTTGTGAAAATTTCGGAATTTTTGAAAAAAATGGGGCTTCTCTGTTTTTGGGCTTTGCCCATGCGCATGCCGCCGCCGGCCACCGGCCGTCGCACATGCCGCCGCCGGTCCCGGCGGCGGCTCGCCATCTGCCGGGGCCTGTCGCCCAAGGCGCTGGCGCCTCCGTCGCCGCCGCGCTCTGCCGGCCGCCTCCATGTGCCGGACCTCGCTGCGCCGCGCTGGCCGTCGCTGCCGCCATTGGCGCCACCTCCACGTGCCTCGCGCAGCCTCCGGCCGGCCCCGCCGTGCGCAAACCGCCGCCGTCGAGCCACACTTGGCCTGGGTCCCCATTCCGCCGGCGCCCCCATGCCCCTTTCCTTCCTCTATTCTTTGCCATAGAGCTCCATGAGGAAGAAGGCCTGAGTGAATGACAAGCATGGCCCACATGTAATAGACACTAGCTCATCCAAAAATCAGAAAATCATGAAAAAGGGAAGATTCCCATAATATTCCCTTGTTTTCCATTTTCCAGATTTTTTCCAACTTCGGAAGCTCATAACTTTTCCGTCCGAACTCCGATTGACTCCGTTCAAATTCCTAAATTCATCTAAATTCAAGATCTACCTACCAGTACTACTTTTATAATTTTTGGTTTTTATTTTATTTTTTGTTATTTATTTGATTGTACCGTTTTGCGCGTAGCCGAGGATCCCGCCGAGTCCGCCGACCCCGCCGCCGGACTTCAAGAGTTCAACCACCTCGCTGCGACCGAAGGCAAGTCCCTTGACACATCTTGATCCTATGTTTGCAAATGATTTACAATGTTTTATAAACCCGCATTGTTATGTTTATCATCGTATGTCAAATATAGATGATTAGTTAATCTAAATTGTGATTACTTCCTTGATTATTGTTATCCATGCTTAATTGTACCCCTAGGATTCTTTGTTATGTCATGACTATCTGAAAGGACCAACGATGTCGCCTAGAGGGGGGGTGAATAGGCGGATTAAAATTCTGCAATGGAATAAAGCCGAAATTTGGTCAACCCGGAGTCTCCGGGTTTTGGTCCGGATACTCCGGCTTGTCCGGAGTGTCCGGTATTGAGTCCGGACTCTCCGGGTTAGCTGGCTCGGGAGCGCAATAAAAGCTACTCTAGCAAGCGCAACAAACTACTAGAAATAGAATGCAAGAGCAACCTAGAACAATTCTTTGGACAGGATTTGAAATAAAGCTAAGCAAAGAGCTAGATCTAACTTTACACAATCAAATCCAAACAAGCAAGTCTAGGGAGAAAAAGAGAGCGAGACGCGATTTTTCACCGAAGTTCGGATTCTTGAAGGGAATCCTACGTCTCCGTTGAGGTGGCTCGGTCACACTTGAGCCGGGGTCTCTTTCAACCCGCTTTCCTCCCGGTGTTGCACAAATGCACTCGCCGGCTTCACTTCTTGTCTCTTTCCTTCGGAGGCGAGACAAGCCTTCTAAACGCAGGGCTCACCACACAAGTTGGTAGCTCGGTAACTCCTAGCCGTCTAGGAGACCTTCAACCTCCAAGAGAAATAGCACCACGAGGAATCGCTTGGAGGATGAACTAGTGCTCAACAAGATGAAATGAATGCACTTAGCACTTTGCTTCTTCCTCTCCTCACCAAAAGGATCAACAACCAAATTAATTGGTGGGAGAAAGTGGGGGCTCTATTGAATGCTTAGTGATGGTTAGGAATGGCTTGAATCTTTGCTATGAATGAGCTCAATAGAGATCCTAGCCGTTGGAGTGGAGTGGAGGCTTTAAATACCCTTTTTGAAAACTAGCCGTTACTCCGTTTTGTATGCAGCCGAGTGTCCGGACAAACAACCCGGAGACTCCGGACCAAATGTCCGGATACTCCGGACTAGCTGGAACCAAAACCAACCGAGAGGTCCAACCCGGAGACTCCGGACAAAATGTCCGGATACTTCGGATTGAATCCGGAGACTCCGGACCAAATGTCCGGATACTCCGGACTAGCTAGTTCGGTTTCAATTTGAAACTTTTCAAAACCAAATGAAGGAGTGCTAATTTGAGATGCAGTATGATGTTGAGCACATGCACATCCTAAAGTCGATTTCTCGTCATACCCTCTTAATAGTACGGCTATCCTTAAGACACAAATAAATAAAGTGATACAACTTTGGTCTTGATGCCGTCCTTTTGCTTTTGAGTGGACATAGGGCCGTCCAATGTCATTCCAAGCTCGATATGATCTCGATATCTGCAGTATTCTTGGATAAAACATTAGATCTCTTTAATTGTGTCATCATTAATCACCAAAACAATTTGAGGGGCCTAGATGCACTTTCACTATCTTATAAAATGACATTTGTTGATTAGAACGCTAGATATGCTTAGTACCCGAATTGATGAAAATGACCCATGGGTGCAATTATGCAAAAGTTGTGATTCAAATTGTGATTTGGGAATTATTCCAAAGTATTTGGTACTGTTTTTCCAAAATAAAAAGAAAAAAGGGAAAAAAGATTTGGACTTGGGCGGATTGGAATGTCGGGTGGGTGCGGATTGAGTACTAGTTTCCATTGTGCAAGTACCGCCCCAAGTCAATTAAGGACCGACGCTTATGACTATCCATTCTAAGCATAACCGTACTACCACATGTCTAACATGGTACAACCTGGCTAAATAATTTGTAGAAACCTAACTTAGACTCGCCAGTTGGTGGAATGTGTGTGCCAGATAGAGGCAAGTTGTACTCCCCACACGGCGCAAGAGGGGGCTTCTGTACTGGGTAGATAGAACCCTAACAGCGGTGAAACCTTAGCGGGTGAGTCGGGTTAGGCGTATACATTGTAAAGGCCTTGCCATGATCTCTTTGCCGACACACCAAAGGAAGTGTGTTAATTGCATGGCATTAAAGAGATGATCATGTCTTATGGGTAAAGCTGTACACCTCTGTAGAGTTAAAACTATTCGAATAGCCGTGCCTACGGTCAAGGGCAAAGCAAAGAATGCTTTCATACTGGTAGACTTTGGTTTTGGATTTGAAAATAAATGATGTTTTGGGATTCGGGAGTGGTTAGAACTCTCAGAGGTTGAATTGGCGGATTGAGCCAACCACGTAGATGGAACCTGTTTTTATGTCATGACGGATAGAGTCATGTATGGATAATCTTGATCTTTTAAACTTATGGTGGATAGAGCCTTTATACTAGTGATGGTGGATAGAACCTTCATTGAAATATTACATAATTCAATTGTTAAAAAGAATTGCTAAAATATGCTTTATGAAACTTATTAACAAGTATGGTTTGATGAAATTTGGCTTTATGCAAAAGAACCATATCAAGCCTTCCTTGGAAAGCCCTACATGTGCATAATTTCCCAGACTTGCTGAGTACTTTTGTACTCACGTGCTACATAAACTGTTGTCATCAGAGAACTACCAGGACGCCGTTGAAGATGGTGAGTTCTACGCCGTGGAGTTCGAGGAGGATCGCCAAGAGAACTAGTCGCGTGTCTTGTCGTCGCCTGTGGTGTGCATTTGGTTTCGCTTCTTGTCGTTTTTGTTTCCGCTGCTATGGCTCTGGTCATGTGACCGAGTGTTGTAATAAGTAGCCATGTGGCTAATACTTTATAGTTATATTACTTTTTCATTTTGTTCGGCAATGATGTATCACTGTTGACTGTGTGTACTAGCTACTGGTCTGGGACTAGTACAGAAATACACAGGAGATTTCGGATAGCTAATCCGGGGTCTCACATTTTGCCAGCCCTAGCTACAAGGATGTCAGTCTCGGTTGCCGATGAGTCCTACCTAGTGGTTCCCACGCCACCTTGCCCCCCACCCGGGTTACAGGCCAGTGCTACCTCGCTCGACGAGGAATCGTCGGAGGCACACACATTTATGCTTTCTTCGTAGCGTGGTTAAGCAGTGTGGTACTTGTTAGACTCGTATACCCCTTCTTATGCGCAACAGCCCTCAGACCGGATCAGAGTCTTGTCATAAGGCAAAAGCGTGCACAGTCTCAAGAACGAAGAAGATGAATCTCATAGAGAGAATCAAAATAACGATGTTGAAGCAACCATGACGAGAGAAAAGTTTTGCCGAAGCCGACCACAAATTATTTAACCACAACCTCAAAAGAGTACAATAGATTGTCGCTCTCTCACAACCCTCTCGAATCATTTAGGACATTTGAATCCTTGCCTTATACAAGAATATAGTGTTAAATAATAACCTTGACTCTTATCCTCTCGTGCATCTCTTGCTTTGAATGAGTTGGTTTGTGACTTTTTGGTTGCTTGGGTTCTCAATGTCACTACTAATATTTATATAACCTTCTCAGTTTTCCTCCAAAGCAAAGAGAAATCCTATTCCTATTAGGATTAGGAACCTAATCCTAATCCTATTTAGATTCATCTAGCACACCTTTACAAATCCTAAAAGACTATATATGAGTCACTATATTTAATAATCTACAACTTGACTCTTATCCATTGAAATCATCATGTCCTCAAAAAACTCGTTCCAAGTTGGCTCCGTATTTTTTTCCTTTCACCTTTAGGAGTGCCCCCACTACAGGGGCTCATGTACATCATCGTAATATGTGTGTGTTGGTGTTCAGGCTTGACCGTCCGAACCCTCCACCTGAGAGATCTGTCTTTGTATAGTTTGTGGACCCATCAATCGGTATCCTCCATTGCTCCAAATACTTTTCATGATCACCTACCATTTGTAAGTAACTCGCATGACTCCACCTCAAAATGATACCTCATAACCTTCGAGTTCAAGCAACCTCACAGATATTAGATTTTTTTCTTATGCCAAAAATATACCGAATTCCCATCAATGTGTGATGTGCTCCATCATACATCTCCAATATAACTATTCATACCTCAGTAATTCCATACTTCTTACAATCCACCAAGTAATTCCATAGCCTATTTCAGCAAAGCTTTAGGGGTGAGGGCATCTGCTAAATCCATCTATGCAATCTTGGAAGCATTAAAAAAAATGGAGACATTACCTGCTTGGAAATACTGTGATTATTAAAACTGATCAGCAGAGTTTGAGGTTTATAACTTTACAAAAGTTGGTCAAAGGAATACAACATAAATTGATGTTGAAACTTTTGGAATTTGATTTCAGGATTGGGTACAAAAAAGGTAAAGAGAACAAGGTGGTCGATGCATTATCCCGAATGGATCATCGGTCCTCTGATGCTGAATTATGTGCTACAGTTACCTATGTAATACCTAAATGGC
This sequence comes from Rhipidocladum racemiflorum, assembly GCA_036346355.1. Classification (NCBI taxonomy): domain Eukaryota; kingdom Viridiplantae; phylum Streptophyta; class Magnoliopsida; order Poales; family Poaceae; genus Rhipidocladum; species Rhipidocladum racemiflorum. The sequence continues at coordinate 61,008,301 of CM070591.1, forward strand.
CCATATGCCAGCTCACTAAGTCAGAGCATATACATATTCCTGGAATGTTAAATCCGTTGGAAGTACCAGAAATGGCCTGGACGCATATATCTATGGATTTTATTGAGGGATTACCCAATTCCAAGGGAAAGGAAGTTATCTTAGTCGTCGTGGATAGACTCACTAAATATGCTCACTTTCTGGATTTGTCTCACCCTTACACGGTGCATCAAGTAGTTCAAACTTTTATGGATAATTGTTATTGTGACTGACAGAGATTGAATCTTCACCAGTCGATTGTTTCAAGAGGTGTTCAAGCTGCTCAAGGTGTCTCTTAGGTTCAGCACAGCACATCACCCACAAACTGATGATCAGACGGAACGTGTGAATCAATGCCTAGAAGCTTACCTGCAGAGTATGGTGTTTCAGGAGCCTAAGAAGTGGTTAAGTTGGTTGACCATGGCAGAGTGGTGGTATAATACTTCCTACCATACCTCGTTGAAGATGACTCCTTTTCAGGCTTTATATGGGTATCATCCTCCATAGTTGGCCGAGTTATCTATCCCTTGTAATGTGTCTGAGGAAGCAAAGGTGACAATTGAAGAAAAAGATGAAATGATGAAGAGGCTCAAAGATAATTTACAAAAGGCACAAAACTGGATTAAGCGGTTTGCTGATAAGCTGAGAACGGAGAGAAGTTTCAAGGTGGAGGATATGGTGTACTTGAAGATGCAACCCTATAGACAAAACGCATTTGGTTTAAGGGGATCTTTAAAGCTCAGATCTAAGTTTATGGGCCATTTAGAGTATTGAACTGGATTGGTGCAGTGGCATACTGATTACTATTACCACAAGACTCTGCCATTCATCCTGTCTTCCATGTCAGTCAACTGAAGAAACATATTGGCAACAGGGCAGTTCCATTCCCAACGTTACCTATGGTGGATGCAGAAGGCAGAATTAAAACCGAGCCAATTCCCATTTTGGATAGAAGAATTGTGCCTAGGAAAGGAGTTACAATCACTCAATGGCTCGTCCAGTAGCTGAATTTGTCAGAGAGTGACGCTACTTGGGAGGATGTTGCTTTCATTCGAAATACTTTTCATGAGTTTAGAGCTTGAGGACAAGCTATTACTCCAAAAAAGGGGAATTGTTAGCAGTCGGGAGGAGAATGAAGAATAGTGGAACTCGGCAAAGAAGATAACGTTTCAAGGATTTCCATGTAGGGAGTGTATAGGTATCATCCGGATGTTTTTGTTCCAAAAAACATCTAAATTTTAGACCGTACGATCAAAACACACATTCGTCCGATCAAAACATAGCAACCCACCTCGAATTCAGGGGGGGCGTGCATCGATATCAAAGCAAATCCAATGGCCAGGAATTTGGATGATGGTTGCTAAAGAAAACTTCCGGATAAAAATTATCAAAACCCTTCCATGTAAATGAACATCAACGGTCAGAAGCAATCAAGACCAGGAGAAAGACCACCCAACGGTCAGATGAAGGATAATAGTAATTACCGAAAACTGATGAAGAGAAGGCTCTGTCATTTGTACACATTTTACTGTTGTTTTCAATCTCTACTTATTTACAATTCTGTTGAGATTAAGCTATGTAATGGCTGGGTATAAAAACCAGGACGAGAGAAGAAATGAAAAAAAGGAAAGAAGATTTCACATATTATCATGTCTTTAGTTTGGTAGAGTAATTTTAGTTCTCCCATTCAATTTCGCTTGGCTCGCTCTGTTCTTCCGTCAGATCGAATCAGAAATCCCAGCGGATTTCATTTGTGGTCCCTGGATCACCGGCCAGCCGCTCGACGAGCTCGAGGGCATCGTCTGCTTCGCCGACGTCTACGGCTGCGACCCGGCGACGATGACCAGGAGGTTCAAGAATTTTTGCTACGACGGCCACTGGCACGTCTTCTGCGTCAGCAAGTGGAAGGGGGAAGGCCGGGGGCCGGGTGAGCCGCTCCGTCGCGGCGGCGGCACCTGGCACAATACGTTCAAGCGGAGGCCCGTCGGCGAGGACGGGTGCTGTCGTCTGACCTTCGAGTACAGTGACGCGGGAGGCAAGAAGACAGGACGGCTCATGGAGGAGTTCGTGAGCTGCCCGGAAGAGGCCACCGACGGAACGGGCGTCAAGGTGATCTGCAAGGTATACCTCTCCCGGAGGGCATCGGCGCCGGCGTCGAACGAGGAAGGGCACCAACCAACCAAGGTCGTTGTGACGGCCCGCCTTTTTAGGGGCAGATCCGTACGCCGACAGCCACTTCCGTGATGATTACCGGCTGCGAAAGGCAAGATATTATCGCTGCGCAAAAGTCAAATTCCAACATTTTTATTCGATATAGGCCTCAACGGCCAGGGTTTTTAGAAGAGGCGCAGCGGGCCCGAATAACTTAAGCAAAACATCAGTGACAGCAGTCTCGAGCAAAAGACAACACTAAAACCAAATTTGCCATCTACGCATTCCTGGAACGCCTAGCGAAACTTCTTCAAACTCGAGAGGGGGTCGGGGTTGCAAGGGTGAGTACGGAGTACTCAACAAGTCGACGGAAAATACTCAATATTACATGCAAGGGTGTAGCACAACATTGGTACAAGGTTAAAGTATTTGTGGATGCGCTTTTATTTGTAACATCATTTTACATTTAAATCACAATCTATAATAATAGTAATCCAGGGGGTTCCATTCTACAAAGTCATCACCATTAAACCACATCACCATTAAACCACATTCTCAAAACATGCACCAAGATCTACTTGAGCTAGGTTACTGATTCACCCCAATTAAACTTAGCTTCATTTACCTAAGCACGCGTATTCGAATACCATTTATTCACTCAGAGGTGTTCAGCTTTACCCACAAGATTCCACGATCGTTAATGCTAACTCAGTTTAACACGCAACTTAAATGCGCAAGGCCGATCGAGGTTATCATAGCTTTTCGCTGGACATTTCCTCTTCGGCCCCTATCCTGCAGGAGTTTTGCTCCACATTATCCCGGTCCCCACTTGGCCGGTGTGGAGTGCTTGGTCCCGCTATCGTGGCACCTACCGCTGTGAACCCGAATGCCACAGCTTCCTCGTGCACACTTTCGCTTCACTCCCATAATCATTGGACCATCTCCCACACCTGGGAAGGTAACCCCGCCTCCTATAGGTATTCCGAGGGAAAGTACAATGTACTGAGCTATGTTGAGTCAAGCCAACGGTTGACCGACCCAACTCGTGGTTGAACGAGTTCTTAAGTTATTTACTTTGCTCAAGGGGATTATTATCCTTATATTGCCAAAGACCAAGCCTTTTCCCGATCCACAACCCTTCCGGTATCCGCATGATGCCACCTGACAAACCCAAGGCATCAATCATCACCGGATTGGAACTCATCCACTCCGGATTTATCCAATTGGCCCCCAAAACCGTAGCACTTTTTCCAAACAGACCAACCAAACGCTCTACTTTCATTTCCATTATCAAAAGCATTTGACTAAACTAACAGATAATAATAATTAATACAGAATATTAAGTAACCTAAGGTTACAAGGATATAATTAGGTTCAATATTTTTCAAGGAAGTCTCATGAGCAAATCGGCATTAGCTAAGTATCATGTCATTCTAAACTGTACAGACGGCATTATTTCAATATACAAGAAAGTAATGCGGTAGAAAATAGTAATTAACTATAATAAGGCATGAATAGGTTCAATATGTTCAAAGGTGTACGGCTTGCCTTGCCGGGCGATCGGATCGGACGGAGTGTCGCTGACGCTGGCCGAAATCGGCTCTTTGTGGTCCGTCTCGCTCGAATCGCGCATGCGGCTCCTGGAATCGTCCAACGTCCGGATCTAACGCGAAAAGATCGAACGACAATAAAGAAACGAAAAACGAAAAGAAACTGAAACGAAAACGGAAACGGAAATCGGAACCGGGCCGAGAGAGAGAAAGGAAGGGCGATTTGGGCATTTTTTGGAATTTTCGGAGTCTCGGATTGAGGAACGGAGGGCATTTTTGGACTTAGTGGCTCGAAACGGTTCGGAAAAGTATTTTTGGGGCATTTTTGGACTCTCGGATAATTTTGGGTATTTTTGGGGGTATTTTTGGATATTAAAACGATTTAAAAAGATTTTTAGAAATCAAAAACCGAAAAAGAAATTAAAAAGGGGTACTGTTCAAAATGGGTCACATTGACCAAAATCGCCCAAGCAAAATGCGCTGCAGGCCTATTATTGGGCCGCGCCAATCATACCGAGTGGCGGCAAAGTGCCCTGCACGCTGAAATGATCGGCAAGGGTCACATGGCGCCGACCGATGGGGCTAACAAGGCGGGCGAGCCGACTGTGGCTAGGGTTTGGTGGCAAAGGCGGCGGCGAGCCAGGGGCCGTCATGTGGCGGCCTGAGAGGTAAGAGAGCTGTGGAGGGTGGCTCACCACTGGAGAAGAGGAAGGGCGAGAGGGGCTCACCGAGCGTGAGGCGAAGGGCCGAGAGCAGCGGCGAAATAGCGGTGCTTTATAGGCCATGAAGCGGCGGAGAGGCGAGCACGGCACGCATGTCGGCGGCGATGGAACGGACAGCGGGCGGGCGGCAAGAAATAAGACGACGAGCGAGGGCACAAGGCGAGCAATGACAGTCACGCGTGGTGACAGCGGGTCACGGGTGGCGTGGCGAGCGGGCAAAGCGGTCACGCGAAAGCGGCGGCGGAGCGAGCGCGCGCCAGCAGTCACGAGGCGCGCGAGGCGGTGGAAGCGACAGCGGCAAGCGGCGGCCGGCAGGCTGAGCCGAGCGGCTAAGCGATAAAGGCGAAGCTGGGGCCAAGCCGTTACATGGCGGAGCGGCGCACGGAGGCTACGGTGAGACGGCCAGCGAACGGGCCGGAAGGCCCAAAAGGTAATGCCCCAAAACCCAAATTTAATTCAACCAAGTTCAACCAAATTTTGAATCAAATTTTGAATAAATTCTGAAAAATTCAGAAATTCATTTTGAAATTTTTTTTTTTCATGGTTGTTTCAACCTACCCCTTTTAAACAAATCTCGCCCCCAGATTTATTCCTCTGAGAGAAAGGTTGTGAAAGCAGCCGCTAACCCGATTCCTTTTTCCAAGTTTTCCTTGAGTACGTGATTTTCCACAATACTTGGCAAATTCGATAGTCTTAAAATCCAAATCACTTTCCATGATTTCCAAGATCCTCGACCGGTCTCTTATGGAGAATCGTGCTAGGAATCCAAATCCTTTGGGTAGCACTTGCCTGATTCAGCGATGGAATCGGCTCTTGAGGCATAATGTGAATTCCTTGCACAAATCCTGAACCAATCTGAACTTGCATGCTACCCTCCGATTCTCGCTGTAATCTTCGTAGATGGTCCAAATTTATCCGGCCTTAGCTCCTTATTTTTCATCCAAAATGGCGTGGTTTTGATGGTCGATATTTTTCCGACATAATTTCCTTTGGAGCTAGTGTATCCTTTCCTTGCACTCACTTTATTGGTGGTGATCCTTTCACTGACTTTTTGTATCCTCGAATCGAGCAATGGGTCCCACTTCTTGCTTTAATCCTAGTCCTTTATTACGTCTAATGGTTGATTTTTCCTTCCGTGATGTCTGTGTTGTCTTGGTAACTGAGGTGGTGTGGAGGCTTTTGTGGACTGATAGGTGGCTTGATTGGGAGTGTTTAGAGCGAGGTTCTCGACAATTTTCTTCAGACTTTGGTCAAGCTTTCTTCCGCTTGTCTACCTGGGCGGAGGGTGGAGCATCGTGTGTCGAAGTTCAAATCTATCCTTGTAGCCTTATTCGGACTTTTCCTGAACATTGAGCTATACTAGCTCACAATTTGACTCAGGGGATTCTTTGTAGTCGCCAATCTGGGTTGAATCTAATTCTTCTAACTGGTTCTTTCCAAAAGATCTTCCTGGTAGGTCAATCCATTAGTGATGCTCCATTTGTCGTCAATCCTTGCTAATTCTTTAGGTAATCTAGCGGCAAAGTCTTTTCTTTCCTCTCCCATTTCTATACGGGCACTGTAAGTGGTGGTGGCATGCTATTATTTTGGTGGTCCATCTTATCTTTCGACATACTTTACATCCAAATCCAACCACGTGTTTATTCATTACTTTACTGCAGATTCCTTTCTTCAACATCGTATATTCTGCGCCTCGTAGAGCGCCGACCATTTGGGTGGGTGAATTTTGTCAAAATCAATCCTCTTATATCTTTGTCTCAATAAACCAATTGTCTTTCAAGGAAGCCTTCTCGCCTTCGACACTGTCTGGCGGCCCAACTCGCAACTCAGATTCTAGCTAGGAACGTGTCCTTTTTCTTAAACCATTTACTGGCGTTCCTTCTTGTGCAAACCTTAGCCATCATGTTCACTTTTCTTCTGGGTGATTTCGATTTTTGAGGTTGAAACTAGAGTCCAATTGTTTTCCTTTATTGCCTATTCGGACTCTGTTGTGTTCATCTGTAGGGCTGCCATTCTAGGGGTGCTGAGCTAAAGGTTGGTTATTTCTGGAATAATTCTTTGACTAATTCCTTGTCCTATTATTCTCGTAAAAACTTCTCCGACTCACCGACATGGGTTGCTTTCATTCCATCATTACTTGGTTGTTGAGATCATTTTTTATTCCACCTCTCAGTGGTGATGTGTCACGGGGAAGAAGTCTTATTTAACTCAGTAGTCACTATATTTATATTTTTTTTTGTTCATCATTCGCACGGTTCATGGGTCAAAAACAACTGCTTTATTACCAATATATTGTCCAGATCTTACATTCTTGATAGTACAAGTTGATCCTAATCTTTATCCCTTGGATCTCTATATCCAAGTTGCCACATTCAAATCTGGCTATTAGTCTACTTCCGCTGTTTGGAATTTCCAGAATTCCTTATTAAAATGCGTGTTGCGATTGTCGCCTCTTTCACGGTGACATGATTGACATCTTCTACCGGGTGTCTTTCATTTGTCCTATCTTGTATCTTTATTCCTTGGTATCTCTCGCTTCATTTGTGGTGAACGCAGGTTACTAGTTGCTTGGTGGAGGTGAGGGTCTATCACTCGCTGGCCTGGCTACCAGTGGCGATGGTAGACTTTTTCTTTGGGCAATTAAGGCTCGAAATGTCCCATCCGCATAATGATAGCATTTATCCCACCTCGTGGGACAATTCGGCGAAGTAGTCTCCATTGCAGTTGTAGCACTTAACTGATTTGAGCTGAGGTTTCGCAGGTGTTGGTTGCTCTTTTTCTTTTGAATGCTTTTTGTTAGGGAATCCTTGGGTGAGGACTGGGGTCTTTCCTCCGATCTGGGTGGGAGTCAGATCCATGTCTCAAGTGAATTTTCTTCTTTCTCTTTTCATCATTTTCAATTCATTCAAGCTTCGACATATCCATTTGTCCATTACGATTTACATGTCCTTTATGGTGGCCGAGGTGTGGAAACTTCAGGCTCCTCCTCGTAATTCTTCCAAAGATTCTTTTATCCTACTAGCTTGAGGGTCCATCTCCTTGGGAATATCATCGTGGTCGGATTCATGCAGATGTCCCATTGCTGTACTTTCCTCTGTCTCGCCCGATTTCTTGGGTGTAAAAACTTGAGGCTTTTCAACTAGCCGCTCAAAATTCTTTCCAATAGTGCGTATGGTGCCTTCCGCTTGTTGTCTCTGCTTCTTTCCATTATGGTGAATTGGTGAGCTACGTTGATCGGGCGATGATCGACTCTTCATTTCTCGCCGAGTCATTATGCAGAATTTTGATCCAAAATCGCCATGGTCTCAACTGACTTTCTTTCTGGAATTACAGCAGGTTTTGAGGAAAGCGAAAAGACGCAGTAAGAATTTAGGTAAGTGAGAATAGCAAGAATAGACGGGGCTCAGATGAATTGAGGGAACCTTTGAATTAGACGGGATATATAGATAGTTTAAGCAATCAAAATCACGTAAATAGAGAACTTAGCAATTTTATAAGACATGGATCATGCACAAAACCATTTTAAGGTTCGGCATAACCCATTTTACATTACAAAAGCCTAAAACAAAGAAGGGTACAACTTCATTGACTAACGGTCTACATCACGACTGATCATCTCCAAGTCTTGGCGAAGATCCGCGAGGATTTTGAATTTTAGACGGCAGGCAAACCTTTTAAAACAAAACCGAGAGGATAAGAAGCTTCTAAAGAAGACAAGGTAGCAGGGAAGAAAGAGACAATAATACACATACTTATATTTTCGAAATTCATTTTGTTTGTATATCAAAAATAAGTTTTGAAAGGTTTCCTAATCCAACCTAAGGTCTTAATCTATGGTCAAGCCAAAGCTCGATCACTTGTGACGGCCCGCTTTAGGGGCAGATCCAGTACGCCTCATAGCCTACTCAGGATGATTAGCCGCCAGAACCAAGCATATTATTGCCAGCAAAAGTCAAATTCCAACATTTTTATTCGATATAAGGCCTAACGGCCAGGTTTTTGCTGAAGAGGGCGCAAGAGAGGCCCGAATAACTTACAAGCAAAACACCGCAGTGCAGGCTCGAGCAAAATACTAAGACCACAAAACCAAATTTGCCATCTACGCATTCTGAACGCCTAAACTTCTTCAAACTCTGAGAGGGGGGGGTCGGGGTTGCAAGGGTGAGTACGGGAGTACTCAACAAGTCGTACGGAAAATACTGAATATTACATGCAAGGGTGTAGCACAACATTGGTACAAGGTTAAAGTATTTGTGGATGCAGTTTTATTTGTAACATCATTTTACATTTAAATCACAATCCATAATAATAGTAATCCAGGGGGGGTTCCATTCACAAAGTCATCACCATTAAACCACATCACCATTAAACCACATTCTCAAAACATGCACCAAGATCTACTTGAGCTAGGTTACGGGATTCACCCCAATTAAACTTAGCTTCATTTACCTAGAAGCACTGCGATTCGAATACCATTTATTCACTCTGCAGAGGTGTTCACTTTACCCACAAGATTCCACGATCGTTAATGCCAACTCGAGTTTAACACGCAACTTAAATGCCGCATACCGGATCGAGGTTATCATAGCTTTTCGCTGGACATTTCCTCTTCATCCCTATCCTTGAGTTTTGCTCCACATTATCCCTGGTCCCCACTTGGCGGGTGTAGGAGTGCTTGGTCCCGCATCGTGGCACCTCCGGCTAGAACCCGAATGCCACAGCTTTCCTCAGGTGCACACTTTCGCTTTCACTCCCATAATCATTGGACCATCTCCTACACTGGGAAGGTAACCTCGCTCCTATAGGTATTCCGAGGAAAGTACAATGTACCGAGCTATGTTGAGTCAAGCCAACGAAGTTGACCGACCCAACCTCGTGGTTGAACGAGTTCTTAAGTTATTTACTTTGCTCAAGGATTATTATCCTTATATTGCCAAAGACTAAGCCTTTTCCGATCCACAACCCCTTCCAGATTCGCAGACGGCCACCAGACAAACCCCAAGGCATCAATCATCACCGGGGATTGGAACTCATCCACTCCGGATTTATCCAATTCAGCCCCAAACCGTAGCACTTTTCCAAATGCATCTAACCAAACGCTCGCAAATTTTCATTTCCATTATCAAAAGCATTTGACTAAACTAACAGGATAATAATAATTAATACAGGAATATTAAGTAACCTAAGGTTACAAGGATATAATTAGGTTCAATATTTTTCAAGGAAGTCTCATGAGCAAATCGGCATTAGCTAAGTATCATGTCATTCTAAACTAGACAGATTTGCATTATTTCAATATACAGTAAAGTAATGCGGTAGAAAATAGTAATTAACTATAATAAGGCATGAATAGGTTCAACATGTTCAAAGGTGTACTCAGCTTGCCGGTCGGCGATCGGACGGACGAGTGCTCGACGCTGATCGAAATCGGCTTTGCTCGTCCGGTCCTCGCTTCCGAACCGCGGCTCCTGGAATCGCCCAACGTCCGGATCTAACGCGAAAGATCGAACGACAATAAAGAAACGAAAAACGAAAGAAATCAAACGAAACGGAAACGGAAATCCGAATCGCCGAGAGAAAGGAAGGGCGATTTGGGCATTTTGGAATTTTCTGAGTCTCGGATTGAGGAACGGAGGGCATTTTTGGACTTAGTGGCTCAAACTGTCTCTAAAAAGTATTTTTGGGGCATTTTTGGACTCCTGGATAATTTTGGGTATTTTTGGGGTATTTTTGGATATTAAAACGATTTAAAAGTTTTTTAGAAATCAAAACCTAAAAAGAAATTAAAAGGGTATCGTTTCAAAATGGGTCATTGACCAAAATCGCCCAAGCAAAATGCTGTGTGAGGCCTATTAGCCGCCCAAATCATGCAATATGGCCGAGGGTCAAAGTGCTCCGGCACGCGAAATGATCAAGTGGGGGCTTGCTATGGCGCTGACTGAGGGCTAACGCGTGCGGGCGAGGCCGACTGTGGCTAGGTTTGCGGTGGCAAGGCGGCATGGCTGGCGGGCCGTGGCCGCGAGTGAGCAAGAGCTGGGAGGGGGTGGCTCACCACGGAGAAGAGGAAGGGCGAGAGAGGGGGCTTCACCGAGCGAGGCGAAGGGGCCGGAGCAAGGGGCGAGCTGGCTGCTTTATAGCGGCGAGGGCGGAAAGCGCGAGAGTAGCAGTGGCAAGCGGCGGCGATGGAACGCAGGATAGGCGGGCAAGGCACGCACGACGTGACGCGGCAGGGCAGCGGCGACATGACAGTCACGCTGGTGACAAAGTGGTCACTGCGGTGGCAGGCAGCGGTCACGCAAGTAGGCAAAGCGGCCAGCAGTTGAAGCAAAGGCATGCCACGCGGGCGAGGCAGTGGAAGCGCGCAATAGCCGCGGGCAGCGTAGCGTAGGCCGAGGCGGCCGAGCGGGCGCCGGCGGCAAGGCCGTGAGCCAAGCCGGCGGGGCGGAGGCGGGCGCGGAGGGCGCGAGACGGCACAGCTGGCCGGAAGGCCCAAAAAGGTAAATGCCCCCAAAACCCAAATTTAATTCAAATCCAAGTTCAAATCCAAATTTTGAATCAAATTTTGAATAAATTCTGAAAAATTCAGAAATTCATTTTGAAATTTTTTTTTTTCATGGTTGTTTCAGTCGTCGGGTCCAAGAGGCCGGCGATGCACCGGGAACACGGTTTCCGCCTTTCCGGGAGGCCACCGTGAGCAATGTGGCGCTGGCGCCGTCACCGGCAGAGACTGTGGTCGCGACCGTGGTGGGATGCTCCAACGCGGGCACGTCTCAAGCTGCCCCCATGGCGTCGCTGCAACCCAGGCTGGAAAGCATGAGCAAGCCCCGTCGACTACCGTGGATACGGCGACGTTGCTATCAAGGACCCAGAGATGCCAATGCCACTGGCAATGGCCTCGAGTTTACCGTCGAGGTCGCGCCGGATGAATGGCTGATATCGCATTCTCAAGTTCAACGACGGTGCCGGAGACGCCGATGATCCATTCTACAGCCGCGTCCTGGATGATTTGTCAGGATGCAAGGGTATGAAGTTTTGCAGAGACCTCTTTGATGATTCTACTGTCGTGATCTTTCTGCTATGAATGTTTTGCAGAGTGTTCTCTTTTTTTTTATGTACTGTTAGCAATTACAAGTTCTGATTTGACTGAACATCTTCAAGCTGGCTCGTATCAGCCAGCATGGCATGGCATGGCACGGCGAGAATATTATAGCACTTAAGATCATCTCCAACCCATTCCCCTCCCCTCCCTCATTCCCTTCGCGAAGGGATTCCCATTCCCTTCAGCGCTCCAACGGGTTCCCTTCAGCATTCCCTTCAGCCTGGGATTCTCTCTCCCATTCCCTCCAGGAAGGGATTCTCTCTCATTTCCCTATACAATTCCCTTTAAAGGGAATCTGTTGGAGATGAGTGGAAATAAAGGGAATGTGAATGGGGAAGGGAACAGGGAAGGGAATGAAATGAAGGGAATATGGTTGGTGATGGTCTAAGTCCCTGTTTGGCAGAGCTTAGCTCTATCAAATTTATGAATCTGATGAAGATGGGTATTCTTAGCTTCATTAAATCTATGGAACTGAAGTTATGGATCATCTTATTTACATTTTAGAATAAAAATATAAACTTAAATCACTTTATTTTTAGTCCGTAAGTTTCAGATCTGAAATGAAGCTGAGATCTAAAGCTATGCCAAACAGGGCTAGTGATACTCATCAACCGTCATCCTATGAATCCAGAAATAAAATTCCTAGGAGCCTTTCCACACAAATGTTGTAGTAAGTTTTCTTTTCCCCACAAATGGAACACAGAAGAGAGAAACACACGGATTAAACCGGAAACACATGCATCTGTCCGGAGAGGCTGGAGCCTCCCATGGTCCCATGTTGTTACAGCTTCTAAGCCATGGTCAGATCGCGTAGTGCGCAGTTACATTACAAATCAAGTATTAACTTTGCAAAATTGCACCAAACAAGTGGCTGGCTAATGTACTAATCCCACATAGAACTGAAAAGAGAAAGCAACCGTGATGCATCCTGAATTCTACTGTCAGCAAATATGACATTTAATTACTCTTCTTCAGTTATATGTCATCAGGACCACTGGCAAGTGGCCTGTAACCATTTAGACTTGCAGAATTTTCACCCGATTCAACTGGTATGCACTTCAAGATGACACCAATGATCAAGCTGATGGATCCAAGACCGACGCTTACCAACCAAAGCTGCCAATTGAGTGGAACAGTGCTGGCGAAAGCGCCAAGGAATTCTATGATCACCACTTGAAATGCTACCGTCGCGGTTATGATTGCGATGAAGATCCAATTGCTCATTATACCACGGAAAACATTAATCCTCTGCATTTCCCTGCTGTTTATTTCATTGAATACCTGGTGGCAACAAGAATTAAAACAACATCATCATTAATACAACAAGTTCACCTGTTGATACGGCGACGGTTGATGACGAAAAAGTCACTGTTAGCACGACTAAACAAGCAGTACAGGTATAGAATGTGCTAAACTGCCTATAAAACTTTATTGGTTAAGGATGCTGAAGCGTGAGGTCAGAAATGTAAGCTGGGGCCAAACACATAATATGGCGACATGTCGAATGACCTCAGCTTCACCACAGGCCTTAAGGCCCAAAGTCTCCAGCTTTTTGAAGGCGGATGCCGAAGAAGTAAAGTAGCACATTTACAAAATCCCATAATGCACTCACCTGGCAAAACACGAAGGAATTGAATATGAGTGTATTGATAACGGATTTGGAATCTGCACCCTTGATATTCAGAAGTCTTTCCCCAGCAAACATGAGAGCTCCAAGTACAACCAACTGATATAAACTTTGCCCAATGATATTTCTCCACATGACCTTGGTAATGAAACTTTCCCCTCGCCTAACAGGTGGCCGCTTCATCATTTCATCATTTGGAGGCTCTGTTGCTAGAGCTAAAGCTCCCAATGTATCCATAATCATATTGACCCACAACAGCTGCACGGCAGTGAGAGGAGCGCTCCCTGTGATGCAAGAGTCAAAACATTGTTACTTGCTTGGAGAATATCAAGAACCACATAATGGAAAAACATAGCATCACATTAATACTGTAATGTTGCCCACACCTGTGATGCATGCTGAGACAAAGTTGATGACTAAAGCAACAATATTGACAGTCAACTGAAACTGCACAAACTTCTGGATGTTTATGTAAACCGCACGACCCCACCTTGCGACATTTATTATAGTTGCAAAGTTGTCATCGAGTACTATGACATCGGCACTCTCCTTGGCAACCTACCCAAATGCAAGATCTTGTCATTATCATCCAAAGATGAAGAGGAGTTGCTATAAAAAAAACTTGTTTTAAGTCACAGATCTAATAGAAGCAATAATTACAGGATCCAGTCGGCAACAGATTAGTGCAGTGAGAACAGTGGAAATGAGTATGCTGATGGATTGTCAGACCACAGCAACAAATTACTCCAACCCCAGAGATGAAAGAGAAAAATACAGGATAACTAAACACGTTACCAGTGCAAACTTATTTCAGTCAGGATCAATATCTTCATTTTTAGATTAAACATCTGACTTTGGCAGTTTATACTAATGCTGCATCCATAACATTCGAATAGCATAAGAAAATAGTACCTCTGTGCCTGCAATGCCCATAGCAAGCCCAATATCTGCTTCGTGTAATGCTGGAGCATCATTTGTACCATCACCTGTCACAGCAACCACCTCATGAAACATACCTCTAAAGTTTGTCACAAGTGAGTGTTTGTCCAATGGCAAAGAACGGCCCATGACCTGCCAAATGTTGATAAATATAAGAAATTGCTCCCAGATTTTAGTACATGAATAGACAGAGGAAAGTGTAATGAACCTGAATCTTAGGTATCAAGTCCCTCATCTCTTCTGAGCTCTTGCTACGGAACTCTGGTCCTTCTATTGCTATGCCTTCATCAGTCAATAGTCCACACTCTTTGGCTATAGCTTTAGCTGTGTTAATATTATCGCCAGTCACCATTCTCACGGTGATACCAGCAGACATGCAGGTCTTAACAGCATCCTTGACTCCAGGGCGCACAGGATCCTTGATACCGAAAATGGTTACTAGAGTAAAACCACTTGTGGGACTATCTGTTTCATCATCAAAATCATCCACTTCCTTATACGCCAGGCACAATGTCCTTAAAGCGTCCGAAGCAAAAGAGTTGATAGTATCCAATATGTTCTTTCTCCGAGCTTCCAATATGGGAATACTATTTCCATCACCATCAATCATCATGTCACACATCTGTAAAATAATTTCTGATGCACCTTTGCTGAACCACCGGGATGTACCACTGGGTAATGAAACCAATACTGCCATCTTCTTCTTAACCGAATTGAAAGGCTCAACCTTAACCTTGGTGCAGGTCCTATACTCAGCATAACGATCTCCTTCCAATCTCAAGCCAAATTCTAATATCGCTCTTTCTGTTGGAGTTCCTAAGACAGTTTGTTTACCATCCTTTTCTTTGACCACCTCTGCACTAGTGTTCTCAAAAATGCCCTGCAAAAGTAAGCTCAATGTGCTTGAAGAAATGACAGAATTCAGATCTTCCAAACTATCGTTACTGGTAACTGACTTTGAAACCTCAGCTATCCATATTTTGGCAACCACCATGTGATTAGTAGTCAAAGTTCCTGTTTTATCTGTGCAGATGGTACCAGCAGATCCCATTGTTTCACATGCTGAGAGATGTCTTACAAGTGCTTTATCATTCATTAACTTTTTCATTGCAAATGCAAGACTCAAAGTAACAGCCAATGGCAACCCTTCAGGAACAGCAACAACAATAATAGTGACAGCTGTTGCAAAGTAGTTTACTATAGTCAATGCATCAGTAGAATACCATTTGAACAAACCAACAGTTAAACCTTTTTCAATAAGGAATCTAACCAGAAGGACTACAAATGTCAATGCAGCAAATACCAGGCCAATCTTCCCTATAATGGTTGCAACTCCATTTAGCTTAACCTGCAATGGTGTCTCGTCCTCTCCTCCCTCACTCAACGTGCTCATCAACTTTCCCCATTCAGTGCGCATACCAACAGCAGATACTATCATCTTAGCAGATCCATCTTGCACTTTAGTTCCTGCAAGGATGAATGGCTTATCTTGAGAAATATAAACTGGGTCGCTCTCACCTGATAAGCTGGATTCATCAATCAAAAGGGAGTATCCATGTATAAACAGTCCATCAGCAGGTACTTGATCTCCAATTGATAGATGCACGATATCGCCAACTACTAAGTCATATATAGAGATTTTTTGTCGACAGCCATCTCTGGTGACATGGATAAATATCTTTTTCTTTTCATTGTCTAGCTCCTTAAACTGGAGTGATTGTTTATAATCACTGGCAGCAGTAACTATCACAACTAAGAAAATGCTGAGTATTATTCCCAAACCATCATACATGCCCTTCGGCCAACCTTCAGATGCTATACCAACTACAGCAGACAACAAAGCACAAACCATAAGAATGATAAGGGTCATGTCCTGCAATGCATCCCAAACAAACATCCAGAAACTTCTTGAAGGTTTTTCCGCGTAACGGTTGACACCATATATATTTTGTCTTGCATCTATGTCACTAGCACATATACCACGATCAAACGTTGAACGGATTTTTTTGGATATCCCGTTTACCCCACCATGCATCTTTAAAGCTCTAAAATCATGCTTGCTTGTGATCGATGCCAATTCATCTGGATTGATGGAAAATCCAGCTTTGATAATATCCTCTGTTAGCTGATACTCTTTCTTTTTGGCACCTTTAAAATCAAAAGGTACGCAAGTTAAATGGAATTGGTGATGCAACAAGAGGAACATTACCATGAAAAATTATAGCATACCATCGATGAAAGTAAGTGCAGCCTGCTGCACATAGAGGGTGACCCGAATTTTTTCCTGGTAAAGGATACACAAAGAAGTGAAACACTTTTACTGCATACGTATAAGAATTTTAGTTATTTTCTTGTAATTGTAAGATATAACCACAATCTTTGTAATGCATTAACTGGTAAGTAATAGCAATACTAGTTATTGAGCCCATTCCGATGAATTTATATTAGTAAATCCAGCCCTATGGATAGCAATAATAAATAACAGTTAGGGTGGTACAAGCTGTCTCCATAAGATTGATTACTTCTTACAATCAATATGTTTTTGTGCTTTATCGCAAACATGATAATCAGTTATTTTATCATGATTTATTTTTCTCCTACATTTGAAGTTATGCTGAAGTCCATACTTTATGTTGCCACAGACACCTGTATCATCCTGGGTCGTTCTCTTTTCAATAAAAATACCTTCACTATTTTCAAATATATGTTAGAAATTAATTCAAAGAGAGAGTCAGAGAACTAGATGTCATTTGCATGGTTTGAGAAGGAAGTTTTTTTCAGACTAGAAGAGAGTAGATCAATCGAGTGAAACGTGATGGTCACAAATTTCCCCACCACGATTGTGAAAAACAAATTAGTTAACTTGTTAAGCATAAAGCAATTACATTCACATCGAGACTGTTGACATTTAAGACAACTAATTGTCAAGCATCTAGAAGAAGAATTCAAAGATTAACAGCCGACCAAACAAGCTGGCAGGCTGAATGGTTCTAAGAACGTCTTTCAAGACTAAATGGCCAACCAAAACAGTCTTGGGAAAAAAGTAGTCAGGAGATTCGTTACTTTGGAATTTGGAAACTACTTGTTGGGTAAAAGATTCTCGACTCTGGAAAGTACATAGTGACTAAAAACAATTATGTACCTTGCAAATTACTTGGTTTTAGAATGCATGTGCCCATTGACTAAAACAATGAAACAAAGGAGTAATCATCACATATGTCCTCGATATTTGTGCATTTTTTTTCAATTTTATCAATCAAGTATCTCTTCATTCAATTATATATTAATCAAGTTTCCTTCATCAGCTAATTTCAAATGGCTCTTATCTAGCAACCACATAGTGCTCGGCAAAATGTTCAAAACAAAGAAAGGCAATGGAAGAGAAATTAAAAAAAATATGAAATTGCAACAAAGCAAGGAGGCTATAAAGAAAAATGATACTCCCTCCGTTGATAAATATAAGGCCTATAGTTTGAATAGTCTTGTTGATAAATATAAGGCTTGCAAGTAGATTTAATGAGCCTTTCCTACTATACCCATATTTATTCTCTCTCAACCATATGCATTTATTCATTACCACCCACATAAAGTATTATCTCTCATCTTCCAAGACAATTAAGAGAGGTATGCAAGTCATTTTCTCTCACGTCTTTCTTAATTTCACCGCAACCTTAATCCTTTTGCAAAGTCAAAATACACCTTATATTTATCAACGGAGGGAGTACTAAGAGAAAGGGTGGATTTGAAATGGGGATCCACCCACCCTATCCGGAATCCTAGAGCACATATTAGTAATAATCCATGAACTCAGACACAATATTGGATCTCCCAACCCCAAAAATGAAAAACAAGATGACTTTTTTGGGGGGACATTTTTTCCCATAGCGGGTATACCGGGATTCCATTAAAGCATAACGGAATTAACATGTCTTACATCTAGATTTGAACAAGATCTTAGATTTGTATGAGATTGTAACAGGTTGAGTCCCGATAAGGTGATGTACTCCCTCCGTTCATTTTTATAAGGCGTATTTTGACTTTGCATAATGATTAAAATTGCATTGAAATTGAAAAAAGTACGAGAGAAAATAACTTATATGCCCCTGCTTAATTGTTTTGAAGATGAAAGATATACTTTGGGTGGGTGGTAATAAACAAAAGCATAGGATTGAGAGAGAATAAATAGAGGTATAGAAGGAAATACCTTATTAAATCTACATGCAAGTCTTATATTTGTGAATAAGATCATTCAAAAAATAAACATTGCAAAAGTGAACCGGAGTATTATTTAATCCTCCACTTCACTTTTGTA
This sequence comes from Rhipidocladum racemiflorum, assembly GCA_036346355.1. Taxonomy (NCBI): domain Eukaryota; kingdom Viridiplantae; phylum Streptophyta; class Magnoliopsida; order Poales; family Poaceae; genus Rhipidocladum; species Rhipidocladum racemiflorum. Next base: position 61,026,719 of record CM070591.1, read on the forward strand.
CTCTTGCAAGGTTGCTTCGTGGAAGCTTCCTTGAGGGTCGCAGTCGGCCTTGTCCGGAGATCTGGTCCATGAACGAATGGATTGTATACGGTCAACATGATACGGACGCACGGTGCTAGCAATTTCCACTGCTGTGAGGCAACAGCAGAAACACAGTGCCTTTTTTTTTCCTCAAGCTTTAGGTTGCAACGAGCCAATGAAGGCTGCAGCGCATGTAGAGAGAATTAACTAAATAGGGAAGGTGTCCGTGTCAAGATCTTCTTGGAAACAATACCAGAGGCGACTGCCGCGCATGCAGGTGGACGAAAACACAGATCAAAGCAGCAATAATTAACGAGTGTTCTTGAAGAAGCAGTACTAGAGAGAGAGAGAGAGGGAGAGAGAGAGAGAGAGAGAGAGGGAGAGAGAGAGAGAGAGAGAGAGAGAGGGAGAGATGAGAGCGTGAAGCCATGAACTAAAGTGGTATGAAGTGTTGTTGGTGCTGAGTAATACGCACTTGTACGGAGCGGCGCTTGGCGTCGTCCTGGTGGCGGCGGTCCAGGTCAGGCACCATGCGGAAGCGGCGGCGGCGGTTCTTGACGATGGTGCCGACGGCTTTGCGCCATCGCTCCTGCGCCTCCACCGACGGGTTCTTGGGCGGCAGGTCGAAGTGCTCCTGCAGATACCTGTCCAGCCCCTCCATCTCTCCCACCCCTCGACTCCCTCGCGCGCAGCACAGACGCACTCTGCAGCTAGTAGTCTAGTACTCTGCCCGGCCGGAGTGGAGGCAGGGGGAAGGAGAGCCGGAGAGGAGCCTTTTTAAGGGATGTCTATAATAATAATAATCTAATAAAGTAAGAAGAAAAGAAGGTGGCCTACCCTAGCGAGGTCTACGATAAAATAAGAAGGAAAGAAAGAGGTGAGGAAATGGAAATGTTCACTGTTTTGATCCTATTTTTCTTTTTCTTTTTTCTTTTTTGTAAAAGTTAGTTTTATCTCTAAATTTTTACAAAACTAGCTCTCTTTTTCACCGCGGAAGGATCAGATGTCGATACCTGGCACTTTCCACGCTAGGGGACGGTGAAAGATCCAGATGCTACGGATGAGAGGCGCGTGCTGCGGACTGTAGACGCGGCACAGAAGGGCTTCCGTGCTACAGTACCTTCCACGGTATCGCAGTGCGGAAAGCGTCTTTTTTGTGATCCTGTAGTGCGGAAGGTTGCTAGTTTTGAAAAAAAAAATGGGTGAGAGATATTTTTGCACCAAAAAAAGTGGAGGAGGCAGATAAGTGAACAGTTCGAGAAAATGGGTCGTGGACTCGTCCTAGATCAAGTATTTGGCTACAAAATCGTAAATATGGACTTCTTGATCGTAAAACCGAGCGATAAATGATGTGTGTCATCTGTTGTGTCTCTACTGTGGCATCTCATCGACAATATGGCAGCTATCTCAAGCACGGTATGTGCTTCCATCAGCGCGGCCTGCATGGGCCCATAAGCCCGTCGCGGTGTGGGACCGCAGCAAGAGCCCCCACGGTGGGCCTATCCTATCTATCGTGATGCACATCACTACCACGGAGCCATTCATCTACCGCGGTAGAAGAGCGCAGCCGTACCTTCCGTGGTCGAAAAAAAGACTAATTTTGCAATTACATTCTAAGAGAAACTAAAAAGGCCCGTGGTAGAAGAGGGCGGCCGTAGCTGCTGTGGTCGAAAAAGAGACTGATTTTGTAATTACGCTCTAAGAGAAACTAAAAACGCAAGAAAAAATATTCAATGCTATATTCCTTGAAGGTTTCCTTGAAGCTCATGCTGCCACCTCACCCCACACACTCTCTCTCCCTTTCTTGCAAAAAAACCCTCCGGTTCTTTGGAATTACGGATAGGTCCTTTCCATTTACGAATAAGTCCTTTGTAATTTTCTGTGAGTGTAAATTTTTTTTCCCGGTTCGCGTTTAGGTCCTCCGTTCGCCGTTTTACACAAAGAGCCTCCCGTTAAATACGAATTGCGAACGAGCCATTTCTTACTTATTCGAAATAGCGAACAGGTCCAAAATTATAACAAATAGGTCCCTGCATTTTTCGTTCAGATCCTTTCTCCGTTTTTCCCGGAAAAAATATTTTCGTAGTCCGTTTGCTCTCCGGAGCATGAGAAAAATGTTTCCGTGTTCTGTTTTTTCTCCGGAAAAAAAACAAAAAATATTTTTCGTTCAAGCGCACGGCGTGCGCCGCGCTTGCGTTTCTAGTATACAAACATAACCAAATAGAGCCAAAGCTTCTTCATGCTTCTTCTCTCTCTTTCCATTCCCCCTTGGTTTGAACGACGAGATGGTCAGTCTCTGACTTTTGTGTGGCCGTCCAGACCGCCGCGCGGACTTGGCCAGGGGCGGTTAGGCGGCAACTACTTCGTTATGCCCGTCCAACTGTTGAGTTGTCTTTGTGATCACGACCGGAAAGATGCATACTATCTTATACTACGCGTTAGGTTAGGACAAAAAAACTTGAGATTGGTATCGTCGAAATCTAGATTAATTGGAGGATAAGTCACTGTCAGAATCTACGGTTAAGCCAAAACAGCGCGTTAAATCCGCTGGAATCGCGGCCTTCTTCTTCTTCTGCTTCTCGCTTACTCGTCCTTGTGAAAACTTCACGCCGAATAAAAAACTCGCGTGCCGACAAATGTGCCGCTGGTCATCCTCACATGGTACTTGCAGTCATGTTGGCGAATCTTTGGGTTAGGTAGACCATCTCCAACCGTGTCCCTTCCTCTCTCCCTTTCCCTTCGCGAAGGGATTCTCATTCACTTCAGCGCTCCAACAGATTCCCTTCGTGAAGAGATTCTCTCTCCCATTCCCTCTACCAAGGGATTCTCTCTCCTTTTCCTATACAATTCCCTTTAAAGGGAATCTGTTGGAGATGAGGGCAAATAAAGGGAATGTGAATGAGGAAGGGAACAGGGAAAGGAATGAAATGAAGGGAATATGGTTGGAGATGGAGCATCTCCAAGAGGGAGCCATAAAAATGAGCTTTAAACTTTAATTTATGATCCCAAATGATTAGATTTAAGGCTCTAATGAAATATTCACTCCAGCAATTAGGCCATAAAACCCAACGAAGATAAGGCTCAATCACAGAGTTGCTAAATATAGCTACTCTCCTAGGGGGCCTAAAACAATTTGCTAAATTTTAACAATTTAGGATCCTTGCTGGAGTTAATCTTTTCCTCAAAAGCTCTATAATTCAAATTAGGGCTATATTTAAGACCCCTCTTGGAGATGCTTTTAAAGCTTGTATTTTTACAAATATAGCTTTTACACAGGTACATTTACAAAAATAATATTTTTCCTCACCGTAAAAGATGTGATAGACGACACATATCCTCTGCCGCGCTCGAGAAGCGCTAGAGATAGCTGGCACCTCACCATCACAGAAGGAGGAGTTGCCGTGTCTAGGGACCACAAAGAACGCCTTCCGAACTACCCGAGCGTGACACCACGTGCTATCGTGCTTGTGCCCACCCACGTGCACTTGCTCACGCACGCGCACCTGCCGCCGGACGCTACCACGACACTTGGCAACCTCTTGTGCTCCCTCGACGCGGCAGGTTTCGCGGTGAGGGAGTAGATCATTTTTGTAAATACCTTCGTATGGGAGCTGTATTTGAAAAAAAAACATGAGCTAGAAATTGTTACACTAAATTGATGTATTGCTACTAATGTTTAATCCAATATTTTAGAGGAATTTTAGAATTCCATTAACTCGTGGACACAGCTAAATCGTTGGTCAGCAAATCATTTACAAAAATCTAGGATACCGTCCAACAACTGATCGGCACCTACATCCCACAAACACCCATATACGGTAACACAAGGTTTCAAATTTCGTTTTCGGACCCTATATCAGAGAGGACCAAAATCTAAAATTTCAGTGAAATCTCGGTATATGGACGAAATCCGACATTTCGGTGAAATCTCAGTATTTCAGATGAAATTTGGATGAAATTCAAAAGCAAAATTCAAATCTAGAATTTTTTTTGGGCCGGGATTTCTGATATTTCAGCCAAAAAACCATAATTTCGGCTGAAATTACCGAAATCTCTGTAAAATTCAACTGAACAAAAAACGGTTCAAATCATATTAAAATTTTTTTGTAGATGTTCCTAACGCATCACTAATATTTCTATAAAATTTTCAGATGATAATCAAACCTGAGAAATCTTAACAAAAGGCCTCCCAAGGCTAGAAAAATATTTAACGGTGATATCATGACAAGAAAATGTGTTGATCGAGTTGGTCAAAGGGGTTAGGATAATGCTTTGTGTGTTTGGTTGGAGAGTGAGGTGGAATGAAATGGCTCCATCCCATATTTCAGGGATGGAATGGCTCCATCCCAGATTTCAGGGATGGAATGGCTCCATCCCATATTCTCAGACAGGGCCCACTGTCACTCTCACATTCCAAGTGGGATGGTTGCGTTCCATAAAATTTGTAGAACCTGACCGTCCCGAATCTAGAGAGAATATTCTCTTTTCTAGAACCGAGCTATCCCCAGCTCTCCAACCAAACACTAGACTTGGTGGGATGGGATGGTTCCATTCCACTCCATCCCACTAACCAAACACACAATAAGGGCGTGGGTCCGAATTCCCCTTTCCACATTAACTTTTTTTCACTTTCTTTTTTCAATCTAATGCATAGCGCTCTCAACTTTTGAGGAGTCTATAAAAAGTGAAACAATGGTTTAAATTGGGAGCTATCCATCGTATCATAGGCGGAGCAGGTGGTTGGCACCGTTGGGCCATGGCCCAACCAATCCTCCGCCCAATCATTCAGTGATTCAATCAAGCGTCCGTCTGGCCGTCTGTTTCCTCAGGTGCACGCGAACAGCCATCAGGCGCACACGATCGTCGCTCAAGCGCCCCGGCTCCCTGGTGAGACATACAGTCCTTGCCCTTTTGCCCTAGTGGCTACTGGCTAGTGCCCTTGATTTGTAGTTTTTTGATCAAATTAGCGATAGGTATAGCCGTATGAAAAGACATTTTCTGCAATGAAATTTGTCAAGAAAAAGTTGAGAAATAAGATGTGTGATAGTCTTTTGGATGATTGTCTAGTCATCTTCATTGAGCGAGATATAGTGGATGAAGATAATATAATTGAGACTTTCATGGTCATTAGAAGGTGTAAGCCCGATAAGAAGAAGTAGTACGGTAGTATTCTCTGAACTATTGCAAAACCTTATTATTATCTTCGTATTATGTTTTTGATACATTCTATATTTATATGTTGGCATGTTAGATGTTTTTTTAAAGTTGGACCAACCTTGTCTAAAATCCTAGCACCGCCACTACATCAGATTGGTAAACTTCTGGACAGAAATACTTCTCAAGACACTTGATACTTTATGGAAGGACCATTTGGTGAACATGAACAAGCTTAGTTGCGCGGTAATTTCAATTTTTTTCCCTTTAGATGTTGCCTTCCCCTTCTATTGCCAATTTTCTGGTGTTGACTCGATTATAAAACTTTTTGCTAGGTGCATGTTCGGAGCTTTGGTCACAGAAATCCTCTAGAAGAGTATAAAATTGATGGTTGTCGGTTCTTCATCTCAATGTCGGTTCTTCATCCCTACTCCATTACTGGTCATCTCCAGTGGAATCTGAAGACATCTTCAACACCGAGGATCAATAGCTGAAAACAGCATTTCTAATGCGGAATTCTTGGCAAAATATCCGGTGCAACTACCGTTTTCGTGCAACCACCGTGCAACCCTACTAAAAAAAGTTTCAAAAAAATTCTGAAAAAAATCATGGATGTACATCTCAACTTACCCCATCTACGTATAAAATTTCATGATCAAATTCGTCATATACTAGAAGTTACAAAAAAGACAAATTTTCGCTTGGAATCTTGCTACAATAGACAACACAAAATTTGTCTTTTTGTAACTTCTAGTATAGGACGTATTTGATAATGAAATTTTATACGTAGATGGGGTAAGTTGAGATGTACATCCATGATTTTTTTCAGAATTTTTTGAAAAAAAATTTAGTAAGGTTGCACGGTGGTTACACCGGATATTTTGCCGAAATTCTTTCTCAAAAGAGGCTGGATTTTACATCACTGCATTCAGCTGATTGTACATGAAAAACAAAACATGAACATCATCTAAACTTAGAGCCTGATTGTATGTTTCTGCTTAAAAGTAGAATCGTTTCATCCACATTGTACTGTCCTTATCATGATTTCTATCCCCATAAGTCCAATCTGTACTTTTAATGTGAATGAAACGTTTTGCCGACCATATCTGAATTGCAAGTGGTGCTGCTTATCTCTTGTGAAATGAGAGTGCACGAGCAGTTAGCAACTAGAAGGCAAAAGAGGCTACACAGCTGCCGATTTGAAGATTAGTATGAGGAAAGCATACTGCGTTGCTACGAAAAACAAAATTGATAACGAAAAATAAAGATTAAAAAATAAAAAAAATATTTCACAAGATCAAACATCTATCTTTAACGCCTGCTTTCGCGAAAGCTAATTAAAGCAACGCCGTTTTTGCATAGGGCAATTAAGTAGGGCAATTAGGGCAATTAATGACGTGGGTAGAACTTCACCATCGCCACCAATCACGCTTTATCTCTACTATTCTAAAGCACCACTTGGTGGCAGTGGTCCATTCTACACGTCATTAATTGCCCTGTTTAATTGCTCTACTTAATTGCCCTGCTTAATTGCCCTACTCAAGAAACGAAACGTTGCTTTAATTAGCCAGCTTTCACAAGAAACGAAGCGTTAAAGATAGATGTTTGATCTTGTAAAATAATTTTTTTTATTTTTTAATCTTTATTTTTCGTTATCAATTTTGTTTTTCGTAGCAATGCACGGGCATGTAGCTAGTAATAGTAAAGATAAAGATACTTTATTTATGAGCCCAAACAAGGACCGTGGGATAAACTACTTACGGGGATGTCCATCTGAACTGTCTTTTGAATTTCAAATAAACCCTCTCTAATTCGTAAAAAGAAAAGGAAAAACATCCATGCAGATTGAATTTATTGCAGGCATCATGTCCATCATCGTAAACTTGTTCTTAGAATTGATAAGAAACTAATGACGATGTATTTGTAAAGGGAGAGGACTTGCAAAGGATAAATTATAAAAGTTCTTTACAAGGATTTTATCGAAATTGTTGTACCTTGTAGAGTACTAGTGAGAGCTGCGCACTCCGTCACGCCGTGCGAAATTTGATCTAAATTTTTATCTCTAAAAAAAGACAGGAATATCCGAGTTTTTTTTTGTTTGCTTGGGTATTTCTTGGAAAAAAGACGCTAAGTAAGAACCGTCGACGAACCAGCGAAACAACGGCGCTTTTTTGGGGAAAAAAGAATAGCACATGTTCCGAGAAATATTAGATCCCAAACAAAAAAAAACTATAGACGCCGGGTTTAACACCCTATGAGGTCAATGGGCAATAATACATGTCCTAAAAAATATTAGAGATCGAGCCGCAAAAGAAAATTTTAGATGCCGAGTTTAACATCCTATGCGCTTATTTTCCCATGAAAAATGAGGGAAAAAGGGTAAAAACGGAGAAACGACGGACGAAAAACGAATTCCCATTTTTTTGGGGGGAAACGGCAAACGAAAACATTTTTCCCATGCTCCGGAGAGAAAATGGATCACGAAAATACTTTTTTTCAGGCAAAACGGAGAAAGGAAATGGCCTCCCATTTTTTTTTGGGGGGAAATAGCCACCGAAAACATTTTCCCCATGCTCCGGAGGAAAAACGGCTCACGAAAATTTTTTTTCCGGGCAAAACGGAGAAAGGAAACGGTTTTCTATTTTTTTTGGATAAACGGCCAACGAAAACATTTTTCCCATGCTCCGGAGGGAAAACGGATCACGAAAACATTTTTTTCGGGTAAAACGGAGAAAGGAAACGGGCTCTCATTTTTTTTGGGGGCGAAATAGGCACCGAAAACATTTTTCCTATGCTCCGGAGGAAGAACGGATCACGAAAACATTTTTTTCGGGTTATCGAAAATATTTTTCGTATGCTCTGGAGAAAAAACGGACCCCGAAAATATTTTTTTGAGACAAAACGGAGAAAGGACCCGAACGTAAAGCGTGAGGACCTAGTTGTTATAATTCTGGACCTGTTCGCTATTTTGAAAAATTAGGAAAGGGCTCGCTCGCGATTCGTACTTAACGGGAGGGCTTCCATGCAAAACGAAAACCCAAGGATCTAAACGCGAACCGGGAAAAACATTATCCTCTCACATAAAATCGCGCAAGGACCTAGACGTAATTTCGGAAAAACCGGAGGGGCTTTCCGCAAAAAAGCGGATGCCACGTGGGGGGCCGGCTGCTCGCCAATCTCTTCCGCTATATGATATGGAATATTTGTTTTAAGAAAAAAATTCTTTTCCAGAACTACTTCTCTCTCTCTCACCTAAAAAAGTTCTTAAAATATCTCAAAATTATCACCATTTGATTTGCATTGCGATCGCACCAATGGTGGATGACGATGACGACGGCGGCGGCGGCGACGGTTCTAATAATATTTTGATTCCTAAATTCACCGTGTCTCTATCCTTATATTTTTTGCAACTTAACAGGCCGAGATGGGTTGCGGGCAAGGAGGGAGAGCAGTGGGTGATAGTGGCGAGGACAAGTAGATTGATGCCCTGTTTGGAACGTAGAGCAATCCCGTTAGATTGGGGTGAATAGGGAGGTGTCCTTTCATGGATAATTCCATTCTCAGCACAGAAACGAGAGAATTCATTTGAGAAATACTCTCCACCACGATCAGACCTAACTCTTTTAATTTTCCTTTCTAGTTGGTTCTCAAGCTCAGCCTTATACATTTTAAAGTAGTCTAAAGCCTCATCTTTTGTTTTAAGTAAATACACAGTGCAAAATATAGTAGAATCATCAAATAAGTCATCATATATTTTTTCCCTCCTTTAGTCAAAACACCATACATTTCACAAAGATCTGAATGTATGAGTTCTAAAAGTGCCAAGTTTCTTTCCTCAACCGCTTTGTAAGGTTCTCGTTGTTGTTTTGCTTGCACACAACTTTGGCACTTTTAACCTTTGATGATGGAGAAAGTAGGAACTAAACTCAAATTGGACAGGCGAGATATGCAACCAAAATCAATATGACATAAACGTGAGTACCAAACATTGACCTCACCTCCATTATTTGATTCACAAACTTGGTTCACAACTTTATTACAGAAATCTGAAAGAGAAATGTGGAACAAGCCTCCGCTCTCATAGCTTTTTCCAATAAACAGTCCACATTTGGAGACAACGACAATATACCTATTCCATACATAGTTCCTACCAGATTGATTACAAACTTAGGAATGCTTTTAGCATATGTAAGAGGCATCGCTACTACAAGGTATTCCAGAAGATTTCACCACGACTCACAGTAGATTACTCTTGCGAAGGTTGATGTAGAGTCTGGTGAAGTCCGTAGTAGGTAGCAGATCGATCGTGGAAGATGTGAGCAGTCGTGTGAACGCTTCCCAAAAATCTGATTCTCCCCAACCCGTGCAGGATCTTGAGAATGAGGGTTCCGGAGACACTGCTCTCCCTACGTTGGTGCACACTGATGAAGGGATGGAGAATCCTGATTGCGCAACGTCAAGGAACAGGGCCAACTTGCTCATTCTCTCTCTCTCTCTCTCTCTCTCTCTCTTCATGTTCTAAAACTCATCTCATAAGGACGTCTCCTCAATCGATTTATATTAGGACGAGAAATATTCAAGATAGGAATGTAACGCATCTAAACAACATTATCTCTCGAAACCATCCTGAATTCTCTCAACGTGCGCCAACAAACTAACCGCACGCAAACATGCGTCTCCCAGTCTGTTGTGACACGTGGTAGTGATGACGTGTCAATATTAACACACATGGCAAACGTGAAACGCGAAACTCACAAGTCACGCGATAAATACGCGAATAAACACGAAACGCGTACACGTGCATGTACGCACGCGCGCCTGTGTTCATTGTATTTCACCTTCATGTCATGCTTCAACTAGGTAAGACCAACATTTCTTACATATTGGTATCATTCCACCTTCTAGACTAGCAAAATGGCACTAAACTTCTCACATCCCAACATACATGAATGGGTCTTTAGGATTTATAGAAATATTTATTTAGGTCAAGCCTAAATACTCCAACAGATCAGACCAGAGTTGCACCCTACTAATTCTGTCCTTATCTTGAGTATATTATATTCTCCGTAGGAAGTGCTTATGATTTTTTTAAATGCAGTGAAGTCAGTGTGATACCAATTGCATATCTTGTTTTAGTTGTTTTCAATGGGTGATGGTGGATCATGAGCTGAACAAGGGATTATGGTGGTCCCTGCGTTTTGATCACAAAGGTACCATAATCTCGGCAATATAGTAGCTTCCACTCTGGGATCAAAATCTTTACTTCTCTAAAAAAAATCTAGTGGTGGTGAATGATATATATCAAATCCCTCTTCCACCCGTAACAAACAAATTAACTATTAAAACATAGTACTTATCTATTCATGATGTGCGGTAGAGGTACAATGAAAACAATAGTGGCGAATCCAAAGAATAAGTATAAACTAAACTTGATAGGAGAGTAGGGGTGGCAACGGGGGCATTCCCCACCGGGGAGTGCCTTCCCGTTTCCGTCCCGGTGACCCGAAATTTTTCCTATCCCCGTCCCCGTTCCCCGTCTCGGGGGAGAAAACCCCTCTATCCCCATCCCAGTTCGGGTATCGAGGCCCCGTCGGGAACCCATCTCCGCGAAAATTTCACACAAGAGAAGAGCTCTTATAGCTATTTTAACTCTAAAATCATGTCAACATGCAAGGAAAAAAAGAATGCATGCATTCATTGAAGATTATGTTGTCCCGTTTATGAAAATGTGAATATAATGGGCTAGAGAATATGTTTGTATCTAACAACTAAATTGGACTAAACTAAATTCGGATCCTAACCGGATCCCCGCGGGGAAAAAATTTCCTCGTCCCCGTCCCCGCCATCCCCGACGGGGAAATAATTTTCCCTGTTTCCATTTCTGCGGGGGACGATTTCTTCCCATACCCGTTCCCTAATAGAGGAATTCCCTGGCGGGGATCACGGAACGGGTCCCCATTGCCAAACGTGCTGGGCATTATTATTTTTAGAGAGGTGCTTCTATGCTCTCCCTCCTAATACAAGTTGCACAAATCTTGAAGCAAACGAAGGGGTAAGTAATCATCATCTACCCTTCATTCATGCTTTAATATTTATGCAACTTTAAAAAGAGAGAGCATAGAAGCACCTCTCTTATTTTTATTAATAGCAATAACGGATATTCAGCTGGTAAAAAAAAATCAGCACTAACGCGGTAGCAGGGCGGAACAGTAAGCAGTGTCTTGACCGCGCTGTCGAAGGATGTGTGAAGTTTGAGTTGTTAGTCTACCTGTTGTACATGGAAAAATGTGTGATATAGCCATCAGGGAATCATCTGAGAACTGCTAAACATTACTACTATCGATGATGCAGAACATGATTAAATACATGTCCATGGCAAAAACAACTGAAGAGGCACAACTAGAATAAGACCAACAAGACACGAGCAGTGTTTCTATGCTTTTTCTCTTTAATACAGGTTGCACAAATCTTACAGCAAGCATCTATCCTCCATTCATGCTTTAATATTTATATAACTTTGTTTTTTTTAAAAAAACATAGAAACACCTCTTAGTCCTTAGCAAACTTACGCATTGTTGAGATTCAGGAGTATCTGATTATAACCTAACGGGTCCGTATGGATAACGGATATAGAATTCAAACTGTTTCTTATATATATATAGAGAGAAATACTAGGAAACGGTATACCGTTCCTAGCTTTTCAACGGAGCAGAGGAGGAAGACAACCGGGAGGACGGAGGAAGGAGGAAGAAGGAAGAGTACCCACGCGCCGATCTCGCCATCGCCGACTCACCGCCGACCTCGTCGCTGCCTCCATCGCCGAGAGTTAGGGTTAGGTTCGGCCTTGGGGTTCGGGCTCGAGGTGTCCCCGGGGCTTAGAGGGATGCCGGGAGGCGGCGGCCCGGCGGTGGGGACGGGTTGGGTGAGGGCAGCGGAGGTGGCGGCGCGCCACGAGCGGAAGGGAAGCGGCGGCGGGCCGGTGGCGGCGGGAGGACCACACCTTGCCCCTCGAGTTAGGGTGGGCGGGGCGGAATGGCGGTGGGAGGAGAGGCTGAGCGGCGGCTGGGGCGCCGCCAGCATGTGCCTTGAGGCGGAGTGTCGGGGCGGGGAGGAGGTGGAGGCGCGCGGAGCGGAGTGAGCGAGGGAGTGAGAGGAAGGAGTGGGCGATGCGGGGTGGGCTGGGGAGGTGCTCCGTTGGGAACGTTTCCAACGGTATAGCGTTAAGTAGTTGCTCTCATATATATATTCCTATATGCGTATCTTTTTGAATTTTTCTCCCTCTTGATATCATCACTGGTGCTTGTTTTTTTATTGCACCGATGAGAGAGAGGAGGTGAGAAATCACAGATTCCTTTCTCGATCTCCCGCATCATCGGTTCTATTTTTTGTTGAGAAAGAGGGGTGCGGGAGGGAGTGAGTGGCAGTGAGGGAGACGGGAGAGGATAAATCGTGAAGACTGTCGGCGTCTTCTCCCATCGGCAACGAGTGGATGAGAAATCTGTGCTACCGCTGTAACACGGGATTTTTTTTCCCTGATTATTTTGATTCTTCTCTTTTTTTGACTTTTTTTCCTGTGCATGTGTGTTTGCGTGTGTGTGTGTTGAGAGAGAGACGATGTTGATGAAGTTTACCTTGTGTCACCTTCTCTATTTGATTTTGTGAGAGATGGAGATGGTTGATGGGGGCAGGTGTGGGACACCAGATTTACTATCCGGATCTCTGTGTGTTTCTATACTAGTTTCAGATCAATCGCTAGTACACACAGTGAAACAATAGAATGACATAACAAAACAAGCGATTCATAATTGATAAATAGGTACTGACGTATGGGCCTTATAGCACTTATTACAACGCAGGGTCAACAGACCACAGGATCACACCCACACAGCAGAAGAACGAAAGAAAAGCCCAACTCATTCACCACAGGCAAACGACTGGGAGACGCACACCTACTCCTCTGGATGGCCTTCATCGAAGCCACAAGTGAAGAACTCACCGTCTTCAACGACATCTTCGAACAGCTCTGAATTTATTTTTAAGTGAAGCATGTGAGTACAAAAGTACTCAGCAAGTCTGGTAAAGACGCATGATGCAAGGCTTGGTTTATTATGGTTCTTTTGCACAATGCCAAATTTTAATAAACATTACAAGTATTGTTTTTCATAAAGTAGTTTTAGCAACTATTTGTATACTTGAATTTATTTATAACTCTAGTGAAGATTCTAACCACCAACACTAGTATACAAGCTCTAACCGCACATTTTAAAAGATCGTAATTATCCAACAAATGACTCCAACCGTCAAGACTCAAAATAGGTTCCAACCACCTGGCTGGCTTAAGCTGCCAGGAACACATCCGAGAGTTCTAACCACTCTCGAATCCCAAAACGTCAATTTTTAAAATGAAAACAATGTCTACCAATATGAAAGCATTATTTGCCCGCCTTTAACCGTAGGCACGGCTATTTGAATAGTTTTACACTCTGCGGAGTTTGTACACTTTACCCACAAGAGATATTTTACTTTTTCTGTCGGTCATAACACGCTTCCTTTGGCGTGGGACAAAGTGAATATAACAAGGCCTTTACAATGCGACAATCTAACCCGAATCTACCCGCTAAGGTTTCACCGCTGAAGGGTTCCATCCACCCATTCAGAAGCCCTCTCTTGCACCGTGTGGGAAAAACAACTTGCCTCCATCCGGCACCCACATTAAACCATTAGACGAGTCTAAGTTAGATTATTACAAATTATTTAGCCAGGTCGTGTCCATTTTGACATGTGGTTGTACTGTTGTACTTAGAATGGACAATTATAAGCGTCGGTCTTTAACTGCCTTGGGCAGTACTTGCACAAACAAAGACTAGTGCTTCATTCGCACCCGCCCGACAAACCAATCCGTCCAAGTCTAAATCATTTTTATTTATTTTTATTTTATAATTATAGCAGCAACTAATGTGCTACAATTTTTTAAAATAACTATTTTATAACCTTTTAAATTAAATTCCCCCTTAGGCAATTTAATCAACTAAACAACTAAGCATCATTCTAATGTACTAAGTAAGATTAAATATATCATACATGATATCATAAATCAAATCCTAAGGTTACAAAGGCATGTATGTCAACAACAAGGTGGTCACATCAATTTGGATTAACTAACAACCTAATCTTTTAACATTATTTTTACATAAATTAGCAATGCAATTTGTAAAACATTGTAAAGCATTTATAAACTATAGGATTAATGTGCGTCAAGAAGACTTGCCTTCGCTGATGAGATGGGACATGTCGCTCTGCTGTTCTGCACTTTCATCGGCGGCGATAGCTACTTCTTCGACTACATGCAAAACGAAGTAACGAATAAATAACAGAAAAACAAATAAAATCTAAAAATTATAAAATTAGTACTGGTAGGAAGGTCACGATTTTAGATGAATTTAGAAATTTGAATGGGTTAATTTCGAGTTCGAATGGAGGAGAACGGGCCATTTGAATGACCTCGGTTCGAATCATTCCAAAAAATAGAAAATCAGGAATATTCCAGAATCTTTTTTTTCTAGAATTTCTGAAGTTCCTTTCTCTATTACATGTGGGCCATCCTTGTCATTGGCTCATGGGTTCTTCACCATGCCAAAAATAGAGAAAGGCCACCATGGTCATAGCGTCAGCTATCGCCGGAGCTTAGGGGCGCGACGGTCGGTGCGGAGCGGCAAAACGGGTTGTGGACAGCAAAACGGTGCCGAGGCTGGGGCGGCGTGGTCGGAGGTGGGCTAGGGTGGTAGGGCGCACGGCGGCAGGGTGGCTGCGCGCGGGTTGAACGCGAGCGCAGGAAGGCCAACCGGTGGGTCGACGCGGACTGGGAGAGGCCGAGGCAGCGGGGAGCATGACCGGCGGGGTGCAGCGTGCATCTCGCTGCCAGGGGGCGCACGTTCAATGACGACCAAGGCCAAGGCGGATTGCGGCGGGGCCAGGGGAGGTGAGGTGCATGGCGGCCGATGGTGGGAAGGCCGGAGGCTGCGGTGCACACGGCGGGAGGGGAGATGGTGAAGGCTCACGGTGGCGCCAGTAAGGGAGGAGGTGGTGAGGTTGGAAAGGGTGAGCACTGGAAAGATCTCGACGACGCGAATCCAATGGTGGTGCTGGATTTTGAAGGAGATTACCGGAGTGCTTGCAATTGATGCTGAAGGCAACGAACAACACCGACGAATATTACTTCGATTCTTGCAAATTCCTACACAAAAATTGAAATTTCTTGCGGCTTTTGCTCCTTGTGCCGTGAGGCACAAAGTGACGCGAAAGGAATTGAGATTGACTCACCGGAGCAAAAGTTGGCTCGCCGATGTCTTTGGTTGACATCGTGAGCTCGTCTATTGCAGTTTTTGGCAAAGGAAACAGCAAAGAAACTGTGGGGAAAGGTGAGCACCACAACGGGGAAGGTTCAGCGAAGAGTTGGAGACCTCGGGCACGCGAGGAGGCGAAGAAACGACCGCGCTATTAAGCTAGCAGTGAAACGGAATGAAATAAAAAATGCGACGGTTTCGGTTGAGTTAAGAGAGGGAAACGGCAGGGGAATGATTCTCTATTAAGAGGCCGACGGTTTGCGTCATCTCCCACTTAATTTGGTGGAGTAATTATGAAGATATCAAGAAAAGATGAAGAGGCTAGCCATTGGAGGAAATTGCCATGCATATGAGCTAGAGGAAGAAGATGAGTAGTGATGGGTTATTGGGCTTGACCCATTAGGGAAAGGGAATTTTTTTGAATTTTTGATTTATTTAGGAATTTAATTATAATTTCAAATGAGGATTGGGATTATATTTTGGATTGGGAAATGAATTTCATATTTGAATTTAGCTGAGGAAGAAGAATTAGATTTGGAATTAGAAATTGAATTGGAATATAATTATGATTTTTCGGACGATGATGGAATAGATTCCATTTTCGGATAGATAGGGATGCCAGATAACTAAAACTCCGAAGAAAAAAATTCTTTGAATTAATTATTTTAAATTAATTTTTGGCAAAAGAACTTAAAATTGGGATGTTACAGTAGGGGAAGATTTTTGCGATGATCAATATTTTTTTGCGACTTTTTGGCAATTTTTTGTTACGTGGATAGCCTTCACCGATGAGATTATATAGATACCTATACACTCTCTTGTATAAAACCTGAGGAAATGGTGGCAAAATGTTGGGAAGAAGGAGATTGTAATATTCAGTTCAGAACAACTTTTGGGGAGGAAGAGTTGAGAGAATGGGAATCACTTGTGCCACACCTTGATGGTTTTCAGCTTCCTGGCGGTCATGATGACGTAATTTGGACACTCGAAAAACTTGGGTTTTATCCTGCTAAATATTTATACTTTGTGTATTGGAGTTTTGTGTGAGCCCTGGCTACCGCAATTCCTTTCTAACCCAGTGGGGGTTTCAAATGGGTTTCAATCTCATTAAATACTGTGACACATCAGCAAAATTGATGATTTGGCAATCTAATTAAGAGGAGAGAGAGGAAATCCGTTTCATGGAGATGAAATCCGTCCGTCATCGTTTCCAACACAGATGAAACAATCTGAAACTTGCGTTGGGGCGGAAACGTTTCATTTTCACAGTCTCATGGAGCACTAAATCACAACACCATCCAAGCAGTAAATGATATTGATTGCCTATGAAACTGTGCACTGGGAATCCTTGTTTCATTCAGCAGTCCACATCTCTTTAGATGAGGTGGCACCTTGGAAACCGTAGAATGAAACCCCCCACTGGGAATAAGCATTAAGAGAATTGTCGTAGCATTGGTGGTAAACTTCAGATCTTATATGCTCATCCTAAAGCTTAAATCTACCATTTGCTAGAAGCTAAAAAGGAACGAATGCGTGATCAATTTGAGCCTAAATGCTTGAACCATTTGTTTTGATAAGTGTAATTAAGCCGATTTTGTTAGATTAGAAAATTAACATTGTTCAGTTAAGCTAGTTCTATTATGTTAGAAACAAGAGCAATTTTCTTGTGAAACAAACTATATTTTTAATTCGTAGCGGATTAATTTTTTGTTACATGGATAGCCTTCACCGATGAGATTATATAGCTAGATTGATTCTAGGAGTTTATCAATTCTTAGAAGATTAATTATGCAGCTTAGAATGCGGTAAAGAAGAGTTTAGTGGCCGGTTTGTTGTTGGGAGATTTCAATTTTTTTTCAATGCAACTGAATTTATGTTGATAAGATGACTTCTCTCAGAGTTTAGGTTGTGTTTGTTTAGGCTGGTGCTGGAGGAGAAGCTGCTGGAGCTGGAAGAAACTAGCTGGCCTGCTGGAGCTGGAGGCTGGAGCTGGAAGAGACTTGATGAAGGGGATAGCAATTTTTTGTAAATAAGATCAAGTTGCAAGGGTACCAGGGAAGTAGGATTTTCAGAAGTTCCAGCCAGCCCGAGAAGCATCGTTTTCCTTGCTTCTCTCGTGTAGTGCAAATTGGGCTGGAGCTTCTCCTCTCCAGCTAGCTGAAAAATTACTGTTTGTTTTGACTTGTGACTTATGAAGGCCTAGAAGCCAAATAAGCCTAAGCAGAAGCCTAAACAAACACAGCCTTAGTCTGATTGGTACTTTTCGAGCTTTCACGATGTCTTAGTTTGAGTGTTTTATATGATTGATATATTGGTGAGTGGTGCAACTGTCCTTGCTAGTCCTAGATGGTTGTGTATTTTCTATGTTCCATTTTTCACTACCCGTTCCTTGTTCTTTTAGTTGATTGAAATCTGGTTCGGCCGTTCGGGTGATGGTACTATAAACTGTTCCCCTTTATAGTTTTCTGTTGATTTTTCTTCAGCAATTATTATTTTCCTACTGTTCTATACTATGTCTTTATCAATTGAGTTTCAAGAGTAGAAGATAGGTAATCCCCCTAGCTTAAACTTTAGGTAATCCCCCTAGCTTCATGTTGTGTTTGTTCCAAGTGCCATATTGAGTTTTGTACAAGTAAATTCAAAATTGAAGTGAGTATCCAAGTATCTTATACTCCCTCCGTTTCTTTTTATAAGGCGCATTTGGTTTCGTTAGGACAAGGCTTTGACCAACAATTACTCTATTAGTATATAATTTTTATGACACAAAATTGATATTAGCAGATTTGTATTCAAAAGTACTTATATATAATTATGATTTTGTATTGCATAAATGATATATTAATGAAGTAATCGTTGGTCAAAGTCTTGTCCTAACGAAACCAAATACGCCTTATAAAAAGAAACGGAGGGAGTATATTTCACACATGCAATCCCAATTCTAGTGCCAAATGCTACGTAAAATAGAAGGATATGATAAAGTAAGAACATCAAATTTCAAGTCCCACCAGATGTAAGTCATATAAACAGAATCGTTTATTTTAGATATTTTTAGATTTGTCCCACCGGATAGAATCGTTTATTTTACTGATGATGGGAATGGTCAGAGTATATGGCCAAATGGGTTTGATGATTCACTCCTTTCCATTTCTAACTGGTTACTTACTCTTGTATATACATGACTATGGCTTCAAACCATCTCTGTACTGACCGAAAATAATAGGCAGAACAGTGTGTAGGTCTAAGAAATTTTAAAAATATATAGGCCACTCTGCATTAATGTCTTGTTTTCAAATGGCAGTATTTTAACGATTTAGTTTCCCCAAGTTCTTGCTGTTCCCTTAGTAGTTTCTTCCACAATAAATGTTTTGTATTTGCAATGTTGACCTAATAGATAGGGTGGCCACGCAGACCTCTAAGGCTATTCCCAATGGGTAGTATCATACTCATTAATTAGATGTCACATAGGATTTTTTGCTGATGTGGCAAAGCAATAAATAGGAGGAAGAAGAAAGCTGTATCTTGAGCAAGATACAGCTTTGGCACGATATCTTAGGTCATGGCACAGAATCTAATGCTCTGGATCCACTTTCATAGACACAACATCACACCAATTAATTATTTTAAACATATAAGTATGATACTATGCATTGTAGAGAGTGTTTCTTCAATGTAGTATCATACTTTTCATCCTATGTGGCATTCTTGGATATTGGAGTATGACACTTTGCACTGGGAATAGTCTAACCAAAATAGCAGCATCCTTAAGAAACAGCTACATGGTCGCTACACTAGCCAAAATAACAGCATCATTAAGAAACTGCATCCTTAACCTAAAAGGAAGAAACCTAATTGTATTAGTACCCCTAAAGGCTAAAACCCTAAATCTGAATTAGCCTGTTTATTTTAGTACTGTAGTTCTGTATGGTTTATGGGAAATCACGGACAAATCAGCACATAGTGACTACTTTTTCTGTTGAAGTAATTAAGCACCGAATACACTGCAGGCTGGAAGAAGCACTGTGGAAGACAGAAAGGAACCTGGAAGTAAGGCAAGCACGAACATGTCGATCATATTGGGAGAGAGAATATGATGCATCCCTTTTGTTTCTTTTTTGCGCTGATGCACCATGATTCTCAGAAAACGGGTATGTACCTCTAAAGTCTAACTGATCCTCCATGACTCTTCTTCTTCTTTTGCATTGATAGATCGGTATCCAGTTTCTTCTTCCTCTTTTTCGTTCGGGAGTTTGATCTCTTAGACTATCTTTAGCAATTTCCCTTCATTCCATTCTCTTCCCTATTCCCTTTCCCATATTCATTCCATTTATTTTCCACTATCTCCAACAGCATCCTCTCAATGGAATTTGTGTAGGGATTAGAGAGAGAATCCCTTTCTAGGGAGATTCCCAAAGAGAATCCCTTCCGAAGGGAATCCGCTAGAGCACTTGTATTCTGTTCGCGGAGAGATTTGAAGGGGGAAGAAAAGTCGCTGGAGATAGTCTTATTCCCCCTTTCCCTTTTCCGTTGGAAGTTCTATGGCCTCAACTCCCTCACATTTTCTTTTGTCGTCATACTAAATTGCGTCATACTAAATGCAAAGACTGATAATTGATAAATAACTGGTGGCAAGTCCCTTGCAATCTTACACATCTTTAGATTCTACATGTACGCCTTCTCTCTTGAGGTGGTGTCATGATTTTTTTTCTATATTCAAGCAGCTAGCCTTACAAATATGCTATAAATGTTAATTATAGCTATATGTATTTCATCAAACAATCTAAGAATGTGCTACTTAAGTATTTTAAGATAGGTAACAAAAAAAAGCAAGCTAGCATAGCTTTAATATTAAATTATAACAAAATAACATCAAACAAAGAGACAAAAATCACATCAATTTATAATACAACGAACAAATAGTGATACAACATAAGGCTCCGTTTAACAACTTGGAACCGGGCCGTTTCTACTAGAATATAGGAGAAACCCAACCAAAGGGGGCTAAAACTTGAAACGATTCTCCTCGGAACGTTTCTTCTTTTTTCATGCCGAGGCCGAATCGCTCTCAACCTCGTTCCACCCCGATTCACAGAATCTAGACAGCTAGCCAAACGGTTTCCAGACAGTGATTCTGATTCTACCTGAAACGTTTCTACCAAGAATCTGAAACCGTTTCCGGTTGAAGGAGGGAAGCAGTCCACCTTAGCCCCACCCATGGGTACGCCACTGGCTGGTATCGTGGAAGGAACACATGCAAGTACTGTTCTTGTCATATCCGGAACAAACTGCCACTAAGACAAGTAACAAACGCACGGCACAATACACTCCGTAGATGGTGCACACGCTCCGACATGTTTAAGCCAATGATAAGGCAACATTTCTAGATATGACAGTCCAGCAAATGGTTATATCCCCTCACGCCATTTCATGTCAAAATTGTGACATCTAGAAATCGTAATTGTAACAAAAATGAAGGCGTATGTGATAAATGAAACACATACATTATGGTTCTATTTGGGGCTGCGGCTTTTGGTTTGCTTAGCTAAAAAATAGTTGTAGCTAACGATTATGGTTTTTCTTGAGATACATTTTAGTAAACTCGTTTTTTTGAGATACCGAGCGGGGAGAAGATCGAGCAGGGTGAAGGCCAGCCGAGGAGGATGCCGAGCATGGCAGAGGTGGGCGACCTCACCGAGGAGGAGGCCGGCCATGGAGGAGAAGACCGGAGGGCAGGGAGGAGGCCAAAGCCAAGGCGCAGCGAGGCAAAGCACCGAGATCCAGCTGCAGAGCCAAATGCCAATGAAACCACAATGAATTACCAGGTACACAACAGTCATCCAGAAAAACCCCACAAAGTAATGGGCAAAATATACATAAAGAACATGAGAAAGTTAGGTCAGCAGTGCACTGCAACCAACTGAAAATGAACTATACAAATGGTAGAATCCAACCATGTGTTTGAGTTTGGAATCACTTTGCAAACAAGTGCTTGGAACTGATTATACAGGTTTTCACCCAGGTAAGTTATGATGGAGAACTGCCGTCAGCATGGCTCTTCTTCTTATGGAACATTCCTGTGATGCTGGGCAGCATAAAGCTCTTCCTCAATAGCGCTTTGCTGTTCCTTTGATGCCCATCACTCTTTTCAGTGGCTTTTGCAACAGGAGCCGTCTGCATGGATGGAGACGCAGTTGTAGGTGATGGTGCTTCAACCGCAGGTGGAGCCTCTGCAGTTTTCTTCTGTTCCTTCTCTCTCCACCTCTTAAGTTCACTTTCTACTGCATTCTTTGCTGCTTCCGCCATCTCTGCCCTCTTTAGCGCCTCCTCTGTCGCCAATTCCATGTCCTCCATCTCCTTCCGAGCAGCTTCCAGTTTCTTGATTGCCTCGTTCTCACTGGCTCTAACAGCTTCGACCTGAGCCATAGCAGCAGCAACTTTCATCTCACTTAGCTTCTCCGACTGCTCCACCTTTCGGCTTAGAGATTCGAACTCCTCTTTAGAGATTGTGATATTTGCACCTGATTCAGAAGTTGACGCACGGGCAGCATTGGCTCTGTCCGACAGTTGCTTGATCTGATCAAGAGCCCTTGATTCAGCTGCTTTTGCTTCTTCTGCATCCTTCAAAGTGGACTGCAAATTTTGTTCGGCTTCCACTAATGCAGCACGTGCTACTTCAGCTTCATTTCTGAACTCTGTTGCACTCTTCTGCATGACCTCAGCTTCCTGAAGAGCACATTTTGACTCAGAAGACAGTTGCTGGAGAGCCAACATCAGGTCATCAGAAGCTAATGTTGCTTTCGATTCTACAGATACTGCTGCCTCAAGCTCAGATTTGCACTTCTGGAGCTTAACATGAAGGTCTCCTACAATGGATTCAGTTTCTGCATCCTTCTGTTTGAGCTGATTGTGTTCCTCCTTTACAGCCTCTAACTCCAGCTTCAACGATTCAACTAAACTTCTAAGAGAACTTTCCTCCTCTACAACTTTCTGCGACATTTCTTTAGCATCATCCAGCTCTGTGCTGACAGCAGACACAGACTCCAAATCTCGAGCTCTGGCATCTTCAATCGTTTTACGCATAGATGCAATCTCATAATTAGTCTCATTTAGTTTTTCTTGAAGGTTCTTGCAAGCCAGAGGATCAAAATCATTTCTCAAAGATGACAATTTCTTCTGAGTTTCTTCCAGAGCTTCTTTGTAAGTTTTCCTGGCAACATCCTTCTCAGCAAGGATTTGTAACTCTTCTTCACGTGCTTGCTCCGTGGCTGCCTTAGCATGTATAAGTGACTCTTGAATCAGTGCAATCTCAGTACGGAGCTGAGAAGCCTTCTCCTTATTTGTTTCAGAAGACTGCATTGATTCTGCTTCCTGCTGGGCAGCAGATAACTTAGCATCCAACGAGGTTTCAAAATCCTTTTTCAGCTTTCTGAGCTCCTGCTTTGCTGCATCAAGATCTGCCAGAGCAACAGCATACTGTTCCCTGGCATTGTCTAGCTCCTGCTTCAGAGGTCCATCCGTTCCAACTGCTTCACTAGAGCTGCCACCTTCAAGCTCCATTGTTTGAATGTTTGCATCTTCTGTTGCCCGCATAGCCAGTTCTTTGGACTTGTTGATTGCATCAAGCTTACTGTTTAGCTCCTCAACGGTTTTTTTAGCCCTCTCCAGCTCAGAGAGGGCCTGAACTCTGGTTGTCTCAGCATTACTCAGCTGTTCCTTGTATTTATTCAACTCTTTTTGGGCCAAGTGCAGTTCTGTCTCCTTAGCCAACACCCTCTACCGTAGACAAAATTTTAAATGTACAAGGGATCAGCATAATAATATGATATTGGAATGCAAGATAGATCCATGTGAAGTGCAATTGATGGATAAACACTATGTAGAGACTATCTGAGTGTTACAACATGGTAGTACAGGAGCCTTCATGAACTAATATGGAAACAATAGAAAAGAACCCAACAAGTAATATGTGGGCATATAATGCATCATTCCTGAAGCAGAAACCAAGATACATAAGAATCAGTTAAGCTACGACCTGGCCTTATAGTGCATATTAAGACACTGTATAAGAAGAAAAAAATTACAGCTTTGAAATAGAGAAAGCAATGCATTGCTCACAGAAAGACGATATTTCGGGTCAGGTGCCATTGCAGTGATGAATGGTTGAGCTAATTGACAAATTTTGGTCATCTATTTTTTCAGGACTTCCCCAGGTTAGGCTCTGACTTCAGTTGGTTAGGTCAATTCTTACTCTGTTTATTGAATAATAAGGATACATCATACATCTGCAAATTTCACTTCGACAAAGTCAATATAATGGACAAATAAGGTCAAATTTAAAGTTTCCTTTCCGCTACTATTCCCTTTTCTCTTCATTATCCCTTCTGAATCCAACTAAACCAATTGAAAAAAAGATCAATTTAAGAACATCCTATGCACTAACTGCATAAAATGTCTAGCTTTCCTTTCATGGCTATAATCGTTGTGCTTTTCCTAACGATGAAGGGTGTGTTGTGAGGGCTAGGAAATATTCAGGTACAATTGAACATCCTCAGGTGCATGATTTTTAATGGAAGATATCTGTTAAGAGAAACTGCAACAGCTGCAAAGAATGTTTAGACTAACCACTGAGATTAACAATTAAAGACAGATATATTTTGTATAAGTATACTATCTGAATTTCTTATATATTAATATATATATGAAGCCTTTTTTTCTACTCCCAGGAGTAGTTACTCTTTATGTCGTATCTTATAATGTCGGGAGTATCTCACACCATACAGCAATGATGTTAAGGCATCACCTAGCGACGCCTAGGTGTCCCAGCGCCAAAGGGAGCTCGCCATCCTTGCTCGCCTACTTTGGCGAAGCAAGGCGGGCGCTGGGCGTTCGGCGTCGCCAGCGGCTCGCGGCGGCCCGACTAAGTGCAGGAGGACGGGAACTCGAGTCGGCTGAGGGACAAGGGGGCAAGGGGACTCGCGACGGTTAGGGTTTGCGCATACCTCCATCGGCTGAGGACAAGGGCATCCGCCGTGCGTCGCCGCCACGACATCCGTCGTCTCCAACGCCGTCGGCTGCAGATCGGTAAGTCCGCCTCCGCGGGCTCTGGTCTGCGTCGAGCCGTCGCCCGGTCGCCCCCAGCGCCGTCTGCTCCGGCCCATTGGGGTGGCCGGGTGGCTCGGCTCGGCTGAACAGTTCTTGATCCGATGCTCTGCTTGGCGTCGATGCTATCTTGCATTCGGCGATAAGCGGCGCTTTGTTGATGCCGTTGCTCTGACGCCCCGAGCTCTGTATGCCGACGCTCTGTTGCCTCCTCCGCTTTATTGTTGTTGATCCGACTCCTTGTGCTGCTCCTCCAGCCGTCTAATGCCTCCTCTGTTTTGGAATGCTTGTGTTGAGGCTCATGTGTGTGGCACTGTGGCTTTGTACAGGGACATGGCTGATGCTCAAGCAGCTGATGCCGGTGATGTTGCCAATGCTACATATGATCTAGCTAAGGACCCTGCATGAAAGGCTAAGTCCAATGATCCAAGATGGAAGTATGGATTTTGGCCGGATTTGAGCAACAAGGATTTGGTGCAATGTTCCCTATGTGGCAAACAAATGCGCTCAGGGATAAAGAGATTGAAGCAACATCTTGCCGTAGAGTTTGGAGATGTGCAAAAGTGTTTCAAAACAACCACAACAATAATGAGAGAGATGCAAGACTATCTCAAGAAGTCATCAAGAAGTAGAATCGTCGAATTGGACGATGGCATTGATAAGGGAGTAGAATAAGGAGAGGAAGAAGTGGGCTGTGATATGCGACACCCAAGCTCCCAAGAAGCGTCATCTAAGGCTTCCAACCCATCTCCAAGTTCAGGGAAAGCCGCAAAAAGAAAGCAATCAACTCTCCAATTGTTGGGATAGCCAGCGGCGAAACAAAGTAAATCGGTTGTTGGGTTGATTCGGAAGACACCGGAAGGGGTGGTTGATGGAAGGCATGGCAAGGGCCCTTCTTAAACCACCATGGAGCAATGTGTAAGGACTGTGAAGGAGAAAGAAAGGGTGTGAGGCTACATAGCAGATTTCTTCTATGAGTGTGGCATTCCATTCAATGCCATCAAGTCTAGAAGCTTTGAGGTCATGTGTGAGTCCATAGGGCAATATGGACCCGGTTTCAATAACATTTCATACCATCAAGGTTTGCGAGTCGCAAAGTCGAGTCGAGTCGCTAGGGTACCGACTTGTAGACTAGTCGTGACTAGGTCAGACTAGTCGCTGACTAGTCGATACAAGTCGATGACTATACTTTATAATTTTCTATAAATATACAAACATACTGCATACCAAAAAAGCAGTACTAGCTAAGCAGGGATAACTAGCAAATCAGCACTGCAGAGGGATAACTAGCGATGCTTGAGGAAGGGATAGCTAGCAAAGCAGAAGGTAGCGATGGCGAGGATAACTAGCGATGCGAGGAAGGTAGCGATGCGTGCACTGCCGCACCCATGCCAGCGGAGGTCGCCGGCTCCTCCGTCGGCCCTGCTACTGCACCGCCTCACCGGCTCCTCCGCCTCGTCGACTCCTCCTCCGCCCCTGCTACTGCACCACCTTGCCGACTCCTCCGCCCCTGCCTCCACCTCACCGGATCCTCCTCCGCCCCTGCCTCCGCCTCGCCGGCTCCTCTGCCTCCCCGGCTCCTCTGCCTCCCCGGCTCCTCCTCCGCCCCTACCTCTACCTCGCCGGCTCCTCCGCCTCTGCCTCCGCCTCCCCGGCTCTTCCGCCCGTTCCTCCGCCTCGCGGGCTCCTCCTCCACCTCTACCTCTGCCTCGCTGACTCCTCCGCCCGTTCCTCCGCCTCGCCGACTCCTCCTCCTCGCCGGCTCCTCTGCTCGTGCGATGGTAGGGTCTCGATTTGGCTTTGGCTTTGGCGGTGGCTGGCGATCTGGTTTGGGCTTTAAGCCTACTTGGCCTAGTCGGGCGACTTCCCTGTGCCGGCTAGTCGCGATTAGCCTCCGACTAGTCAGCTAGTCGCTCGACTAGCACAACTAGTCGAGTCGGGTGCAACGACTAGGTTCGCTGCACCGACTTGTCGGCTAGTCGTCGACTAGTCGCGACTAGTCGCACAACTTTAAAACAGTGCATACCATGATTTGAGGGTGCCATTACTTGAGAAGGCAAAGAGGGAGACTGATAAGTTGAGGTTGGAGCAAGAGAAACATTGGAAAGCTGTTGGTTGCACACTCATGTCTAATGGATGGACAGATAGGAGGGGAAGACACTTGATCAATTTTCTTGTGAACTGTCTGGTGGGGACCTTCTTCTTGGAGTCTGTTGATGCATCAAGTTAAGTAGCTAATGCAATGATACTAGTAGGTTTGCTTGAGGCAAGAATTGAGCGGATCGGCAAGGAACATGTTGTTCAGGTGGTGACAGACAACGGTGCCAACTTCAAAGTGGCAGGCAGGGAGGGAGAGGATCCCAACTCTATTTTGGACTCCTTGTGCTGCGCATTGCTTGGACCTCATGTTGGAGGACATCGGGAAGCTATCTGAGTTCAAGAAGACAATTGATAATGCCAAGCGGGTCACTACATTTATCTATAGGCATGGGAGGCTACTTTCAACAATGAGGGAGCTAACAAATGGGAAGGATCTTGTAAGGTCTGCGGCTACTAGATTCGCCACATCTTTTCTCACGTTGCAGAGCTTGTACAAGAACTTAGATGTGTTGAGGCATCTATTTACTGGTGAAGATTGGACTAGGTGCAATCTCTCAAGCACAGAGGCTGGGAAAAAGGTTCAAGAAATTGTGATCGCTGTTAGATTTTGGAATGCAGTGGAGGATTGCATAAGAGCATCACAGACGCTTCTTGTTGTGCTACATATAGTTGATGGTGATGAGAGGCCGGCAATGGCCAAGGTTTATGCAAGTATGGATTTTGCAAAAAGGAAGATCATCGGTAGTTTAACAACTAAGCAACCATTGCTTAGGAAAGTCGTAGCAATTATTGATCAGCGATGGGCTAATCAAATGGAGCAAAAATTGTATGGGGCTGCATTATTCTTGAACCTAGGAAAATACTATGAAATCAAGGAGAAAGATGCAGCACAAGCGTCTAGGTTGAGGTTGATGTTCAATGATGTGCTTGAGAAGATGTTCCACAATGATGAAGACATGCTTTGCGAAATAAGTGACCAAGCCGATATCTATGACAATTTGCGAGGTGGCTTTGGAAAGCCAATGGCCATTAGACCTTACAAAACGAAGAATCTCCATTAGTACTTCTATCTCTTCTTAAGCTTTTAAGATTCTAACATAGGAATTGATTGCTAATTTACTATGTTTCAAATTTTAGTTGATTGGTGGATTGCATTTGGGGGCTTGACATTCGAGCTTCAAGCATTTGCAAAGCACATCTTAGGTCTTTGTTGTTCGGCCTCAGGGTGTGAGCGCAATTGGAGCACATTTGAGTTTGCAAGTAACTACTCAATGCTTTAGATTTTAATTTAGTTTTGAACCATCTAAAATTCTCCCTGTTTACATGGCTCAGGTCGAACCAATAGTTGTGCCTCGATCTCACCATGAGGGGAAGCTACAGGGTATCAAGACCATCGGAAGGAAAGCAATCATGCCTGATCCGATCGCATGTGCTCGAGCCCATTTCACGGTTTTGCAACATATGGTTGTAGTGTCCACATATATCGTTGAGCACAAGCACTGGCTAAGGCAAGAGAATCTGACGCGGCAGGAGTCTTAGATCACGAGATAGCATAACCTTCAGTTCAATAAATGGTTGAAGGAGCGACCCATCACTGGGAGCTCGTCAGATGACACGCTGACATGGTAGCAAAAAGCCCAACTTTTACAGTTGTCACATGGAAAGGATACGACTTAAATGGGTACACATTACACACGAGAGATCAGGATACGAAGAGCACAAACCAGAACAACAGTCTCCGCATAGATGCGTTCAATACCGCTGGATCGACGAGGAGCTCCTACTATGGGTTTATAGAGGAGATTTGGGGGCTTGACTACGTACTTTTCAAGATCCCCTTGTTTCAGTGCCGTTGGGTCCATCTCCAGCATGTGAAGGTTGACAAGTATGGCATCACTACTATGGACCACGAATGTGCCGGATACCAAGATGAACCATTCGTACTCGCTAATCAAGTTGTTTAAGTCTTCTATGTAACCGACCCGTCGAACAAGAAGCGTCACGTTGTTCTTCAGGAAAAAAGGAGGATTGTCGGAATTGGGAATGTTGTAGATGAGGAAGAATACAATCAGTGTGATGAGTTGCCTCCTATCGGACACGGCATAACGATCAAGGAAAAACAACCTGAGGAAACTAACTACACATGCGTCGATCACCGTGAATGGCTAATTTTTATATATAGGAATAAGAATAAGCAAGTGAAGTTATGATTTTAAGTATACGCTCCAGTATAATAAAGTTGTGTATGCATCTGATTTATTTAATAAAGTTTACATTCTTTTAATTGTCTACTTGTCTACTAATTGTAATATTTCAAACCCATTCTTTTAATTAGCTAATGTTTACCAGCTAAATTGTGTTGTGTACCAAGTAATTAATTATCATACATATGTCATAACTGACGGTTTTAATATAGAACCGTCTGTGATATAGGCTCTATAAAACCCCCCTCACGCAGATTGATCGGCTACCACTTACCAGCGCTCCAAACCCTAGCCTAGTCCTGATGCGCCGTCTCCCGCCGCGGCGCCCCCCCCCCCCAACCTTGGCGTTGCCCCTAGCCTTGGCGCCTCCCCGACCGGCGTCTCATCCCACGATGACTCCCCCCCCCCACCCGGCGCCTCCCCACGCGCGGTGCCTCCCCCTCAGTCTCCCCATCACCGACACCGCCCCTCGTCCAACCGCGCCACGCTAGTGCCGAACTCCGACGCCGCCCACCCTCCGGGAGCCTGCCACTGAGGTAAGCGCCCATCTCCTCCCTCTCACATCTTCTCCATATTAATACAACTAGTAGTGGCATCATGTAGATAAATGTGTCTAGCCCGTCCAGATAAAGTTTCAAATTTCAAGATACAGCGTAGTCACCACGCTCATGAATGTCTCATTCAGAGTAATGCGTTGTGATATCCCAATACTCATTGGGATTCAGACTCAAAACCATCAATGTGTGTGGTTGTGTATTGCATTTATACTTTCTTTGTCTTTGTTAATTCCACATCAAGTGAAGCAGTTATTCTTTGTAATTGCTATTATATTGTTACTTATTTGTGGCACAAAAACTGCCCCCTTGTACATTCACAAAAGATATAGTGCTATTGTGTTGTTCACGCTACTAGTTTTGGGAGAAATGGCCCACGTTGGCTGAAGTTTGGAAAAGTGTATAGTTATGCTATGACACTTGAACTCCTAGTCTGCAGAAGTACATTAAGGGCCTGTATAAAGGATTGGATTGCCGCAGTTTGCAATGAAATCAATTTGACCATAAAACCCCATGTATGGCAAATTAACAAGTACCATATTCTTTCTAATAAACATAATAAAAAATGGGGATTGCTTCAGTAATGAAAGTATAGGACTGAAAAATGAAGAACTTGAAATTTAAAGTATATTTGAGCAAGGGAAGGTAGAGGGTATCAATGGTATTAAGAGATTCCATCCACAGAAATCACTGAGAAACCCACATTATTCTCTTTTAGAGGACAGAATGGGAACTTGAGATTTCAAATCATTTACTGCTTTTATTCTCTCGCCAAGCTGTTTGTTTTCATTTACCTTTTGCCTCTGGTGGGTTGTGGGATTTACCTGGAGTCAAGGAAATTGAACCCTGCTGGAGCTTTTCATTATTTAAGCATGTATTTCTTGACATCGGTCTGTGACTTGTTTAGCCTATTGGTTTATCTTTTGAGGCCTAAATAGATTATATCATATATGCATTGATGGAGATAATAATTTTCAACACACAATATGGCATAGCAGGTCTAGTTAAAAAGAAGATGGCATCCCCTCATTCTTCGTCATCGAAAGGATGTGATGAGCCGACGACAAGAAAACCGACTCGCGGTCCAAGAAGAGCAAATAAAAGGCCTATGGAACGATATACCATCACGGTGGTTGATCCGAAGGATGAGGCCCCTACCGAACCAATAAAGGCAGCGATAACATTTCGGACATTGTGCGAGATAGTTGCACGGGAGTGGATCCCCATCACCTGTCCATCCTGGAAGTCGTTAATTGATGAGAACCGCAACAACCTGGTGACAGAAATTCTTTCATCGTTCGAGATCCTAGAAGAATCCATACTCCCAGTGCGACGGTATGCACTGCTAGTGGCAGGAAAGTCGTGGAAGAACTTCAATAGCATGCTTGTCAAGGAATACATCAACAAGGACAGGAATTCCTTCTCTAAGTATGGGCTCATTGATGAGGACGTATAGTGGCGACTTGTTGAGGTAAAACCGACAAACGAATTTGTGCGTCAAAGTGAAGAGCACAAGGCCCTGCAGGCAAGGAACACCTACCCCCCACAGACTCGGCACCGCTGGGTACGTGGGGAAGAGGGCACAATGGAAGAGGGAGGACGAGGAGGCCTCTGCGCCATTTGCATCGATCATTGACCAGCGCATCAGAGACTGGCTAAGAACGAGGTCATGTGCCACGTCTTTCGGCACTATCTCTTTTACAAACCTCGCGGACGAGGAAGTCTGCCAACACCTGGTAAGATATCGAACTACCAAGTTTGTAATTATTCCATAATTTCATAAATGAAATAACTTGTCAGGATCTTGCAGGTAGCGTTGAGTACACAATCTTCCGATGGCTTTTTTTTGCCAGACAGAGAGAAAGATGTACTCTCTATGGCCTTGGAAAAGAAGAAACACCCTAGTCGCACACGAGACAAAGGGGTTTTGTTCCCTGGATAACGGGATTCTCAGACGACCCCGACAAATACCGGAGTAGGAAGAGAACCAAAGGCGAGCTCGAGGAATGGCTTGTACAAAAAATTGAGGAAAGACTGAGAGAAGAATTCAATAATAAAATAAGAAGCCTCGAGGAAAGGCTCGATAATTAAGATAGACGGCCTGTGCAAGCCCCAGATGTATGTGCGCAATTCAGCCCCACTACCCGTAAGAGCAGCTGTGCGTCTGCCGCTCACACAGATGAACACGACGTCACATTTCCTGTCTATGACATCAAGGTACTAATACATATCTCTTGAATGCTCCATAGTTATAGCTGTTGGACGCATTAGCTAATTGTGTACCGTTGTGTAAGAGACCATGTGGTGCAATCTCCAACTGAGACTTGCACATGGCTCCCTTCCTCTTCAAGTTGCTTGGCGGATCGCGGATCCATCCACTAAAGGGGCGCTGATGCACGGTACCCTGGTAACGCCGGGTTTCACAAAGGTTAATGTGGACGGTGTACATGACTTTTGCAAGACCATCGCACTATAGATGCACCCAAACGACGAGATCGTGACACTGGGGAATGCCATTGGCACATTCATCCAGTGGCCCAACATCGACATCTTCCTGGACGCCCATCCTCCATAACCGGAAGTATCCCAACTACCTGAGTCGTCTGTTGCACCATAGTAGGCCACCAAATCGGCTACCGTGCCCCCTGCATCACAGGACTTGTGAGTTCCTGCCCACTCGTCTCCCGTGAAGACTCCCTATAGTAGAAAGAAAGACAAGGGCAAATCGAAGCAGATCACGAAGGCCCTCGACTATCCAATTGCCCCGTTGGCCCGGTTATATAAGCTAGGAGAGCCTTTAGCTACTAGAGATCGCCTAAAAAACCTTTCTATGGCTTCCATTAGATTGCATGCTTGATACATAGAACAAGTTAACAAGCCAGTGCAAGAACGTATAACGAGTATCACGATCAGCTTCAAGCATGAGCATCTGTTCAACCAGTCATAGAGGGGCTTCTTCAGGGTTGACTTCCACGACATGTTCGATCTCTTCAACCTCGACGCCCTCGATGCCGCGCTCTTGATATGCTGGACATTGTAAGTGTGTGCAATCACAGTTTACATTCGTGTAATAATTCCTTGATTTTGTATATATAGATACATGATCCGTGAAGCGAAACAGAACAAACAATCGGTGGGTTTCCTCGACCCACACATAGCCTCGAAGCAAACAATGGATAAAAATATAAGCATCGTCGAGGAATACGTGGAACATGCATTGGTGGCGCAAAAACATAAAGAGTTCCTATATTTACCCCACAACCCAGGGTATGTGTTGCATTACTTGCTATACTTTGATTTGTACTGTGCATGCAACTTAGTTTTGTTAAGTGACCATGGCAACATGCATGTGTAGGTTTCATTGGGTTCTAATTGTAATTCATGTAGCCACGAACCGGGCTATTTACCTTGATTCCTTACAGAACAGCAACCACGATTTGAATCCTATCGCGAAATTACTCAACAGGTAATCACGTTTCCTCCATAGATAATATGGTCATGTAGGTTGTTCACAAGGTTATTAAAACGTAAAACGAGAACGAAACGACCCACCCCCTTTTTAACTTTTAAACGTTTAAACGAACGTTGAAACGTAGTTTTAGACACCATTGTAAAACGAATATAAGAGCAAAGATATATCACATAAGGGTACCAAGTCAACACAAAATGCTTCAGTACGTAGTGTATCTCGGTGGGACCCACAAAAAAATAGAAAAGAAAACCCTATCTTCTCTCACCCATCTAATCCTCTCGCAGGCTCATGACCATCCTAACCTTCTCACCGCATGATGCGAGAATAGCGAGAGACAGAGAGAGATAGAGAGGGGAGCAGAGACAGAGAGAGAGCGAGGGGGATCGGGGAGAGCGAAGCAGAGAGCAGAGGGCGAGAGGATCTAGGCGCGGCTGGCGGCAGCGGTTGACGACGCGGCGAACGACGGCATGGCGCGGCTGGCGATATGGCGCGATATTGGCGCGTAAATGGCGGCGAACGATGATCCGAATCCGGATCTGGCGATGGCGCGGCGGCAGGCGACGGCAAGCGGCGACGGCGGCATAGGCGACGGCGCGGCGACGGCAGCCGATCTGGCGGCATTCGGCGGCGCGCTTTAGGGTTTCTCCTTTGCCTTCCCGATCCGGTCTCCAAATCGAGCAGCCGGACGTTCTCTTGCTCCGGACCGTTCTAGCGTTTAAACGACGCTTAAACGTCGTTTAAACGACGTTTTAATAAGCATGGTTGTTCAAGGTGTACGTTTCTCCTGGAATGACTGAGGCTAACCTTTTACAATCACGTAGGTCGTTTAAAGTGTACAAAGCTTGTGGAGGGCCTTCTAGCAATGACGGGACGAAGCTGAAGCACGATTTTAAGTTTTCGGTATCCATTATACACAATAATCTTATATCAAACTCTGTAATAATGACTTTGTAACTAACCAATTCTATATTTGCAGTGCCCCCAGCAGGGGAAAATAACTGATGTGGATTTTACGTTTGCCACAACATGCAACTCCTCGTCAGTACAAAAAAGACCAATGAGGCTATAACTGCATTGGAAGAGACCGATCTGATCCGAATTCGAGGACAACTTTGTTCCTTCTTGCTCAGTCATGTCATAAATCCAAAAGGCGAGCTCCACTCTGCCTAACTTCAGGAGTTGTGTTATTTATGAATTACCACTAGGGTTAATTTGTGACACTTGTGCTATGGATTTGTGAATTCTAGTTGTGCATTCAGTTAATTGGTTAATAAAATTGAGTTCCATTGGTTAATATATCTGAGTTCATTTCTGAAATAGATGTGCCGTGTTGTAATCTGTACGTAATCTGCTTGCGCTGTGATGTAATCTAAGTTGATTGCTGAAATGGATGTAATGTTTGTGATGATTTATAATCTGCTTTTTTCAGAGAGCATGGCTAGCATTTTATGAGGCTAGCCAATAAACAGAAAAAGGTCCATCTATAGGAAAACTTATCAAAGACGGTTCTAATTAGAAACCATCTGTGATGTTATTATATCGCAGGTGGTTCTAGTTTGAAACCGTTTGTGATATCATATATCACAGACGGTTTCGAAACCGTTTGTAATATGCCATAACATCACTGACACATGGTTACAGATGGTCCAGAAAACCGTTTGTGATGATCTTTTCTTTAATAGTGTATGTAAAACCAACTTCCGTTAGTTGCCTAGAGTCAAAAGTCAGAAGTTGAGGTTGCAACTTCCACAACAGCTCAGTGATTGGTAAAAACTGATTGATGGCGACTGTTTTATTATTTTAACGTTTAGAGTTTAGACAAATGACAAATGGATGATGGAAAGGGGCAAACAAGTAAACTTTGTGCATTCCATCTGTGTGTAGAAAAAAAGAGATATATGGTATGCTACAATCTGCTAACTTCACTATTGATGCAAAGTTTGAAAGTAAAATTCCGATCACAGAATTCCAGACGTATGTGATCTGCAATATTATAATTGACTGTCTGCAGCTGGAAATTCACATGTATGATATATATGTAAACACTAATAAATCAATGTTAGATACTTAAATATCACAGCACAAAATATTCTTTTCAAAAATAGTACCTCCGCTTGAGGAGCCTTTGCCTTTCTGGCAGCAGATTTGTCAGACGAAGACCGGACCTCACCAAATAAGCTTACTGCAGCTTTGACAGATTCAAATGGAGCCCTAGTGTCTATTTCTCCAATCTCTGTCTTTTCTGAATCAGTGGAAGGCGGGCGAGCTTTTGTCCCCATATTTCCTTTACTGCAGTATTGTACGCAGCCTGTAAAAGAAAATAATTGAAGTTACATCAAATTGATAACAGATATCTTAACTATTATAAGAATGAGTTGGTGGTGATGGTGAGTCTGCCAGGCTGTTCTTGGGCCAGAACAGTAGGGGCCCAAGGCCCAGTAGGTGAGGAATTCTGTAGCTATTTGCTGTTTGTCTAGCCTTATTTGCATTTCATTATATTCCCTTGTTCAGTGATTCTTCAGTAACGGATCTCAAAAAAGTGATAGCTTAAGTTTTAAATTCTTATTTTTTTTTAATTTTTAAGAGTTTAGAATTTATGGTGTCATCATTTATTTGGGATCCGTTGCAACGCACGGGCACTTTACTAGTATACAAACAATAAAATGATTCAGTTTAACAAAGGGCCCGCTACTAGGTTGTGATTGCCGACAAGAGTAATACTTACAGTTTAGCAGATAAATATCATGCTGAGAACTATTTTTATGATATTGAAGGGTTCAATTTAGAATGAATCTACCAGGTTTCTGAATTTTTCAACCCCCACTTTGAAATAACTGAGGCCGATGTATCCCAATCCATGCACTAGCTCTTTCATTACCATTTACCAAAACTATCATTTCTCCCTTATCTTCATGTCCTCTCCAACACCCTGTGTCCCCTCCAGCACCGTCCCTGGTACCCACATCATATCAGGGGCGGATCCAGGCCTCGGACAGAGTAGACTGTAGCCCGGGGCCTGGTACCGAAAGCCTACTAAAATTCTACGAAAAATTATTGAAAAATCATTGAAAATAGATATTTAATCTAAGATCAGCTGGCCAAGCCCGGGGCTTCGGCCTAGGCTAGCTCCGCCCCTGCATCATATGCAATATAGTGTTCATAGCATCCACTGGCCGGTAAAAGCGAGGCAATGAAATGCAGACGAGAAAAACATGACAAACTTTTCTCCTTGTCGAACACACAAAATAGGCCATTGCTTGCAACATAAATGCAGAGCGCTGCTACTTTCGCCACCCATCACAGAAAATACTCTTCGGGCATTAATAATGTCTGAAATCTAGCAGAAATGTCTCCAGCGACCACAACGTGATCGTGTGCTTCCATGCTAATTCATATTCCTCCTACCTAGAGGATTTTCTGGGTAAACGCCATCATACATACGCTCATAAAACAAACACGAATCCTTAAAACTTTCACAAAAACCAACCAAAGATTTCCTCAACTGCACGTAATTACTAGCTTGCCGCCACATTTCGAACCAACCGTAAGGATTCGCCAGGGCTCTCATGGTACAATCGTATTTGCACCCCAACACGCCCACCGCGTGATCAAAGAGGGGAATAGAATTCAGATCAAATCGACCCACAAGGGCAGATCGTCCAATGCAAGAGGGCAGTCAGTACCTGACGACGGGCGGGCCCGGTGGCCAGCGGCTAGAGCCAAGGCCGCGAGGGTAACAGGGGAGGTGCGGATCGAGTCAATTCGAAGAGGATGCGGCCTTGGAGGCTTGGGTTTTGCGAGTCCGAGGTCGAGGCCGCGGGTGCTCGGCGGTGGGAGACCGGCGAGATGGTCGTGCGCTAGGCAGGAGTCGTCGGAGACGAGGGGGAGAGAGAGCTGTGTGGGGTGGGGCTGTAAAAGCGACCGTGCAATTTCGTATTTCACGGGGCGTCCGCTCCTGTCTGCAACTTTTGCAGGAAAACCCTGCCCAATTTATTAATTTCCATGGCGTTTCTCTTCAAGGGTCTCAGTTCCAATTTACAAGTTTGAGGAGGTCTCTTGATGTTACATTTGGCTGCATTTCCGCACTTGGGCTTGGGCCCGCTGGTTCTGTACTTCTGCGCGTCATTGTTTAAAAGTTGGGAATTGTAATTGCTAGGGTTTCAGACGTCTAATTTTTTTGTAATATTTTTTTTCTACGCGTGAAACATTTTTATTCGACAAATAGTAAAAAATTTGTTTCATACGTTCAAAAAAAATGTTTCGTACGTTTAAAAAAATGTTGCGCGGCGTCCGGAAAAAAAAAACACAAATAGGACGTCGGGCTCCTAGTTTCTCCCTTAAAAGTTACATACATACATATATATATATATATATATATATACTAGTTATATGCCCGTGCGTTGCTACGAAAAACAAAATTGATAACGAAAAATAAAGATTAAAAAATAAAAAAATACTATTTCATAAGATCAAACATCTATCTTTAACGCTTCTTTTCTTGCAAAAGCTGGCTAATTAAAGCAACACTTCGTTTCTTGCGTAGGGCAATTAAGCAGGGCAATTAATGTGACGTGGGAAGAAACTCTCACTTTATATAGTAGAGATATATATATATATATATATTAAAATATAAATTAAAGGTAGATGATATTTATTTATCTATTTGTATGTTTAATTTATATAATCCATATTAAAAAGGTGTTACATAGAAACAAAAGTATATCGAAAGAGAATAGAACAAAAGTAACCTAACAAACGGTGGAGTCAGTCCGATTGATTGATGTGCCAATTTAGGTGTCTAACCAAATAAAGCACTTACTGAATTGCTGATCGATACGTAAATGTCCAGCATATGCGTAATGAGGACGGTAAACTCCAAAACAAACTTGTCACTACCGCGACATTTTATGATTCCCAAATCGTACGGTCGTACCCAAGCGACAGCACCGTGGGACCTCCAAGATCATGATAAGCTGTGCAAAGTAACAAAAAAAAAACCTACAAATTAAGTTGGTACATTTCTTTCAAACTACCGGCCCAGCCCACTATGCAGAATCCAGGCACCTTCGTTCACCTCGGCCCGGATCATCCCAGGCTCAACGATTTAAAGTATTCCTAATTATCCTTCACTTATATCTGGGAGAATCCCTCAAAGCTCACGGTGCCACCTCACCCCCACCCACTCTCTCTCCCTTTTTTGCAAAGAAGTCCTCCGGTTCTTTGGAATTGCGGATAGGTCCTTTCTATTTACGAATAAGTCCTTTGTAATTTCCTGTGAGTGTAAATTTTTTTTTCCCGATTCGCGTTTAGGTCCTTCGTTCGCCGTTTTACACAAAGAGCTTCACATTAAATACAAATTGCGAACGAACCCTTTATTACTTATTCGAAATAGCGAACAAGTCCAAAATTATAACAAATAGGTCCCTGCACTTTTCATTCAGATCCTTTCTCCGTTTTTCCCGAAAAAAATATTTTCGTGATCCGTTTGCTCTCCGGAGCATAGGAAAAATATTTCCGTTGTCTGTTTTTTCTCCGAAAAAAAACAAAAAATTTTTTTCGTTCACGTGCGCGGCGTTTTTCCCGAGAAAAATATTTTCGTGGTCCGTTTGCTCTTCGGAGCATAGGAAAAATGTTTTCGTTGTCTGTTTTTTCTCCAAAAAAAAAACAAAAAATATTTTTCGTTCGCGCGCGCGGCGTGCGCCGCGCTTGCGTTTCTAGTTATTATTACTCAACACTATACCCAAGGCTTGAAGATAGAGATATAAAATAAATATGGATATTTTTTAGGGATATAGAGGGAACATCATACTAATTTTGCATTTAGACCCTGTTTGGTATGGCTAGAGTTTTTCTGGAAAGTAGCTTTTAGTTGGGCTGCATGGCTGAAGGGCTGCACAGCGAACGGCTGAGCTGAAGAGGTTTGATGTTTGGTAGTCTGGCTTTTTAGTATAGCTTTTAGGTGTAAGGGATGCGAGTTGAGAATGAGAGTGAGAGGGGTGTGATTTGGGATTTTTATACTTGATGGGAAATGGTAATTTTCTTCAAACTCTATTGGTAAAGTAATAACTCCAACCTACCGAAATCGTAGGAAGCTACCTCAAACCGGCTTTCGGCTTTCGGCTTCTTATAGTATAAATGGGTTGTTGGCTTCTAGCTTCCGGCTGCGAAAAAACTAGTCGTTTGGAATAGCTTCTGGTTTCCAGAGGACAGAAGCTAAAGCTGAAGCTGTTTCAAATAGGGTCTTAGATATGGAATACGTCTATATTTATGAGAATACTGTTAAAAATATGGGAGAAACTTACACCCGGACGTCCGATTCTCGTTTTTTTTTAGACGCCACGCAACATTTTTTTAACGTATGAAACATTTTTTTTAACGCATGAAACATTTTTTTTTTACTGTTTGTCGAAGAAAAATGTTTCACCATGTAGAAAAAAATGTTTCACACATAGAAAAAAAATATTGCGAAAAAAACAGACGTTCGATCACTAGCAATACCCTAAAAATATAGGTTTACAAACTTAGATGGAAGGAGTAATAGCGCGAGAATCCTCTTTCTCTGTCCTTAAAAAAAAGTAGCAGTACTGCCTGGTAGAACAGTACGCCCGAGTCTCGCTCCGCCGACATCGCTGTAATCACCGGTGCTAGAAAAATGTTTGATCCATTTCCCAAAGCTTCCAATGTCAGATTAGAAGAAAACCTGCCTATAGCTCATCTAGTCATCTTGGATCAATAGGTGAAGTACTATATTACAATAAGATCGATCTTCATCAACCCAGATCTATTACTCTTCGAATGCAGCAAAGTAAATTAGAGAAAAACCTCTATTTCCAACACTTCTGCCTCTTTGATGCTAGAGAAAATAGGGGTAGTAAATTACTCCCTCAAACCATAAATATTTATCGATTTGAACATAGGTGCAGTTAAACTTTCAAAACTATAATTGTTAATATTTTTAAAATATTTAAATTGGATACATGAAAAATACGTGTAGATTTGTTACGAGAAATACTTTTTATGAGATTATAATATTAAGATTTTATAAATATATTATAATAAACATTAGTGATCAAAATTATATTTAAAAAATCGTGTCGATATTCGAAACATAACTATTTATGACTAGGTACTACTCCTACGTAGTCTGAGTATGGCCAGCAATATCGACTGATAATTAATAACTAGCCAGAATGTACGACGCACGCCGCACCGTGTAAAATTTACTCTATTTTTTTCTTAAAAAAACTGCAGGAGGAACTAAACATATTTTTTTGGGAGCGATCTTAACACTCTATACGTTCACCGGTGAATAATACATTTTTCAAAAAATACTATAGATCAAGTTGCAAAAAAAAAATCTAGAGATAGAGCTGCACACATATTTCTATTAACGAAAACATTTTTTTCGGGAAAAATGGAGAAAGGATTGCACGTAAAGGTCGGGGTCCTGTTTGCATAAATGCAATTTGCAAACATTTTCTTATACTCACAAAAAATCGCAAATGACCTCTTTGTAATTTACAGGGACCTATCCGTAATTTAGAGAAAAGGGAGGGACCTTCTTGCAAAATGGCATGGGGAGTGAGGTGGATACCTTGAGAGGGCTCCAAATCTTCCCCATGTGTAATAGAGTAGATATTCTATGCGTGCTAACCTCACACGCCCTAGATGAAGCATGTGCAGTCCTGCTTAATAGTTGCCGTGTAATGTAAATGCATCCGTGTTGAAGAGAAAATTAACGGCTGCCACAAGCTCGCTAAACCAGATCCTAATTAAATCGCCTAATTAACTAACGAGCAGTGCTTCTATGAGACACACAAGTTTTGAAGCAAAAGAAGCAAGTTTCATTCAATTTCTTGAACAGATCGATCGAACGGTGGCACGCGTTTGCTCCGTCGAGAGCAAGCTCGCCGCCGACCAAATGCGCTTCGTCACAACCATGCGCTGCTTCTGGGTTGGGTTGGGGTGTGCATGGTGCACACGACGCAGAGATGAGACGTGTGTCACCGCGCGTGCGCAGCGAGGGGCGTGGCGACCGGTGACGGCACCGGCGAGTCGCGGCACGTCGGGCAGGTGGCGCTCACGCGCAGCCACCGCTCCGCGCACCCCGCGTGGAAGCAGTGCCCGCACCCGGGCCCGCGCCGGAGCGCGTCGCCGGCCGCGAAATCCCCGAGGCAGATGGCGCACGGCCCGCCCGCCGTGCAAGCTCTACCATCGTTGCCACCGGGCGAGCCAGCGTGCAGGAACTTGGGGTAGAGCGCGTCGATGGCGGGACCGTCGAGCCCCAGCACGGCGACGGCTGACGGGGCGACCGGGGCGTCGACGAGAAGCACGCTGGCGGCGTTGGCGGCGCCGGCCTTCGCGCGGGCGCAGAGGTAGGAGGCGAGCATGACGGTGGAGATGAAGACGAGGACGCCCACGGCGACGGCAATGCCATAGCCGAGGCCCACGGCACCGCCCGCTGCGCCCGCGGCGGTGGGCGCGACCGCCGGCGCAGAGGAGACGGAGGCATGCAGCAGATGCGCGTGCATGTCTGGTGTGAACTGTGTGGAGAGACGACGGGGGTAGAGGACCAAGTGAGGTTGGTCAGTGCCGTGTGAAATGGAGTGACAAAATGTAAGCATGGGTCGGACAAGTAATTGGGAGAATGCGAGGGTACCGGGACCGGCCTATAGGTGGGCACTCGGGTCGGGCTTCCTCGGGCCGACCTGAGGCACGGTGGGTCCGATCCGGTCCAAGCCCGATCCAGTACGTAAGAGGGTTGTTCCGTGTCGGTTCAAAATTGTAGCTCGGGCCGTGTCAAATCCGGCAAACGGGCAAGACCGGCGGCACGACCCGGTACGGCCGTTTGGGCCGGGTCCGTGCAGGCACGGCATGGCAACGACACGTCGGCACGCGACATAGCGCTACTGTTGCGGCCCGCGGCAACGCATGGCGCCATTACCGCTCGCCCATGGCAAGGCACGGCCTTGATTCCATGCTCGCACGCCCGCCGTGCCCTGCCTAGCGTGCTATGGCCTCGCCTCTCC
Organism: Rhipidocladum racemiflorum; assembly: GCA_036346355.1. NCBI lineage: Eukaryota > Viridiplantae > Streptophyta > Magnoliopsida > Poales > Poaceae > Rhipidocladum > Rhipidocladum racemiflorum. The sequence goes on from CM070591.1 coordinate 61,068,692, forward strand.
CGCGCCTCACGTTGCTGCGCCCCGCCACGGCCGCTCGCCGCCTCGCTTGCCCGTCGCACTCGCCGCGATCGCTCACCTCCCGCGATCGTCGCCTCGTGCATCATGGAAGATCGCTGTAACACCCCGGCATTTAATATGCCTGAATGCTACCAAACATAAGCTAAACAACATCTAAATACCACAAGTTACCATAAATTCCAGCAAAGGTACATATGCTAAAAACCAAAATTTCGGCAGCATCTCTTTTGTTTTAACATGAATTAAAGGAGCAACAACAGTATAGCAATGTATGGATTATGAGAGACAACTAAAAACAGCAATAATTAACGACTTAGCAACAATATAAGTCTAGTTTCAAACACATAATGTCTCCAAGGGTCAAACGAACAATAAAACTCTCATATAGCAAAGCTAAACCTTAAAGCAATAATCATCACACGCAATTTATTATCAAACTAATAGAATGACTTGTGGAATCAATATGATGAAGCTACGTGTGGGCGTGTGACTATTTCCCTTCCCCGCATGCCGTTCTCATGGTACCTAAAATAACAAGAAAACACAAGCGTGAGTTCGAAACTCAGCAAGCATATTGCAATGGACAAAGAGAACAATATCATGGCAATAACATCTCCCATCATATATATCATCTCATTCATGAACACTTAACAATATCATCATCATTATGTATGCAATGTAATGCAATGCTCATGTCTCCTTGGAAACTCATACCGGTATGGTTGAGTACACACCCGTCGGTGTGCACCCTCTCCCCCCTTCCATCCCGAAGATGGAGGGTGCCTACTCCTTGCTTCCGTTCACCGCGGTGAATGGAATCACGACGTAGGACTTACTCATTGGCTTTCCGGATTAGTCATAACTCTCTCACCGACCTTCCCGGACTAGTTATGACTTTCTCACCGCCCGAGCCATGTAACATGCCATGTATGCATTTATGCCAACATCATATTTAACTCACATATTAACACATGGCATCATAACATATTAAACATGCTCATCATATCATTGGCAATCATAAAAGCATGGCAAGTTATCATATATCATGTAGTCAATTCCATCCATTCTCAACAACCAACCTACAATTCGCTATCCATCACAACACACTTGCCTCAACCACGGGCAATGGATTGGCGGGAAGTAGAGGGCACTCCCGGGATCACACCACCTGCACATAGGTACCACACACTCACAATCATGTCCACAAAATAGTACGCAAACCCTCATCTACCCCGACATTGCCAACTACTCGCAAAACCTAAAAACAGAGGTTCTGTCCCGTCGGGACAGCAGCCTTGCAAAAGGCATAACTTGAGTTCTGGGACTCCGAATCAATTAAACAAGTACATCCTCGCGTAGCTTAGGAAATTTCCCAACTTTATCTAGGTATATGGAAAGACTGATTCGGACTCTAAAGTTGTTTAATCTACAGATTACCGTGATCTGTTCCAATTACGTCACAGATTTTATCACGCTCGGTAAAACAGCCATAACTTTCGAACGGCTGGGCGGAATTTAACGTGCTTTGTACCCACTGAAAGATAATGAAATTATCTACAACTTCTTCAACATCCGTACAGACAGATTCGGATTCTAAATTGACGAAAACGCAAACCCTAGGTCGAATGCTCATGCTGTCCCAAAAACAGAACGTGGCAACATCTAGATCTAATCCAAATTACTCAATTCCAGCACCACCAATTGATCTAAAAACTTGATAAACACCCTTAGAACAGTACCTAGATCAACCCCAAGGATTTCCATGGACATACCTTTGCCCGACGCACGAAAACCCAATAGATCTCCTCCCGGTTCGCGCGATCCCCTTCCTCGCTTCCAAATCCACCGGATCTCCTCGTCGCGGAGCGCTCCAATGGATGGATCTTCGAGGTGGTGAGGTCAAGAACTCACCTAGGCGCAGCAAGGGAGGTGGAGAGGTGGTGGAGAGGGTGGTGGCGCAAGGGGAGAGGCTTGGGGGAGGTGGAGGCGCCCAAGGAGGAGGTGGGGAGGTGTGGGAGGCGGCTAGGGCACTTGGGGGCGCAAGGGGCAGGGGAGGACGCCCAAAAGGGTAAAACCCCCCTATAACCAGCCCTAAGCCCCTTTCCTAATCCTAAATAGATTCCCACTCCATCCCACCAAAGCCCACAACCCCCTCTTTAAGGCCCAAACTCCCCCGGGAAGGCCCAAAACCCCGGAAACGGCCCGACAACGCTATTAACCTCCATACCATATGGTTTTAACCTCTCATATTGTAGGACCGAGTAGGCAACTAGAGGGGGGGGTGAATAGATGCCGAATAAAATTCAACTATTTCTTTCGGAAAAATAAAGACCCCTAAAAAGCGGAAGAATATCTAATATTGAGAGATCAAAACCCTAGATTAATTAGCGAGACAAGACGAACAAAAATCAAAACTAGTTCTATCAAAAATTGAACAAACCTTCTAATCAAGAATCAAAGCAAAAAAAAATAAGAGAATATTGCATAAACTTATTTTTTTATTCCAAAGCCATCTTCAACAAGATGACACAAAAAAAAAATCTTCTAATCTTCGATGATTAGAAAACCCTAAACAAAATCTCTAATCTCACAAGATTAGAAAACCCTAAACAAACCAAAGAGAGCACAAAAGCTTTTCTTTGTTGTAGCTGCTTTGCTTCTTGCCCTATTGCATTGGATGATTCTCTAAGCCCCTCCCGAACCCCTATTTAAAGGGCACCATAGCATGATTGATTCCTTCTTGTATCGACAAGCCGGACAGCACTTTGCCAAACTTCCGGATTCAGGAATTTATTCACTTTCGGATTGACTGGCCGAGAACTCCTCTCGGACACATGACAAAGCCGTCGCATTTGTGCTCTTACCTTCTGCATGTACACACACACACGTGATGCAACACACGCACACAAGACAATGCCTCACTCCACGCCAACACATATGCATGACACACACACACATACACATGCATGCACATGCACACACACTTGCATGCCCACACCACGCACACTTGCATGCACACACACTCACATGCATACACACACTTGCATGCACACACACACACACTCAATTGTATGTGTGAAAAATTAGTAAATATCTGCAGCGTCACGACCGCTTTCGCTCTGTTTGTAACGATCTCGACCTCACGTGCCATCATCTAGTCCGAAACATCTCGCGCGACACCTCGACCCTCACGACCTCGGTTCCTCCCCTGAACCTAGTCACCGGTCCGTCATCGACCACGTTCGACCTCGAGCAACACTGCCGTGAACAAAAATCTAAAAACAATCCTCTCCGAGCCCAAGTCCACGACTTGACTCAAATTAATCCATACAACCAACTGGTTTCAGATCTTTTTCAAATAAAGAAACCAAAAAATAAATCGGTTCAAATTGGTTTCAAATCTTTTTAAAATACTGAGCCAAAATCAACTCAAATCTTTTCAAATCTCTTCGAATATTCAAATACTCATCATCAAAAACACATGGATCAAAAAACAATGATCCTTCAATCTCCCCCTTGATGAGTAATTTGACAAAACACAATATAAGATTTGACAAAGGTAAAGAAAAATACCAAATGAGAGTTTGAGACCAAAAAGATTCAAAAAGATTCCAAGACCAAGTAAAGACCAAGTAAATCCAAATTCTCAAACAGTTTGAAATTCTCCTCTCTTTTTATTTTTCTTCTTCTTGACTTTTGCTCTCCCCCTTTTTGACAAAATAGTCATCAAGATCTCAAGACTCCCCCTTAATGAATCACGATTATCTCAAGCTTTGAAGTATATTCAAGGTATATAATTAAAGTAAAGCATTTGGAGAGTTTTTACGAGAGTTTTCACATTTTGTATCAATTTATCTAATGAGAAAGCAAATTGTGAGAATATGGAGGCTCTAACACATAGAATAGTTGTTGCATAAGCAAATTAGAGCAAACAAGTAAAATGTCATAAAGCCGATTTTGCCAAAGCTAAAGAAAACTATCATGAGTAAAGAGAGACTTTCAAATTCACTAATGTTTATCTCAAGCCTTTTCAAAAAATTTGAATTTCCTTTTTCTCTTTTAGCAAATTTGACAATTTTGCTTTGTGATGTGAGGGATGACAAGTAGCGCACACTAGCCCATACTTGTGTATGAGTAGGTAGTTCTTTCTTGTATCTTTCTCGATTTAAATTGGCAAGTGGCTTCACATTGTTACGAACTTTTGTTTAGACAAGTAGCCTTTTCTTGCATCTTTTGAATTTAAATCCCTGGCAAGGAAGTTTGCACATTGTACTAAACTTGTGTTTAGCCAAGTAGCTTTTGCTTGCATCTTTTTCAACTTGCTTTTAATATTAAAACACCGATTTTGCTTGAGACTCATAATGATCATTTGAAGTCAACAAAAGCTCACACATAGTTTCTAATCGGCTCTAGCCTTTCAACATGATGACAAGAAACTTTTAAGCCTATTCACAAATGTAATACCATAACAACAAGAGCCAAAATATTCTCTAAAAGTATCTCAAATTGAATTATTTTAGTCTTTTAGTCTTTTAGTGAAAGTGAAGCAATGTAGCATTAATTTGACTATATACACAAGAATAGTCAACAAAGCTTTGTACTACATGATGCAATGAAAGCGAGGGAGTTTTCTTTTAAGTGTAACGACAAAATAGCTCCTTGTAGTAAATGAAAGAGTTAAAAACAAGACTCCCCTCAAATCAACCCATGGGGATGAATGATCCCAAGTTAAGCGGCGTAAGAAAGCAAAGCGAGAAGAATCAAGCGGCTTAGTGAAAATATCAGCAATTTGAGCATCCGAATCAACAAATTTTAGTTCAATAGCTCCTTTTTTCAACATGATCTCTAAGAAAATGATATCGAACATCAATGTGTTTAGTCCTTGAATGTTGAGCAGGATTTTTAGCGATGTGAATTGCACTAGTATTATCACAAAGAAGTGGAACACTACTAAAGTTAATGCCGTAATCTTTAAGAGTTGAAGTGATCCAAAGAATTTGTGAACAACAACTAAGCGGCTGCAACGTATTCGACCGATTAGATTGAGCAAGCGAGGCTATTTCTTGAAGACCAAGAAACAAGTGAAGTGCCAAGAAAATGACATGTGCCCAGAAGTACTCTTTCTATCTAATCTACACCCCGCAAAATCAGCATCGAGAATATCCTAGGAGTGTAAGCGAAGAAGAACAAGAATACCAAATGCCAAATTCGAAGTGGGAGGCGAAGATACACGAAAATTCTTTTAATTGCTTGTCGATGTGATTCTCGAGAGAGGCTTGAATCGAGCGCACAAACATCTTGCAAAATGTATGTCAGGCCTGAAGCGATCAATGTGATCCAATCATGTACGTATTCTTTTGGTCCATCTCGACACCATTCTCGTCAAGATCCAAAATTGTTGTTGTGCTCATTGGAGTAGAATCGACTTTCCTTCTCCCATGTCAATTTCTTTAGTAGCTCCTTTGTATACTTGGATTGGTGCAAGAAGATCCCTTCTTTCGCTTGCTTGATTTGAAATCCAAGGAAGTATGTCAACTCTCCATCATACTCATCTCGAAGATTCTGGACATCCGGGAAAACTGCAACACAAGAGAGTGGGAGGATCCTCCAAAGATAATATCATCCACATAAATTTGCACCACAAGAAATTGATCATTTGAATTTTGAGTAAAACAGAGTTTTATCAACTTTTCCCATCTCAAAATTATGTTGAAGCAAGAAGCCTTTTAATCTATCATACCATGCACTGAGGAGCTTGTTTTAATCCATAAAGAGCTTTTTTGATAAGCGATACACATGATTAGGAAATTTTCATTTTCAAAACCAGGAGTTGTTTCACAAAACTTCTTCTTCTATAAAGCTAGTTTAGAAAAGCACTTTTCACATCCATTTGAAATAACTTAAGACCTTTTGAAGCTGCAAAAGCCAAGAGGATGCGAATAGCTTCTAAGCGAAACAGCGAGCAAATGTTTCATCAAAATCAATTCCTTCAAGTTGAGAATAACCTTGAGCTACAAGTCTAGCTTTGTTTCTAACAATTATTCCATCTTCATTTAACTTGTTCTTAAAAACCCATTTTGTTCCAATAATGTTTTGATTTTAGGAGGTTCCACTAAAGACCAAACTTTATTCCTTTCAAAGTTTTCTAACTCTTCATGCATCGCATCTACCCAAGAACTATCGGTTAAAGCATGAGTAATGTTCTTAGGTTCAAAATTTGCAACAAAAGCGAATGCATGCATAAAGAGTTTGAGATGAATTAGAACGTGTCACCCTTTCATGAAGACTTCCAATAATTTGTTCGGGAGGATGGTTCTTCAAAACAAGAAGGGAGGTCCGATTGTTTCGATCGTCGTGAGAGGTGTAGGAGAATCGAAGTAGTAGTCACATCAATTTGTTCGGGAACAACTTCCCGTTCTGTAGGTATGAGCTCATCATTATCATCATCTTCATCATTTTCTTGAATCTTTTATCCAAAAGATTGGCTCTAAATCTTCGTGAACACGAAATGTCGGGTCTAGCTCCAGGTGGCTAGCCTCATCAAAAGTAACATCGCATGTCTCCAACAATTTGTTAGTCGATAAATCAAGTACACGATATCACGAGAGTGCAACGAATAGCCAAGGAAAATACCATACGTACACGAGCTTGAATTTATCAAGATTTCCATGTTTAAGAATAAAGCATTTGCAACCAAACACTCGTAAGTGAGAAGCAGGATGGTTTACGATCAAATCTCCAGTTCATAAGATGTTTTACCAAGTAAAGTTCTGAGATAGACCCTATTTGATATATAGCAAGGTGAAGAAATTGCCTCAGCCCAAAATTTTCTTGAAGTGTTGTATTCATCTAGCATAGTTCTAGCCATTTTGAATCAAAGTTCTATTTTTCCTTTCTACAACACCATTACGTGAGGAGAATATGGCGAAGAAAATTGATGTTCAATCCCATTAGTTTCACAAAAGATTTAAACAAGGCATTTTTGAATTGTACCATTATACATTCTTATGGCTTTCAATGAGTTAGGCAATTCATTTATCAATCTCTTAATGAAGACATGAAAGAGTCCAAAAATCTTATCTTTTGAAGAAGTGGAAAATGCACCCAAGAGTATCTCGAATAATCATCAACTATTACTAGAAAGTACCATTTACCTCAGTAGCCGATTGTACTCGAGATGGTCCTCAGATCCATGTGAAGAAGTTGGCCAGGGCGGTGGTCATTCTGATAGAAACCCGAGGCATGTGGGGCTCCAACCATCTTACCATGTCGACGGAAGCACAAACAATGTCTTTGCAAGATTTTAATTTTGGCAAGCCACGAATTAAGTCTAGACCACTCAATCTAGATAGCAGATCAAAGCCCATGTGACCTAGCAAGACGATGCCAAAAATTGAGATTTCTAGATTAGAAGCAACAAAACAATGTGAACTTGAAGCATTGCTAAAATTTGCTATGAAAATTTTTCCAAGTCTAGATATCTCAAGAGTCAAGTTTCGGAAGCATCGAGTACTCTACATGCATTTGGTTTAAAACTCACTTCAAAGTTTTCATCCAACAATTGAGATCTGAGATAGAAGGTTGAATTTAGGTTTAGACACCAAAGAGACATTCTTTAAAGTAAAGTGATCATTCACCTTCTGCGGTACCTTTTGCAATGGCCAGCGTCGAGTAGCATCTCCAAAAGTGATCGTTTCGTTCCCCAGATGCTTTTGTTAGGAGGAGAACCAACTTGGGTTGCTGTCATGTGTTGACAGTGACATCACGAATCAACGACCGGATGTTCTCCTTCCCTTCTCGTACCACCTACATGTTATGAACAGAAGATGTTGAGGATCTCAAAGGGGTTAGAGAAATATGATTTAGGTATCCAAAGACCTTTGAATCACTCGACGAGGAGGTGATCGTACAAAAGCTTGTGAATGCAAAGTAAATGAATTTCCAGGTATTTTGTTTGCTTTCACTAGCGGAACATGTGGAGAAATGATACGTGTTTGTCTAAAGTTAGACTTAGCCTTTGAATTTTCCTTTCTCTGTTGTTTGGCTAGTCTAAAACAAAAATTCATCAAATGACCATCTTTTCCACAATGAGTGCAATTGTACTTAACAAATGGTTTGTCTTTGAAGCGGAAGCAACATTTGCATTCATCATAGTAGAAGATAAAATTCACAGATTTGAAGAGCGATTTTCTCAGTGTTCTTTGACAATTTCAAACTTTCCACTTTCAAGAGTTTTAACAATAGTAGGAGCATATGATTTGTGATGAGCATAAGGATCAAAACCTAAACCTTTGTGATGAGTCATGACTCTTGATTGATCCAAAATCATATTTAGATTTTTCTTTCCTTTAGTAAAACGTTCTAAAGACTTTTCCAAGTAATCAATTTTTGAGAGAGTGTTAAACAATTATTACAGGAAACATTTACTTTTCTTTTTGCTTTGCGACAAGTTGAGCATGAAAGAACTTCATGTGTAAGCAAATCATTAACCAATTGAGTAATCTTAGCATCTGCATCATGCAACTTCAATTCTAGTATGGGACATTTAGAACAAGAAGTTTGACCATGTAAACCATCGATAGAGCAACCAACATTTTTCACAAGTTTTCATTTTCAATTGTTTGGCATAAACTTGTTCTAGTTTAATCATATGTTCCTCTTTTAGAGATTTAATTTCAAATTTGAGATCTAAGCAAGAATCACATGTCTTTCGTAATTTGAATTTCTAAGATCAAAGTTTTTCAGTTTTCAGCATGGATAGATCTTTCTCTAAGTTTTTATTTTTGAGTGAAGATTTTCTTAAAGATTTTCTCAATATGACTAAAACTTCACAAAGCTCATCATCTGAAGGTATTACCTCATCACCGTATTGGAGAGTGCTATCGTTGTCACTAGAATCACTAGTGTTCCCTTTATCGCCATGAAGCACAGATCCGGTGAAATCTTTCTCGTTCAACCGTTTGCTTCGCTTCCTTCTCATAAATCGTCAGTTGAATCATCAATGTCGCTTAAGTCTAAGCGACCAATTGCCGCATGAACTTTGTTGAGCATCTTCTTTGTCCGCTTATTTTTGTCCTTGCTCTCTTTTGGCGGAAGGACTTGGAGGAGTTGCTTTGCTCCTTCTCCTCTTTATCTTTGTTCTTGAAGCTTGATACGGATGTGCCAAGCCTTCTGCCAGTTGTAGAGTGGATGGAGGCTCCTCTTCTCTCCCTTGATCTCATGTAAGCTGCATTGACACGCTTGGAAAGAAGAGCAAGTGTATCTTAAGTATTTGATCTAAATTGTTCATCACTAAGAGCACTCAAAGCGATAATGGAGTATGATGATGAAGAACTAGTAGCATTATCATATGAAGAATTAGCATTAAGAGCCATAGAATTATCATTGGAAGTTCTTGAAACAATGTCTATCTCAAAAGTCTTGAGACTAGAATATAGTTTATCCAAAGTCATTTCACTCATCTTATGAGCTTCCTAAAAGCATACTTTCATTTGCCGATTTTAAGATCAAGAGATGATAGGAAATGTCTAGCATTTTCAGAGTCGATTGTACTTTACATCTACAGCTCTAAGATTGTTTAAGATTCATAAAGCGAGCAAAACAATCATCTAGAGATTCTCGAGTTCATTTCAAATCTAGTGTATTCCTTTTTAAATTGATCTTGCCTAGCTTCTTTACAGAGTCGATTGCCCTCATGATAATCTTGAAGAGATTTCCAAATTTCATGAAGCGATGAGTAAATAATGGAACTCTATCGAATTCTTTTCTAGCAAGTCCTTGAAGCAATATGTTTCTAGCTCTATTATTGTTTTCAACATCTTTTTCAAACTCGATTTTATCAATATCATCATTAGAAGGAAGCTCGTATGAAATTTTTACCTTCGCCAAATCGCATTACCTTGAGCTTGAAGATATGCAGTCATTCGGGATCCGCGATGAAATGCGTGCCATCGAAGATTGGCGGCTTGTTCGAGTATTTCTCCGTTGCCATAACTTACGTTTACTAATCACATTAAGATGGATTAGTAGAGCGCTCGATACCACTTGTAGGACCGAGTAGGCAACTAGAGGGGGTGAATAGATGCGAATAAAATTCAACTATTTCTTTCGGAAAAATAAAGACCCTAAAAGCGGAAAGAATATCTAATATTGAGAGATCAAAACCTAGATTAATTAGCTGAGACAAGGCGAACAAAAATCAAAACTGGATTCTATCAAAAATTGAACAAACCTTCTAATCAAGAATCAAAGCAAAAAAAAAATAAGAGAATATTGCATAAACTTATTTTTTTATTCCAAAGCCATCTTCAACAAGATGACACAAAAAAAAAAATCTTCTAATCTTCGATGATTAGAAAACCCTAAACAAAATCTCTAATCTCACAAGATTAGAAAACCCTAAACAAACCAAAGAGAGCACAAAAGCTTTTCTTTGTTGTAGGCACCTTTTGCTTCTTGCCCTATTGCATTGGATGATTCTCTAAGCCCCTCGAACCCCCTATTTAAAGGGCTCCATAGCAGTTGATTCCTTCTTGTATCTGACAAACCGGACAAGCAACCTTACTTTGCCAAGCTTCGGATTCGAATTTATTCACTCAAGTTGACTGTGGCCAAGACTCCTCTCGGACACGACAAGCGTCGCTACATCTTACCTTCTGCGTGTACACACACGTGATGCAACACACGCACACACACAGCAATGCACTCACGCCAACACATATGCATGACACACACACACATACACATGCATGCAGCACATGCACACACACTTGCATGCACACACACACACACTCAATTGTATGTGTGAAAAATTCGTATACACGCGTACGACCACCTGCCGCTCTGTTTATGCAACGATCTCGACCTCGCGTGCCTTGTCATCTAGTTCCGAAACATCTCATGACACCCTCGACCCTCCACGACCTCAGTTCCTCCCTGAACCTAGTCTCGGTCCCGTCATCGACCACGTTCGACCTCGAGCAACACCTGCACGTGAACAAAAATACAAAAACAATTTCCGAGCCCAAGTCCACGACTTGACTCAAATTAATCCATACAACCAACTGGTTTCAGATCTTTTTCAAATAAAGAAACCAAAAAATAAATCGGTTCAAATTGGTTTCAAATCTTTTTAAAATACTGAGCCAAAATCAACTCAAATCTTTTCAAATCTCTTCGAATATTCAAATACTCATCATCAAAAACACATGGATCAAAAAACAATGATCCTTCACATATCATATTTCAATATGTTTTTGACCTCATCATGCACCTTTTATAAGGTTACGACGCTCCGTGGTGTCACAACACTTCAAAAGGCCCAAAAACGCGAGTAAACCTCAAACCGAAAGGTTTTATTCTCTAATTTCATATTTTATAATGTCACACCATACCGTAGTGTTACAATCGCAGCCGCCTCGAGTCGCCCGCTGTACCCACCTACAATGGAGGAGGTGAGAGGAGGGAGGGAAGGCCTGGCAGCATCGAGAGGAGGAGGGAGGGGCCAGCGAGGAGGGAGGTAGGAGGTGGGGGAGAGCACAGGGTGGGAAAGGGAGGGGCGCGGCGCAGCCGCGTGGGGAGAGGCCGAGACTCTGGGCGCAGGGAGGGAGAGGGTCAAAGGGAGGGGCGCGGTGCGGGGAGATCCCGAGAGGAAGCCAGAAGCCAGTTAGCTGGGTGGGAGATCGAGTCTGGGGAGGCAAGTACCGAGGAGGTGAGGCCGAGTGGGAGATCAAGCTAAGCGCGGGAATCGAGGCTGAATATTGGAGCCGAGCACAAAAATTTTCTCTTCTATGTATGACTATTGTTTCTAGACAGCAAGGAATATGAGGTGACATATTGAAAGATGTAAAGTGACACGATGCGACGTAAAGTTAATTTTAACGTCTTGTTGATTCCATCCCGCGCACAATTTTCGGATTTCACTATCCGCACCTGAATGCTTGATGTATTTCAATGAGAAAGAGAGAATGAGTGAAGGACCATGTGGAGGTCCATCCATATTTGTGATGAGTATTTGACTTTATTTGAGCAAGGTGTGCTCATGCTTGAGTTTGATTTGAATTGAAATTCAAAAGGAAGCAATTTGAGTTGTGTTAGTTTCTTATGGTACTACCGGCCTATGGCTAGCAGTAGAACCGACTGTTGAATGAGATATAATTAATTGTGAGCATTTGTGATGATTATTGGACAATGCTATGTGATGGATTTCCTTGTCTTTGATGGTTGCAGGATGACGGTGCTAGGTCATGGTGAGGCGGAGGATGACCGGGACTAGACGAGGTGCGTCGGAGGTCCAGACGGTCGAAGATCGTCGGAAGATGATCGGAGACGGAATCCGGGCAAGTCAAGAAGACAAGGAAAGGCGATGATACTAGCTAGATGCCCGAGGATCGATGAGGACCGTTGGATCACGGTCTAGTTGATAGGTTAGCGGGTCTACGTATAATGCTTTGAAAATCGTGCAAGAAAACTGATTATGTGTGTAGGGTTTTGGGTTGCCCTTGCATGGCTATGTGAGTGGGTTAATTCTAGCGCTTAGTGGAGTGCTCTAGGGTTGAGGGACTCATCCAAGGGTGGTAGGTGGCCCAAGAGTAGTATAAATAGAGGGGGAGGGGTGCGCTCCCTCACTTGAAGGTTTCAATTGCTCCTTTGAGCTTTGCCCATATGAAGTGAGGCTTTGTAAACCTTCCATCCAGAAAATACAAAGATTTTCTTTACTATTTTTATGAATTTAAATTTCGCATTTACACTATGTCTTTACTTTATGCAATTTAAATTCAGCATTTACTTTTTCGCATTTAAATTCCCGCAATTTACTTTCTCGTAATTTGGATTTGCCTCCTCTCCTTCTAAATGTTGTTGATCAAGGATGTCTTGAGTGTGCTCATTTGGTTTTACATCTCTCTTACACCTTAGGATAGACTAGAGATCAAGTTTATATCAAGATTGCAAATCTGTCCTGAACTTGTTCTTCGCGTAGCAGTCAGTCTTTGATTTTTAGAAAAATCTAAAAAAAAAAATCTTTTTTTGGATGATTCTTGTTGGAGAAGGTGCATGACTCATATATCCATCTATGGAAAAATTTTGGAGTCTACTGGTTGCACTTGGGAGCTATGAGGTGAAAATCGAGCCCCAATCTTTTTGATTGAAGTTCCTGACTGTCTGTAGTTCTTGATTTTTACTGATTTTCTTACAAGGCTTTTTGAGGTGATTTTTAGTGGAGTGTTTCAAGACTTGTTTTCTCACAAGGAGAAAAATTCTAAAAAAATTTAGAGCAACAGAAATGCACCAACCACCTGCTCCAAGTGAGGATAATTCCTGAAAAATATGTTTTTGCTTTTCTAAAAGAGACTTTTGTAATTTGGCTTGATCTCTTTTAGAAAAGAAGTATTTGAATTGATTCCTTTTTATTTGGGCACTTGATAACCAGGATTGTAATTGAAAAATCCCTCACATGTTTCATGGCTCTCATCCATGCAAGCTAGGGATACACATAGTTGTCTAGTCGTTTCGGTTTTTGCGGTTTTTGTGAAAATGAGGAGCACCAGTTTAAAGGAAAATCTTTGGATGTTTTGGATTTTTATCGCGGGATTGTTTGGAGTACTTTGAGTGGTGGAAAATTTATTTGGGATCATTCACCCCCCCTCTGATCACCATCTCGATCCTTCAATTGGTATTAGAGCCGATTTTGCTCTCTTTAGATCTTGACCGGTCTCGATAGCCATGACAACGGACAAGTACTCAACGAAGCCTCCAATTTTTGTTAGAGTTGATTATCCATTTTGGAAAATGCGGATGGAGTCATACATCACTGCCCAGGGCTTCCCATTATGGCAGAAGGTAAAACTCCCGTATGAGGTTCCTGCTAATGAGAACATCAACGCCGCGAACATGAGGCAAATGCTAAGGCTAGGAACATTCTCATACAGGGACTTAGCCGTAGTGAGTATGACCGGGTCTCTCACCTACGATCCGCTCATCAGATCTGGGTGACCTTCGATGCTTACCATGAGGGTACCACCATGATCAAGATGGTGAGGCGGGACTAGTACAAGCGTGACTACAACAAAATTGAACAGCATGCTGGTGAGAGCCTCGACGAGTGCTTTGCTCGCTTCTCTAAGATCCTTAGCAATCTCCGATCAGTTGGTTGCACATACCCTGACTCGGAGAATGCTAGGCACTTTCTGACAGCACTCGATTGAGAGTTTGGGAGATGAAGGTGACCACTATCAAGGACTCCACTGATTTTTCGACTTTGACTCTTGACGGGCTTTATTCCCGACTCAAGACTCATGAGATCGGCGTCGTTTCTCGTCGGATGAAATCTCAATCGATGGCCTTGGTCACCGATCCCATCGGGTCTTCCTCTGGACCCTCTCTTGATTTCTTTTCAGGTTTTTCTCTCTCCGTTCTTTGCGACGTAAGCGATGAAGTTCTGTAACGATTTCCAGAAAATGAGCTTGCTCTTGTCGCACGCAAATTTTCTAACATCTACAAAAGAGTGAGAGAGAGAGAGAGAAGAAGAGAGATGGCACCGTGACGAGTGTGGTGGCCCCAACCATATTCGAGTAAACTGTCCCAAGCTGAAGAAGGGCAAGAACGAGCAAGGCGGCTCGAGCAAGAATGACTACACCGATAAGGACCGCAACAAGAAGCCTCCAGTTCCTGAGCTGGCGCGAGAAAAGAAGCACCGCAACTTCGCCAAGAATAAGAAGCTTTTCCACTACGTGCTCGCCGCTCTCGATGACATTGACTTCTCCGACACGGAGACATGGAGCGACGAGGGCGAGGATGAACCGCAAGAGAAGACGAAGGGCAGCGATGACTTCTCCGGCATGTCCGCATGTGCTTTATGGCTGACGCCAACAGCGTCAGGCCGTCAGCGACTTCGAGCTGTACAACGACACGAATGAGGTACCCTCCTATGACCAGCTCAATGATGCCTTTTGCAAGTTAGAAAAAATTCATGCTAGATCTAGGTGTACGGATTTAGTAAAGGAAGTAGGTACCTTGTTTCGGGAGTTAGCTTCACTTAAATCATGTTCTTCCCGAAACTTTGATAGTTGTACTCTCTATGATACTTTGCTTGAGTTGGAGAACCTAAGAACCTTGCATGATAGTGTGCTTTTTGAACTTGATGGTCTTAGATCAATGAAGGCTAGCTCTAGTTCTTCTGATGTCATTCCTGCTGATGCTAATTTTCTTCATGCTCACACAACTGCATCTTGTAATAATTGCTCTAAACTTCTTACTGAGATTGATGCCATGAGTTCACACCTTAAGAAGCTTTTTGCTAGGAATGATGAACTTGAAATGCATGCTTCTAAGGACCCAATCAGCTCATGTGAGGGCTGTAAGCAACTAAAACTTGGCAATGATACTTTGAATGTCAAGTGTTCTCAACTTGCTAAGGATTTACTAGTTAAGTCACCAAATAGTTGCTTGCTGTGTATTGGGGTTAAGGATGACGTGGATAAGGTCCACGCAGAGTTTAGGAAGAAGTTAGAGGCCCAGGTTGGCAGAATTAGAGATGCTCCTTGTATTTCTTGTGAGTCTCTCAAAATTGAGGCAGCAGTGTATAGGGAGAGATATGCACACGCTATTCGATCCTCTTCTTCTAGCTCTCCTTCTACTCCTTTTCCTTGCTCTTCTTGTGCCTCACTTTTTCGGGAGTGTCAGTATCTTATGAGCACTCTTGAGAAGTTTGTTGGAGGCAAGAAGAAACTAAATGGAGCTTTGAACTTACACTGTCCAATTTTGTCCTCTGCATTCAAACAGTTCTGTGGATGATTTTATTCTCATGTGATCAGATAAGTGTCTCTGATAAAGCAAAGTTTTTTTTCACTATTGGATGATGCGATAGCTAGGGGTGGATATCGAGTCAACTCAGCTCGACTCGACTCGGTCAAACTCGTTAAGGTAACGAGTCAGCTCGACTCGACTCGTTATTTCAACGAGCTCAAAACTCAACTCGGCTCGACTCGTTGAAAACTCGAGTTGACTCGTTTAGCTCGTTTCATTAGTTTCAAAAATAAAATGTGCTTAGATGCATTGATTCCAGAAATTTACATGAGCTCATGTAATAAGCAAACCAAGATACTAGGACATTTAGGACAATAAACAAATCAAGATATCAAGATACCACGATATTCCAGAAATTAACATACATTCATGTAATATATGAACAGAAATTAACATGAGCATGAAACAAATAATTTGCCTAATATATGAACAGCACTGAACCATGAGGTCCCTAGTCCCAGGCTCCACAACTAATAGCCGCAGCGAGTGCTTGTGCTTGTGCTTGTTCGTATTTCCTCGCATGCAAAAAGCTCCCTGATTGCAAAATCAAGTTGTATCACCACCACCACCATAAATTGTATCACTGCCATTGCTGTGCCCATTTCATTCAGTACAAGAATGAAGCAAAATCAAGTAATATATAGAACCCCATTCGGTACTGTAACATTGGCTTCCATGTGTTAAGAAGCATTAAAGCATTGCAACTTGCAAGATGACTAAGTTTCATAAATTTCAATCAGGAATCAACAACAATAATTGTAGCAGAAACAATAAATTTGATAATATGCTATGCACATATGAGATAAATCAAAGATAAATCAGAAATGAGCTATGCAAAATATTTACAATCAAACATAAATCAAGCAGTACATGTGATGAAAGGAATCAAACGGTATTTTTTTTGCCAAGAGATATGCGCATATGAGAATAAGAGAATATCATGGTATCGACAAGCCCATTTTGGGGACGCACAACCAATAGAATTTCAAACCACTTCTTGTGAACGCACAAATAATAGAATTTCAAACTAGTTGCAGCCTATTGTTCACATGTAATCTGTTGATACATCAAAATGATCTAGCACCAGGCATGCATTAGTAGATAATCAAGAAAAACTTCATAGGAATAGACCAATTGCTTAGTAAATATGATAATTTACTAGAGATTCAGAACGGTCTGCATGAACACACATGATTAAATTCAAGGGCAAAGAAACCAGACAAGTATTAGTAGATAATCAGGAGACTGAGCCAGCAGTGGAGGCCTCGATCTGGTCTGGTGGAGGACTAAGCTGGTAGTGAAGGCCTCGATCTGGACCAGTGGAGGACTGGATCTAGCGGATGGAGGGCGGGAGGTGAGGAGCTCGGAGTGGAGGTGGGATCTGGTGGTGGTGCTCGCAGGCGGCAGTCAGGTGGGCGAAGGATCAGAGTTCGGAGGGGAGTAGCCGGAGCTCGAAGGGGAGCCGTCGAGGCAGCGGCTAGGCCAGTTGAGGCCGGAGCGGAGACGGGAGTAGCCGAAGCTCGGAGGGGAACCGTCGAGGCGACGGCCAAGCGGGTGGAGGCTGGAGTGGAGGAGCTCAGAGCGAAGACGGGAGTAACCGGAGCTCGAACGGGAGCCGTCGAGGCGGTGGCTAGGCGAATGGAGGGCCGGAGAGGAGGAGCTCGGAGTGGAGGTGGGATCTGGTGGTGGTGCTCGCAGGCGGCGGCCAGGTGGCGGAGGATCAGAGCCCGGAGGGGAGGAGCTCGACGCCGAGGTGGGAGAAGCCGGAGGGG
This sequence comes from Rhipidocladum racemiflorum, assembly GCA_036346355.1. Lineage (NCBI taxonomy): Eukaryota > Viridiplantae > Streptophyta > Magnoliopsida > Poales > Poaceae > Rhipidocladum > Rhipidocladum racemiflorum. Next base: position 61,086,286 of record CM070591.1, read on the forward strand.
AGGAGATAGAAGCGGAGGCGGGGCGCCAGCCTCCGGGAACCTGAGGGAGAGGCCCAAAGGGGAGACGAGGATCAGGAGAGTGCTTTGGTCGCTGCGAGTTGTGGCTGCCTGGCTAGGATAGGGCTAAGAAATTAATGAGCCAAACGAGTAGCTCGAAAACTCGCTCGATAAACTCGTTTTCTTAACGAGTTCATATGCCAGCTCGGCTTGACTCGTTAAGAGACGAGTTCGAGCCGAGTTTTTGAAAACTCATTTAACACGCAAGTTTCGAGTTTTTTTTCCACCCCTAGCGATAGCTTCGCTCATTCCTAGATGCTATGTATATAGACTAGTGAGAGCTCCGCGCTCCGCCGCGCCGTGCGAAATTTGATCAAAATTTTTATCTCTAAAAAAAGGCAGGAATATCCGAGTTTTTTTTTTGTTCGCTTGGGTATTTCTGGGAAAAGATACGCTAGGTAAGAACCGTCGACGAACCAGCGAAACAACGGCCCTTTTTTTGGGAAAAAAGAATAATACATGTTCCGAGAAATATTAGATCCCAAACTGCCAAAAAAAGCTATAGACGCCGAGTTTAACACCCTATGCCGTCAACGGGCAATAATACATGCCTTAAAAAATATTAGAGATCGAGGCGCAAAAGAAATTTTAGATACCGAGCTTAACACCCTATGCGCTTATTTTTCCGTGAAAAATGAGGAAAAACGGGAAAAAATGGAGAAACGAGGGACGAAAAACGAATATCCATTTTTTTGGGGAAACATCCAACGAAAACATTTTTCTCATGCTCCGGAGCAAAAACAGATCACGGAAATATTTTTTTCGAGCAAAATGGAGAAAGGAAACGGTCTCCCATTTTTTTTTGAGGGAAATAGCTACCGAAAACATTTTTCCCATGTTCCGGAGGAAAAACGGATCACGAAAAGATTTTTTCCGGGCAAAACGGAGAAAAGGAAACGGTTTTCCAATTTTTCTTTGGAAAACGGCAAACGAAAACATTTTCCTCATGCCCCGGAGAAAAAACGGATCACGAAAATACTTTTTTTCGAGCAAAACGGAGAAAGGAAACGGTCTCCCATTTTTTTTAGGGGGAAACAGCCACCAAAAATATTTCCCCCATGATCCGGAGGAAAAACGGATCACGGAAACATTTTTTCCGGGCAAAACGGAGAAAGGAAACGGTTTTCCATTTTTTTTTTTGGAAAAACGGCCATCGAAAATATTTTTCGCATGCTCTGGAGAAAAAACGGACCACGAAAACATTTTTTTCGGACAAAACGTAGAAATGACCCGAACGTAAAGCGCAAGGACCTATTTGTTATAATTTTGGACCTGTTCGCTATTTTGAAAAATAAGGAAAGGGCTCGCTCGCGATTCGTACTTAACGGGAGGTCCTCCATGTAAAACGGCAAACCAGGGACCTAAACGCGAAGCGGGGAAAATATTTTCCTCTCACATAAAATCGCGCAGGGACCCGGTCGTAATTTCGAAAAATCGGGGGGGCTTTTCGCAAAAAAACGGTCTGCCACGTTGGGTGGCTGGCTAGGCTCCGATTGCAGCGCTTATAAGGGTGTTAATATTGGCATCTCTAATAATATGTGTTGTATATATATACAATATTAGAGTTTTATTTGTTACCAAAGTGCATTATCTATTTATAGCCGATTAATCCTCTCTTTTTTTCATTCATTAACATGTTAATTTCTAGTCCTCCAGAACCAATGTGATGGTGTCTTTGAATTTGCATATTATTGGATTGTACAGGGCATGGAGGTGTTTTTTTATATGTTTTAGGTTGGAATTCTATCCAAATTCAATTGGTATTTTTTTCATTTAATTTTTATTCAAAATTTAAAATATTTACATATATATTTTACTTTGGAATTCATATGAAAATCAAATTGCTAATTTTATTTAATTTTTAGTATGAATTTTAGTTTTGGGTTGGAATTCATATACATATCCAACTACTAATTTCATTTATTTTTTATTTAAAAATTTAGTTATACTTTGAAGTTCATAAGGAAAACAATTTGATTTGGGATTCATATTAAAATCAGATCAATAATTATCCATTGGTTTTTATTCCAACTTTCCATATTGTTGAAATGTACATAACATGAAATTTTTTTATATAGTTTTAGGTTGGAATCGTATGCGAATCCAACTGGTATTTCTTATTTTATCTTATTTCAACTTTACGCTGTTTAGGGATAATACTTTAGAGTTTGTATGAAAATCAAATTGCTAACTTTATTTTTTATTTTTTATTTTAGTTTTATGTTAGAATTTGTATACAAATTCAACTACAAATTTTTATTTAAATTTATTTCCGAATTTCACTTTTACTTTGAAGTTCGTATGAAAATTAAATTGCTACTTTTATTCTATTTTTATCCTAAATTTCAATTTTTTTTTATTAAGCTTAACGTTGACTCTTTATTTTAATTTACATCATTATACTCGTACCCTCCGTGTGGATGGCTAGATCTTTCCACATTTTTCTCCGATAAACGTTTCAAGCGCTCGAGAGTGAATGTGGTGGATTATGTTGTCTTTGCTTTAATAATAATAATAATAATAATAATAATAATAATAATAATAATAATAATAATAATAATAATAATAATAATAATAATAATAATAATAATAGGTAAAAAATAATTAGGATCTACGAAATTAAGAGACAGATGTTTCTATTTTTCTTAGAATTTCTATCTTTTTCTTAGAGCTGTTAACCACGCATCATGACTTTCTAACAACTTTTTAATATATGATAGACGGCAAAATGCAAGTATAATATTGTGGGAGGGAAAAAAGCTAGCTAAGTGCAACCGTTCGCATGATTTGGCTAATTATAACTCCCAACTCGACAAGAAATACACATATTTTTCAAACAAAAACTTTCTACTGCGCCTGTATGGGTAGCGAGTTTATTACTTCAAAGCAAACAAAAACTCAACAAGTCTCTCTCAGAGAATAATTCTCAATCGTTCATAGTGTTTTAAGAAGGATGTGTATCATTACACATTTCATGCTTTCATATAATCTGAGTGGTGTCTATTAGGGGGGCATATCCCGTGCAATCAAAGGTTTGGTGCAATCATCGTGCAATCAAACTAAAAAAAATTTCAAAAAATTCTAAAAAAAATCATAGATGTACATCTCAACTTACCCCATCTATGTATAAAATTTCATAATCAAATTCGTCTTATGCTAAAAGTTACAAAAAAGATAAATTTGGGGTGCATTTGAACTGTAAAAGTTTGTTAGAAATTTGTCTTTTTTGTAACTTCTAGCTAAGACGAATTTAATCATGAGATTTTATACTTAGATGGGGTAAGTTGAGATGTACATCCATGATTTTTTTTCAGATTTTTTTTTAAAAAAATTTAGTTTATCTGCACGGTGATTGCACAGGATATGCCCCCTCTATTCAGACTATGGAACTACAGCAGATCTATCTGTTACTGCATCAGATGAGAATTGTACTCGAATCAAATGGCCAAATGCTCAATGACAGGATGAGAAAATGCAGCATCGAATCAACAGTTCAACAAACAATCGCACAATACAATGGCATGATGTTACTTCGCATCGCGCCAATCCACCAACCAGAAATGTCACTAAACTCAGATTGTCACTTGTCAGCACTCGACGCCGGCGCCGGCGGCCCGTCGGAACCCGGGCGGCAGGTCCGGCGCGCGGTTCCACTTGCCGCCGGCGATGTCGTACACCAGCACCGTCCCTTCCAACGCACCTGCCGCCGCATTGTGACCCCTCACGGCTGCAGCGCTCACTACAGCCACCACCCTCTCGCCTCCCACACCCGCCATAGCCACACGCACCGCCATGCCCAGCCCCACCAACCCCCTCGGCATGGGCAGCGCGTCGAGCGCCACCCACCCACCGACGCCTCTGTTATCACAGCCTCGGCTCGCGCCGCCACACCACCTCCAGAAGGAGAGCTGCACGGCGTGGCTCGCCGCGACGTAAAGATGCTCCCCGACGCCGCACGCGCCCACGACGCAGCCGCCGCCGGGCAGCGAACGCGGGCGCGCCCACGAGCCCGACGCGACGTGCAGCGCGTCCACCGACCCGACGCACGCGTGCGCCTCGAGCGTCTGCGCGCCGTCGCCGGACAACGCGACTCCGCCGGCGACGTAGAACACGCCGCCGGCCCCCGCGCCGGCGCAGCCGTACCTCCGTCGCGGCGCCTCGGCCACCACGCGCCACGCGTCGGCCGCCGGGTCGTACTCCTCGACCGCCGCGGTGCGCGCGGACCCGCCGGCGACGTAGATCCGCCCGCCCACGGCGGCGGCCGCGAACTTCTTCCGCCGGAACAGAGTCGGCGCGCACGCGCGCGCCGCGCCGGTGAGCGCGTCGACGCGCAGCGTGGCGCCGCGGCCGATGAGGAAGACCTCGCGTCCCAGCACGACCGCGCGCGCGTGCGCGAACACGGAGGCGCTGCAATGCAGCAGAGGCAGGGGCAAGGGCAGCGCGGCGACCTCGAGCTTGGGCCTGGACGCGTGGAACTGGAGCAGGGCGTGGGCGAAGGTTCCGCGGTCGGAGACGGAGATGGCGAGGAGGGAGGGGTGGAGCTGGCCGTGGGCGCGGCGGAGGTGGAGGAAGGCCTGGGAGCTGAGGAGCGAGGCGAAGCGGCGGCAGACGGCGGGAAGCGGAGGGAGGGAGGCGCGGGGGACGCGGGCGAGGCAGTCGAGGAGGAGGTCGTCGGGCAGGGCGGAGATGGGGGGCGCCTCCTCAAGGACCTCAACATGTGTTGGTTGGGTGGGGCAGAGGTTGGTGGAGGAAGCAGGAGCGGAGATGGGGATGGGGACGGCGATGTGGCGGGCAGGGTCGGCGGGGATGCAGGACCTGGCGAGCCAGGAGAGGCTGCGGGAGTGGCAGCTCTCCGCCGCCATGGCCATGGCAGGGTCCGAGCTCTCTCAGGCTCAGCTCGCCGGAGTGGATCGGGGCGGCATTTGTTAGTCGTCTGTAGGTGTCGAATCCTTAACAAATTCTACCTCTTTTTGCGAGTATTTGAATCTGTTGTGCTACGGAGCTGGAGACGTCTACGAGTGGGAAATGGTTTCGTTTAGAGTAGGAAAACAAATAGATCCCTCGTAAATTGCATAAAAAAATAGATCCCTCGTAAATTGCATACCCAGACGACAGCATTAAAAAAAACAAGAATACCTACAAGAAACTAGATGTCTCTTCCTTAAGAAAAAAAAATCTCTACTATAAAGTGAGAGTTTCTTCCCACGTCATTTCATCAAAAATACCAGTTCTGCCATTCTTTAATTACCCACCTCTTTAATTAACCACTTCAGGCGCGGATGGAAGACAGCACACACAGTTCTGCCATTCTTTAATTAACCTCTTTAATTGTAGAATGTAGACCATTAAGGTATTATTTGCACAACATATTTTTTTTCTTGTTTCATACATGTTATCGTAATAACAGGACAACCGTTCAAAATGTAAATACCGTTGCAACGCACGGACACCTTACTAGTAGTTATCTAAGTTTAAGTCCAAGATGACTGAGCTAGGCTTAGTTCCTCGAACAATAGCATACAAAGGAAGATACAAAGGAGTAGAATGTGTTAAAGCATGCCAAGAAGCAGGTAGTAATGCTAACCAAGAACAAGTCCCAGAGCTAGCATTATCACAACAATTACCCTTTTCCATGTGGCGAATTGTTCATGCACAAAACGAGCAATCTTGCACCGATGCGCACGGAAACGGCTATGCCAAAATTGACCAGCATATACTAATTAGCATCGTTGACCAAATGCTGAGTTTTTTTGCTTGTACCATCCTTGGTAAATCGGTGTGGATGCTGACAAATATGGGCAGGTTCTGTGTCACTCAGTACATGGTTTAGACTATCTCCAGCAATTTCCCTTCATTCAATTTCCTTCTCAATATTCATTTCCTACCATCTCCAAGAGCATTCCTTTATTTGTGAAGGGATGGGAGAGAATCCCTTTCTATCCAGATTATTTCTTCAAATCCCGTCCGAAGGGAATTCGCTGGAGCATTTGGGATCTGTTCGTGAAGGGATTTGGAGGCTGAAGGGAAGCTGCTGGACTGGAGAGGTGTTGGTGGAGAGGTGTTGGACAAGTAAATATTCTTATTGATTTTGTACACAAAGTGAACGCTTACGGTCGCATTCTCGGTGAGTTGGTGGGTGATGCTTTAGTTGTCCAGCACTCCAGTCACCGAAAGAATGGAATGAGCATTAACTTGCTCTTCAACACTTGACACCAGAAGTTGGAAAGGAACTTGGAAAGAACTTTGTTATTATGGGTGGGCATTTTTAAACCGAAGCCGGATTACCGAATCAAATCGAATTAACTATTTATTTTGTTTTATGGTTTTTGATATTCGGTTCGATTTTTTATTTCAGAAACCGAAATAACCATATAGCCCATGTACAATACCATTTTTATAATGTTCATTCTAAAAATACCAAACAATTCTCATGTTCTAATATCTTATACATATGTGTGGTATGTTCATATGTTCTACTATGTTTATATTGTAATGGCCTATGAATATTGTGTGGATCCATCTCTACTCTGTGTAGCAACATGAGAAAAAATAAAATCTAATACATACATACATACATATGTATGTATGTATATACATTTGTATATATGCATGGTAGCACTAGTCTATGTTTATGTGCAGATTAAGCTATTCCACGCACTGGTCGAAGCCACAGAGAAGCACACCCAAATTATCCACATGCCTGCCGCTTCGTGTGTTGACTAAGCCAAACAGCAGCGTGGCCAACCCAACTAATAAATGTGTACCCCTTGTTTGTGCATGAATGTTTTTTCTTTGTTTCGGCCATAATTTTTTATTAGTAGCTCCGATTCGTAAACGGTTTTCATCAGTGGCTGACTGACGACGAGAACAATATATTGATATAAGCCTCACCAATAAACGCCACATAAATCGGATTTTACTATATATATATTACTATCGATATGCATAGATTTTACTATCATGCCAGAGGGTTCAGTAGTCTGTGCGATAGTAAAATCTTACAACATATGGCAAATTGGCAATAACTTTAGAATACATTTGACAGTAACTTTAAAGTAAATGATTTGTAAATTATTATTGATCAGTGTCATGCTCGATCAAACAAAAGTTCAATTGTAATCGAATGGTTCTGCATTTTATGCGCACATATATATGCATGGTCCGAGTGTAGTCGTACATGCATGCGTGGTCCGACTCTGGGTGGGTTTGGTTTGGTGGAGCTTGCTAGTAGGGGTGAAACCGGGTCGGATACGGGCGGATATTGCTCGTGCTTGGTTTAAACATTTTTCTTCTGTAGTCACTGCGGCTGGTTTTTCTTCTAGTGCTCATGATCCTGCGCTTTTTGTTCACACTTCGCCTCGTGGTCGGACTTTTCTCCTTTTATATGTTGATGACATGATCATTATTGGAGATGATTCTCAGTATATTGCCTTTGTAAAGGCTCGTCTTAGTGAGCAGTTTCTCATATCCGATTCAAGTCCCCTTCGCTACTTTCTTAGGATTGAGGTTTCTTCTACATCTGAGGGCTTCTTTCTCTCCTAAGAGAAGTATATCTAGGATCTTCTTAATTGTGTTTCTCTCACTGATCAGCGTACAGCTGAGACTCCCATTGAGCTCAATGTTCATCTTCGATCTACTAATGGTGAACCTCTTGAAGATCCTACTCGCTATCGTCATTTTGCTGGGAGTCTTGTTTACCTTGATGTCACTCATCCTGATATTTTGTATCTAGTTCATATTTTGAGTCAACCCGTTCTACTCCCACCCAGCTCCACTATGGTCATCTTCTTCGTGTTTTACGATATCTTCATGGAACTATCTTTCGCCGTCTTTTCTTTCCACACTCCAGTTCTTTACAGCTCCAGGCATACTCTGATGCTACCTGGGTTAGTGATCACTCTGATCGTCGATCTCTTTTTGCATACTACGTTTTTCTTGGTGGTTCTCTCATTGCTTGGAAGACTAAAAAACAAACAACAGTTTCTCATTCGAGTGCTGAGGCAGAGTTGCGGGCTATGGCTCTTTTAACAGCAAAGGTTACTTGGCTACAGTGGTTACTTAAGGATTTTGGTGTTTTTGTTTCTACACTGACTCCTCTTTTATTTGACAGTACATGTGCTATTAGCATTGCTCGAGATCTAGTGAAGCATAAGCTCATCAAGTATATTGGTGTTGATATTTCTTATATGCAGTAATAGGTACAGGATCAGGTTGTAGCTCTTTAGTATACGCCTTCAGAGATTCAGTTGGCAGATTTCTTCATGAAGACACAAATTAGAACTCATCATAACTTTTCTCTCTCTAAACTCAGTGTTGTAGATCCACCATGAGTTTGAGGGGAGTGTTAGACAATATCCTAGTTACCTTATTGTCGGTGTTTCGTGCACCGGCAATGCGGATTTATGGTCGGATGGGGTCGCGCGCTCCCTCTCCCCGAATGGTCGACTCAAGGAGTCAGAAGATGTATACTGGTTCGGGCTGAATGTCCCTACTCCAGTTCGTTCGGTGTGGATGTATTGATCTTTGGGTGATGAACAAGGGGTGTACAAGCGAGGCGGAGGGTCGGCTGTCCGATCCCCTTGATGTTTTCGCTAGGGAGTTGAGGCTACCTAGAAGACTGTTTTCTCCGCGCCCCTTCCCTCTCGGGCCCCGCCTCTCCTTATATAGACGGAGGAGGCGGGTTACACGGGTGTTTAGGAAAATCCACTAGAAAGGGGGCGTGCGTGTCTTGAAGTCTGACTTCTGTCTTGTCCGTCCAACCCCTGCCCGTCCTGAGGCAGGGTTGGTGGCTCTGTAATGGCAGCGATCTTGCGTAGTCTTTATGCAGGTGGCGTGTCGCGTGGTGCTCTGTCGGCCTCGGTGGCTTTAATGGCGCTTTGACTTTGCCTTGGCCTCGGAGTGGCGCACTCCTCTGCGGTGTGCCAGGCGATGGGGCGGGGCAAGACTTCTTCGGTGGCTCCTCGGCGATCTTGGGAAGGAGCCGTCTACCCAGACGGACGCCAGGGACGCCGCGCACAAGGCGCGTCGTCGACACCGGCGTGGGCCATGGCTTTGTCAGGCGCAGTGGAGCTTGAGCTTCAATACTAGGCGGCCGAGCATGCCGACCGCCGAATCGAGTCCGCCGACCGCTCGAGGTCGGCCTGCCTGGTCGGGGCTCGCTGGCGACCCAAAGTACCTTTCGGTGGTGCTGGGCCTTCGCGTGATTGGTCACCCGCTCGTGCTTCCGGTGATGGGGGTACCCATGGCGTGGGTACTCGCCAAGAGCCTCGAGCCCCGGAGCGGTCGGAGAGCCGCTCGGGGTTTAACTGGCGGTGGTAGCCGTCGGCGAGGTCGGTGATGCTAGGTCGTCGTGATCGCTCGGGAGTCGCGCCACCTAGAAAGGGCCCGTGCAAGGCGAAGCGCATCTTGGCAGGTGTAGCTCCCGAGCCCCGAGCGGTCGGAGAGCCGGTCGGGGTTTAGCCGGCCGTGGTATTCGTCGACCGGAGGTCGGTGGCGCTTAGGTCGGTATCGCTTGGGAGCCGCGCCACCTTAGAAAGAGCCCTTGCAAGGCGAAGACCTGGGTGTAGCTCGAGCCCCGAGCCGGGTCGGAGAGCCGGCCGGGGTTTAGCGGCCGGACCCTGGCAAGCCACGCTGCTCGTGGGTTTTTTCAGAGTCGGGTGAGCGAACGACGCTTGCCTTCGTCGCTTGAACGTCGTGCTCGTCGCGAAGCTACTATCGGGTAATCCGAGTGGAACCTTGGCGATCTCCTCGGGGATCGTTTCCAAGCGACGTAGCTCCGTCGTGGGCGTCCGACTCCGCCGGGCGTTCCATAAAAACCTTTCCTTACTCGTCCCGCATCGGGCTGCCGGGTCGTCCGCCAACCCGAGCGCTACCGCCGCCACTCATCGATGAGCTCCGCGGGAGAGTGTGAGGTATGGTCTCGGACGCGGGCCACAGTGATTGGGTCGTCCGCCGACCCTAACTAGTGGCCCTTTGGGGGCTCACTGCGACCCGCCCCTCGCTCTCTCTTCTTTTTTTTTTTTACGTGTTGGGGCGGCTTTCATTCCAGCTGGCTGGATTCGGCCTTCGTAACCCTCAGCACGGTGCCGGGCCTCGGGCGCGAGCCCGCAGGCCGCTTGCTTTCCCGAGGCCGGGCGGCCCAGTGGGCCGTTTTCTTACCTTTCTTGGCATGGGGGCGCCCTGGCCCGTTGTAGCCGACGGGGCCTGCGATGCGGCGTATGCGTCTTGGGCGAGGCGGCCGTCTGTCGAGCGATTAATGCTTAGTGGGGTTTAAATGGGCTGCGCACGCACGGAGTAATCGGGCGTGGTAGCGACGGTTGGCGCATCGCGTTGGTCCGCGCGAGGTGGCGTCGGTTGGCGCGCGAGGCGCGTCTGCTCTCGCCAGCGCCTATAAAGGAAGGAAAGGCGGCGCGGAGGAGCAAATCCTCCCGCTCGTGTCCTCTGAAAAAAGAAAAGGAGAGAGAACGCAAGGAAGAAGAAAAAACTTCTCGCCCGTCGCGCTCCTCCGCTCCCCACGCTCATTTGGAGATGTCGCCCGCACTTTCGGCCGCGGCGGGTCGCTACCTCGGCTTGGAGAGGAAGGAGCTCCTTCCCTCGCGGCCTCAGTCCGGCTGGCGGGTGCCGTCGGCCGGGACCGAGGTCCCCGAACTGGAAGACGGCGAGATAGTCTCGCTGGCGGCCTTCTACGAGCGGGGCTTCGGCCTCCCACTCCACCCGTTCGTCCGGGGGCTGCTTCACTACTACGGGGGGGAAGTTCACCACCTGAATCCGAACGGAGTCCTCCACATTGCGGTCTTTATGACGCTGTGCGAGGCTTTTCTGGGGATCGAACCCCACTGGGGACTCTGGTGCCACTTCTTCTTCGCGAGGCCGCCGTCGGGCGCCGCCGACCTTCTTGGCGCTCTGGCGATCCAACTGCGCCCCCGCCTCAAGTCGCTTTACACCAATGTAAAGCTGCCGACGTCCAACCGGGGGTGGCATAGCGAGTGGTTCTATGTCCGGAACATCAACAACAGTTCTCGGCCTTCGGTGGGAATCTACCGACGCCGCATCCTTGCTGGACTGGGGTCCCGGCGCGAGGACCGGGCGAAGGTTGATGAGATTCTCGAAAAGCTCGCAGACTGAAGCGGGTCCGACGGGCAAGGTGATCCTCCGTGACATTCATGGAGAGGCGATTCAACCCCTCAAGGATCGGGCGCATCCCATGTTCGAAAGTACGGGGCCGACCGACCTGCGAGGTCGCTTCGGAGCGGAGCTTCTGCGTCGGAGGTCCTCGACGTGTGGCCGCAGCTTTCCATCGAGGGAGATACCGAGCCAAGCGGCGCGGTGCTGCGCGCTGTTTTCACAGAATCCGCATGAACTTGGTACGTCTGACGGCCTCGCTTGCTTCTTCTTTTTTTTTTGCTTTTGCTCGCTTCCTTCGCCCCTTACCCGAGCGTGTTCAGGTAGGCTCGGCCTGATCTCCCGCCCCTTGCTTCCGGGAAAAGGAGGCGCGGCGGCCGAGCGCCTCGCCAGTGAGGCATGACGCCGACCTCTGGCGAGGAAAGAAGCCACCAGGACGCGGAAGAGGAAAGAGCGCGCAGACCGGGATGCGCGCGGCGAGGAGGTCTCTGACGAGACTTTGAGTGACAGTGACGAGGAGTCGTCGTCGAGCGAGGGGGAAGCGGTTGTCGGAGAGCGACTTCGGGCGGCCGTGGACGCTGGTCCGCCACGGGCCGGGCGACCGTGGTTCCTCTAAGAAATCTGCGCGCAGTGGTACATCTGAAGATGCGCAGACCCCTCACGCCTCCTCGCAGGGGTCCGGCGAAGAGGGCTCGTCAGGTGCCGGTCGTTCGCTCCTCTCGGTAAGTGATTTATGTGCCCCTAGTTTGATCTTCTCTGGTGCTTCTTCCTTCGCAATTCCTGACCGATCGCGGCGTTAGGGGCTCACTACCGGGAGGGCGCTGAGTCCTACCCTCGGCGGTGAGGAGTCGCACCCTTCCGGCCCCATCCGCGGCGGCGGCGCGGCCGTTGGGAGCGGGGTCCTCGGATGCGCTCCTCAAGAAGAGCGCCGGCCGTTGGTGGCCCCGACAATGCAGGAAGAGGCTTCGGTGGGCGCGCTTCTACCCACGCCGTTGTCCGGTGAGACCGGTGAGGTCCCGCCGCCACCCGGGTGCCGGACCGCTCGCCTGGCAAAGATCGACGGAGACGCTCCGCCATCCTTGCCTTCCCCATGCCGCCGATCGCTGGAGTCGGCGCGACTCGCCACGGGGAAGTATCGATTTGGCGTCATGACACCGTGACGAGTCCTCGCCGCTTCCGCTGCCGGGCCACCGCCGCTTCGGGCGGTCCAAGTGTTGCCGGAGGGCGCGAATCGGTCGCCGCAGACGCTTTGAGGGCGGGGAAGCCGAGGCGGGCGGTTGCCAACCGCGTGGCCGACTTTGGCCCGCCACGACCAATGGGAGGGCCCGTGTTCGTTCTGAACGATGAGGCCGAACGCGCGGACTGGAATGTCTTGGAGGTGGAGATGGAGAGGATCCACGCCGACCTTACTCGCGCTGTTGACGCCGCGTCCAGGGCGAGAAAGTCCGTTGCTCAGGAGTCCCGCTCGGCCAGATCGGTAAGTCTGACGGGGATTTGTTTTTTGTGCATCTCTTGACCGGGAAATGGAGACTGACCGGGCAGGTATTCGCAGCGCTTGACATCCCGGGCGGTGGACAAGTCGATGTTCCTCCGGCACTTGCACAGCCGGGGGAGTGCCGTAGGGGAAGAGCTGCTCGACGCTCGGAGGGCGCTTGTTGCCGAGCAAGGAAGGGCCGCCACTACCGGGTCGGGCCGGGTGGGAAGTCACTGAAGCCTTGCGGGAGGCTCAGCGACTCGTGGAGTCGTTGACCGTCGAGGGAGAGAGGGCCAGGTCGTCCCTGGTGGATGCGGAAGCGGCCAAGACTTCTGCGGTCCGCGCAGAAGTATCCGCCCGGCGAGGCCGCCTCTTCCGAGGAATGCGAGTCGGTCGGCCAGGAGGCCGACCGGCCAAGGGCGAGCGGGATCTTGCTCGGGGGGAGCTCGTGACGGCGAGGGAGCTTGCCGACCGTGCCGCGGCCGATCGAGAAGCACGTGCCAAGGTCGAGGAGGAACTTCGCGCCAAAGAGGCCTCCGTGGCCGGTGAGTAGTTCAACCCCTTGGAGCCACTGCGACGGGCGTCTTCTGACGCTGTCTCTCTTTTTTCTGTGTCCCTGCAGAGCTGCGAAAAAACCTTAGCGACGTGCTAGAGTCGCGAAGGGTGGCGGTGGAAGAACGGGATGCGGCGGTCGAGTCACGTGACTCGGCCCTCGTGGATAAGCGGGTGGCGGAGAGGGAAGCGGCCGATACGACGGCCGAGCTGACGGTCCTTCGTGTGGGCACCCAGGCTGTCTGCGACCGGTTGTTCGGGCTTACTCCAGGCCCCGGTGCTATTCCTGCCCTGCTTGGGTGGATTCCTGAGCGCGTCGAGGCGTCGGTGCGGGAGGCGTCGGTGCTTGGCGCTTCCTCGGCCCTGGTCAACACCGTCTCTTATTATGACGGCGTCGACCTTGAGGCGGTTGGGAGCGGCGTCGCTGCCGACCGAAGCGACGAAGAAGTCGACGCTTTCGTGGCCCGGGTCGATCCGTGCGCCCAAGAGATTGCCCGCCGAATCTCGCCGCGAGAAATCCTCCATCGGAAGGAGGGAGATGATTAGTATCCCTATTTTTGCTTTTTTGGCAGTGTATGTAATGAACATGATTACCCTGACTGAGTTCGAAGTGTCGGGTTGCTTTAAGTTATTTTGCTCGTCTATCCCGTGCTTCTTCTATGAAATTGGGCAATCTTACGACCATAGCTACAGGGCCCGCGGGGGTGCCCTGAGAGCGTAGGTGTTGCCTCAATCCCGTCCGGAGAGATCACGGGATAGGACGAGCTATCTCGAGCGATAGCTTTGCGGAGGGGTGCCTAGGTCGGACCGCCCTCTTTGCGAAGCTTGCGCTTGGTAGGTTAGATCGCTGACCCGAGCGGAGGTGCTTCGACCGTCCCTAGCGTCTCTTGCTCGGAGGACTTGTTTCCCTCCCGCAGAGTGCTACTGGCCGTGAGCCGCGAGGCGAGGCGTAGTACTTTTGGGTGGGAAACAAGTCATGAGGTAGATAGCTCTGGCCGGAGTACGGCTTGGGTTAGCGACCCGAACGCTTTCTAACGACGACCGGGGTTGGTCTGCCCTGGTCGATCAAACTATCTTCTGCTTGGGCGGCTTCCTTTTTGCGTGGAATGCTACTCGGGAACCATAGCCGTTGGGGCTTAGGTTGTAGCATTCGGTTCGAGGAGGTTGCCACGAGGGAGATTTGTTTGATCGGTCGGCTTGCCGACCTAAATCGAAGGCTCCATCCGCCGCCGCTTGGCTCTTTGCTCAAGTAACCTCCCTTTGCTCAAAGTGCTACCTCGGGCCGTGGCGCGGGGCGTGGGCTGTAGCGTTTTGGGTTTGAAGAGGTTACTATGAGGGGTAGCCCGGTCGAGTGGTTACCGGTAATCGATCTAGGTCGCCGACCCTCGAGGTCGGGAAGTAGTTCGAGTGGTGCGTGGGGACTGGGGTACGATCGCCACGCACCGCTTGAGTCCTTGAAGGATTTTAAGTTTTCTTTGGAGATAAGTGTGGATTAACTCGCTTGGGGGATCGTGGCCGATTTTCGAATCGACGCTGGCGCCGTCTTCGCGCCAAGGCGTGACCCCAAGGCGCTTCGTCTTCTGCTCCTCCCGCACTGTTTTGGCTATAAAAGGGAAGGCGCCGGTGCGCCCGTCACTTCGGCAAGACTGCCGCCAAACAAACTTGCTTCGCGTGCTATGGCGGACCGCTACACACAACTTCGAGAGGAGGTGGGCGACGAGCAAGCCTGGCTGCGGGTGGTGGCGGAGGTCGAGGCCGAAGCCGTGCGCGGGGATGCGCGGCGAGTCGGCATCCTTGTTGCGGGCATTCCCCGGCTGTGGGAGGTGAGGGCGCCGCTGATCCGGGCGGTGACTGAGCGGCGTCACGCGTCGTTCGGCTGGCTGGGCGCACACCAGGAGGAGTATCGCGCCTTTGCCGAGTAAAGGGACCTTGGCGAGTGGTTCCTTTTTTGGGTTGGGCTGATGTTCCTCCTGTAAATGAATAAAGTGACCGTGTTTCTCTTTTCGTCTCTTTTCGCTCCTTGTTTTTTTTTGTTGCGATCTAGCCCTCGCTCTTTCGCATGTGATCAAAGGAGGACAGCTTCGGGACCTCTGCTTTCGGGGCGGAGGTCGTAGTGCTCTGGATCAGCAAAACGAGAGAGGTTCGAGAGAGAGAAAAACCACTTGGTCTGGTCGTCCGATCACGCAGCCTTTCTTTGCTCAAGTGTTTTTCGCATGGTACAAAAAGAGGAGAGAGGCCGACTATGGATAGAACATTCTCGGCTTCTCTATGTTCCAGCGTTTGCAAGGAGATTTCCTTGGCGTCTTTGAGACGAAAGGTGCTGGGCGGAGAACCTGCGATGGTGAAAGGGCCCTCCCAAGGCAGGAGAGCTTGTGCCTGTCCTTCGCGGATTGGACTTGGCGCCAGCACTAAGTCGCCGACTTAACGAGCGGCCGCGGACCCGCTGGCCGTGGTAGCGACGCGCCGGGCCGATATTTAGCCGACCGCAAGACCGTGACATCCCGAGCCTCGTCGAGTTGGTCGAGGTCATCCTGCTGCTCCTCGGTCCCCCGTGCGCTATTGTAGTTCTGCACCCTTGGCGCACCGTACTCAAGGTCGGTCGGGAGGACAGCCTCCGCTCCGAACACTAAGAAAAAAGGCGTGAACCCGGTCGACCGGGTTGGTGTGGTTCGTAGACTCCAAAGAACGGGCGGTAGCTCGGCGGCCCGGGCCCCGCGAATTTCTTGATCGGTGAAGATTCGCGGCTTGAGTCCTTGCAGGATCATGCCGTTGGCTCGCTCGGCCTGGCCGTTGGCCCGGGGATGCGCGACTGCTGCCCAGTCGACTCGGATGTTGAAGTCGTTGCAGAACTCGAGGAACTCCTTTCCTGTGAACTGCGTCCCGTTGTCGGTGATGATGGAGTTGGGCACCCCGAACCGGTAGATAATATCGCGGAAGAAGCCTACTGCCTGGGCCGACGTGATCTTTGTCAACGGCTTGGCTTCGATCCACTTTGTGAACTTGTCCACGGCGACAAGCAAGTGAGTGAAGCCCCGGGCGCCTTTTTGAAGGGTCCGACCAGGTCGAGCCCCCAAACCGCGAAGGGCCACGTGATGGGGATCGTCTGCAGGGCTTGCGCAGGAAGATGCGTCTGCCTGGCGAAGAATTGGCATCCTTCGCAGGTGCGGACGATTTGGGTCGATCTCACTACGGCGGTCGGCCAAGAGAAACCTTGCTCGGAAGGCCTTTCCTACCAGGGGATCATGGCGCGCATGGTGCCCGCACACCCCGTCGTGGATGTCCAGCAGAAGGTGCTTCCTTGGTCTGGTCGAACGCACAGAAGGATTCGGACGGGCTCCTCTTGTAGAGGGCGCCCTCGATCAGGACGAAAGACTTAGCCCGCCGAGCGAGGCGCCGAGCCTCGGTGGTATCGGCGGGGAGCGACCCGTTCGTCAACCGATCGACAAACGGTTGCCTCCAGTCGGTTTCGACGCTCAGGACGCCCAAGTCCGACCCAGGTGGGTGGGCATCTGGCCGAAGATCAGTGGGGCCGCCCGCCTTTGGGGGGTCGGCGGCGCCCTGAGCACTCGGGTCCAACCAGATTGAAGGGCTGCTGAGGTCGGAAACGAAGATTCCAGGGGGAACCGGCCCCTTCCCGGAGGCGAGGTTGGCGAGGGAGTCGGCTTCACCGTTATAGCGTCGGTAGCTATGATGGAGCTCAAAACCCTTGAACTTCTCCTCGAGCTTGCGGACCTCCAGGCAGTAGGCGGCCATCCGAGCGTCACGGGGCTCGGTGGCTTTCATCACTTGGTCGACGACCAGCTTGGAGTCGCCGTGAACGTAGAGCCGTCGTGCGCCCAGGTCGGCGGCGATCCGAAGGCCATTGACGAGGGCTTCGTACTCGGCGACATTGTTGGTGGCGTCGAAGAGTAGGCGTATGGCATACCGGAGTTTGTTGCCGAGTGGGGAGATGATGACGACCCCCGCGCCGGCCCCGTTCTTGGTGTAAGACCCATCGAAGTACATCGTCCAGTACTCCGGGTCCTCGACCGCCGCAGGGACTTGCGCCTCGGTCCACTCGGCGACAAAGTCCGCCAAGACACAGGACTTGATCGCCCCGGGACGTACGATATGTCGAGGCCGTTGAGCTCGAGAGCCCATTTGGCGATCCTTCCGGTAGCGTCGCGGTTGTGGACGACTTCTCCGAGCGGTGAGGAGGTTACCACGGAGATGGGGTGTCGATCGAAGTAATGGGCAAGCTTCCTCTTGGTGATGAGCACCGAGTACAGTAACTTCTGTATCTGGGGATATCGGACCTTTGTTTAGGAGAGCACCTCGGCCGAAGTAGACCGGCCTCTGCACCTTGAAAACGCGGCCTTCCTCCGCCGCTTCCACAACAAGTGCCGCTACCGACGACCCGAGTCGTGGCGGCGATGTAGAGGAGCAAAGGCTCCTGTGGCTCGGGGCGACCAGGGCCGGAGGTGAGGTCGAAAGGCCTTTAGTCGACTAAAGGCTTCACGAGCTCGTTGGTCCAGAAAAGCGGTCGGACTTCTTCATCAACTTGTAGAGTGGCATCCGCGTTCGCCGAGGCGGATACGGCGACTTAGTGCCGCGAGGCATCCCATCGACCTTTGAACTCCCTTGGATCGTTGATTGGCCCCATCCTTGCGATAGCGGAGATCTTATCTCGGTTGGCTTCGATCTGGCGCCGGAGACGATGAATCCCAAAGAACTTGCCCTTGGGGACCCGAAGACGCATTTCGGGGTTGAGCTTTATGCGAAACCGTCGGAGGTTCGCAAAGTCTCTTCTAGGTCGGCGATGAGGTCATCGGCCTTCCTGGTTTTGACAACGATGTAAATCGGCGTGAGGCCTCGATGTTACGGCCAATTTGGTGCGAGAAACATGCACTGCATACACCGTGATGCGTGGCGCTGCGTTTTGAGACCAAAAGGCATCGTGGACGTAACAAAGATGAGCCGTGCGGGGTGATGAAGGAGGTCGCGAGCTGATCGGACTCCTTCATCGCAATCTGGTGATAGCCTGAGTAGGCATCCAAAAGAAAGGGACTCGCACCGGCGGTGGAGTCCACGACTGGTCGATGCGAGGTAATGGGAATGGATCTTTCGGACAGGCCTTGTTGAGGCTCGTGTAGTCAACACACATTCTCCATTGCCCCGACTTTTTCTTTACAAGGGCGGGATTGGCGAGCCACTCGGGGTGACGCACCTCCCTTACAAAGCCGGCCAAAAGTTTGGCGATTTCTTCCCCAATGGCCCGACGCTTTTCTTCGTCGAAGCAGCGCTGGCTGGCGACCGGTCTAGATCCCGGTCGAATGTTCAGGAGTGCTCGGCGACCTCCTTCGGGACTCTGGCATGTCCGAGGGTCTCCAAGCGAAGACGTCTCGGTTTGCTTGGAGGAAGTCGACGAGCGCCTTCCTATTTGGTGGTGAGGCGGCCCGATCCGCACGGTCTTGGCGGGATCTTTGGGATCAACTGACCTCCTTCGTGTCCTCCGCGGACTTGAAAGAGCTAGGCCCCGACTTGCCGGAGTCGGGGCGGATCCGAGGCCTTCTCCTGGAGCCGGGCGAGCTCGGCTAAGCGACGATCGCCGAGGCCGCCGCACCGCTTCGTCATAGCTGTAGGCTTAGCCGAAAGATGTGGCCACGGTGATGACACCTTGCGGCCCTGGCATCTTCACTTGAGGTAGGTGTAATTGGGGACCGCCATGAACTTCGCGTGAGCATGGTCGTCCCGAATCGGCGTGGTAGGAGCCGGAAAGTCCACAACCTCGAAAGTGAGGCTCTCGGTGCGGAAGTTGTCCGGCTCCCAAAGGTGACGGGCAGGCCGACCTGCTCGAGGGGGTGGGCTGTTGGCCTGGTGCACGACGCCGTGGAAGGGCGCCTTGCTCGGCCGGAGGGCGGAGCGAGGACCCCAGGGCATCCAGGGTCTCAACATACATGATGTTGAGATCGGCCGCCGCCGCCCATGAGCACCTTGGTCAGCGCCGTCCCCACGATGGGGTCGACAACGAAGCGGGTAGCGTCCGGTGCGGGATGTGGTCGGGGTGGTCGGTCCGGCCGAAGGCGATCGGGCATTCGACCACCTCAAGTAGGTGGGCACGGCGGGGTAGCCGTGTGGACCTCTCGGTGGGTGAGCTTCAACCGTCGCTTGTCGGCGTAGCACTCCGCCTCCGAAGATCATGAGGCACCGTCGAGTTGTGGGAACTTCGTCCGGCTCATCGCTTTGCCCCGTCGGCCGACGCCGTCGCGCTTCTTCCCCTTTCCCCGTGACGCCGTGGGGTTCCGGAGAGGAAATGCTTCAGACTTCGCACTCCGATACTTGTGTTTGTGGGATAGTCGTGGTTCTGCACGGACTATCCATCAATTTCTCGAATCGGTCGGGTGTCTGCCGAACCTGCTTTGTTTGGCGGCCGGTCGTGGCCAGCGACCATCTGACCTTCGCGGCCTCGCTTCCCCTTCCGCTTCCTTTTGTCGGGGCCGGTCGGAGAATCGCCCCGAGGTCGGTTGTCTTGTGGGCCGTCTTTCTTTCGAAGATGGCCCCACGGCCTCCTCCGGAGGCATGGTTGGTGGCGATGTCGAGGAGCTCCTTGGTGGTCCGGGCTTCGCGACCCCAACTTGTGGACCAGGGCCTCGCCGCGTGGTGCCGTAGATGAATGCCCGACGACGTCGGCGTCGCGGATGTCGGGGAGCTCGTTGCCTTCTTTGGAGAAGCGGCGGATGTAGTCCCGGAGGGTCTCCCCCGGCTGCTGTTTGCAGCTCTTCAAGTCCCAGGAGTTGCCAGGGCGTTTGTACGTGCCCTGGAAATTCCCGACGAAGAGGTTCGTCAGGTCGGCCCAGCTGCCGATGGTGTCCGCGGGCAGGTACTCGAGCCAGGCTCGAGCTGAGTCCGCAAGGTAGATGGGGAGTCTTGGATGACGAAGCGAGTCGTCTGTCGCTCCCCGCTCGGCAGCGAGCGGTAGTCTTCTAGCCAAACATCGGGGTTGGTAGCCCTGTGTACTTGGCTATGTTGGTCGAGCCGGAATTGTCGGAAATCGGCGTTGCGGATGCGGCGGGTGAACGCGCTGCCCAGATCGCCGAATCCGGTCGGGATGGTTGCGTCGCCCGCTATCGGCGACTTGGCGAGGGCGCTTTGCATCGGTAGCTCTCCTTCGCGCCTCGAGGGTGGTGCGAAGATCATACTTATCTCGAGCGATGGCGCACCGGGGTGTATGATGCCTGGAGCTCGTGGAAGCGGGGCCGTCTTGGCTGGGCTCCGTCGATCTGCGAGGAGTGGCCCAGCGGCCGAGGTGGCGCCGTCCGTCGGGGAGCGAGAACCTTGGGCGTCTGAACGACAAGACGCGTTCTATCAGCCCCCGGAGGTTCTGATAGGTGGCCTTGGCTTCTGGCTCCGTTGGCTCAGGCAGCCCTCGGAGCAGCATTGCCGCCGCAGCAATGTTCCGGTTGGCGTGAGGGAAGAACGGAAGGCCGCTCGTCTCCTCAGCCGGCGATGCACCTGACGCGGTGTAGCCGGAGGCAGCGGTGGGTTAGGCGGTGCTCGGCTCGGCCTGGAGCTTGTCGAGCTCGGCCTTCCGGGCCTCTAACTTTTATTGTCGCGGAGGTCGTGAGCGTTGTTGGTGCTGTGCGTCGTCTTCCCGCCGGGATTCCTCCCGCCGCGCCTCGTCGCGTGGGAGGAGGGTTCCGAGGGTAACGGGGGTGGAGGACGACTCCGCCGCACCCGTCATGTTGCACTCACGGGAGTACGCCCTGCGAGGGGGGTACTCTTTGTCGGAGCTAGAGCCGTGGCTGGAGGAGTCCGCCAACAGTCGTGGAGGGAAGCTGCCAGAAGCCGGCCATGGCCACGAGCCGAGAGCTTGTGGGGCGGAACTCGCTCGCCGCGGCCGTAGGCGGCGTCGCCAGAGCGGTGCGGCCGGCGAACTGCCGGCGGGGCCCATGCAGGGGCCTCGAGGCGGAGGTTGCTGAGGACATCAGCAACTGCGTCCAGGCTCGCGGAGGGCGCCCGGTCCCGGACGGTAGCGGGGATGAGGACAAGCTCTCCCGCCGTGGTGACGATGAAGTCGAGGCGCAAAGCGGATCCAGCCCCTCGATATCGGCGAATCGCGGTGGGAGGAAGCCATCAGGGAGGAGAATGGGAACCCGAAGATGTGGATGTCGGTGAAGACGCGCGAAAGGCCCCTACCTGGCGCGCCAACTGTCGGTGTTTCGTGCACCGGCAATGCGGATTTATGGTCGGATGGGGTCGCGCGCTCCCTCTCCCCGAATGGTCGACTCAAGGAGTCAGAAGATGTATACTGGTTCGGGCTGAATGTCCCTACTCCAGTTCGTTCGGTGTGGATGTATTGATCTTTGGGTGATGAACAAGGGGTGTACAAGCGAGGCGGAGGGTCGGCTGTCCGATCCCCTTGATGTTTTCGCTAGGGAGTTGAGGCTACCTAGAAGACTGTTTTCTCCGCGCCCCTTCCCTCTCGGGCCCCGCCTCTCCTTATATAGACGGAGGAGGCGGGTTACACGGGTGTTTAGGAAAATCCACTAGAAAGGGGGCGTGCGTGTCTTGAAGTCTGACTTCTGTCTTGTCCGTCCAACCCCTGCCCGTCCCGAGGCAGGGTTGGTGGCTCTGTGACGAGCAGTCTTGCGTAGTGCTGTCTGGGTGGCGTGTCGCGTGGTGCTCCTGTCAGCCTCGGTGGCTTTAATGGCGCTTTGACTTTGCCTTGGCCTCGGGAGTGGGCGCACTCCTCTGCGGTGTGCCAGGCGATGGGACGGGGGCAAGACTTCTTCGGTGGCTCCTCTGACAGTCTTGGGAAGGAGCCGTCTACCCCGGTACGGACGCCAGGGGACGCTGCGCACAAGGCAGTCGTCTGACACCGGCGTGGGCCATGCTGGCCTGTGCGCAGGTGGAGCTTGAGCTTCAATACTAGGCGGCCGGAGCATGCCGACCGCCCGGAACCGGAGTCCGCCGACCGTTCGGGGTCGGCCCTGCACAGGTCGGGGCTCGCTCCCCGCGGCCCAAGTACCTTTCGGTGGTGCTGGGCCTTCGCCGTGATTGGTCAGCCCGTTCGTGCTTCCGGGCTGATGGGGGTACCCATGGCGTGGGTACTCGTCACTTATATAAGAGATTGCTAGTTGTCTTGTATAGAGATTGTTAGCCTTGTATAAAAGGTTTCATATTAAATACACGTGCTATTCAGAACACCTTTGTCGCAAGTCATCCTTGCTCAGTTTGAAGAACTGCAAGCTAGATTATCTTTGCTAAAACATACTCCCTCTGTCCCACAAAGAGTGCATTTCTAGTTTTTTTAAGATAGATTAGTGTGCAAGGTAAATGACTAATGTGACCCTCATTACTCCATGCATAAGCGTGCTGGTGCTTTGGTTTTCACCGGCACTTAAATGCGCATGAATACATTTACAGCTCTGTATGCAGAAGATTAATGGGATATTACTCCACGTCAAATCACTAAGCATGCAAAGGAGCCAAAAATTTTCAAATATTAGAGTGGAGTTATGTGAATTAATGGGCTTTGGGTGGGCCCTACGGACTAAAGATGCACTCTTTGTGGGACAAATTTTGAACACTAGAAATGCATTCTTTGTGGGACAGAGTGAGTATTTAGTTTAATAATAGGTTTTTTTGTCTTATGTCTTATATCTCGAACTCATTTAAATGCAGTAACTCTTAAGGCCTACAAGATGGGACACGATTGGATGAAAAGACGCCCGACGCGTACGGCAGCGCTGTGGTGGCTGGGATTCCACCCGATTTAAGATATTACTAGTAAGATTTGCGCGCTCCGCCGCGCCGTGTGAAATTTGATTCAAGTTTTGTCGACGATTGGAGAACGGTCTCCCGCAGAGCTTACTTGTTGAATGAGGGATCAATAGGGGCCCCTTCGTTCGAGAGGGAGGTTAGCATCAGAGCAATGCTGAGATGATCGGGGACACGCGGAGTTTATCCTGGTTCGGGCCTCTCACCACGGAGATAATAACCCTACTCCAGTGTATATGGTTTGAGTTCTGTAAACCTGCGTACATTGTGTTTTTTTTCTCCCTTTCCGCAGGGGTCAGGAAGGCTTAAATACAAGGTCCTAAGTCGTATACATGGTAACTACCCCCTATAATTACACCACGCTTCCATATCTTTCGCGCCCATGATCCGGAGTCCTTGAATCGCGCCTCGTTTTGAATTTCTGGCGCACCTACCCTGGATCTTCGGCGGATTGGTTGCCACTTTCCTTCCTGGTGATTTGACCGAGCCCCCCGACCATCCACCCGAGCATCCGCTAGGCTTATCCGAGCATGGTTGCTTGTACCTGCCCAGCGTGCTCGCAGACGAGCATTCGGTATTTAACAGGTGGGTGCGTATGCTCATTGCCCGAGCATAGGGTTGCTTGGACGCTCTCCTCGGGCATTCTCACGAGGGTATTCTATGGTCGGTGGCTTTCGGGCTGCTAGGGCGAGATGGTCCTCATGGTAAATAGCTTAATCCCTGAAAAGTTTTTTTCCCTAGAAAAAGACAGGAAGGTCTAAGCATTTTTTTTGTTCACTTGGGTTTTTTTTGGAAAAATACGCTCGGTAGGAATCGTCGACGAATCTGCGTAACAACGGGCCTTCTTGCCAAAAAAAAAAAGAATAATACATGTTTCGAAAAATATTAGATTTTGAGTTGCCAAAAAAATTATAGACGCCGAGTTTAACACCCTATGCGTTCACCGGGTAATAATATATGTTTTGGAAATATTAGAGATCGGGTTGAAAAAAAAAAATTAGATGCCGAGTTTAACACCCTATGCGTTCACCGGGTAATAATATATGTTTTGGAATATATTAGAGATCGTTTCGGGAAATATCAGATTTCGAGTTGCCAAAAAAATTATACACGTCGAGTGTAACACCTTATGCATTCACCGGGTTATAATACATGTTTTGAAAAATATGAGAGATTGAGTTGCAAAAAAAAAACAATAGATGCCGAATTTAACACACTATGCGTTAACCGGGTAATACATGCTCCAAAAAATATCAGAGATGCCAACCTTCTTTTATCGAGTTTAACACTCTATGCGTTCATCGAGTAACAATACATGTTTCGAAAAATATTAGAGATCGAGTTAGGGAAAAAGTCTAGAGATCAAAGATCGAGTTGGAAAAAAAGTCTAGAGATAGAGTTGTACATAAATTTCTGCTGACGAAAATATTTCTTCCGCCAAAAACGGAGAAAAGACCTAGACGTAAGAAACGAGGACATGTTTGTTACATTTTTGGACCCTTTCGCTGTCCTGAATAATTAGAAAAGGGCTCGTTCGAAATTTGTATTTAACGAGAGATTTTTTGTAAAGTAACGAACCAGGCACCCGAACGCAATTTCGAAACATTTTTCTTGCCCTCACAAAAAATCGCGAAGATTCTGTCTGTAAGTTACAGGGACCTGTACATAATTTAAAGAAAGGGAGGGACTTCTTTGCAAAAAATCAGGGAGTGACACGTGGAGACCTTGGTTGGTCTCCAATTCCTGCACATTTAGGCCGCGCGCGTGAATGGAAAATGATTTTGCGTTTTTTTCGGAGAAAAAATAGACCTAAATGTATTTTCAAACTTTTTGAATGCTCAAAAAATATTACTGATCGAGTTAAAAAAATACACATATTTTTGTTGGCAAAAATATTTTTTCCGGTGAAAACGGAGAAAGGATCTGGATGTAAAAACCGGGGACCTGTTTGTTATATTTTTGAACCTCACCGCTATTCCAAAAAAGTAGAAAATGGCTTGATCGCAATTTGTATTTAACGGGAGGCTTTTTCCGTAAAGTTACGAATGGGGGACCTAAACGTAATCCAAAAAAAAATTCTCTCACAAAAAATCGCAAAGGACCTATTCGTAATCTGCAAGGACCTATCCGTAATTTGGAGTAACGGAGGGACTTTTTCGAAAAACGGCGGGGGTGGGCACGTGGATAGCGGGAGCTTGCGGGAACTCTCCCGAGTTTAATAGCTGTAAGATTAATTAATTAACTAGTTATATGCCCATGCGTTGCTACGAAAAACAAAATTGATAACGAAAAATAAAGATTAAAAAATAAAAAAAATACTATTTCATAAGATCAAACATCTATCTTTAACGCTTCATTTCTTGCAAAAGCTGGCTAATTAAAGCAACGCTTCGTTTCTTGCGTAGGGCAATTAAGCAGGGCAATTAAGTAGAGCAATTAATGTGACGTGAGAAGAAACTCTCACTTTATATAGTAGAGATTAATATGTAACGGTCTTTGGGAATGTTCAGTACTGCAGTTGGACCCTACTTATGATTGAGTCTGAAGAACAAGTGTGTGTTAAAACACAAGGTGCTCTTGTAGGTACGTCTTAAGGGCAAGCTACATGCTTATGACGAGGAGGCAAACTTGCTATGGTGGTTTCTGAATTCTATATACACAAGTCCAACTACTTACAATTCTTTTGCAGGCCATATCAAAGTTCGTTGAGTCTTCTTACATATTAGCAATATAACAGATTGCATGTCCTAGATAAGGTGTTTTTTATACTGTAGATGCAGGTGGCATGCAAAAGATGTTTCCTACAGGTAAATAAATCCAATATACAAGTTTCCCTTTTCTTTATACAAGCAATAACATTGAAAAGGCATAAGTTTATGATAAATAACCTGTGCATAGTCCAAGCAACAGTAGGAGTGTGTGTGCATCTTTATTTTCTCTTCTCCCTCCTTAGAGCATCTCCAGCAAGGGCCCCTAAAACAGGGTCCCTATTTTGGATTTAGGGACCCCCTTATTTTTTGGGGCCCTGTTTTCAGAGCACAAGTTCAGTAATAACCCCTAAATCTCAGCCCTTATTTTACTTTTTCTCCTATTTTAACATATCCGCTATGTATAATCTTCATTTGACACCACTAAAATTCAATCAAAAATATTTGTAATACATAAAACATAAGCATATTAACATTTACAATTTTAAAACATGATATTTCAAATTTAAATTTAAAATTTTCAAAACATGATAAATAGAAACTCCGAACAATGAATCAAACTATGAAGCGCTGTGAATTGCCCACAAATGCTTAATAAGATCATATCGAAGCCTCTCATGTATTTCTCTGTCTTCAATAATAGGGGATGTGCTCGTGCCCCTGAGAATTGGGGCTGAGGAGGCAAATTTAGGAGCCTCCTAATTTTAGGGGCTTGAGTTGGGGCTCCCTGAGAATTGGGGCCGAGGAGGCAAATTTAGTGGCCTCCTAATTTTAGGGGCTTGAGTTAGGGCCCTGCTGGATCTATTTTTTTTTACTACACTCTCTATTTTAATGTTTAAGGGCTGATTTAGGGGCTTTGCTGGAGATGCTCTTAGCAAATGGTCGCCCATCACCAGCAGCGGCAGTGGCAGCACTATATATGTTTGATCCTTCTGCTGATTGCAGAGATTTAGCATGATTCGAGGTAAAAAGGAAATAACAAGGAACCAGCTCATCAAACAGAGACAAGTGGATCTATGTACGGATAAATCTGCACCTCAAGGGTGTGTTTGGTTCATGGGATGAGGTTGAATGCAATAGGATGATCCTGTACCATTTGGTCCCATTATTTTAGGTGAATGAGATGGTTCAACATCTAGAGGGAATATTCCTTAAATTTGTATCACTTGATCTAGGATGGGATGATTCTATTCAAGCAACCAAACCTATCGATGGCTTTTTTCTTGAACCATCTCATACATGTACCACTTGGTACAGGCAGCCAAACGCACCCTAAGTTACTCTACTTATTTCAGTAGACTTATGTTGGACATATAAAATGACATTCATTAATGATCCAGCATTCGGGGAAAACCACTTTACATAGTTGGTCAAACTATTAGTACACAAGTAATCCAAAAAAAATCTTCATATGTGAATGAAAAGAAATTTAAATGATGCAAATGGGTATCTATAGAGCCATATACAACAACGACCGTCACAGCAACACCAATTTCATGGACAGATGCATATGCCAGGGACATGTATGCCCTGAGGTTGATATAGTCTAGATCATACATCTAATGCGACTATGCGAGCTTCAGAAACAGTGTGGTACACATGTTTGTGATATCAAAACAAAGATGAAATATACATGATATAAAGTTTCACTTATTGAAGTCTTACATAGGCCGCAAAGATGTTGAACTTCAATGCTTTGTCCATTGCATATTGTGCAAGTAAGATTATACAAGTCATGAATGCACCCATTCTATTCTGCAGGCACCAGTTCATCAGCTATAAACTTCCAATAACCATAAGATACACAGTTGTATTTGGAATAGATGTTCAAAAACACATTTTTCGCATGGATTACATAGTCTACATCTGCAAATCAACAACTCCACTGCATAGAAGTATGGCTATATTATAGAATTTGTATTTTAAGGAAGTTGAGATTTGGCACTTGCACTCATCAATCAAGCGATCAAATTCCCAGCGACATTACCGGTAGTCCAGTACCATCCGTGGTCACTCAGTCTCATCTGGTGAGGGCGTCGAGGACGACGACGGCCACGCCACGGTTGTCCCCGCGGAAGGACCTGGGCTGGTTGTCGCCCTTCAACGAGATGTCATCGTAGAACGCGCGCGCGGCCGTCCTCACCATCCTGCCCATACGAGCCCAAACTTGTAAAATTCCGTCTAGGAGATGCCAAATTGCAGTGCTAGTAGGAACAAGGGGTGCATTACCGGTTGTTGAAGGGCTCCATGGTGGCCACGGCGGCGAGCGGTTGGGGCTCTCCCTGGGTTTATCGGCGAGAGGTTTTGGCCACCCAGGCCAGGAGGAGGAGGACGACGACGAGGGGTCGCCGCGGCAGGTCTGGTTGGGTCGGTCTGGTTTACCAGTGAGTTCCGACTCACACGGCACGGGGCTCTCTTGTTTTAAGCCGTTACTAGGATTGGACCCGACTCCACGACCTACTTCTTCTTGCGCTGGAAGGAAACGAAACACCAGAGACTGAGCGAGTCCAACACCCAACCGGAGGGAAAATGGCGGAGCCGTCCTCGCCGGCGGAGCAGACCGCCGCGGAGAGAGAGGAGGCGCTGGACCGGATGCTGACGCGGCTGGCCCTCGCCGACGACTCTCGCCTCGGGCCGCTTCTGCCCCGCGTCCTCCCCTACGCCATCACCTCCCTCGCCTCCCCTGCCCCGTCCGTCCGGAAGCTCGTAAGCATGTTACTCTTCCGCTTCGATTGGGTTAGCATAGTTGGTTTCGCGGTTGGTGATGCTACGTGTTCCTGCTTCGATTTGGCCGCGCGGTGGTGAAATTTGAGTCCCCTTACTGGGATCTGAGGGCTTTCTACTTATGTTCTCTGAAGCAATTGCTTCTATTAGTAATTTGCACTTCTACAATTTCTCTGTTATTCTTGGCTATTTTCACGATACTACACCTGTTCAAGCGCTGCCCTGTTAATCAGTATATAAGGGTAGAGTGTTAGTGCTATCTGTCTTTGTTTTGTGCAGGCTTTACAACACACGTTTTTGATATCCATGACATGTAATAACAATGTTAATTTTGGATCCAATTAGGTTATGGAAATTCTCAGCCACATTAACAAACGGGTGAAGCACAGGCCCGAGATTTCGCTACCCATGCTGGATTTGTGGAAGATCTATACTGAATCTTCTTCCTTGTCAATTGTTCGGAACTTTTGTATTGTTTATATTGAGATGGCATTTGAACGCCTCCCAAGCGAGGTATCCTCTTTTGCTTTGTTTATTTCCCATTTTATCTACCTGTGTAGCACCAACACGTTGGTTTGGTGCCGTATCGGTGTCCAACACGGACACGACACCAATACGCCGCTCAACATGTATCAGTCATTGGACAATTAGATAGCCAAAATAAATAATTTTAATGTTTGACACGGTTTCGATACTTCATCGACACCTATTCTTGCTTAGCTTAGAAGTGAAGTTGCAAAGGCTAGGGTACATATTCCTATTTTACACTGTACATTATTTCGGTTTGACAAACACGTAGAAAAATGAAAAATAATACATATGTGTATTATTATTATTTAAATATATATAGCCTTGTCGCCGTATCGGCATTTTTGGAAAAATGGCGAATTCCATGTTGGTGTCTTGTAGTGTCGGCGTATCTATGTCCGTGCATCATAGTTATCCATAGCTGTTTCACCTTTTCTGCAAAGTTAACAATGCAAACTTAACATTTTGTAACAGGAGAAGGGAAGCATTGCACCTGATCTTTTAATGAATATATCAAATGTTCCAGCTCAGCATCAAGGAATTTTCTTGAGACTTGTATCGAAGGTTAGTCGTGTCATGCATTTATTCTCCTAAAGTAGGATTTGATGTAGAATTACAACTGTGAATCATCTTGAATTACTTTTGGTTGCATTGAAAGTTTAGCTAGGATTGTTATCTACCACAAAGTGCACATATGATGCAAAGATGTGCAATGCGTTATTGCACTGAAAATTCACGAAAAGAATCCAACAAAATTATGATCTAGGTTGGGCGTGGGCCATAGTTACCGGATTCGCTGTAAACCCTTGCAAATCGCGAACCGGATTCGTTGAAATTGGAATGGGGTTCGTGTTTGTAGTAGAAATTGGAAGAAAAATTGGTGAACTGCGAACCCAAATCCTGTACCGCAACTCGAACGAACCGCATCTCTGGTAACTATGGCGTGGACTATGACATAGGCAAATTCCATGCTTAAAGTTAACATAAAAAGTTGATGCATAGATTGACTAATGACTAAGTTATACGTGGAAATATGATGTAAATACTTTCTTTTAACATAATTGCGTTTTGCTGTAAATCATTATGTTCACTTCTAGTCAAATCTAAAATAATTTTGGATGTGTTGATTAAGCTGCCTTTTCTTGCCTTGGCATATCTACATTATATAACACTTGCATGCTTTTTTCTCTTTTCTTTTGTTGGCCAGGCTATTGGTGAATGTAACACATCTAAGGTGGATGGCGCTATTGCTTCAAAATATCGATCCATAAGTGAATCTAAGGATGGCCTATTTTTCGCTGACTTCTGCTTTCAGACAATATTGTATCAAGCACCACCTCAAGGGTACATTTTCCTTGCTAAATTATTTCAAAGTATAAAAGCATATTTGAATCCAAGAGAGTTGACTGCCATCATTGTTCAGTATTGGATGCCCAGCAGGACTTTCAGTTGCCCATTCAGATCGTGTCACTGGAAAGCTACCACTAAAAGGCGACACAC
Organism: Rhipidocladum racemiflorum; assembly: GCA_036346355.1. Lineage (NCBI taxonomy): Eukaryota > Viridiplantae > Streptophyta > Magnoliopsida > Poales > Poaceae > Rhipidocladum > Rhipidocladum racemiflorum. Next base: position 61,116,709 of record CM070591.1, read on the forward strand.
TTACATCAAGAAAGGTAATACAAAACATGCATGTGGTTTTCGGATGAGCATTTGTACCATTATGTATCATATATTCATTTTTTTAAGCCTGTCTGCACAGGCATGCCCGCACATGTATCCACACATTTTAGTTGTCGAGTGTATTACCTGCACTTGCTTTCTTATGGCTGAATTTCTCTTTCAATTTCTTCAGCTAGGAATCTTGAATGTCATCGAAGCTATGCAGTTGGCATCTGAGATTGTCTACCCTCTTTATTTAGCTGCTGCTTCAGATAGGTACTTCTATTTCATAATTTGATTTACAATCTACTGAAATAGTTTAATAAATCAACAATTATGCATTATGCTGATAACTATTTCAATAAAGTCAAGAGTCAGTTGTTAAGAGAGGAGAAGAGTTGTTAAAGCGCAAAGCTTCAACTGTGAACTTAGAAGATTCCAACCTGATCAAGAGATTGTTTACACTATTCAATGGTATGCATTATGTATTTTCTAGGACGCTGATCCATTCAATTAACATTTTAACTATAATACTCTCACTTTGTTCTTCTGCTGGTGTTTGTGTGGTGCGGCATAAGCTATTTCATCTTTGTGGTCTGGAATCTGATTTAACTACTTTTTTCTTTGGTTTAAGTAACTACATTACATTTTTGAAATTCAGTTTGCTAGCTAGAAGGGGAAGGGTGAAATTAAAACAATCTAGTTGGACTATAGTTTTCTTTTCCTTTTACCTGTTTATGGTTTCTATGGTCTATAGGGGAGAAGGCATCTGTGTGGATGGTTCTAAGCCTGTTCTCATGCCTTCCCCATCCCTTCTTGAACTTCCAATCCCTCACCTTTCACTCCATACTTGCAAACACATGCCTGCCCACTGATATGGACCAGTGCCAGCAGGCCCAGCACTTGCATAGTTGCACACACCCATACCCACACGTGTGTTATCAAGTCGGCGGTTTTGTTGCATCAAAATCCTTTGCTTGTTTTGTTCCATGTGAATCTGGATATTTGTGGTAAATGTTAAGTCATGATCTATGATAATGTTCTCTTATGCCACAGGTACCGCGAGTGGAGAAAATATAGCCGCAGAACTGAAAGTCGCCCCAGCACATAGTTCGTTGCGTGCCCGCCTTATGAGTGTTTTCTGTCGATCAATTGCTGCAGCAAACGCATTCCCGTACACAATTCAGTGCATCTTTGGCTGTATCTATGGTATTCTACCTTTGTATTCTTTTGCACTTTGTTGTGTTTTTATTCTTTTACCTCATCCCTACTCTTGCCCAGTCAACTGCATCTATAATAAGCCCCGAGTTTTCAGCAAAGATATTTTTCCCTACTTATATATTTATATCATTAATGAACTGCGTCTATAAGTAGGACATTGAAATTTATTTTGTCCATTTGTTATTTTGGGCCGTATCTTTTCCTTTTAGTGTCAACTTACAAATACTCCATTCAGTGTCAATATGTTTCTGTTGTGTTTCTGTGCCCTGCAGGAAGTGGAACTACTTCAAGGTTGAAGCAGTTAGGAATGGAGTTTACTGTCTGGGTTTTCAAACATGTATGTGCACTTTGCATGTTCTACTCATATATTAATATATAGCTTGTCTTCTAGTATTAGTGACGTATTTCATTCCAGCTTTTTTTTTCACCTATGGTAACTATTGTCCCCTTTTGTCAATCTTGTTTTTATGGTTTTAACTCTTATGATTTATCATACTTTTGTTTTTGATTTAGGCGGTAACCGACCAGCTAAAGTTAATTGGTCCAGTTATACTTAGTGGAATATTACGGTCCCTTGATGGTTCGTCTACTACGGAAGCAGGTCATTTGCACCTCTTATCCACTCTACCTGTTCAGACCTGCGTGTGGTTTATCCCTGCAATTTTTTTTCTTTAAATTACTCAGGTGCTAGCACCTCTCTGATAGCTAATTTTGCTATGTTGAATAACTTGAGAAAACAGTGAATGATTTGTTGATTTCCTTCATGTCCAGATTCCACTGGTAGAGATATCAAAATATTTGCATACCAGGCGATTGGTTTGCTCGCCTCTCGAATGCCTAATTTATTCAGGCATGCCCTTTTCTTACACTTGTACTTTCTTGACTCGTATTTGTTTCTGTTATGGGGAACAACTCTGCTACTTCTATGAACATTGCAGCAACAAAACTGACATGGCCATACGACTCTTCACTGCTTTGAGATTGGAGGATCAATCTCTCCGTTTGACAATCCAGGAGGCAGCTACTTCCCTTGCTACAGCATATAAGGTATTAATGGAGGGCATGTTGCCTTCAAAATGTGCTGTCATGACCTATTAAAGATGCTAGCTTATTGTTGATGAAGTACACGAACAGATTGTAATGCCCTAGGGTCCAAACATGCTAGTCTATGTGCATGCAGGATAAACCACGCACATGGCAACAATTCTCTTAAACTTCCTTCCTCACTTTGTGCCAAAGGGTTAAACTGGAGTTGTTTGTCTATGGATAACAAGGCTTATATGTTGCAAAGTCACACCTTTCACAAGCAACATGGAGTAATCTCATCCGCAAACATGTGCCTCCCAAACGTGGCCAGGCTAGGCTAGGATATCACACAAACGCCTTGCAATCTTGTTTAATTGTTCGCCTGTTGTTTCTACTTTACTGAAAGTTCATACTTACCGTACAATAACAACAACATCCAAGTCTTTTGTCCCAAACAAGTTGGAGTAGGCTAGGAATGAAACCCAATCAAAGTCAAAGACTCATAAGCCTTCGATCTTTGGTCATGGTTTCGGTACGTGACTTGACATGTGTCTGGAAATAGTTTAGTAGCTGAACTTTCTTGGTTCTAATTGTAACATACAACACTCGAGTGTCGAGTGAAGCGCTGGATGAACGCCTCGGAGAAATCGTCCCAAGCGATCCACAACTCCTCTCGCTACCAATTGTCCAGGACCTCCTGCGCCTCCCTGGAGAGATGGAGACCGGCGATCTCCACGTATTCCTCCTCGGGAATGTGTTGGGCTCGGAAGAAACCCTCGCATCGACGCAGTCATCCGAGCGGATCTTCTTGGCCATCGTACTCGGAAGGTCGAAGCGCAGGGAACGAGGTGCCCATCAGCGGTCTTCCTCCTCCTGACCGAACCCTCGCCGTCGCCGTCGTCGCTTTGTTAAATCGCGTTCGCGACCGGCCTTGTGGTGCGCACTCCATGGTTGTCCCCCTGTGTGGTCGCCGGTAGCCGCGACGCTCGCCCCAAGTGACGAGTTGTGCGCAGCATCGTCGCCCATCTGCTTCGGCTCCACTGTCGGCCCCATCGCCTTCAGGATCTTCATCATCTCCGCCATCACCGTCTTCATCTCCTTCACCTCCATTTCAAGGGCTGTGACACGATCCTCTAACGGACTCGCCATGGTTCCGGAATCATCCAGCTTTGATACTAAATTGATACAAGTTGACTCAGGATGAGCCTGCTTGTACACACGAGTGCCCGGCCGATGGCCGGATCGCAAGCTGCTCGACGATGCAATTGCCGCGACGGCGTGCGCCTTAGATGTTTTGGTTGTTTTCGGAGCCACCGCCTGAGACTAATTTTGCGGCATCCAAAAACATGCCATTTTCCTCCTTCCATTTCTCACTTATAACATACGCCACCCCTTCTCAGTCGCACACGGCTAACAAACTCCAATATTCACGCACGCACACCTTGCTCCTAGCTAGCTACGTACGCACCTCCTAACCACCTGCATGGCACTTTTCTTGCTTGTATTCTCCGGCCGCGTGTGCATTTCGTTCGTGCATGTAGTCCGCAGTCGCGCTCTGCGTTTCGTCCGTTGCAACCGCTCCCCGCGAACTGATCTCCTACCCCGCGCGAGACGCTGTTGCAGTTGCCACCTCGGACGGTGTTGCTGACGCTGAGCCGCCACGGCGGCGTCGCCTAAAGTATACACGATCCAGCGCCCAGCGCATATCAGGTAACAACAGTAGCATTGTCATCACACCGGGTTAATTACAGGGATCTCGGCATAGTAGCTAACAAAATATCAGGCGACCCAATATTTTCTAACTTCTCTCCTTTTTCTTTTCTTTCTTTTTCCCCTCTTTTCTTTTCTTCCCTTTCCTTCTCTTTTTTCTTTTCCTTATCTTCTTTCTCTTTTTTTTCCTTCTCTCCTCCCTTTCCTTTCTGGCTGACGCTCTCGCTGCCTCTTCCTCTCGGCTCGCCTCTCCCCGGGCGACTCCTCCCCATTGGCGCCGCCGCCGGCCTCCCTTCTCCCCCCATCTCTCTCTCCTTCGGTCGAGCCCCAGCCCGGCCGCCGCTTCTCTCCCCTCCTCTCCTCTACCTCTTGCTCTGCCTGTACCCCTCTCTCTCCTAGCCGTCGGTTCTCCCCTCGCCGGCCTCCTCTCCCCCCTGGTTAGCCGTCGCCTCCCTCTCTCTTCTCTCCTCCCCCTACCGGTTGAACTCCTCTCTCTTCTCTACCTGACTGACCCCCATGGATGAGCTCCACCCTTACAGATAGCCTGAGGTTTGATTTTTATTGCAAGATTTTATTTTTTTGAGATGCTCAACGGTTGATGATCACTTTAGGGTTAGGATTCTAGGCTTGGAGGTGAGGTGACGACACCGGTGATAGTCGGGACGCTTCCGTAGCCCCTAGGGTTCTTCCCCTACTGAGACCTCTACGGTACTCCCCCAATCTACTCATCCAAAGCAATCTAATAGTAGTACTCCTACTGCTAGTGCTGCTAGTCTAATGTTCACCTGATCGGATGAAGTTCGGGGGTGTGGAAGATGGTCGATGCGGTTGTCGGAGGTGAGGGAGATGAGGTGGTCAGTACTGGCTCCTCCTTGGGTCTTCTTGCTCCTCACTCGGTCCGGCTCCTCCTGGCTTCTCTTCTTGCTTCAGTTGGAGTTCCTCTGGGTCCCTCTTCTTGCTCCGGCTTGGGACGACTTCTTGCTCCTCTTGGCCGTGCTGATGCTCTTGCCTTCGGTCTTGGAGTGCTATCGATTGCTCTCTGGTTGGCTGGAGAATAGAGTGTGTTGGTTGCCTTTGCTTTGATTTGGACTGGGGTATAAATGGTTGTGTGCTTGCTTTGGCTCTCTTGGCTGTTAATGAAGGCATGGCTTCAGTCCTTGTTACCTTGATCACCGTAGCTCAAGGGGGTCTGCACTCCCTGTGCTGGTCCAAGGCTAGCATGTGGGGTTAAAGTTACCAAGATACTTGCTCCTCCCTTGGGCTTTTTACTGAGTTACTAAAGTGGCTTTGCTATTTGACTTCTAATCGCTAAGGACACCTGTAGTCCTTACCAGGTAAGTTACGATTGCCGCGTGATGAACCCGGTCTAGCGAGAGGTGCCGACCCAACTCCAACGGATCTGGTATCTCATTGACTAATACCTCGCTTGCGGGTCTGACAGCAATCCTCAACTCTAACCATTTCGTTCTATTCGCAATCTATATTTTAAAAAGGCAAATACACTAATTACTATATTTATTAATGTCTAATAGTCCTATTTACTTAATTAATACCTTAGGTTGTTTCATCAGGACACTTAAGCACGCATGTACAAATTACCACCATCCGGAAAGGTAGCAATACCCTAGTGGATAGTGGCCTTTCCATTTTAGAACATTCTTTGACCTCTATATGTTTTTTTTTTTCATATTCAGTTGCTGCATCATGACTACTGTGATTCATATGCATATTATCTTTCCCCCACTTTTGTGGAGAAATATGTTTGATTTCTATTTTCTTTTTCTTGGCCTTGATATCAGGGTGCTTCTATGGTAGTACTGAAGGATCTTGAGGCGCTTCTTCTGGGAAATTCTCAAGTGGTAAAGTTGTCATTCTACCGAGATGGGGCTTTTTGCTATCTATAGTGGAGTTGTTACTTTCATCTTTTTTCCTCAGACTGATCTGGAGATATGTGACAAAAATAATACTAAAAGGAAGAAATCAAAGATGTTATGATTGGGCTGATGAGCCCCATTAGATTGATGACTATTTGTTGTCCTGAGTTTTGCGATAGTTGAAACTCCTCTGGAGTAAACATGGGCTTCCACTCATAGTTATTTTTATTATATATTAGAGTAATATTTTGTGGTTGCAGTATCTTGCTAGTTCTAAGGACCTTATTTGAGGAATGCTGGTGCTTGTAGTAGTTTGGATTTTGCATAAGTTTCTGATTTTACATTTTTATCATAAATTTTCTTGAAGGAGCAAAGTGAGGTTCGATTTTCTGCTATAAGATGGGCAACAACATTATATGATATGCAGCACTGCCCAAGCCGGTACATTTGCATGCTTGGGGCTTCAGATGTAAAACTAGACATAAGGTTGGTTATGAAAGATACTAGATAGAATTACGTTGGCCTTTTTTTTTTTTTTTTTGCTGTTTGGTTGCATTTATGTACTATTATACTAGTGAAGCTGCTCCTTATAATTTTGTACGCCACTTTACTTTGTAAATATTTTTTTTCCATAAGTTTGCAAACACCTGATGGCATAACATGATTTTTGTTATTATTATTTGTTCTTACATTTGTATATGACATGTATTTATGTCATTATACTAAGCATGAGGTTCATGCAAGCTGTAAAACTTGGGCTGTTGCATGCATGCTCAATTTTTTAATCTGTAAAGGTAATGGTAGCACTCTTCTCTTTTCTAGCATAGTAGTATGCATGCAATTACCTTTTAAGATCAAACATATTCTTAGAACATGCAAAGCGGACTTCAAAAGGTTATTGTTATTGGTAATATTATGAGGTTCAAAAGGTTATTGTTATTGGCAATATTATGAGGTGCTGCTGTAGATTATTGTACACATGTAGTCGTACTTGTCAATTAGTAAAACCATTAGATGGAATTCAAATCCAAAGTCAGCGAAAACACTGGGAAAACTGTAGGAGTATCTTCAATTTTGTCCTAGTTAAATTACTTGAGATCAATTGCTGAGGTTGCTTTGGCACGTGGTAGACTGGTGACACACATATATGCTAACAGAAATTTTCAATTATGATGCCAATGCCTTGGTGCATTTCTTCAGTTGTTCCTATTTATGTATTTTACTATTATGGGATTCTGTTGTACCCAGGGATATGGCTCTAACTGGTCTAAATCTGTTAAATGATGAGAAGCAGTCGTCTGCAACAGCTATTGATTTCAAGTATCCTGATGTCGCTGAGACGATAAATTATATCTACAGCCAGCAGCCTCAGCTGGTGGATTCTGATGGCCAGGGGAATGGAAAACTGCTTTTCCCATCAAAAACATATCTTGCAATGATCAAGTTTCTGATGAAGTGCATTGAGGCGAGTGATAGCCCAGATCTGCTGCAAGATCTATCTCATTCTCCACTAGCAAAAATGTGTGTCATTTTAGAACATGCCATGTCATATGAAGGGTCTAGTGAACTGCACACATTGGCCTTGAAGTCATTGGTCGATATTTCCTCCTGTCAACCAAAGGTTTCTGTTCTCTGTACTCTGTTAAAATAAACTTAAATGCTTTCTTCACATGTTTTAACCTTGTCCTTTTATAATTTGCAGTTGGTGTCATCACGGTATGCAAACCGTTTACATTGGTTAAGAACTTTACTAAGTCATGTTGATTCTGACGCTCGTGAAGCTGCCTCGTGTCTGCTTGGCATTGCTTCTTCAGCCCTTTCAAGCTCTGCTGCATTGAATCTGCTGTCTGAGCTCACTTCAGCAGTTGATCAAAATCATCCACTAAGGTATGCATGAGAAAACTACAATACTTTTGACATTTTCTTTGCATTGCCGTACTGTTTCGTATTCATGTGGATATTTGATGAATTGTGCCAGATTTGAAAACTACCATGGATTGTTATGTGCCATCGGGTATATAACCGCCGGCTGTTTGAAGGAATCTTATGTAAGCTCATCCTGCTTTCATCTCGCTAATTTTCATAGCTTGTTACTGGTTTCCCTTCCTTTGCTGAATCATGTGATTTACATGAAATTTTAGCATATTTTATTTGATCACTTTAAGCTGTGAAACTCATGTAGAATATAATTTACTACTGCTATATCATAGTGACTTGATGGCCATACTATTGGAGAAATCCTGTAATGTTTTGGCTCGGTATTGAGACAATGTGAGAGAGATCAGATAAGAAACATAGTATAGAAAATCTGACTCTGAAAGAGTGACACTTCTCATACCGTAAGTTAAATTTACTTTAAATTGGAGATAAGAAGAAATGAGAAAATAAATATGCAGTTGTGATTTATGTATGTCATACAAATCTTTTCTCAAAACAAGACAAGAAAATATGTTTCTTACTTTCTTATCTTTTATATTCTCTCTCTACTGATCTACTCTTTTTCTGAAATAGAGCATTAATATTTGGTCATTCATGTGGAATGGGTAGCTGTGCTTAACCATTAGAATATGCTCATGCTGATTTCTCGGGTTTATTGATGTGCCAAAATGGCTGTTCTATTCAACCATGGCAAAGCGGCAGGAGGGGTGGTATGCAGCTAGGTACCTTGGAATTCTAGTTCATTGAATAAGTTTGGTCGCTTTCCCAGCTAGAGATGAACTGATAAAGGAGATGTGCTTGCTGGCAATAAAGCGACAGTTCAGTGTAGTAACCCATTACCTAGTTTTTTGTGGCCTTGCTCATGCTTATATGCTCGAAGGTTTTTTCTGATTGGTCTGTTTTCTTGTGACCTTTGCATTAATCTGCACCACATAAGGCTCTATAGTTGGTATTAGAATTATAGTTTGTATTATGTCATGAATGTTCCATGGCAAAAAAAATCCAAAACGCTCTTCTTACCATTATGATAGAAAGGAGCAAGGTTAGAATGTCCTCATCAGCATGATGTGGTCAGTGTCGGATTCTGGGTGTCCGATTCGGCAAAAGTTTTTGGACAGGGGAAATGCTACTCGGAATCGAACACGGGTGTCAGAGTCCGACTCGGATTCGAGGTGTCCGATTCGGCAAATTTTTTTGGACACGGGTGTCCGAATAACACTGGATGCGGTATTCATATTTCTTGTAGTTTGATTAAAATATTTTGTTGTATGATTGTACAGTCGTATGGCTTACAAATCCTTTTGTTGTGAAACATTGTGTTATGAATATAGATAATTTGAGCCACGATGTTTTCCCATTGAGATGTTAACTTATTGTTATACTTGACGAGTGCATGTACAGATGCCTGAAGAAGTGGTCAAAAATGTAGTTGATATTCTTGTAAAAGTTGTTGAGTCTGAGGGTTCGACATTGGCATCCATTGCAATGGAATCTCTTGGTCATATTGGTCTCCGTTGTGCAATGCCTTCCATTAATCGAAACTCCTCTACGGGTAAAACTTTTTTTTTTCAAACTTAACTACGTTTTAACTGTGCTATTCACCACCTGACTTTGCTAATTTTTTGTTTAAGCTAACTTTGTTTGTCCTACACTCCTACAGCTGCAGTTTTAACTGTTCTGCATGAGAGGCTGACTAAACTGCTTTCTGAGAATGATACTAAAGCTGTACAAAAGATTTTGGCATCACTGGGACATATTTCTTGGAATGAGTTGTCCTTTTCACACCTGAAAAATGCATTAGACTTGATTTTCAGTCTTTCACGTTCTAAGGTAATGCTGTGAAAAACTCAAAACTTGTAGTGAAAAATATTACTATATTTTGATGAAATTCTATTATTGGATTTCATTTATTCAGGTTGAAGATGTGCTTTTTGCAGCCGGGGAGGCTCTATCATTCATATGGGGTGAAGTTCCTGTGACTGCTGATGTGATACTAGAATCAAATTTTGTTTCCCTTTCCCAGGCCACAAACTATCTTACTGGTGATGCACCCCTACTTGGCTCAAGTAACTCCTATAAAAGAAACAGTTGTGAAGAAGCACGCACAATGGCTCGAGAAGAAATTATAAAAAAGTTGTTTGATACACTAATTTATAGCAGTAGAAAAGAGGAACGCTGTGCGGGTACTGTCTGGTTGGTCTCACTGACAATGTACTGTGGTCAGCATCCAAAGATCCTGGAACTACTTCCACAAATTCAGGTTTGCTGATCAATAATAAAATATATAGATTATTATAGAGCTCCTAATATATCTTTTATTTTTTCTAAACTGTGGCACTGTGCATTAGAAGTGATAGATCATTATGTGAAGATTAATCTGTATGATATTATACCAGTACTGGATGCTGGCTGGGACACAGCAGCCACCTTAAGTAGTATGGTAAACTTGCACCTGCCGTCTAAAATCTGCACTAGCTGTCTAACTTTTAATATAATTGGTTTCAAAAAAAACTTTCAATATAATCTAGAAGTTCAGAGGTTTTACACACCTGCATACCTTTTGACTGAAGCAAATTGGGAATTGTGATTTTATTTATTACTACAAATTGAATATGCATAATGCATGTACTGGTGAAATTTAGTTGTTTTTCCGGCTAGTAAAGTTCCTGTTTTGGAGTGTGAAACTGTCAGGTTTGATGTTGGGTCACTTCAAGTCTCATCTCTAATCCTTTCCTTTTGTTCTAGTAATCATAATCATTTATTTTCCAGTCAAAATGTCTTCCATCTTCATGTTGGCAATTAAATTAACTATTGCTCCTCACCATTACAAAAATCACGTGTTGGAAAATACCATCTATGTGTCACTCACATATGGCCCTAGGCCCCACTTGTTAGCCTAACATGCAATGGTACTTACTATTTTCCAATTATGCATCTTTGCGATGGTACCAAGAAAAATTTTCTCAATTAACTATTGCTCTAGACTTCTAGCTGCCATGGACGTTTTAAGTTCATTTGTTTTATAGGAAGCCCTTTCTCACCTTCTTGGTGATCCAAATGAGCTTACACAAGATTTGGCATCCCAAGGCATGAGTATTGTGTACGAACTTGGTGATGTGTCTATGAAAGAGCAGCTCGTTCATGCCCTTGTCAATACACTGACTGGCTCAGCAAAAAAGAAAAGGGCCATTAAGGTACAAAATGATTTCTCGTTTTTTTATATGAGAAGTTGAGAACCTCAATTTTCTTTTGCCCCCAAGGTGTTCATGTTTTAATATACTTGCATTAGCTGATGGAGGATTCAGAGGTTTTTCAAGAAGGAACCATTGGCAATAATCCTACCGGAGGAAAGATTAGCACATACAAGGAGCTGTGTAGTCTTGCCAATGAGATGGGACAGCCTGACTTGATATACAAGTTCATGGATCTAGCTAATTATCAGGCTGCTCTCAATTCCAAGAGGGGTGCTGCTTTTGGATTTTCCAAGATAGCCAAACAAGCTGGCGAGGCTCTTCAACCTCATCTGCACACCTTAATTCCTAGGCTTGTTCGTTACCAGTATGATCCTGATAAGAACATCCAGGTATCAATGTGTACATTCCCATTACCATATTTGGCATCTTCGATTTGCTGATTTTTGTGTTGGAGCTGTTATGAATCGTACTTGTATTCATCGTGAGGCCAATGGGTTAATATATATACATGTACATGAGGGTATAAAGGGAAAGATTATATTAGGCAATATCTATACAAGGCATAACAGGATACTGTCTAACACTGAGTTTGGAAAGGTAAAAGTTATGATAAGCTCTAGTTTGTGCCTTCGTGAAGAAATCTGCTAACTAGAGCTCTGAAGGCACATACTGAAGAGCCACAACCTGATCCTATACCTGTGACCGCATATAAGAAGCATCAACACCAATATACTTGGTGAGTTCATGCTTCACTGGATCTCGAGCAATGCTGATAGCACCCGAATTGTCAGATAAAAGAGAGTCGGTGTAGAAACAGAAACACCAAAATCCTCAAGTAACCACCGTAGCCAAGTAACCTCTGCTGTTAAAAAGACCATAGCCCGCAACTCAGCCTCAGCACTCGAACGAGAAACTGCTGTCTGCTTCTTAGTCTTCCAAGCTATGAGAGAACCATCAAGAAAAACACAGTAAGCAGAAAGAGACCGACAATCAGAGTGATCACTAGCCCATGTAGCATCAGAGTATGCCTGGAGCTACAAAGAGCTAGAGCGTGGAAAGAAAAGACGGCGAGAGATAGTTCCACGAAGATATCGTAGAACACGAAGAAGATGATTATAGTGGAGCTAAGTGGGAGCATAAACAAACTGACTTAAGATATGGACTGGATACGAAATGTCAGGACGAGTGACACCAAGGTAAACAAGACTCCCAACAAGATGGCGATAACGAGTAGGATCCTCAAGAGGTTCACCATCAGTAGGTCGAAGGTGAACATTGAGCTCCATAGGAGTCTCAACCATGGTTATCACGGCGCCCCGGCGAGGCGAGTCGCCTCTGGGGCGCCTGGATGCCTAGGCGACCAAAAATATTAGTAATCAAATTGCATTTGCAGCCCATATCACATATATGTATATAACATATATACCTTGTAGGAATGCAAATAAATAGCACAACAAGATGTGTGTAGTACCTTGTATGAACCTTTGGTGTGATCAATCCATCCAGATCCAGCAGCTTGCCTTGATTTTCCCTGGTATAAGTAGGGAGATTTACTTGATGTCAGCAAGATGAAAGTATGAAACACTAGGTTGTTGGATACATGGAGTTGACAATGACATAAACTACAAAAATATCTTGAAAACAGAATTGAGAATGTTCCAAGGATAAAAATATTGGAAGTTACAAACATAGATATAATGTTCCAAAGACAAGGACATTAAAACATCAATCAATCAATGTCTAAGTCTAAATCATCTTGACGATTCTCATCACTTGGTCCACTCTCATGAGGAGAAGTAGGCGGCGTTTGGCCGTATCATCATCGATGTCTAGATCATCGGCCACCAAAGGTTCATAGTCTTCATCCTCGTCTGAACCTTGCTCTTCTCCTTCAGTTGTTGAGCTCAAATTTACACCACGTCGAGAGTTCGTCCTGGTCATCCTAGGCAGATTACGACCTTGAAGCATTTGTGATGCACCGGTGGCTTCATCAACATGAGCCCATGAAAGATTTTCTCTGTGGACTTCTTCAGTACTCATTTCAACCCATTCATTGTCCCATTGGAACTCTTCTAAGATCAAAGGGTTGAAATTTGCCCCTTCCACATGCCTCTTTTGAAAACGCTCGGAATGTACACCAAATCATTCAATCTTTGGTGCTCCATCGGTTTCTTTTTTTTTGTATGGATCTAAAAATGAATCACTAATCAACAACAGACAATACTTGGAATATATGAGCAGCCTTGAAATAAATACAACTTAGTTGCTTACAAATTCGAAGATGCTCCAATTGTGTTCACAATTGGAGGCCGAACAACAAAGGCCAAGGATGCGTCTTGCAAACTTTTGAAGCTCTCTAGCAAGGCCACCAAAAGCATCCCACCAATCAACTAAAATGTAAAACATTGTATCGTTATTAGAAACTTAGAATGTTTAAAATTGATTAATTGAATCAACTTAGAATAGAAATTTAATACTTACGAGGGCTCTTTGTTTTTTGTTGCATCATAACTGATTGCTTTCCAAAGCTCTTCCTCATTTTCTCATAATCATCCGCTTGATCACTTATCTTTCTAAGCAAATTGTCACCACAATTAACAATTTTTTCAAGCACATCATTGATGCGATCCGGAGCCTCGAAGCATAGTCAATGTCTTTTTCTTTGATGTCGAAAAACTTGTTTGGGTTCAAAAACAATGCAGCCCCATGCAGCTTTTGCTCCATCTGGTGCACCCACCGCCTCAATGATGTCCATTACCTTCTTTAGTAACCTTGGTTTGCTTCCAAAAGACTCTTATCTTATTCCTAGCATGATCCATACTTGCTGAAACCTCTGGCATGGCAGGCTTCTCATCCCCATCAACAATTCTCAGCACAATCAGCAAAGGCTGGGATGCTCTTATGCAATCCTTCACAGCACGCCAAAATTGCAAGGACAACAAAATATCACAAACTTTCTTCCCCGCATCCGTGTGAGCCAATTTGGCCCTAGTCCAATCCTCACTAACAAAGAGTAGTCGCAAAGCATCCTTATGCTTGTATAAACTCTGCAAAGTGAGAAAAGAAGTAGCAAACCGAGTGGCTGTGGGTCTCACTAAATCCCTCCCTCCTGTCTTCTCCCTCATTGCATCGAGAAGCCTCCCGTGCCTATAGATGAACGTACTCACATGCTTGGCTTGATTGATGGCCTTCTTGAACTTATTTTTTCAATATCTTCTAACATAAGATCCAAACAATGTGCAGCACAAGGAGGCCAGAAGAGAGTGGGAAACCTCTCCATAAGAATTTTACCTGCCAAAGAAAAAGATTGAGTTCCAAGCAATTTGCAGCTCCGATATTTTTTTTTGGCTAAAGAGAAACTTACCAGCAACCTTGAAGTTGGCACCATTATCGGTGACCACTTGAACGACGTTGTCAGGGCCTATCTCCTCGATCCTCTTCTCAAGCAAATCAGCTAACATCCTTGCATCAGCCGACTGAGAGGATGCATCTACAGACTCCAAGAAGAAAGTCCCTTCAGGACAATTGACAAGAAAATTTATCAAGTATCTTCCTCTCCTATCAGTCCATCCATCTGACATTAACGTACAACCATATTGCTTCCAACCAGACTCTTGCTTCTCTCTTAATGCTTGTGTGTCATTGTTTGCCTTAGCAAGCAACGGCACCCTTAACTCATGAAAACTAGGAGGCTTGTATCCATGCCCGTATTGTCCAACAAACTCCATCATAATTTCAAAACTCCTAGAATTTGCAGCATTGAATGGTATGCCACACTGATAAAAGAAATTAGCAACATGCATATCCACCCTCTCTTTTTCTTCCTTGGTCCTCATACATTGCTCCATGGAGGTTTGGGACAACTGTTTGGAATGCCTTTCCTCAACTACCTCTTCGGGTGTCTTTTTTATCATGGAGGCAACTGATTTTGTTACTTTGGCCACCGGTTGAACATAATGGCAGCTTGCTTCCTCTTGGCAGCTGTCTCATAACTAGGAGCACAAGACGACGCCTTCGAGGATACTTGTTGATTAACCTCAACCTCTTGAACATCATCATCTCCACCTTCCTCTTCATCGTCATCTAAATTAATCATCTTGCTCCTCACAGTCTTCTTGATGTAATCTTGCATCTCTCATTATGGCCGTGGTGGTTTTGGGGCATTTTTGAACATCCCCAAAACCCGCGGCAAGGTGTTGCTTCAACCTCTTGGTGCCTGAATGCATTTGTTTTCCGCACAGTATACATTGCACCATATCCTTGTTTGTCATGTCGGGCCAAAATCCATACTTCCACCCGGGATCCTTCGATTTGGCCTTTCGCTTTGGATCCTTCGATGGATCATATGCTTGCTCTTGGCTAGCATTAGGACTAAACAGCGGCGGTACTTGTTGCTTGGTCAGCCATGTATGTATATCAATGTGTCCTATACAAACATCATTATCAATCATTTATTCATTTTTATATAAAGTTATAAACTAAAATAAACAGTGTCATCCTCATCCGAATCCTCAGCGCATCAGCCCCATCCTCATCCCTCAGCGGCTCATCCGAATCCGAATCCTTAGCCGAATCCCTCCTGAGCTGTCGAGCGGAGCAGAGGAGAAGGGGAGGCGGAGGAGGAACGCACGGGAGCGCAGGAGGCGGAGGTGGAAGGAGCGCACGGGGAAGGGGAGGCGGAGGAGGAAGGAGCGCACGGGGAAGGGGAGCGGAGGAGCGGCTGGAGGCGAAGGAGGGGGATGCGGAGGAGGAGCGGGTGGCGGAGGGATTACCGGTGGATGAAGCGCCGGGGGCGGAGCAGCTGTTGACGACGACGGCGGCACCAAGCTAGGGTTCCTCCGCCCAGTCTTCACCAAGCTAGGGTCCAATTTGGTCCATGCCGAGTCTTCACCCGTGAGTCCCTCTCCCGTGCGTCCCTTTTATCCTCCAGCCAAAAACGGATTGGACGCTCGCCCGAAAACCCTAGACGACGCCTAGGCGTCAACGCCGCGACGCCAGGACGCCCAGGCGGCCGCCTGGCCTGCTTCAGGCGAGGCGCCGAGCCAAGGCGTTGTACGCTCATCAGTGAGAGAAGCACGATCAAGAAGATCCTGGATATACTTTTCTTGGGAGAGAGAAGCCCTCAGATGTAGAAGAAACTTCAATCCCAAGAAAGTAGTGAAGATGACCTAGATCGGACATGAGAAACTGCTCACTGAGACGAGCTTTTTCAAAGGCAATATACTGAGAATCATCTCCAGTAATGATCATGTCATCACCATATAGGATGAGAAGAGTCCGAGCTCGAGAAGAAGTGTGAACAAAGAGCGTATGATCATGAGCACGTGCGGAGAAACCCACTGCAGTGATCACAGAAGAAAAACGCTCAAACCAAGCACGAGGGGCTTGCTTGAGCCCATAAAGAGAGCGACGAAGTCGACAAACCATGCCCTTAGGAACAGAATGCCCCGGTGGTGGCTGCATATAGATCTCCTCATGTAGCTCACCATTAAGAAAGGCATTCTTGACATCAAGCTGAGAGATGGACCACTCTCGGACAGAGGCCACAACAAGTAGAGTGCGAACAGTGGTCATGTGAGCCACAGGTGCAAAGGTCTCATCATAATCACGATCATACTCCTGCTGAAAACCACGTGCCACAAGACGAGCCTTATAGCGCTCAAGAGAACCATCAGAGCGAGTCTTAATCTTATAGACCCATTTGCAAGTAATGGGGCAGACACACGGAGGAAGTGGAACAAGATCCTCGAAGAGCTCCTGACAGATACTCCCCTGTTGAGTCAGCACGGAGAACACGAATGGGAGAATCAAACTAAGTGCGAATCATAGTGGCAAAATTCTTATAGATGGATAAAACCTCACTACGAGAGGACATAAAATATATCCAAGTGTGGCGAGAGAAATCATCTATAAAAAGAATATAATATTTATGACCCCCTTTTGAAACAAAAGGAGCCGGACCCCAAACATCATAATGAATAAGATCAAAAGGACGCTGTGATATAGACTCACTAGAATGGTAGGGGAGTTGTAGCTGTTTGCCAAGCTTACAACCCGTACAATGTAAAGAGGCATCACCAGACACACAGCCTAAAAGACCACGACAAACTAAAGAAGACAAACGCGAACCACAAAGATAGCCCAAACGGTGATGCCACTGAGCAAAAGTCCCGGTAGAAGAAGCAACGGAGCTGACGCGGTAGAGGAAGCAGAGAGACTGGCAGAGGCAGCGGAAGATAGATGAAGCCAGTCAAGCTCCCAAAGACGCTGATAGTCATAGCGGTGAGGGCCAGTCCTAACTAGAGCCTCCGTGCGGCGATCCTGAACACAGAGTCAGAATCAAGAATAACCCGACAACCATGATCAGTAAGTTGGCCACCGGATACGAGTTGCATGGTTAGTTTGGGAACATAAGAAACAGCAGGAACATGAAAAGAGGACGACAAAAGATTGCCTCGTCCTGCAACAGAAAGTGAAGTACCATCTGCGGTCTGCACAGTGGTAGGAGCAACAAGAGGACTAATGGAATGTAGACTCGTGGGATCAGATGTCATATGGAAAGAAGCTCCAGAGTCAAGAATCCATGATGTGATACCTGATGAGGAGGGTGGTCTCTCACTGGAAGACTGAGTAGCAGAACTAGCCGAACCTGTCTGTGTAGAGGCAGCCATACGACGTAGAAGATTAAGAATCTCCTGAGTGGAGTCAGAACCAACAGGAGTCTGCTGAGGAGGAGTCCGCTAAGAGGAGACGCCTGAGCCTCCATTGCTCTTAGGAGGATGGCCACTTCGACAAGCAAGATCCTTCTTCCGGTAGCAGAACTGCTCCACATGGCCATTTTTGTCGCAGTAGGTGCAATGAAGACCTCCACCCCCATTAACTGAAACTGGAGTGGGCACTACTGATGGAGGAGTAGAACGAGGCGCCACCAAGATTGAGGGAGACACCAGCAGGCCCGCGCCACGAAGACGAGTCTCCTCGGTACGAATAGCCGCAAGGGCCTCCAACAGAGTCACACGAGGATGACGAGCAAGCAGTTGGGCACGAATCTGCTCAAATTCAGCCCGAAGACGCATCAGGAAGTTGTAGATGCGGCGAAGCTTCAAATGAGAGTGCTGATGCTGACAGCATTGGCAAGTCTTGCAAACCTCCGGCCCTAGCGAATCAAGCTGACGCCATACCGAAGACAACTGTGCTTAGAACTCATCCACAGTAGAAGCACCCTGCTGTAACGACTGCTCCTGTCGCACAACAGCAAGGTACAGAGAGTCACCAGCAGGATCATAACGGTCGCGAAGATGCGCCCATATCAGCTGTGCCGAAGACAAAGCAACAATGTCCCCAGTAAGATGCACCTCCATGCTAGCAACCAAAATAGCCGAGGCACGAGTATCTTCATCAATCCATGTCTTGTGAGCAGTAAACTGAGTCTGAAAAGACTCCACAGCATCGGTATAATCATCAGAGATCTTCTGGCGAGCAGCAGCATCGGCCTCCTTGGGAATAACAGGCATGGCAAGGGGAGCAGGACGAGGCGGACATGATAGCTCGCCAGTAAGAAACTCCCATAGTCGCTGTCCACGCATGTGAAGACGTATATGAAGAACCCAGTCTCGATAATTGAGACCATCAAAGACGATGCATTTTTTTTTACTGCTGAAACCTTTACTGTTGAACCACACAAAACCGTCCCGAAGCCAGTAGAAGCCGGACCCGACTAGATCCAATCAGCGGCGAGAGGCGCTCGAGGCGGCGGTTCGTTGGCGGCGTCTTGGCGGGCTTAGCGGCCAGACGTCGGCGGGCGGCAAAGCCGGGCTTGGCGGTGAGCTTGGCAAGCGGGAGAAGATGATGCTCCGCCAGATCTGCTCGCCAGAAGAAGATGCTCCGCCGGCCAAGAGGCGACGAGCGACGAGGTCGGTGGGATCTGGCGGCCACCAGGAGGAGATGCGGCGGTTGAAGAACAATCCGGCAGCCGGGAGAAGTAGAGGCAAAGAGAGAGCCGCCGGAAAAGAGGCGCAAGTGCAACGCCAGGAACCTAACCTTAAACCCTAGGCTCTGATACCATGTTATGAATAGCACTTGTATTCATCATGAGGCCAATGGGCCAATATATATACATGTACATGAGGATATAAAGGGAAAGCCTATATTAGGCAATATCTATACAAGGCATAACAGGATACTGTCTAACAGGAGCTAAATTAAATTGCTGAGTGTTAGTCAGTGCAAATCAAGGATATGTACGGAGATGTTGTGACTAATGTTAGAGCATGTGATCGTTATACCAGTGACTTTCCTATTAAGATAGGACTACACCAAGGTTAGCATTGAGCCCCTACATTTTTGCCCTAGCAATACCGCTCCTAGCACAACCCCAGACTTAACATCCCCTTCGCCGGACAACTACCTCTTTGATGTCCTGATGGTCGGACGACCATAACTCCTAGCTCAGAAGCCCAAACATAACAAACCATATATGTTTTTGGAAACTACACAAAATTTCCTTCGACTTCCTAGTTGGCCAAAGGTTCAAATTAATTCGTTTAAACCCGAAGACTGTTACGTTGTTTTGCTGGACATTAGGCTTAACAATTTCGTATCTATTTTGATGCAGCACCAAATGTAGCAAACCATACCATCTTTGGAATCTATGGAAAATTATCTAGCTTTCTCTAGTTATGGATACAATTTAATTCAGCTAGCATCTAGACCTAATAAGCAGATTAACACAGCTACGTCCAGCCGCAACTATTTTCAAGACAGCAGCCTTCTCTTAGCCATAATTTCCTTACCACTCATCCAATTTCAATTTTCTTGTGCTCTATAGAAATTTTAGACAATTAGCTACACTTTTCATAATTTGCTCAAGCTATGAAACAAAACGTAGATGCCCCAAAACTTACCCCGAAACTAGACAACGAAATTTATCGAATCCCGACCACTACCAAATACCTCCTCGGTGCTACCCAACTACCCCATCTACAACTACTAGTTACATGCCCGTGCGTTGTTACGAAAAACAAAATTGATAACGAAAAATAAAGATTAAAAAATAAAAAAAATTATTTCACAAGATCAAACATCTATCTTTAACGCTCCGTTTCTTGCAAAAGCTGGCTAATTAAAGCAACGCTTCGTTTCTTGCGTAGGGCAATTAAGCAGGGCAATTAAGCGGCAATTAATGACGTGGGAAGAATGGACCACTGCCACCAAGTGCTGCTTTAGAATAGTAGAGAATATGACCACACGATCACTCCACTACCGCGCCAACATGAGGAACATCTTCCTAGAGCTTATACCTGTGTCCCGAAGATTTGCCGAAAACGTCAAAGGTGGCAGTTCTTCATGATGCCCGCACGTTCCCCACTTCCTCACACTTCCCAAAACTCCCCCCATCACGTCACCCAATATCCTCAACATCTCCTGCACACAGTGACGTGAACGGATCTCAGATTAGACGCACGGTTCAACGAGGAACGCAAAAAGACAAGGAGAGTGTCACCAGGACGGGCCTTGGCCATGGCAAGCGCAGCGGCGTTAGACGGAAGCGTGGGCCAACGCTGCACCTCGTCGGTGGCGGCAACCAATGGCATAGGACGGTGGATGGGCGACGGCGCGGAACAAGCGGCGGGCGACGGCAGCGCAGATGGCGACAGGGTGTGGCTAGGGTTAGGGTTTGCTCGCCCTCCCCCCTCCCCCCTCCCCTTATATGGCCGAGCGGCAGAGTCTGGCTTGAGCACGCATGCCGAGCCCAACTCGGCCGGCCGGCCCCTTTTTTTTAATCACATCTACTCTTATATGTTTACTAGGGACCTCAGCACCAATAAGAGGTAACTTGTGTATCATTTATCTGTCGATTTACTTATTAGAATCTAAAAATGTTTCCTGCGCTGTGTGTTGATCTTGTCACTGATACGTGCAATCACAAATTATCTGATTATGACCTATTGTATTTCTTAATCAGCTCAAAAGGTTTTCCTCCTAGCTGACAATTCCAATTACATTTCTAGGATTCAATGGAGCACATCTGGAAGTTAATTGTTACAGATCCGAAAAAAGCAATAGATGAACATTATGATGTCATAGTTGAGGATTTGTTGGTTCAATCTGGATCAAGGCTTTGGCGCTCACGTGAAGCTTCCTGTCTTGCACTCGCAGACATTATCCAAGGTCGAAGATATAGTCAGGTAAGTAATTAGTTTTCTATGTTAATTTTGAAATTTTCAATTAGTGCACTACTGTTTTTTGCTCAGGCTATATTGAAATGTTTGTATGGAACCAGCTTTGGATTGCTTTTGAGAATGAATATAAGTCACCTTTTTCTTGTTCTTAAGGTTTCTAAGCATTTGAGGAAAATATGGACAACCACCTTCCGAGCGATGGATGACATAAAAGAAACTGTGCGAAATGCTGGTGACAGTTTGTGCCGATCTGTAAGCTCATTGACAAGTAGGCTCTGTGATGTGTCACTTACTGCTGCTTCTGATGCGAACGAAACAATGAACATTGTGCTGCCGTACTTGCTTTCTGAAGGCATACTCAGTAAAGTTCCAAGTGTTCAAAAAGCATCTATAAGTTTGGTTATGAAGCTTGCTAAGGTAAATCAAAGGTCAAAGCTGTAAAGTTTAATTGCACCTATACCATCATGAGTTATATTGTGAAACAGATGCAGTGTTTAACTAAAATTTTCTGGTAGTTTTCTATAAGGCTCTATTTTATCTTAGCAGTTAGTCTATCAAGTCAACAAAAGATTATAGTACTTAGCTATAGTCATGAAAATTTTTCTCAAGGTGTTGTTGAAGAGAAACAGCTTATTCTTTGATTATTTCTAAAGCAAACTTAATATGTTTGCATTACACTGAAACTTAAATAAATTGCAACTGTCCTATCTTCTTTGGATGCCAACAGAGTTTATCCTTATCCTAGCAACATAACTGCGAATTGGGTTATAGTGTGATGTGGTTGGCAAAATGCATCCAAATTATTGTTGCTTCATTTGAAAGGAGAATAATACAGGAGAGCCCTACTGAAATTCATTTAAGGAAAACAATGGTACAAAAAAGAACAAAAGCAAAAGAAAAAAAAAACAAAGATTGTTATTACTATTGAAGTGAAATTTGCTGTTTCGCCAATACATGGCCTATAAGGCTATAGGCCTATAATTACTTGTAGTGCTTATGCTTTATGTATGCTGCTATAATGAAATGTAAGATAGGGGAAATCTTTAGCTTACGACTTTCTAATGTTTGTAGGGGGCTGTCACTGCCCTGCGGCCACATCTGTCAGAACTTGTTAGTTGTATGCTTGAATGTCTGTCAAGTCTGGAGGATCAAAGGTTGAACTATGTTGAGGTATGCTACTTTTGTTGGTTTTAGTGAGGACTGGTGCTGTTTTATTAGTCTTCCTTGTTGTTTGTGTTCTGTACTCACTCCTGTATTTGGACCAAAGATGCATGCAGGAAACGTTGGCATCCAAACTGAGAAGCTTGAAAGCTTGCGTATAGCTGTAGCTAAAGATTCTCCAATGTGGGAAACTCTTGATATCTGTATAAAAGTTGTTGACACAAATTCACTCGATTTATTAATTCCTCGCCTGGCTCAAATGGTTAGATCTGCTGTTGGTCTTAATACAAGGTTATTTTTCCTGCTACTATAAACCTTGTTGTATTCATGATATCATGAACTATTTCATTTCACGTACTTCGATCTTATCCTGTCATTCATTTCGTGTCTGATTTCAGGGTTGGTGTTGCTAGCTTCATCACCTTGCTGGTACAGAAGGTCACCATTGATATCAAACCATACACAACAATGTTACTGAAGTTACTGTATAGTGCTGTTGTAGAGGAAAGGAGTTCTGCAGCAAAAAAAGCCTTTGCGTCTTCTTGTGCTGTAGTTTTGAAATATGCTAGTCCTTCTCAGGCTCAGAAACTTATTGAAGATACCACTTCTCTGCATTTAGGTGAAAAAAATGCTCAGTTATCTGGTGCAATTCTTATTAAAGCCTACTTAAGCAATGCTGCAGATGTTCTTAGTGGATACAATGCAGTAGTTATCCCTGTAATTTTTTCTTCAAGGTATGTGAAGGACATACCTTAACCTTTTTCATCTTCTTGACTTCTGCCATTAATATGTCAGCTATTCATGATGTTTTGATGTTCACTAATTTTGAAATAGAAAAGCAGTTCCATGTAACTTGTGTGCTGGATCTTCAATAACAAAACTTTGTTTCAGATTTGATGATGACAAAGACACAAGTGCATTATATGGTGAACTCTGGGAGGATATTCCTAGTAGTGAGAGAGTAACTCTTCAGCTGTACTTACCGGAAATTGTATCTCTTCTGTGCGATTGCATGTCCTCGTCATCATGGGCTGGCAAAAGAAGGGTGCAGTTTCTGTTTCATCATTTTGCTATTCATACAAATAACAGATTGGTAACAGTTAAATGTCTTGTACCTTGGAGCCTTGTAATACACTGACGGTACCGTGTTCTTGCAGTCAGCCAAGGCTATGAAAAAGCTATGTGATGTCCTTGGAGAATCCCTTTCTGCGCACCACAATAATATTCTCAAATCACTTCTAAAAGAGCTGCCAGGTCGATTTTGGGAGGTAACTCATACTGTGATTTTGTTATTTTGTTATATGCAGCATCTTTAAGAGAAAATTCCACATCTCAAAAAATGTTGACAGTACTGTCTTTTGGTGTAAAAACTTGTTGGCCATTAAGGTTCAGGTTCCATTTTATTATTTAAAGGATAAACTACAGGTACTGACTAATGTAGATCAAATACCATTCATTTCTTGTGAACAATATCCAGGAAGTCTTTCTTTTGTTCATGGAGGAAGCTGGATGGATTGCTTATACATTGTCAAGGATCTTTATCCATGATTTGATGCATAATTTCATTTTATCTTCTTGCATTATCCACAGGGAAAAGATGCTATTCTGGATGCACTAGCTTCACTGTGTTCATGCTGCCATGCTGCTATAACTGCGGAAGACTCTGGCATGCCTAGTGTTATTCTGAATGCTGTTTGTGCTGCATGCAATAGAAAGTCAAAATTGTACCGTGAAGCAGCTTTCTCAAGTTTGCAGCAAGTAATTTTCTTTTCCATTCCTCATTTCTATATGAATGTGAAACTTGTGGCTACTAGCACAAGTGTTGCAATGAGATGGTCTTTTGGCAATTTTGAGATGTTTTTTTTTATCTTGTTTCTTCATCACTTTCCAGGTGATTACAGCATTCAGAGATCCAGGGTTCTTTAATAGTGTATTTCCTATGTTGTCTGAGGTTTCTAATCAATCTGTCACTTGTAAGACAAGGGGTTCATCTTCACTTGCTACATCCTCTGGTGCTGGTCAGTCATTATTTTGGGCCCCTTAGTGCTTTTAACTAGGAATAATCTGATATATGCCACTCCTCAATCTGAAAATTCGATGGGATGTGTAAAAAATGCCACTCAATGGCATGAAGGCTTATGCTTAACAAAACTTCGTGTAGTTGAGTACTAGAACTTAATGAGGCACTTTTAGAACAATACATTGATATCCTTTTTTGCTTATAGTAACTGTTTATCTATGGATCTTTTTTCTGCAGAGCAAGATGAAAGTGAAGGTGTCTCCGTTTCTCTTGACAAAGTGCTCAACTGTGTTGCATCTTGCATCAGTGTTGCTTTTCCACAGGATATTATCCACCAAAAGAAGAATATTTTAGAAGTTTTATTAAATTCTCTATCGCCCGAGGAGAGTTGGCAAGGTATGTTTTATATGCAGGATCTGTGGTATACTCTAAGCAACAGTTTTGGAATAATTTTCTTCTTTGATACTTCAAAACTGTCATTTTAATGCTTTTACTAATTTTCATGAGCAGTGAAGTTGTCATCCTTCTTGTGTATCAAAGAGTTGAGCTACAAATTTCTGAATACCAATGATAGTAACACATGGCCTCAAGACGCAGCTTACTTCGTTCAGGAGGTATATCACATAGTTGTTTGGTTCTATATTCAGCATCAATTCTCGTTCTTCATTGTTTCTGACAAATTTCTTTTGACTTGATTGTTTTTATTCAGTTATTTCATTCGGTGGCGCCAAAAGTAGTAGACTCCATACGCTTGGTTAAGATTTCTCAGGTAGTCTTCTATATATATCTAGCGCACGCCAACTGATATTGTGATATGTTTGCTCATTTGTATTATCATATGAAGACACTTCTTTACTAGAATATAATTTGTTATCTTCCTGCTAATGAATAATAACTTGACATTGGCTTAAAAATATATTATAGTCAGCTACCTGTATGTTTTTGTGGTAGCATGAAAGCGTGTGAACATTATGAGATTGAATTGGACAGTGTTTAGTAGCATTGCTTCTTCATGTAACACTTTTGATGCTTGTTTTTGGTTCCATTTATGCCGAGAAGAATGCTTGGACAGTCCCTTGCACTGATTGTAAGTGCTTTGGGAGCTCCAAAGGGCTAATGTAGTTTATTGTCAAATTTACTTGTTATGGGATGTCAAATGATACGGGCAGTTCCTGGAAATCCTGTCTAGTTTATGGTTACCATTTAATGTCCAGAATAGGCCTTGCTCCTCACTACTTGTCTTCTCTTCTCAGGTTCACACTGCTGCTTCAGAGTGCCTTCTTGAGTTGATCAAATTGTATAGAGACTTTCCATTGACGGACAGAAGAGAGGCCAAGTTCGAGGGTGAACTAATGGAACTCTGTGAGTCAGAAAAAAGTGAACAAGCAAAGGCATTGTTGAAGCAATGCCTGGCCATTCTCAAAGATCTCACCGGAGTAACCATGACGATGGATTAAACCAGCTCTTTTGGAAACATAGAAATCTATACATGAAATGCTGCCATCAAATTAACACTCTTGAAATTTACGGTGATGACTACCTCTATTCAGCTATAAACATAAAAAAAAAAACAAAAAAAACAAAGCAGTTCATCCCTTTTATATCACGAGGCAGCACAAGAAAAGCCCCATGCTTCTACTCTGTGGCCTTTTCCTCCTTGGCTGTGATGTTGTACCCCATGTTCATCTGTTGAGAATGGAACGAAAAGTTTTAGCTGAAATTGCGGGCAGCAAGCAACGTGTGCTGCCGCCGCATTGTTCCACTTTGTTGCTCCCGCGAAATGGAAATGCCGTATGCTACGATAGACTGGATTTGTCACTCTTTTCTTTTTCCTTTTGCGAGGGGCTCATCGGGATGTTTTTGTTTTAACTAACATCTAAATTTTAGACCGTTGGATACCTCACTCAGATATCATCAGGCGTTAGATCAAATCATAGGATCGGATGTAATTGATACTTTCGAATCTCAACAATGATCCCGATGGTCCTATATTTTGGTGATTTCAGTAATAAAAACATCCGGATGATGTTTATCAAATCCCGGAGCTCATTTATTCTAATGTTTTCCGTTCTCTACCCTGTTCCTTGCGGTCACTGTTTCTGTTACGAAGGACGCTGGTTCTTCAGGTTCATCTAAGAAGTGAAACACAAGTAGGCATACATCGATGGTTTCTGTTCACTTCCACCCGAGTTGGGAGTAAATCGAGGGCGGTATACAATCAAATGTCTCGCGTAAATACGTATGACAGACACCAGCTGATGTTTCTGCCCTTTCTGGATCCCTGATACGATCGTCAAGGACTCAGGCGGTTAGCTTGCGCAAGGCGGTAGCGGTCTTCGAGCCCGACGGCCTGCCCAGATGCCTGGAGATGTAGTCGCCGGCGTCCATGAGCTTGTTGAGGTCGACGTTGGTCTCTATCCCCAGGCCATGGAGCATGTAGACGACGTCCTCCGTGGCGACGTTGCCGGTGGCGCCCTTTGCGTACGGGCACCCGCCGAGCCCTGACACCGATGAGTCCACTGTGCTGACCCCCATCTGAAAAATGAGAACATGTGTTAGACTATCTCCAGCAATTTCCCTTCATTCCATTCCCTTCCGCATATTCATTTCATTTATTTCCTACCATCTCCAACAGCTTTCCCTCAAGAGAATTTGTGAAGGGATTGGAGAGAGAATCCTTTTCTATCCAGATTCTCTCTTCAAATCCCGTCCGAAGGGAATCGCTGGAGCACCTGGGATCTGTTCGTGAAGGGATTTTGAGGCTGAAGGGAAGCTGCTGGAGATAGTCTTAGCCCCAAGCAGAGAGCTTTGTGATTTGTGAACGTCAAGCGGCAGTGTCTGAAATATGCGCCTTTGCTTACCTGAAGGGAGACTAGGATGTTAGCAAGGGCCTGGCCGTACGTATCGTGGAAGTGAACGGCCAGCTTGTCTACCGGGACGACAGGCATCACAGCCTCAAGCATAGGCAGCACACTACCTGAAACAAAACAAAACAAAAACATAGCAAGGAGCTCGGAGCTCAGAAAGGAGACCTGCGACCCATGCTGAAATTACAGAGTGATGGTCAAGTATTAAGCAAGTGATCATATGTTGGGTTTTACTCGTTCTGGATTAACATCGTACACAAAGCCTCAAGAAATTAACAGTTTAAGCCTCAGGAAAGTGGAGCTATGAAATGTAGGAAAGGTAACTGATCAAACAGGATACGGGCAGAAAAGGTGCTGCAAAAAGGGAAGGAAGCCCTGAAACCAAACGCAAGAACGGCCAGTACCTGGTGTACCAACACCAATCGTGTCCCCAAGTGAAATCTCCGAGCAACCCATGTCATGGAGCTCCTTAGCTACATATGCTACCTTCGATGGAAGCACTGCGCCTTCCACGGGGCAACCAACCACACATGAAACATACCTATCACAATCAGAAATGGGAGATTTCAGACCAGATTGCTTCAGAACAGCCTTGGTAATTCAGCTGTTCATTTACACTTGTTTCAGGGAGGCTAACAAGCTTAGGCAACTTACCCACGGACTTGTATTCCATGTTTCTTGGCAGCAGAAGTAACATCACGGTAACGAACAAGGCTTTCCTCAACAGTACAGTTAATGTTCGACTTAGAGAAGGATTCGGAGGCAGATGCGAAAACTGCAACTTCTTTTGCGCCAGCTGCAACAGCAGCCTCAAATCCCTGGAAACAAAGTCGCTTCATTACTACGGATCACATCCTTCAACAGAAAATATGTGAAGTGTATTGCCACTATGCAGTGGAGTGCATCAAAAAATAAAAATAAATGAGCATACTCTGAGGTTAGGAGTTAACACAGGAAACCGCACATCTGGCGCATGCTGGATCCCTTCAAGGACATCCTTTGCATCAGCTAGCTGCAGTTCCATATTGAGTGAGAAAGGTCAGGTCTTTGAGCTTAATGTCTTGATGATTGTTAAATTATTACTGATTTTGTCATGTGTTTGCTCTGTAACTATTTATCTATTTTGCTTTGTAGTGCAATTTCACATGAAAAAATGACATTGAAATTGACATAATCTTGAGAGTTGAGAGAACTCAAATGGCCATCAGAAACAACTTCCGATGAGGATGTAAGTGTGAGCAAATATTAGAATATGTTGCCAAGCAATTAAACTCAATACACATGTATGGCTATACTTTAATACTTTGAATAAGACAGGTGATTTTTTAACAAAGTCACTTCTTTCATAATCTGAAAACTAAGTGAGAGATGCCATGTAAATCATCTCCAACTAGCTGTTGTTTGATGATTGAAAAGCTTACTAGTGCGCAGGCTACATAGCTTCATCTAGTTTAGGTGCATTACCTGCGGCACCCATTTTGGGGAAACAAAACTTGTGGCTTCAACTACTGACAGACCAGAAGCCACCAACTTGTGTATCAGCTCAATCTTTACAGATGTTGGTACAGTGTTCTTCTCATTTTGCAGACCATCTCGTGGTCCAACTTCAACTACCTTCACAAACCTTGGGAGATCCCACAAAACCTGAAAACCAGCTATTCATGACTGAGAAAAGGAACAAAAATGTGGATGGTAATGCTTTGTCATCATTACCCTTTTTCAGCCACAACTTTCACTTATTTGCTTGTGAAGGTAAATAGAAAAAATTATGACGATGAATTGCCACAAATTGCTACATATCAGTTCACTACTCCTGTTTGAGCAGGTGTGATGAGATCTACAATAAGGAAACGAAAGTGAATGCAGGCATCCAATAATGAAATTTATACAACTTAAATTACCTTCTGTGGAAGAGCTCTGAACTCCATATCCACTCTGTTGCAGGATGAATCGGTATAATGCCCTTGCAGATGCCATGAATGAGAATTGCTGTGAAAGAGCGTCTGGTTGTTGCCACCGTTGCTGTGCTTGTAACTGAAAGTAAGTCCACATAAACATAACCTAAATGTTTCAAGGGCACATGAAGTCCACATAAACATAACTTTATACTGAATAAATGAAACTCTTTTGACAGTAAATGACAAAGTATTGTTCAGAAGAAAATATAAAAATAAGTATGATTGATTAGCTAGTGATAAAAAATATTGGGAAAGAAAATTTAGCCATGAATGGCTCGCGATGGTAAAACTTACTTGGCGGTGTTGCGGTCATCAGCGCTTGCTCTGCAAGCACTTGGAGAGAAGCTTTCAAGTCTGTTAATACTCAACTTTGGCAGGTCCCCAAGACCAAGTGGCTCCTCCAGGCTCGACATTCTGGGACAGACATTACAATGTTGGCATGTATTTCTTTACTTGAATTGCTGAATGTATTTGAAAGTTGAAACCTCAAAGCATATAAAGAACAGGAGAGCACCTAAAATCTAGAATTCTAGTAATGGATACAGAACGTAAGCCAAGACTCTCTATCTCTCACTGCTGTATATCTGTAAGTATCTAATTAACGAAGAACAGCTTCACTCGAAGCTCTCCAAGAAGCCAAATCATGCGAGGCAACCGGCAAGACGATACTAATTACTAGAAAAATAAGAAGCATAAAGGTGGGGAAGTCGAGGAATCAAGAACCAAGAAACCGGCAGCGAGGCGTACCTCGATCGGTCGACAAATTCGACGCCAAGCCGATCGAATCGCCCCGAGTATCCGACGGGATATAGGACGACGAACTCACGCCTTTGCTTGAACCCGACGCAAAGATCCAAGAGGAGGAGCACCGAAAATGGAGGCTCGCAGCGCCCCCCGCGTCTCCGCCAAGGGAAAGGAACCGGTCGCCGGCGCTCGACCGCGTGGACTCGGTCCTCGGCGCAGACGACGGGGTGGCGCCGTGGGGCTGGAAGTGTCAGCGGCTGTGGGCTTACAAGACCTGGTCTAGCTAGGCTCGTGTTTGGCGGGCTGGGTGGAGTTGTGGAAGGAGCGGCGTTGGTAGGTTCCTTTCAGTTGGGTGAGCGAGCGACCACCAAAAACTCCGCGAGATGTTACCGGGTTCGAGTTTGACAGGATACACCGCCCGTTAAGAACTAATCCAGATATACCACCCTTGACATAATTCGGTTGTTACTCTCATGTTCATAAGAGCATCTCTAATAGTTCCCAAAATTTATTCTCAAAATCATTTTTTAGGAATAAATAAAAAAATTACCGCTCCAACAGTTACCCTATCGGAATCACAATCTCTCTGCACGTCCAAAAACTTCAGCCACAGTAGCCAGATATTGGACGCTCGTGTGCTTTCTCAATCACTATTTTTAGAGGAAAAAATGGGAACTGTTGGAGAATGGCCTTTTTTTAAGACTCAAAAACTTTAGAAAGCTCTCAATCCAGGGTTATTGAGAGTCAAATTATAAGAAGCTGTTGGAGATGCTCTAATGAGATCCAATTTGCGAATAGGTGTTGAATGAATCTTTAGAATGGAGTCTCATTAGTAATTCTTGCTGTTTGAATAGATCTTCTCTTCTCGTTTCCCGTTGTTTCTTTAGCAGGGACGAGATATCTTATTTAATTTTTGGTTGAGTTACAGATGAAAGTTGCGACTGTGCCGACTATTGCATAGCCTAGCAGCGTTTAACACCCTCTCTTTTACGATACGGAATGCTATGGAAGAAAGGTTTTAATGTACACTAGTTACATGCCCGTGCATTGCTACGAAAAACAAAATTGATAACGAAAAATAAAGATTAAAAAATAAAAAAATTATTTCACAAGATCAAACATCTATCTTTAACGCTTCGTTTCTTGCGAAAGCTGGCTAATTAAAGCAACGCTTTGTTTTTTGCGTAGGGCAATTAAGCAGGGCAATTAAGTAGGGCAATTAAGCATGGCAATCAATGACGTGGGTAGAACTCACCACTGCCACCAACTGTTGCTTTATAATAGTAGAGATACAGTACTAATTCCATGATTAGTGATCAGTACGCACATTCACAATATTGATAACATATCTATACACAATATATTATATATAACAGCGGAAGCGGTTTATACAATATGGTCTTACAAAACAAAATAAACCGCAGCGGAAGTACGAAAGTCTTGTAATGTGTCACATAACCCTCAGGCAACTAACAATGTATAAACCCTAGAAAATCTCGTCATTGTAATTCCCGTAACCTATGTAGTAAAGTGTTATGTAGGGGTAATCTGGATCTTCACTTAAAAACATCAATAACAGCAATGTTGAGTACATTGCGTACTCAGCAAGCCTTGTGGTGTATGTAAATCTATAATAAATACAGGCTGTATCAAAGGAAAGGCTTATATGGTTATTTTGCATAAAACCAATTTAAATTGTAAATATCGAATAATAGATTACAAACGGAATTTTGTAAAAGCAATTTGGCAGGTATATAAAATAACAAGTATGTAACATCAATATAGCAACGCACATCCCTCCATGACGTAAGCAACAATTCGAATCATCCCTTGCCAACACATGGCAAAACAGTTGAAACCAATCTTTGTCAACGCATGGCTTTACATTGAATCATCTGAAGGGTAAACTTTTCAACACATGTTTTCAATATCCATTTTCAATTCCAACCCATTCTATGAAAACATGAAAACTTCTAACTAGTGCTGGCGCACCAAGACACCCATGGCCGTGGGAACGGCTTTTTAAAAAGTTTTTTACTCTGCAGAGGTGCACAACTTTACCCACAAGATGTGATCATCTCTTATTGACATGCAATTTCAAACTTTCTTTGGTGTGCGGCGAGAGATGAGATTATAACATAACCGTTACAGTACCTAGCCCTAACTTTGCACCAGCCTGGTGACGATAAACCATTACTATGATGATAGAAGATATTTGTACACCCATTGTATTCCCAACAGTTCACTCCTGTTGGGTCCGCACTTCTCCCCATAGCTATAGTGACAGAAGATATTTGTACAATGTTGTACTCTTAACAGTTCACTCCTATTGAGTCCCTACTTCCCAATCATAGCAAGGCATATACTATTGCATTGGTACGTGTTTCACCCACAGCGATGTGTGGACTCCCCTACGATCAACCTCTATCCGAAATCATGTGCTACTACAACCTTCCAATGTGCAAAGCCAGTTCTAAGTAACTTAATAGGATAAGGTTATCCTATACCAGCACTTATAGTTGTACGGTAATTCTTGGATTTAATGAACAGTACGTTCGTTCCTTTATCCAACCTAGGCAAGAAATCTCCCCCTATCTACGTGCAAGTCACATGCACTTTCGGCTATTGCCAATAGCTCGCCCGCATCAAAGTATTAGTACCACAATTCCCATTATGTTCAAAATCATTTTCCATAACGAAAAGCATAACCAACCATTCGTTTCCCATTTCTAGAGCATGGCTAAGCATGTGCAAATATAATCGAGTATATCCATTTGAAATTATTAAATATCCAACCCTAACTTATGGTTACAAAGGATGTCATGTCAATATTTATTAAGAAAGATCCATTA
This sequence comes from Rhipidocladum racemiflorum, assembly GCA_036346355.1. Taxonomy (NCBI): domain Eukaryota; kingdom Viridiplantae; phylum Streptophyta; class Magnoliopsida; order Poales; family Poaceae; genus Rhipidocladum; species Rhipidocladum racemiflorum. Next base: position 61,149,455 of record CM070591.1, read on the forward strand.
ATGAAAGTTATATCTACCAATACCATAATATAGGGAATTAATTGAAAGTACACGCATGCATAAACATTTTGACAAAACAAATTTTAAAATGCTGGGATCAACATAATCTAAGGGGGTGCTTGCCTTACTAGTTGATGTCGGTGATGTAATCCGGGTCATCATCGACGATATCTAGAATGTCGGAGCCTACACGTCGTTTGTCGAGAAATAAAGCAAATAACAACTTTTTAATAAAAGAAAAAGAAGACAAACACAAAATCAAATTGAAATCTATTACAAAATCAGGGGTGGTTTAGGGTTTTATGATTTTATGTGTATTCAGTTACTTAGGTTTTAAAATCAAGATCTAGGCTAACCTAAGTAGTATTTTGAGTGTAATTAGGGCTTAACTTCTTAGCTACCGATACCAGACATAACTTCTACCTTTTCAATGGTTTTGGGTTCTTGTTTTACGAATTCAAGAGGCTAAAGTTATATGCATGTATATGTATAAATTCATGAGGCTAAAATTATTCGAACTTAGATAAAGTCATCATGTAGTATGTTATGTGTAAATAGTGCTTAACCTTAAATGTTTGGCCTTATTCAGATTTCTTATCGAGATTGGTCTTACTTTTAATAAGAATTTGGGATAAACAAGGCTTAAGCTCAATTAGTTGCACAAGGGTGAAGTCTCAAAGTTCTAACAGATCTAGTCGTTGATCCTCACAACTTTTTGATGGTTGTTTACAGAGGCTATAAATGGTTAAATTAAAATGAGCTATAAGGTAATGATAATTAACAGACTAATGTATATAAAGTCTAAGTTTAGGCTACTTGTTATAAAGGATAAGTTCATGGTTTTAAGAGGGTTTAGGTTCTGGTGATAAAAAGATTTCTATACATTGATTTCGTGTTATTTAAGTATATTCGTTTGGGTTACGAGTTTTAAAGTTTAAGTTATAAAGGTTAGGTTTATTTTTAAAGTTTTAGGTGCAAATCATGCGTAAATGCAGCCATTTTTGTAATATCAGAAGGTTTTAACCTTTAGAGTGTCTTGAAATTGTTTTTGTACATTTTAGCTTTTATTGATGTTTAGTTCTTATGTACATAGAGAATGAAATCTATTATGCACTTACTTAAATTAAAACATTAAATCTTTTTGCAGATTGAGATGGTCTTAGACCTATAGTGTGTTTAAAAACAGACCCTACATGTATAAAGGTCTATAAGGGTTTTATATGACAGAAATTTAAATCTTAGAAGTGGGCTATTCAAGTCATATTCCCTATACTTAAAACAATATTTAAGTTGCAAAGTCTATATGAGGATTTTATATGACATACATGCATAAGTGTATAATTAAGATTTGGACTACCTAAGGTCTTGACATTTGAACTCAATGACTTATCAAATCAAGTTGGGTTTATTAAACTAAGCTCTAGTTAGGGACTCTAATTAGGCCACACTACTACAAAAAGAATTATATTAGATGCCTTATCACAGACGGTTTTTGAAAACCGTCTGTGTTAAATGCAATCACAGACACTTTTAGAAGCGTGACCATCAAAGTAACTGGTTTCGCTAAAAATCGTATGTGGTAATACTCATATCACAGACGATTCTAGAATAGAACCGTCTAAGATCCTAATGCCATAAGGAGACTTTAAGTTCGGCTAAACCTTAGCACCCAACTCATTTTCAAAATCCCCAAACCTTAGCCCTTCAGCGTCCTCATCACCTCCTTCCTCCCCAAGCCCTCTTCCCTCAAGTGCAAGCCCCTCCCCACCCTCCTCCTCCCCAAGCCGCCTCCCCAGCTCTCCCTGCTTTTGCCTGCTCATCGGCCGCCTGGAACGGGGAAGACACTGCTCGCATGCGTCATCGCAGGGGAGGGTGCGGCCCCCGCGCGACTCCAAGTGGCTCCCCCGCCAGGTTGACTTGCCGGCCGCCAAGGAGGGCAAGTCGGAGGCTGTCGGGGGCTCGCCCCGCTCTGACACTGTCTGAGGCGACCGCCGTGCTTGAGCTCTTCACGCCGAGATCTTCTGCATCTTCCTCGTCGCGCCCCATCACAAGTTCGCCTAGAGCAGTTGTTGATTCCTCCCACTACCTTTGTTTGTTAGTTAGGAGTTTTATAGTGATTGTTGTTTTAGAGTTCGATTACTTGGTTTGCTCGTCTAAATAGCTATTAATCCAAAGCATACCGGTGATATGTATAGAATTGCTAGAGACTGTCCCTTCTGTTGTTATGGAGAGATTTTGATATCTGGGACTCAATTCGCATGCCTCTCTAGAATTGACATCCAGTTCGCGAGCCTTTCAAAATTTGACACCAAGGCAGGCGAACCTTTCTTTTCAAGTGTTTTCCCCCTTTTTTCTTCAATTCACAATTTTCCTTTCCATTTTCCTCTCCCAGGCCATGCGAAATGACCCTTCTGCCCCTCCCTTATCTCTTCACTTGCATCAGGACTCTTCTCCTTTCTTCCGTACGTACCAGCCTATTATTCTCTTTCTCTCTCTCTCTCTCTCGGTGGAGAGCAGCGACAGCAGACCGGTGGTGCCTCTAGGGTTTGGGCGCCCGGAGTAGACCAACGCAGCTGGGTGGCCGCAACGGTGTGCACAGGCGCCATGATTCCCTTCGAGGTCCCTCCCGAGTAAGGCTCCTCTCTCTAATCCCTCTCCTCTCTGAGGTTGCCATCTCTTTCGTTTGATTTAGGGGAAGGAAACATCCGTGAATCTCGTGAACGTGAAGAACGTTTAGGCTACAGCTGACTGATACGTATAATCCTTCTTTTTTTTGTGGGTACTCGGTAGGATCAATCCGGATGCTGCATTTCTATTATGCGTTTAGATTTCGCAGTTCTCAGCCAAGCTAGATGATGGTTCCTCTGTTGATGTGCCGCGGAGATATGATGAATGGGTTGTGGATTATCGATGTTGTACCTTTGATAGCTTATTAAAGGGTTTGGCTGCAATTGTGAATTGGGGAAGCTGCCAGCAGCCAATAATATGTGAATTTGACATGAGTAGTTGTGGGGAAAGGCAATTGGTGGATGATAAATCTTTGTCACTTGCGTTCTCTGAAAGGCAGAATGATAAGAAGTTATTTTTGTTTGTGGATATTGAGGAGAAACCCATAGGTTTGGGTTCTAGTTCAGTTGTTACAGAGGTAGTCATGAGCAATATGGTCACAGATAATGGTAATCTGAAGTAATTGATTGGGATAAATTTGGAGATAGTTCCAATTGCAAGCAATCAACCAGATGTTGGACATGTAATTGATTGGGATAGGCTTGAGATAGTTCCAATTGCAGAAGAGCAGATAGGTGCAGCAGTTGCAGTGATGGATGAAGATGCAATGTATGCATTTGTTGGTCTTAGAGCAGAGGATGAGAAAAGGGAGACAGATAGGGTTGCAACTGAAAAAGAGAAGGAAAATGAAAATGATGATGAAAATGTGCCTATAGACTTACAAGGCGCAGAGTTGCCAGTTCATGATCTCATCCCTGGGGAGGATTCAGTTTTTTATGATAGGGAAAACCCTCCAATGAAAGTTGGAAGCACATTTGCTAGTATGGATGAATTCAGGGCAGCAGTGAGGCAGCATGCTATAAAGGTTCAGTTCGAGCTGGGAATAGAGAAATCATGTAAGGATAGATACAGGGGCTATTGCAAAGCCGAGGGCTGTGCATGGGCTATTGTTGCAAGGTTGATGCATGATGGCAAGCAAGTTAGGAGTCTGATTTGCTACATTTCCATAATTTCTTAACTTTACTTATAACTATAGTTCTTTTTAAGGGAGCTTCTAGTTCAATCTTAGAGCATCTATATATTATTAACCAATGTGTTTCCATTTGGCAGGTTACTTTGAACAAAGAGGAGCATTTTTGTTCATCCACTGGTAGAGTGAGGACCAAGATGGCAACATATCATTGGGTAGCAGAGAAGGCAATCCCTCATCTAAAGAAGGACCCAAACATGGGTGCAAAGAAACTGCAAACAGAGTTAGAGGACAAGTATCAAGTGAAAATAGGGTATTCAACAGTGTGGCTTGGTAGGCAGAAGGCTGCTGAACAAATTTTTGGTAGATGGGAAGAAAGTTTTGGATATTTGTTCAATTTCAAGGCAGAGGTTGAGCTCAGAATGCCTGGAAGTGTTGTAGAGATAGATATCATAGATCAAGCAGATGGTGTGTATTTCCATAGATTCTTTTGTTGCTTCAAAGCTAGCATTAATGGTTTCCTAAATGGTTGTAGGCCATACTTGAGCATAGATTCCACATCTCTCAATGGTAGATGGAATGGTCACCTACCATCAGCTACTGCCTTAGATGGACACAACTGGATGTTTCCAGTAGCATTTGGATTTTTTAACAGTGAGACCACTGATAATTGGACTTGGTTTATGCAGCAGTTGCAAAAGGCAATTGGGAATCCACCTTTCCTAGCTATAAGTTCAGATGCTTGCAAGGGATTAGAGAATCTTTGTGAAGACAGTGTACCCTTAGGCGAGCATAGAGAATGTTTTTCCACTTGATGAAGAATTTTGTCAAGAGGTTTCATGGGCCTGCATTTGGGAGAATGTATCCTGCTGCTAGGACTTTCCAGCCAGAATATTTTGAGTACTTAATGAACAAGATTTATGAGGCAAGTGATCAGGTGAAGCCTTATCTGGAACAATATCATAGTTTGCTATGGATGAGGAGCAAATTTTCAGAAGACATAAAGTGTGACCACATTACCAATAATGTTGCAGAGGTTTGGAACAAGTGGGTGAAGGACATTAAAGACCTTCCAATAGCCGAGCTTGCAGACACACTTAGGTCAAAGTTTATGGAACTCTATGCAAAAAGGAGGAAAATAGGTGAAAAATTAGAAGGCCATGTAATGCTTCCTATTGTAGTTCGCCAACTCAATGCAATGAGTAGGCAACTGGGCCACTTGAAGGTCAAAGATGGTGGAAGGGATGAAGCAGAGGTGACAGAGATCACTGCTACACATAAGATCATAAGACATGTGGTGAACATTAAGAACCATATATGCACTTGTAGAGAGTGGCAGGTCTCAGGGAAACCATGCCCACATGCTTTGGCACTCATAGTAACATGTAGAAATCCTAAGATGGAAGACTACCTGCATCCTTACTACTCAGTCTACCATTTTAGGCTAGCGTATGCTGGTGTTATTAGACCATTAACTGACAAGTCTCAGTGGGCACATGTGGATCTTGGGTTCAAGGTGTTGCCACCTCTATCAAAGAGACCAGTTGGGAGACAAAGGAAAAATAGAATTCCTAGCTGCTTGGAGATGAAGGGCAACAAGCCTAGAACCAAAGGCTTGTTCCAGGTGCAGTGTAAAGGATGTTTAGCTTATGGCCATAGGAGTACATCCCCAAAGTGCCCTCTCAATGGAACAAAAAAAAGGTAAAACTAGAAGCTTTTCTGAGCCTTGATTTATGCATGTTTTTTAATTTCAATTTTGTTACCTTCTTGCCCTCTTACCATTTGTAGAAAGAGTCGTGCTAAGAAAGGGAAGCCAGGGAGGCCGAGGTTCCAAAGAAAGGTGATGAATCGGTCGAATTGGAGGATTCAAAGACCTGTCTGCTTTTGTAATATTAATTAATCAGCACTATTTTCGGACATAGAATGCTTTTGTAATATTAATCGGCAATATTTAGGACCTGGTATGCTTTTGTAATATTTAGAACCTGATTCATGGGTACTCTTGATTGCTAAGCTGTAATGTGGTGCTGGCACTGCTATAAAGGTTCTGTTTTGTGATGATCTGGTTGTGTTTATGCTTGCATGTTTGATTCTTACCTCCTTGTTTAGTAGTAGCAAAGTGTTCATATGTTAGATATGTTCTTGCCGAAGTGTTGACACCAATTTTTTTTTTCGTTGCTCTCATGAAAAACTTGTCAACACGAAAAATATGCGTATCGAAGTTTTCTACAATTTTCATGTAGACAAAAAAATGATTCGAGCACGGGAAGACCTCCAAAATCTCGAATTACAGAATGGTCCATCGCGAGCAGTTTTTGGTCCGGCGCAAATGCACTTACCTTTACGATTTTCTATGATTTTTTTCTGTTGCTCAAATGAAAAACTTGTCAACATGAAAAAGTTGCGTATTGGAATTATCTACAACTTTCATGTAGACCAAAAAATGATTCAAGCACAGAAAAACCTCCAAAAATGCGAGTTACTGCAGGCTGTTCAATTTGGTCCATGACGAACGTGACAGAGTTGATATTTGGTCCGTGACACTTCCCAATTTTATTTTGATTTTTTCCGTTGCTCAAATGAAAAACTGGTCAACATAAAAAAGATGCGTCTCGAAGTTTTCTACAACTTTCATGTAGATCAAAAAATGATTTGAGCACGGTAAGACCTCCAAAAATGCGCGTTACTGCAGGCTGTTCAATTTGGTCCGTGACGAACGTGACAGATACGCTAGTTCGGACCGTCCGAAACAGCTGTCTAGTATGATACGCGTTCAGTTCGGACCGTCCGAACTGAACGATACGGAAACTTTTCAATTACTCTCTGTAAAATTCAATTTCCGAGAGATCTAACCGTTGGATTGAGCTGAAATTTGAACACAAGAATCTAGACTTCAATCCGCACCAAATGAAACAAAAATCAATTCGATCAAGCTTCTGGATTAAAATATATTGATTTCGCAAAACACGTTTTGACTGGAAATACAAAAAACCGTGAGACACTGATGAGACCCCTGTGAGACACCTGAGACACACAGTTATCCACAAATGATGATTTGGATAATGGTAAGAACAAGTAGCTGATTAGTTCATATCTTCCACAGAGACATAAGCATACATGTGCAAATGGTGAAGTGCATTCACCAAACTAAGATTACAAAATTATCCATTCACCAAAATAAGACTACAAAAGCATCCATTCACCAAACCAAGACTACAAAAGTATCCACTAGGACACTTTGGTATATTTTTGCCTTCCTTGGAGTGATCTTCTTATTCTTAGCTATCTTTTCAGGGAATTTTACGGCCTCGGAGGGGTGGTGCGGTGCTCATTTATCCCTATTCCACCTCCAAAGCTCAATGCCGGTTGTCTGAAAAATAGATTGATAATTAGCAAAGCAGACTAGTATTGAATGAGGCGGCAAAATTAGAGCACTAATGCATGGTTTTACCTTCTAGTCATAGGCCAGGGCTTGAATTGCTTTGAGTTGTCCCCGATCCACCTTCCATGCCCAATGCCATTTGACTTAAAAAAAGAGAAATGTACAGTTTCAGCAAACACTAACATAGGCTAGTATTTCATTGGTTTTTCAAGTGTAGAACATTTATGCATGATTTTTACCTTCTAGTAACAAGCCTTTGATTTTCCTGTGTTACTACTTTCTGTCTTTTGGAAGCACTGGTGCTAGCCTCGAGTGCGGACGCCGGAGGACGAAGACCCCTGCGACATTGAGGCACAAATTAGCCCGGCCCGACCGCACTCGAACTTCATGGAGGTTCGGAGGAGGGAGCTCCGACAGACCAGCAGCAGCGGCCACAGAAACGGGAAAGAGAAAAAAACGGGAGGAGCGAACAAAAATAAGAGAGATTCACGTGCGTTGCTCTCTTGGTCTACTGGATGATTGAAGAGATAAGGGAGGGGCAGAAGGGTCATTTCGCATGGCCTGGGAGAGGAAAATGGAAAGGAAAATTGTGAATTGAAGAAAAAAGGGGGAAAACACTTGAATAGAAAGGTTCGCATGCCTTGGTGTCAAATTTTGAAAGGCTCGCGAACTGGATGTCAATTCTAGAGAGGCATGCGAATTGAGTCCTAGATATCAAAATCTCTCGTTGTTATGCCCTAAACCCTAAACCTAGGCTGCTGCTTCCCCGCTGCTCCGTCCACGGCAATGGCGATGGATTTGGACGAGCCGCTCGACGCGGAGAAGGGCGAGGCGGCGTTGCAGCGGCTACGCGACGCCGACCCGTCTCACTACCTCTCCCCGTCCGCCGACCTGGCCGCCGCCGCTCGGGCGGCCTCGAAGCACCTCCACTCCTCGCTCGCCCTCTTCTCCCCCACGCAGCCGCCTCCACTGCCCAACCTCCTCGCGGGCCCCGCCTTCGACGCCGAGCAGATTTGGTCCCAGATCGAGCTGCTCTGCCGCCCCATCCTCCCCCACCTGCGCCGCCAGCTCCGCCGCCTCGAGCACCAACCCCCGTCACAGCCGCCGACTCCTCCGCCGTCGAAGCCTGCTGACGCGCAAGAGGAGCAGTCAGACAGTGATGAGGATGGAGAAGGCAACGAATTGGAGGAGTTGGAGGAACTTGATGACAAAGAGGAATTGGATAGCGAGGAGGAGGGTGAGGAAGAAGAAACAGAGGGATTGGGTGGGGGAGCAGGGAATGGGGTGGAGGACAAGTTCCTGAAGATAAAGGAACTGGAAGAGTTTCTGGAGAAGGGAGAGGAAGAGGAGTATGGTGGGGGTGCCGAGCGAGGAGGGAAGAAGAAGGCGACAGAAAACTGGATGGAGGAGGTGAGCGATGATGAGGATGACGATGAGGAGGATGGGGATGGGGATGAGGATGAGGATGAAGATGATGACCACCTGGATGTAAGGATTTTGTAATCACGCTCTCTTTACATACATGGAAATTATTCTTAGCTCCCGTATAGATAACAAAGATATAGAACCACAAGTAACTCGGGAATTGAAGCGAGAATATCTGTTAGATGCGAAAGAGAAAGAACTCAGAAGCCAGAGTTAGTTCTGAAAATGCATGAAGCTTGTTAAATTCAAATTTCTTTTCCCTTTAACTTGAATATTGATGTTATTAAATGCAGTTGGGAGATTTTGAGGATGATGATGAAGAGGATGAGGGGAAAAATGGTGGAGATGTAATGTAAGACTTCTATGTTAGTTTTCAAGTATGCTATTTTGGTTATTGTAAAAATGCAAATCATTTTGCATTAGACACTTTTTTGAAATTCTGATCTTTTAAATACCGGGCTATCCGTTAAATTTAGTTTCACTACAGCGGCCACCTTTTGTGAATCTTGCTGGTATAAAATTCGTAGATATGGCAACAAGTCATTTATAATTGTACAATCAATGAAATAATGCTTCACGACTCTCTTCTATCATTTTCATGCTCTTTACGCATAATTGGACTTTTTAAGACTTCATACCCTTATAATGTACTATATAACACTATGCCAGGGGCTTTTCTTTAGGTGAATAGCTTAGAGGGGGTATAAGAAGAAGCAGCTTGTTGCTTTTACTGATGTAGGAAAGCAATTGAATCCAAATACTTTCATGGGGATGGACTCAACTAATTTAATAAAACATAGAAAATTCTCCATTTTTTCATAAGCTGTTAAAAAATGGATGAGATAAAAAGAAGTTGTCCTATGCAATGTTGTCAAGTCGTCGCCTAGGTGTCCCAGCGGGGGAGGGAGGTCGCCGTCCCTGGTCGCCTCGCCTGGCCGGAGCAAGGCGGGCACCTGGACGTTCCAGGAGTCGCCCGGGGCGTCCAGGCATCGCCAGGTGAGCGCGCGGTGGCCGACTAGGGTTCGGGAGGACGAGGGCAGGGTGCTCAAGTCGGCTAAGGAGAAGGGGACAAGGGGGTTAGTGTTTACGCATACCGTTGGCTGAGGACTCGAGTCGGCTGAGGACAAGGGCTCTGGTGTCCGCCGCGCATCACCGCCACATCCGTCGTCTCTAGCGCAGGCGGCTGCAGATCGGTAAGTCCACCTCCGCCTCCGCGGTCTCTGGTGTGCGTCGCGCCGTCGACCGGTCGCCCTCAACGTCGTCTGCTCGGTAGCAGACGGCGCAGCGACGGCCGACGGCCGACGAGAGATCATGGGGCGGCGACGCTTTGCTGATGCCTTTGCTTGCCGCCTCGAGCTCTTTATTTTGCCTCAGCTCTGTTGCCTCCTCCGCTCTGCCGCTGATCTGAGTCCTTTGCCGCTGCTCCTCCGCTTTATTATCGTTGATCGCCTGATGCCTCCTCTGCTTTGGAATGCTTGTGTTGACTATTGAGGCTCATGTGTGTGCCTCCTCTACTTTGGAATGCTAACCTTCGCCTAATCCTTGCCTAGGCGCCCGCCTAGTCGCCTAGGCGTCCAGGCGATGGGCTGGCGCCTCGCCTCGCCTTATCGCCTTGACAACCATGGTCCTATGAGAAAATTAAATTTAATGCACAAAAGAAGCTTGTTGCCACCTCTACTGAGACATGAAAATAGTTAAATTGCTATATGCAACCACCTGTGTGTGGATGCAGCGAAACAAGTTTGTATGGAAAAATGCATAATTTTTCATAACATAAAGCAAGTTATTGACCTATGATAAGGTTAAACTTTGTGCAGAGAAAAGCTTGTTGCCACCTTCTTTTAGACAGGAAAATAACTATATCCATTATCCCCCATGAAGATGCTGTGAAACAAGTTTTCTCAGAAATGTGTCATTTTTGCATGGTGTAGCAGCCAAGTAGTTACTGGAAAGAAAATTGAGCTGTAAGTTCTGTCAACTTATTTGCATCTGCAAATATCCCTAGAAGGCTAATATATCTATTGGTCAGTTGTAAGTGCTTATCATGCATGCATTATATTGTTCGTCTTCTACCTAACCTATATTTGTCCAGTAAAACCTCTATATGCTTCCTTAGGTTGTATGGAGTACGTACAGATCAAAGCTTAGTCACTATGGCCAGACGTTGGTTATAGTTATGCATTTTCAGTATCATGAGTCAAGACATTTGGCATTATGCTTTAACTGTTTAAGAGTCTTTTCAGGTACAAGGAATTTTTTGAGAATGGACATAACCAAAGAGTCAAGAAGAGAGATGGTTCCACAAAGAAAGTTCAATACAAGGAGGAATCACATGAGATTGAAGTGGATGCAAGTGAGAATGATGACGAAAATGTTGGTCCAGCATTAGAGTTACTCATTTCAGTAGAAATAAGTGATGCGCATATACTAGTTTATCAACATGTTTTCCCTTTATGCAGGATGAACACGGTCTCTCCACTCATGAGAAGGAGCGCCTGAAGATGCATGCTAAAATAGAGCAAATGGAGAAAGCTAATCTTGAACCCAGTACATGGACCATGCAGGGAGAGGTAATAGATAATATGTTTATTTGTTCATTTTTAAAATAGTACAGATTTCTGACTTATAACATCATGCGGGTGATAATTAAATACCATGTCATTGCAAACAAAGTAAATGAATTCTTTTTGTAGGTTACTGCTTCCAGTAGGCCCAAAAACAGTGCTCTAGAAGTGGACCTTGATTTTGAGCACAATGTAAGACCTGCCCCAGTAATCACTGAGGAAGTCACAGCTTCTCTTGAAGAGATGATAAAGAACAGAATTGCAGAGGTACATGTGTTTTTGGACATGTCCTGTGGTTTGCAACTTGGTCTGTTGGTCAACAATAATATACTGGTATAGCAGAGCAAATTATGAGGAATAGTTTGGGTATCTGTTTCTGTGTTTGTGCTACTAGCCTACTGAATACTAATATTGAGATAGCTTTGCTTGTTGGTTCCTAACAGGGTCATTTTGATGATGTTGAAAAGCCTCCTTCCTTGCCCTCTAAAGCACCAAAGGAGCAAAAGGAGCTGGTATGGTTTTACTCTTGTGCAAGAACCGGTTTCTTTCATGATGACAATAATATAATTGTGTGGTTTATATCTTACCATTATCAATATTATTTCAACAGGATGAAAACAAAAGCAAAAAGGGTCTTGCTGAACTCTATGAGGTCTGCACTATCAGAATATGGTCGTTATTTTTATATCCAAACATGTTGCTAGTTAATATGAGTTTAAGTATAATTCATTTAGTATTGATGTTTTTGTTCTTCCAGGAAGATTATGCGCAAAAGGCTGGCCTTGCACCTGCCCCACTTTCTATTTCAGATGAACTGAAGAAAGAGGTGAGTAATCGATTGCTTTTTACTAGAATCTTAGGGAAGATGGCTTTATCTATTAGTATTATAATTTTATTCTGCTTTTGGTCTTAATTGTTGTGCAACATCTAATACGGCATTTGTGTTAAGTTGAAAGGAAATGTCAGTTAGCAAATCTTACAATGTCCTGTCAGTGAATGCTCGGTGGTAGAAGCAGACTTTCTTATTTGATAAATGAGAAGAAATGAATTACTTCTGTCACTGGTTGTTGTGTTTCAATAAGCATGCATACATGTCAAACTTGGTTCTTTACAATTGTCAACTTGTATTGTGTTTATGTTTGTTGCCATCATTCCATTGATGCTACATGCATAGGTTGTTTCTCCTTGTGGTGATGTCGTAGTCTTTGCCTCATGATTTTTCATGTTAGCTAAACGATACTGGTAATGACTAACTTACTCTTTCCACTTAGGCAAATACTTTATTCAAGAGGATATGCTTGAAGTTGGATGCACTATCTCATTTCCACTTTGCTCCAAAGCCGGTATGCAATGGTTCTTTATTTGACAAAATTGTGTACTTAATGTTTGCAAAAAAAAAAAATTGGCATGAAGTTAAGTATTTTCATTACAGGTCATTGAGGATATGTCTATACAAGCAAATGTACCTGCTCTAGCAATGGAAGAGGTACTAAAATCCTTTAATTTTCCATGGTGTTACTCCATGTAAGCATTTAATTGTAATGATCTCTCTTTTTTGCAGATTGCACCTGTAGCTGTTTCAGATGCTGCAATGCTTGCCCCTGAAGAAATTTTTGAAGGAAAAGGTGATGTTAAAGAAGAGGCAGAACTTACACAAGCTGAGCGCAAAAGAAGAAGAGCTAACAAGAAAAGGAGACATGCAGGTAATTGTTTTTAGGTCCTAAAGAGGCCTTTCACCTTTCACGCACCCTACAGCTCATAGTGAACAATTCGCTTTACCTCCTCACTCAGAACAGTTCATAGCTCAGTAAAATATTGAAAATTTTTGAATTTGCAATTTCTCGTAGGCTGAAATGAGTTTAGAAGATTCTTCATCACAAAACCTGGTACTTTTGAGAACAGATTGGAGCTTTTTTTCTTCTTTTTTTCATTTTTGCCATACAGGATCACATAAGGAGAGGCCAGCCAAGATGCATAAAGATTGAGCTCAATGCTGATTTGGAAAGCGCTTGCAGAGCTGCTGGCCTGCTGCTGCAAATCTTGAGAGTTGGAGGGGAGCCCAGCATCGCAGATGCTCTGATTTTGGTAGTGTGTACCTTTCGTTTATACTACTGTAATTTGTATGCCTCCTCGATGCTGCGACATGATTAAGGCACAGAGCATTGGTTTACAGCTATAGAAGCACACACTATATAGTTGCCATTTGCCGAATGCGCATCTCTCTTATGAGCGTGGGAAAGGGTCTGCATGTATCTTAACTCAAAAGCCGTCGTCGAAGTTGATCAACGATTGCGTCGGGATGTGGAGCAGCAAGATTCAAAACCCAGAAATGTTGCGCGTGCAAGGCTTGGTGGTGCGGTAATTCTTTTGAGCTTTTGTGCAATGTAAACAAATATACTCCTTAGGTTTGCAAAAACTTGTCCGAGATGCGTGTAGTTGAACTTTTAAACTTTTAGTTATCTATATCTGTTTAAATATTTAGATTAGATGTATGAAAATTATGTGTAGAACCCTTTTGAAATGTACTTTTATAACATTATAACTTTATTAAGTTTTTTAAATATATTATAATAGAAATTAATGATTTAGGTACGTGATGACGTCTAAAACGATAATATTGGGCAGTACGTAAACGTAAGCAGTGGCACGCAGCAGCGTTTTCGTGTCCCAAGACGTTTGAGCACAGAGGATCTGGACTCCCGAGGGCACGACAAGCAGACAGGCAGACAGCTGCGTCACGTGAGGTCTTCGCTTTGGCCTGTGACCTCACCTCACAAACCCTCGCAGTCTCAAAGGAAAAGAGATCGTACAAGTAGACGAAAGCTTTCTCGCTGTGGAACTCTCCGGTTTGATAATATCTATCGAGTGTTTTAAGGTGTGTGTGAGAATATTAATCGTTAGAGATGTATGCATGCAGCTGCATTTAGATTATCACTTCGTCACGCGTGCTGCATGCAATCAAGTTATGCATTGTTGTATGGAGACGAGAGCTTTGCACACCTCGCGCAGGAGATGAACCAATGAATGTAACTTTCACATTTAAATATTCATTTAACCAGGCTTCGAACTGCGTAGGGAGGCCTGAATAACTGGGCACAACCATCTGAATTATAAGCATTTACTCATTTCTTGGTATGTGAGATTATGTCTAAAACGACAGATATTATCAAACTGAAGGAGTAGTACATTTTCCTTGCTCTTCTTGCAAGTAGACAGGGAAGCTTTGTTTATTTTAAACAGCGCTTCTGCTTTTTTTCCTTTTTCTATCCTTCCTTCATATTTCAATATTAATATATGTTTTAAATTTTTTTAATGAAAGTACCACTTTTTTATTTGGCCTGATTTTTTTTCTTTTACAAGTTTAGCCTTATAAATTACAAATCTAGCCCTTTTCAACCGGGGTATATCCTATCATGCTTTTATACCATGACAGGTGACACAGGTTGTCTCTCGACCTTTTCAAGAGAGAAAATAGGTTATATTTACAATTTTATTTTGATGAGAGCCAAACTTACAAAAAAAAGTTTAGATCACAAGACTAAGAATGAAAAGAAAAACACACACACGTACTCTCGCCTGACCATACAACAAAGCCAGGCAGTTCAGGTTCGTAGCGCACGTATTTCACCAAAGTTATTTTTCTCAAAAGGCAGAAATCAAAACGAGCACGAAAACCCAGAAGAAATTGCGGAGCTGTTTACTACTACTAACCCTTTCAACTTTTTTTTAAAAACTATCAACTTTTTTTTAAAAAAAAACTAACTCCCATATGAACTTATTTACAAAAATAGCCTTCTAGCACACACCTACCGTGCCTAAAAAGCGTAGAAGCAAACTTCTATAGTCCCCTGGCGTGGAAGCAAAGCACCCGCGCATAGCCATGCGATGCCAAGCCACGCGCCCGCCCAGTCCCATGCTCGCCTCCCACGCACCACGATGAGCCAGACGCCCGCCCAGTTCCGCGCATGCGCCCATGCTTCCCACCAGCCCCACGCGAGTCTTGCGCTAGCACCATGCTTCCCACCAGCCCCACACGCGCGTCCTACCTGCCCGGTCCCTCGCCCGCTGTAGGATCAAGAATAATCAACTAGAGGGGGGATGAATATGAGGTTTTAAAATTCTCAGCTCTAATTGCAATAAACAAATAATACTAGAATAGAGAATTTTAACAATTGAAGCCCAAATCGTTTAGGTTTTACTAAAGTGCACCAACAAACTAAGTCTATGCAAATACACAACCCTAGAGAAATGGTTAAGAATAATAAACTAGGAATGCAAATACACAATCCTAGAGAGATGATTAGGAATAAATAAACTAGGAAAGTAAATTACACAAATAAAATGGAAGAGAGCAAACCACAAAGATGGACACAATAATTTTTTTTGTAGTCTCGGAGACTTATCGGTCTCCCCTAATCCACATTGAGAAAACTTGAACAAATTAAGTTGGCTCCTTGTGCAAATGAGCCTCCCTCAATCACTATTGGTAGCTCTTTCCATTCCAGCTAGGCAAGCTTCGGCCTTCACACGTCACCGGGTCTCTTCACAAACTACATTGAAGAGATCACCATTTCTCACGTCTCCAAGCCGTTTAGGAAGTGGCAACCTCCTAGAGAATGGAATATGAGGCCCTAATGGCTCAAATTGAAAACTTCATACTTGAATACTCTCAACTACTCACAAAGATCAAATCGAATGCTCTTGAGTGATGAGAGTAATGCAAGGGATCAAGGGATGTGCAATGAAGTCTCTAACGTTGCCCAAAATGCAGGTGCAGGGTATTAATAGCCCCACCAAAAAATAGCCGTTGGAGACAAAACCCCAGCTTCTCTACCAAATCCGGCATTACCGACATTTGAGACTTGATAGTGCTGGCATAAGCTCCAACGATCAGTTAGGTGCATTTAATGCATTAGGGACTAACCGTTGTCACATAGGTTCGTTACCACCGTCCACTGGGGCCTGTAGTACCGCACTTTGAATTTGGGTACAGTGCTCAGAAACACCTCTACTAGAAAATGACTACCGACATTTACGGGGTGGTATTGCCGCATCTTCGGCAATACTGCTCCTAAAATTCGGTACTACTGGCCAATAGTGGGGCAAGAGAGGTTTTACTGGAAAATGACTACAGTTAAATGGGCGGTACTGCCGCACCTCCGGTAGCACTGCTCCTTGAGCCCAGTAATGCCAGTCAAGGGATGGGTAAAATAACATACACACTGGAGAATAGCTGCCACCATGTGAGGGGCGGTAATGCCACACCGCGGGTAGTACTACTCCTCTAGCCCTGGTAGTGCCGGTCTCACATACTGCACATAAACAAGCCTACTGTTAAATAACTACCGCCATTTAAGGGGTGGTACTACCACACCTTCGGCAGTACCACTCCTTTGGCCCAGTAGTACCGCATTTAACAGGACATCAGGGATTTTTAGATGCAATCTTGAGCAGTGCATGAATATGAGCTAAAGAATAATTTGTCATTATATTTACTCATTTTCAACCTACTAATAAAGCATCCCTTTTAATACTACGACACCTATTCTAGCAATCCGATCTTTCACCAAAACTCCAAAATCAGTAAAAAGCTATGAAAAGGTATTAATTCTTTTGTACTTTGATTTTGAGCTTGACTTGATTTGCAGCTCATGAATTTCACCTTTTTCATGTGAGATAATGAGGACCAACCTATTTTCACATTCTGAAGGCAAATCATTAGTCCTTTAACTTGATTATCATTAATTATCAAAATCAAACGAATTTAAGGGCATAGATGCTTTACGTGCTCGCCCTCCCACACACCTCGACACACCACACGCCTGCCCGGTCCCATGCAAGCGCCCACACTTCTGGCCAGCACCGCGCACGTATCGCCCGCCAGCCCCGCGTGTGCCCGCCCACGTGCCACATTTGTTGTGAGCGGGAGCTTTGCTTCCGCGCTCCCCGGGGCAAGGTAGACGTGAGCTAGGGCATCATTTCTATAAATTGGTTTACACATAGCTAGTTTTGTAAAAAAAATTGAAAGAGCTAGTACAATAAACTATTCGAAATGGCAAAGAAGACGAGGCATCCTCATACGACAGAGGCTACAGTCATGATTCTTATAATGATTTTGTAGGAAATTTAACGTGCCGTGAAATTAGATGTTAGCTTTTTGACGAAATTCCTACGGAGCTCTCCTGTCGAAGTATGCTCCATCTTTGTTGACCGGAAGATGACGAGATGATGTCAATATACACGGTATTGACATGTGACCCACGCCATCCAATCAGTTCTACACGACTACACCAACATAAAAAGGTACTCCCTTCGTTTCACAATGATTATAGTTTGGTATTTCGTGAACATTTGTAGTAGCAGGGGAGGTCAGATGTGGACCTGAGGCTGGCCGGGAGGAATGCACTATGCCGGCCGAGTACAAAAATGTGCCACCACTCCAGTCCAAACGCATGCAGCAAGTTCGTACTGCACTCTAGTACATTGCAATTGCATGCCTATGCTGTGCGTCATGGAGCTTGCTGCAGCATCCATCTTCTGTACCAGCTAGAGATACGAGCGTTGATCGTTCCGGACTTCCGGTACACGTTTTGTGGATGCGTGATGTACTTGCTGAATTTTCGTTGTTACCCGTACTCGTGTCCATCCCAATTTTGCAGAAGCCCGTGCATATGTAGCCGTCTTGCGTACTTTCTTTTAATTATTTTAGTCAAATTGCAAATCAGCTCTTTTCTCGATCACGAAAACATCAGTAGGCGATACGTATCATCAGGAGCTTAGCCAACGGAGAGCCCATCTTCGGCCGCTGGATATTAGGTACTTTTGTAGTATCGGTGTTTAATCTCTAAATTCTTTTATGATGCACTAAATTCAATATACACCATTCATTCTTTTTCATCCAATAAATCAAACTATCTACTATTTATTTATACTTCCTTCAGTGGTAGAGTAGTAGAATTTTCTCAACAAATACATGGTTAGATCTAATTTCTACTATCCATTATATACTACATATCTAATGCATTGTAAGTCATCTCTAATTTTTGGCATAGCGACAATGAATGTACACGCGCTCGGGTGTGACTTGAGGAAGAATAAGCTTTGCTAGGCGGATGGGTTGCTTCATATACCATGTGGCTTAGTAGGCCGTAGCTTATTGGAGGCTTAATTTGGTAATTAGTGACTTCGCTTACTACTTGCACAACTAGACTCGAACCCTAGAAGCACACAAAGACCATAGAGCAGGGGAGAGAGGGCTTGGCTCAACGTCTCTCCTTCGTAAGGACGTGACAGCCCATTGAATCAAGGGTGCTTGACGTGCATCGCGGAGAGCAAATGCCGGGAAGCTAGCGAGGGTGCAAACGTGTGGCGATAGCAAGCGGGCAGGGAAGGTAGTGTAGCGTGCCTGACGGGCTAAATGGACTTACCAAAACAACAAATAGGCAGTGTGGGCCTCTATTATGATTTATGTTTTTTTTTGTTAATTGTAATTATGTAAATGGGTTGAATAGAGACAATAGTCTATTTGTTTGTTTGATTGGTGTTAACTTGTTTATATATTTACAAAAATTTGACAAGCGAATGTTGTATAAGTATTTTTCAAATAATAAAGTATTATTAGTAACCCTTGAACCAATAAGAATACATCACGACCTCTTTAATATATTTATCTTATTCTAGCTCAATTTTTTAAGCTCACCCTCTATTTTTTTCTTGCTTCACCATTGCATATCACCTATCACTCTCCTACCATAGCAGGTGGTTGGCACAACAAATGCCCTACCAAGCGTGGGTAGTGTGATGGACGTTGTTGCCACCATCCCCGCTACTTGCAAAGCTAGGGGAGCGCTGCATACGACATGTGTTGTTTGCAACTATTTTCGAGGTCGGAAAATGGAATCATTTTTGCAATTTTGTTCGAACGGGCCATATAAGTCAAAGCTTCAATTTTATAGTGAAGGAGGTGTATATATATATATATATGTATATATACATATATATATGTATATATACAGAGATATATACAGAGATAGAGAGAGAGTAGACACGAAACACAACAAGTGAGCGAGAGTGATGCAGTCAAGAAAGAAGAAAAGAGCGTGGTCCGGTGAGCCAATCAGCAGCTATAGCTTGCAGGCAAAGAATCGATTGGAGTAACAACTTTGCAGAGCACAATACATAGATGGATTGCAACGCGAGCAAACACAAGGGAAGTAACTTTATTAGATCATCGCGAGCTGTCACCCTAAATCCAACCATCTCACACTCGTGCGTTTGTGACTGTGATAGCATCCTACTATATCATATTAAGGGCATATCCAATAGTCCGACTATGTCAACCGTCGATTAGGTTCACCACGTCAGTAAGGTCTTCGGTGGAGGAGCGAGAGCATTAGAGAGAAGGAAAGTCGTCATCTCAGCACACGGGAGGGTATGCCCACCGAGAGAAGGAAAACGGGGTGAATGTTCTGGATCCACAAAACGTGTTACGAACTGATAATTTTGCTCCAACGACAGCGTGACTCATCGCTCTCTCCTCTTCTCTCTCCCTTCCCTTTAGTCGAAATAAAATCATAGATGATATGCTTAGAGACAACATATGTTACTCTATTGGTATTGCAAATGCCCTAACTATCCAAGCTAGAGAGAGAGAGTACTCTTGTTTGAAAGTGATCACTATTTTTAGCCCTCTTTATCTTTTTTTTTTTGCAAATCGACTTCCCTCCCTAGTGGAATTGTAAATTTAACTCCCTCCCGACCGTGGCAGGCGCCTCCCAAGTACGGCCGGCCCCCTCCTGCGCTTGTCGGCTGCGGCAGGCCACTACTCCCATGCTCATCGAGCGTTGTTGCCACGCCTTTCGTGGTGTTAGGGTAAATTTGCAATTTCGTTCGAAAGAGTTTTAAATTTGCAAAAAACAATTTGATAAAAGAGAAAAAAATTTGTTCACTTCTCCTGTTTGGATCATTGCAATTCACAGATACCATTGCTGCAAACCACCGTGATGAATATGGATCCAAATCCCAGTGAGATTTCGGAAATCTCGGCCGAGATTTTGGATTTCAGACCCCCTCAAGATCCTAAATCTCGGCTTGGTAAATTTTTTTAAAAAAATTCAAAATGCTACAGAGCCCATCCAAATCTCAGCGAGATCTCGGTGATTTCGGCCGAAATCTCGATGTTTTTTTTACCAGATTTTCATTTTTCTTGGCTTGATTTGATTGGATTTAGGATCAAAACCATGCACAAAAATTTTTGACATGTTTTGCTCATTTTTAGGTCAAAACAAGTTATGGAAATCTCGAAAATTTTGACCCAAATCTCGGTGATTTCAGTCAAAATCTCAAAATTTTCGGTCAAAAATAAACAGATTTAAAATTTATTATTTAAATTTCATCTAAATTTTATTTAAAATTTTAAAAATCTTATTAAGATTTTGAATTTTGCCACCCGAGAGTTCTACTAAACTAAAATTTTGAATCTTGGTGATGAACCGCTGTGAGAAAGGGAGCGAGCGAGGAGGTCCAAAAAAAAAAAAGACCGCATAAAGTTTGGATCTTTATGGGGATTCTTATTTCTCCGAGTCATGGTCGCAGCAGCCATGGGCAGTCCTACTCCTGCACCACCTATCCCTACTGGCTACTGCTACTGCTACTGCAAGGGACAATTTCTACCACCCCTCTCTCTCTCTCTCTGCTTCATGTCATCGCGTTTCCCAAGGCTCCGTCTTTCTTGTCCGCCATTACGCCGACACAAGCGCACCGCACCGCACCCCACCACTTCCTCTCTCCGGTTCATTCCTCCGCATTTACGCCGCCCGCACCCCTCCCCTGCCATCCATGCGGGACCATGCCGGGCGGCCAAGGAGACGCGCCGCTGCAAGCCTGCTGCAATTCTTGCAACACGCTGCTGGCTGCCGCCATGGGAGCGCTGCATTGCTGCTTGCTTGCTAGGCGCCGCCGCCGCTGCTTTTGCCCAAAGCTGCACCCGCTCTCCCTCCCCTGAGCCGCTTGCCTCGTCTGTGTCTCCTCTCCTCGTGTCTTTCTCCTCTTTTCTTGCTCCCTCCACCCCTCTTCGCCGCACACCCTGTTCTCTCTTCTGCTCGTCTCCCTTCCTCCTGTGCTCTTCTTGCCCTTGTCCATTTCTTGCTTCGCATTGCTTTGCTGCCATGTCCTAGGAAGCTCACATTGCTTTGCTGATGATCACCTCGAGCTTTCTTGACTGGTTGCTCGTCCTAGCTAGGTAGAACTCTCGTTTCTTGATCGAACCTGCCGCGCCGCGTACGCCTATTTCTTGATCCATACGAGGCAGGGCAGAGCAGAGCGGGCGCAGGGCACTGTTGATCGCGCAGCCATGATCACCGTCCTTGACCTCTACCACGTGCTCGCGGCGGTGGTGCCGCTCTACGTGGCGATGACGCTGGCGTACGGCTCCGTCAAGTGGTGGCGCATCTTCTCCCCGGAACAGTGCTCCGGCATTAACCGCTTCGTGGCGCTCTTCGCCGTCCCGCTCCTCTCCTTCCACTTCATCTCCACCAACAACCCGTTCGCCATGAACCTCCGCTTCCTCGCCGCCGACTCCCTCCAGAAGCTCATCGTCCTCGCGCTCCTTGCCCTCTGGTGCCGCGTCTCCTTCCGCGGCTCCCTCGACTGGCTCATCACACTCTTCTCCCTCTCCACGCTCCCCAACACCCTCGTCATGGGCATCCCGCTGCTGAAGGGAATGTACGGCGCCGACTCCGGCAGCCTCATGGTGCAGATCGTCGTGCTCCAGTGCATCATCTGGTACACGCTCATGCTCTTCCTCTTCGAGTACCGCGGCGCCAAGCTGCTCGTCATGGAGCAGTTCCCGGACACGGCCGCCTCCATCGTCTCGTTCCGCGTCGACTCCGACGTCGTCTCGCTCGCCGGGGGCGGCGGCGCGGAGCTCCAGGCGGAGGCGGAGGTCGGGGAGGACGGGAGGATGCGGGTGACGGTCCGCAAGTCGACGAGCTCGCGCTCGGAGGCGGCGGGCTCGCACTCCCACTCGCACTCGCAGTCCATGCAGCCGCGCGTGTCCAACCTCTCAGGCGTCGAGATATACTCCCTGCAGTCTTCGCGGAATCCGACGCCGCGGGGCTCCAGCTTCAACCACGCCGAGTTCTTCAACACCGTCAAGGGAGACGAGGAGAAGGGCACCGCCGGCGGCGGGGGCCACTCGCCTCAGCCTCAGCCGCAGCCGCAGGCGGTGGTGGGGAAGAGGAAAGACCTGCACATGTTCTTGTGGAGCTCGAGCGCCTCGCCGGTGTCGGAGCGCGCCGGCGGCGACCACGCCGACTTCATCGCCAAAGGTCAGCGACATCAATTATTCCCTTTTTAAGCGGTTTGGTTGTTTGATCCATCTATCCATTGTTGAATCGAAGCTTTTCATTCAACAACGAGACGCCTTTGCATGACACGAGTCAACCAAAATTTCTTGCTCGATCCATTGCTTGCCCAGGAGCCTACGATGAGTACGGCCGCGATGATTTCAGCTTCAGGAACAAGAACGGCGTGGAGAAGGACGGGCCGGCGCTGTCCAAGTTCGGCTCCAACTCGACCGCGCAGCTCCGCCCCAAGGACGACGGCGAGGAGAGGCCGGCCGCGATGCCGCCGGCTAGCGTGATGACCAGGCTCATTCTGATCATGGTCTGGAGGAAGCTGATCAGGAACCCAAATACTTACTCCAGCCTCATTGGTGTCATCTGGTCCCTTGTCTCATGCAGGTCAACCAAGTTTTTCTTTTTCTTCACATTGCCATGTTCACTGGTCATCCCTGCACATTTGTTAATCTTTTGAATTGCTGTGATTCAGGTGGGGGATTGAAATGCCAGCGATCATCGCCCGATCGATTTCGATCTTGTCGGATGCAGGGCTTGGGATGGCTATGTTCAGCTTAGGTTTGTAGATCTATGATACGAAGGACTTTTGGTAACTTGGAACTGAGCTGTTTCTATTAGAATCTGAGAGAAATCCAGCCAAACGGACTAAAACTCGGAACGATTCTCCTCGGAACGTTTCTTTTTTTTTTTTCCACGCCGTGGCTGAATGACCCTCAATCCCGTTTCTCCTAGTTTCTACTAGAATCTGGAACTACCAAATTTCTGATTCTACCTAAAACGTTTCTATTAATAATCTGGAACTACCAAATTGCTGTATGCTTCGGTGGTTCTATGTATGGTATAACTACGAGAATCTAACGATCTTTCTGTTTGCAGGCTTGTTCATGGCATTGCAGCCACGGATCATTGCCTGTGGTAACTCCCTCGCTGCATTTGCGATGGCCGTCAGGTTTCTCATGGGTCCGGCCGTCATGGCTGCTGCCTCTGTTGCTGTAGGGCTACGTGGGGTACTTCTGCACATCGCCATTGTTCAGGTATACTGCAATTTATATGACAGAACAAGTATACTCAACTGGAAAAAAAAAAATTGAAGACTTGAAAATAATTTGATCAATTTTCAGGCTGCTCTTCCTCAAGGAATAGTGCCCTTTGTGTTCGCCAAGGAGTACAACGTTTATCCTGACATTCTGAGTACAGCGTATGATCTAACCTTATTTTATTTTTTAGTGTTAATATAATTGAATTGCTGGTATTTCCTTATCATCTTAGTTTTTTTGGTGAATTATTTGGTGTATACAACTCAATATAAAAAAAATTGTAACAGACTTCTATTCCACATCTTACGCCTAAGCCTACACGCAAGTGATAGTGTTGAAATACAAGTGAATTGCGGTGGTCTCTTGTCATCGGCTTAGACTTCTAGGTGAACCGTTCGATGCATGCAACTCAATATTTAGGTCTTATTTGGTAGAGCTTTAGCTCCATCAGATCTATGGATC
Source organism: Rhipidocladum racemiflorum (assembly GCA_036346355.1). NCBI lineage: Eukaryota > Viridiplantae > Streptophyta > Magnoliopsida > Poales > Poaceae > Rhipidocladum > Rhipidocladum racemiflorum. Next base: position 61,173,379 of record CM070591.1, read on the forward strand.
TGGTGGAGTTGGGTATTCCTAGCTCCATCAGATCCGTGGAGTTAGAGCTGTTGGTCATTTTGTTAACATTTTAGAATAAAAAATATAAACTTAATTCACTTTATTTAAGTCTTACAAGTTTCAAATCTGAAACATGACCTTAGTACTATTTGCGGTCCCTTTTCGTCTTATAATTGGAAGTCTCGGCCATGTTTCCCGGTTCCTTTTTTCCATTGTATAATCTGAAAACATCGTTTAACTTTTGATGATTCCTAATCATCATGTTTAGACCAGGGCAACTTAGACTGAGCTTTCTCTACTCTTTATAATTAGAAAGGCCTCGAGCTCATAACATCAGCATGATTCTTACTCTTCACATGTTGAACTTGATAGTTAATACCACTTGAACATCGATTGATGGATCCTGACATGATCATAAAACTCTCTTGCTGCAGCGTGATCTTCGGGATGCTGATTGCTCTCCCCATCACACTGGTCTACTACATACTGCTGGGGCTCTGAACTTCCGACTCAACTGTGCCAAAGCTGGCTGCTGCTGACAGTCTTTGTTTAGGATCTGTGACTGTTGCTGCTCTCATTTTGCTTGGACAATCAATCCTACTAGGGTCATAGGTCAGGTTAGTAATGTTAGGTTTAGGTAGGTAATGTAGGCGACGATACCTTTTGGACCTGGTGACAGCTACGATTTCAGATTGAAGCATTGGAATTCTGAACTATTTAGTGGTAGATAGAATATAAGCAATGACAGTCATCTAATTTGTAGGACATTGATCAGATCTATTGCAATTTGGTAACACTTAGAATATCTCCAAAAAGATGTTTTTCCTGTATCTCTTTCCTCTCCAACAGCATTCCCTAAATCTCGTTCTCTATTTTCTCCTTTCTATATTACAATGATATTTCGTAACCACCACATGAGCAACGTTTTTTTTGCCAGGAAAATTCGAACAGCTATTTTGGAATGCAGGAATTTGAAATTTATTCTAACGGCTATATTGTAATGGCTACGTTGTAACGGTATATGCATTGTTTTTGTGTAACGGTTATATTCTAACGGCTATGTTGTAACGACTATGTCGATCGCTCAACGATGCTCGCATCAATGATCCATTAATCCAACGAAAACCCTAAAACTCATTACCTTCGTCTGTCTGCTATGTTGAATGTAAGCTATTTTCTCAATTAGGGTAAATGAATCAAACATTCCATGATTACGAACCATTCGACTAAAAAATGAGAAGCTAGCATTGCATTAAAATGCAAACATGCGACACTCCTTCTCAAGATGGGTTACATGCCCATTTTGTTACATGCTGATACACACTCATTAGTCCCTAACCCTTTTGTTAGACAATCAACTATCGTCCTCCTAAGGATACATGACTCAACTTCAAGGTTTCATCATCTAGTCTCTCCTTGATGAAGAAGCGGTCAATCTCCACATGCTTAGTTCGGTCGTGCTGAACTGGATTATTTGCGATATTGATAACTGTCTTGTCACACCGAAGCTGTAGTGATCCTATTAATAGTCTCAACTCTGATAGGAGACCTCTCATCCATAGCATCTCGCTCAAGGACACTGACATGGCTCTATATTTTGCTTCCACAATTGAATGGGAGATCACTGACTGCTTCTTGTTCCTCCCAAGATACCAAGTTCCTTCCCACAAAGGCACAAAACCCTGATGTAGATCTTCTATCATCAAGATAGTTGGCCCAATCAGCATCACAATATCCATGAACCTTTAGATGCAGGGGCGGAACTACATATAGCTACCCGGTGTCACAGGACACCGGGTAAAAAAAAATAGTGTATGTTAGTCTATATATATAAAAAATTTATTGTATGTTAGTTTATATATATAGTATATGTGAACCCCCTTGATCTAAATCTTGTGACATCAGAAGGCAAATAACAAGCAAATGGTATGAATAATAAGTTGTTATCACATATATGATGAAGTGGTGAACCTCGTTGATTTTTTCTCTAGTTCCGCCCCTGTTTAGATGATCGTTCCTTTTAAACCATATGCCCTTTTTTTGACTTTCCCTTCAAATATCGCAGAATGCGATGAGCTACCTCCATATGTTGACTCATCGGATCATGCATATAGCGGCTTACGCGCTCACTGCATATGAGATGTCGGACCTTGTATGACACAAGTAATGTGACGACCAACAAGCCTTTGATATCCTCCTTTATTAGTTGGGTCTCCTGATTGAGCACACAGTTTGTGGTCTTGCTCTATTGGGGTTGTTGCAGCCTGGCAACCAAGCATTCTTGTATCACTAAGGAGGTCCAAGGCGTACTTATGTTTTGAAAAGAACTATCCCTTTGGGATTCCTCGCAATCTCAATTCCCAAGAAGTATCTCAACTGACCAAGATCCTTAACCTCAAATTCCGCCTTAACCTCAAATTCCTTGCTCAACATCTGCTTGAGGTTTGACATCTCAATGGCATCATCTCCTGTAATAATGATGTCATCAATATAAACCACAAGGATTGTGATGCGACCCCTTGAATGACAATAGAACACATTGCGATCGCCATTACACTGCTTGTATCCCATACCACACATGGCTCGATGATACTGATCAAACCATGCTCTTGGAGATTGTTTGAGCCTAGACAATGACTTTGTCAATCCAAGGACCTTCCCATTGGTTTGGTACATACCAAAACTAGGTAGAATATTCATATAGACCTCCTCTTGAAGATCATGCAAGAATGCATTCTTCACATCCAACTGATATAGAGGCCAATCAAGATTTACTGCACAGGATATCAACGTTCTCATTGTACTCATCTTTGCCACCGGTGCAAAGGTTTTATCATAATCAATTCCTTAGGTCTAACTATAACCGTTTTCAAAGAGTCTAGCTTTGTATCTTTCTGTCTTCCCACTTGGGTCTTATTTCACAGTGTAGACCCATTTGCATTTAACCACCTTCTTCCCCATCGGGCGAGGAACAAGCTTTAAAGTCTTTTTCTTCTCTAGAGCCATCATTTCTTCCAACATTGCGTCATGTCACTTGGGGGCACCACTCTCCAATAAATTGGAATTACTATTAGCTGTAGTGAAGCAATGAAGGCTCTGTACTTAGGTGATAGTGAGTCATATAGTTTGCGATATCATACTCAAAGCCATATCTTAGAGGCTTCACTACTACAGAAATGGTCATTTCGGTCGGTACTTTTTCGTCATCTGGGTCAGTTTTGGTGGCGATACAGGCCCCGTTCGTTTCAGTTTCTGGACAGCTTCTACTTTAGAAAAAAGCTAATTATTTGCTGAACGGGAGGATTATAGACAGCTTCTCTGAGAATCAGAAGCTAATTTCTGTATAGAATCAGAATCTGATTGAAACCTGATTCTTGCTGATTCTTGCCGGCTCTGTCCGAAACCTAGAAGTTGTAGTTTGCTCGGCCCGATTCTCCCATAATCAGTAGCAGCTTCTCCCATAATCCAGAATCCAGAAGCTGAAACGAACTGGGCCTATAAAGTCCTTAGACAGTGATGAGGAGCGGCTATCATGATCGATTTTGCCCGATAGAGATATAGCGTTATCTGAATCGGTTCCGAGCTCGGAACTGACCTCCAAAGACCAATTATCTCTATTGCTTTCACGCTCCGAATCGATAGAGAAGTCCTATGTTCTCTATCGGTTTGGCCCGTCGAACCGATAGAGATAAAACATGAATCTCTATAGGTTCCACCGGTCGAAGACTTAGAGCAGGGGAGCTTTCGGTGGCGGCTGGGCGAGCGTGACCGGCGGCGAGAAGGGACCGGAGCTGGTCGGCCGGCCGTCGGGGAATCTGGAGGAGACCAAGGGAAATCCGAAGGAGGTGGCGTCCAGGGCTACGATGGTCTGTCACGGCAGCGCGACGACCCAAGGCCGCGGCGGCGCAGGGCTACAGATGGACTGGCGAAGGAGGACAGGAAGTCGGCGGCTTACGGCTCGGGTAGCACCAGCGGAGCCTAGATAAGCTAGGAGAAGGTTCCGTCGAGAGTAGCTATGTCGTGGCGGGTTGGTGACGGCAATGGGCAAAGCTCAGCTGCGGTGAGTGTGGCGGTGAGGGAGCTCTCGGTGGAAGGAGTTGTATTTTGGTGGCTTGTGTAATGTATTGGCCGGTGGTGGAGGACCTCGGCCGGGACTGGGGAAGAACCTAAATTTTTCTTCAAATGCTGCTTGCTCGTGAAGAAGATGGTTCAAGGTTCTGTGGCTCAACTGGGAAAGCTAGAAAGATTACTTAATGGTCTAAATAAAGGCTTGATCGTGGCAGCTTGAGACACGGGAGGAGCCACCTGCGCAGCTGTGTGGCGAGCACAGAGGCAAGCGGCGCATGCAGCACCGGCGTGGCAGCGCGAGGTGAGAGGAAAGACATGCACGGGGACGCGTGGATCGCAGCGTGGCCAGACCGGACGGCAAGTCTAGAGGTGTGCATTTGGGCCGGGCTCTTTTGGGCCGGTCCGAAGCACGATGGGATGGCACGGTGCAAAGCACGGCACGGCACGGTTCCGGGTTGGGTCGGGCCGGCACGCAACTGTAGCACGGGCCGTGTCGGGCCCGGAAATCAGGCACGATGGGCGGCACGGCACGACAGTTTGGGCCGGGCCTGTGCCGGCACGGCACGAAATCACGGATTAAGGCCTAAAAGTTGGTAGATATTGTTGATTCAGAGCATCTTCAAGCATTGCATTTATGTTTGACATTTTGTTAATGTGATTAGTCTCTTATGTAATTAAAATAGGTAGTTTAGTAGTAGTGATTTGTTTTATTTCTTTGTTCGTTACAATAGTAAAAATGGATCGGGCTTGGGCCGGCACGGCACGAAACAGGCACGAAGCGCAAATGGGCCGGGCTTGGGCTCGCCAAAAGTGAGTCGGACCGGCACGGTGGGCACGATGGGCCGTCGTGGCACGGCACGGTTTCAGTCCGAAGCACGATGGGCCCAGGCCGAGCCGACACGGCACGGCACGACGCCCACCTCTAGGCAAGTCGGTGGAGGCTAGCTGCTAGTGTGCTCGGCTAAGGAAGAAGACAGGCAGGTAGAGCTCTGGCATGTGGGCCAGCAATGACAGGGTCCCACTTGCAAGAGAGAGAAAGGAGCAATTCTAGTTTTACTTCCCTGATAGCTCTGATGGTGCATTTAATTGACATGTCAATTCAACTCGAACTTTAATGAAATTTTTAATATAAAGTTCTGAGAAGGTTATTTATCTACTGTAACGTTTTTAGTTTAAAATATTTAGTATTTTATTTGATAAAATTCTGACAAGTGGACTTGCTCAATTTTCAATTTTTGTTAAATGATTTATTTGAGAGGCTAAATTGCATTATTAATTTTTGGTAATTTTATTCAGTGATCCTTATGACATTATTAATCTCCAGTAAAAGTTTCATATTTGTTTGGCAAGTAATTATTTTGCAATAATTCTTTTTATGCATTTTTTAGATTTGAATATTTTCTGTTATTGAATTTGTTTTACATGAAGTAAAATCAAGTATTATTTTCTAATCTTTTTACCACAGATAAATATTACTTCTAAAAGTAATTAGTAAATTTTTCAGCCTCATATAAGGTCCACATTATTTTAAAAAAAATATGACAAGACTGCAATTGTATTGTTTTCAAACCTTTAGCTTTAATTAAATGCTCCCCATGCTGATTTGACTAAAGTAAAAGGTTGATTTCAGATAACATTCACCTTAGCGTGAAGTTTTATTACTATCCTACTTTTAATTTATTACCTTTTATCTTTTTACCATTTTACTAATTTGATTTCCTTTTTAGATTAAATTGATAAAAATGAGAATTAAAGTCACAAATTCAGATTTTATCACACCCTGGATCCTTTATTTATTTGGGATGGAGGAAGTTTGGTGAGGAAGTGAGGTGGTGATGCTTCTCAATACCGGTTTGGTCATTAGCAACGTGTTTGGATGCCCGCCTCCAGAGCGCCTAGCCCGCGGGAAACGGCCTCGCGCGCCGTTTTCGCGCGGCCAGGCTGCATGCAGCGTTTCGGCCTTGGCTGCACGCGCGGAGCCAGGCCCGAGCGAGCTCGTGCGGCCAACCAAACGCACGCACAAGCGCGGTCAATGCACGCGCGGGGCCAGGCCGAGCTGAAGGAGCGAACCAAACAGGCTATAGATCTTGCTGCGTGATGCTCTCACAAATGGCTTGTATGATATGCTCTTCATCAGATGGCTTCTCAACCAGTAAGTACATTGTACAAGTCCATCCATGGATTTGAGCTCAACGTGCGAAGAGGACTGTGTTTCGCTACAGGACGAGGTGTCGCCTCTTCTTCGGGTTCGTTGGCTCCGCGCCGGCGGCTCCTTTCCTCATCATCGCCACGAACTCTGAATAATCTATCCTCCCATCCTACATGTGAAAAAAAAAATATACACCTTTCAGTTTCTTTCGATGGACGCCACCAAAATGCATTTTTGGTCACATTGCATCCTACGTGTTGCTTTTTCTCATTAAAATGAACCTGTCATTTGCCACATTGCGTCCATGTTAAGAGAAATGCGGCCAAGTTGAGTTATGTTTCTAGCTTACATTGTCAGAGTCGGCATCCGAGATGACCTCCTTGATTTCCTTGGCGTCGTACAACCCTTTCTCCTTCAAGGCTTGCTCTAGTTCTTCTTTCGTAATGTACCTGCAAGATACATTGAATAATACATGTATATATATAGGGTTTTGATATATATATGTATATATATATATATATATATATATATATATATATATATATATATATAGTATCTAAAATCCAGAATTCAGGTGCCTTGACCGTGCTGATTCTGATGCTTAAACTTACCCACTATTGTCCTTGTCAAAGTACTGGAACGCCGTGTAGAGGTGCTCCTCTCTGTCCATTTTGTTCATGTGCACCGTCGCGGTGACGAACTCGTCGTAGTCGATCAATCCATTGCCATCGGCATCAGCCTGAAAATCCAAGGAGGTTTCACAAAAAAAAAAATACTGTGTCACTTTGGATTGATTGAAACAAGTTCTCAGTTCCAATCTGAAGACTCACTGCTTCCATCAGCTGCTCAATTTCGTTGTCTGACAGCTTGGTTCCCTGCTTTGCTAGCCCGTTCTTGAGCTCTTCAAGCGTTATGGTCCCGCTGTTGTCCCTGTCGATGTTCTTGAACATCTCCTTGAGCCCCTTGATCTCCTCCTCGGATAGGCACCCGGCTATGATCTACAGCACGTCCAGTACAACATTAAGATCGTCTGATGAACTGTTGTCCAATCCAATCAAACAGTTGGATATGATCCAGCCCCGGGTAGAGTAGGCTGTAGCCCGGGCCTGGTACCGAAAGCCAACTAAAATTCTACGAAAAATTATTGAAAAATCATTAAAAACAGATATTTAATCTAAGATCAGCTAGTCTAGCCCAGGGCTTGGGCCTGGGCTAGCTCCGCCCCTGTGGATATGAGGATATGAGAGCAATGGGTACCCTCAATGCAGCTTTCTTGAACTGGTTCATGGCCCTGAACTGCTTGAGCCGGCTGAGAACAACATTGTCGAGTGGTGTGTCAGGCGCATCACCGTCTTCTTTGATCCATGGGTGATCTGCAAGTTCAAATCCACACACCCTGGCCATCATCTTCTTCGGTCGTACCGATGAACAATGTGGTAGGAAGCAATGGCGGCTCCAGATCGAACGTCTAGCCGGAGATTCTGTGCTTACTGAGGACTTGGAACGCCGTAAGCCTCTCCTTGGGGTTAGTGTGGAGCATCTTCCTGACGAGGTCCTTGGCGCCAGACGAAATGCTGGGCCATGGATCGCTCGCGAAGTCGATCTGCCCGCGCAGGATGGCGGTGAAGACGCCGTTGTCGGACTCCGCCCAGAAGGGAGGGACGCCGGCGAGGAAGATGTAGAGCATGACGCCAATGCTCCAGATGTCAGCCTCCGGGCCGTACTTCCTCTTGAGCACCTCCGGCGCGATGTAGTAGGCGCTGCCGACGATGTCCCTGAACACCTCGCCTTCCTTGAAGAAGACGGAGAGGCCGAAGTCGGTGGCCTTGAGCGGCGCCTCCTCGTCCTTGCTGAGCAGGAGGAAGTTCTCCGGCTTGAGGTCCCGGTGGATCACCCCCATGGAGTGGCAGGTGTGCACGATCCCCGCGATGGTGCGCAGCAGCGACGCCGCCGCGCGCTCCGTGTAGTGGCCCCGGGCGATGATCCGGTCGAAGAGCTCGCCGCCGGCGCAGAGCTCCATGACGAGGTGGACGTTGTGCTTGTCCTCGAAGGCGCCCTTGAGGTCCACGACGTTGGGCTGGCCGGAGAGGTGGTACATGATCTGCACCTCGCGCCGGACGTCCTCCACGTCCTCCTTGTTTGCCAGCTTCCGCTTCGCGATCGTCTTGCACGCCAGCTTCTCGCCGGTTGCCCTGTGGGTGCACAGGTGGGTGACGCCGAACTGCCCGCGCCCGAGCTCCTTGCCGATGGAGTAGGTCGCGCGCACGTCCTCCATGGGCCGGCCGAGCACCGTGCCGACGGGGGCCGGGGGCTTGGCCGCCTTGGCGGGAGAGGCGGGCTTGGTGGTGGCCGCAGCCGCTGGGCCATTGTCCGGTGACGCGGCACGGAGCGGCGTCTCCGCCTTTGGGGGCGGCGGCTCCGTGTTGACGGCGGCGGCCTGCCGGACGCCCTTGGAACAGCAATGGCCCATGGCTGCGGGGAATGCGTGCTGCCCGCTCCGACGGAGGAGAGGCAGGGCAGCCACAGACATCGATCAAGAGCACTTGGACGACGAAATATAAGTTTTTTTTGCTAAAAATATGGTTTTGGAGGTTGGCAGGTTGGGAGGGAATGGCGGGAAGGAGTGAGCGGCAGTTATTTCGGTTGTGGTGTCTCAGGAAAAATATAGACTGCATGCTGACAACTCTTGATTGCTAGCTGTTGTTGTTGTTGTTTTAAAATCTATTTCTTTAATTGAAGTGATTTTGTTTGGACTTTTTTTTTCTGCTTAAAGGTCAAAAAGCAAAATTCTAAATAAATTCTAAAAAACTATAAGTCTCTATATAATTAAAAGCTAAAAGCTATCAGAGATATGTTTTTTTTTTTGCTTAATGAGGATTGGTTTTAGGCTAATACCACCGAAGTTAAGGTAAAATCACCCACCTTTACTACATATAAAAGCAGATTGCTTTTAAGATGCTCTAGCCAAAAAAACTAACTTTAAGTATAGGTTGTTCATACCAAATGCATTTCATCAAGCTTGAAAAGCCAGAACCCCCAGTTCCAAGACTCTTTTCCATCAATGTAGATAGAGATGCTAGTCCAGTCAACATGGTGGAATTCCAAGCGGTGCAGCCCAAATACAAACCCAGCACCTATAGCTTTAACAAATGCTTCTTTAAGACACCAGTACCTGTAAAAGAAACAGAAAAATTTGCCACAACATATTAAATTTTAAGTTAATCTGCAGACCATCAAAAGCACCAAAATAACGTCAATTTCTAAGCATAGTCGTTACCCTAAATTTCTTCCAAATCCAGAAGTTTTTTTTAAAATAGTAAGGTTATAGATTTTAGTAAGCAAAAACATACTTTTTTCCTTCAAATTTTCTGATGTTAATTAACAGACTGGAAGTACATTAAAAAAACCTGTGTGGGGAGTTACACATTGTTGGCAAAACCACATATTTGTTCTGCTAAAATGTAGTGCTCAAGCCCCAGCCCCCAGGCAGCTCACTTATTGCTAATCTGGCGAATTTTGGGACGTCAGACAGAGTACAAGTACTTGGTCAGTTACAGCAGATCGCTTCTGGATGAGATCAATGCCGACCAACTTAAGAATTCAGGCTGTTGGTTAGCTTTACCAAGAAACTACAGCATACATTCTCCCATGTCCTATCTAACCTTGGTTACTCAAGAACAAGCTCTTAGTCCTCCGGCTTCTCCATTCAAATATACCCATAAAAACACATTGCTGCAACAATCACAGCTGAAATGCTGATCCTGCATGTATAGATCGTCTGCTAACAAAGTTCAAAATGTTGTACCAGTAGAACTCTGTCGATCAACATTTCATCGGGAGTGCCAGCATGAACAATGCAGTTCCACTCATGACCTGTGACAAATGAAGAGAAGTTTTTGATGAACTCCGTGGCGGTTTCTCCCTGTGGCGGCGGCCTGGAGTTGGCGGGGGAGGGGTGCCAGCGGGCGACGTCGACGAGCCACCTCCGCCGCAGCCCGCTACTGTCCGCCTCCGCCATCGTTTCTTCTCCCTCTCAGGGCGGCGAGGCGAGGTGCCGAGGTCATCAGTGGTCGCCGCTTCACCCCTCAGGAACGAGAAATTTTACTGTGGATTATACCTGTAGTATAAAATATGTAGTAAAAATTACATCTAACCGTTGATTTATTAAGGATATTTCTACTACTCTATTACCAGGTGTAGTATAAGTAAACTCTAGTTAATCTGATCCATTGGATCGAAAAGAATAAATCATATTTAATTTAATCCACCGTAAAAGAGCTCCCAGCAAGAGGAAGACAAGGCGTCGACTGATTGGGCCTTGCGTGGCCCAAATGATGCCACGTGGCACACGAAGCGCGGGACATCCCCTCGGCCCAATCTAATTCCAAAATGCTAGATACATGTCCACCTGTCACTCGCACTGTCTTTCAAAAAAACAAAATGCTAGGAGCTTATTTGCTCAAACTTTACCTTCCATGGTTCTTGTTCATGGTACACCTTCTTGAGTCCAACCATCTCACCTAGTATTCATGACCATTATGGACCTTGGTTCTCCTAACCAAGTCCCAGTCATCCCTGTCGTTGACCATAGTTGACTCTAAGCCACTTGCATAATAATAGACCAATCAATCATTTTCGGACACAAGTTATTCACAACTTGAGCCACATGATTCCAAATATACATAACGCAATCCATATGAACCAATCCCAAGCTCCTAGGACCAACTCGCAAATTTTAGCTCAAAACCACAGCTCACTGCATCCCCGAAATTCACCATCTGTCTGACCACATTTTACATACCAGTCAAATCGCCACCGGTGAGACCGCCAACCCATTGCCAGTTTGACCGCCATCCAATTCACCTGAATCGACCTCAAACCTTCCCCAATAACAGAACACTGGTGTGACTTCATCTTTAATGTCGGTCACATAGCCCAACTTAACTCCGGTCCGATCGCCAACCAACGACCAGTCTAACCACACGTGCCCAACTCCAAAACACGTTCTCTGCTAAAAAGTAGCTGGCTACCATAGCTCTGTTACACCGCAGCCATCGGTCTGACCGCTCGCACTATGCCAGCATAAACCAAAAGAGAAAGCCGGTCTAACTGCTTACCACCTAACTGCAACTCTGAAAACTACAAACACTCAAAAATCAAACTTAAACTTTGACAACTCTTACACAATAAAATCAAATACTCATCACATACTATGAAGTGACCTCCACACGGTCTTACATATTGTGTGTCTCTCTCTTTTTAAGATGAGAATAATAGGAGTTTGAACCGACAACAGGCGTATGTGTTGCGGAGAGCAGTAGGAGGTGGTGGTTGAGCCTGCTTGAACGGACCCACAAACACTGGTGACCCCATGTAGCACATCACATTTGGTAGATTGAAAGCTCTAAAAAGAACAAACCCATTCGGTTGGCCTACCATGCAAATTGCAATGCATCGGCTCAATTATCAGGTGAGTGACTAGGGAGACTAACTAGCGTGCAGGAGTAGCACGGAGAGACATGAAAGTGACAAGGTTTATGCCAGGTGATATGTGCAAACCTTTGGTTCGAAGAAATCTTTGCTTAAGGTGAGCGGCTCAGCCGTGGTTGTCGGTTCTAGATTGGACCTGAGTAGCTGCAAAAGCACACATACGAGCTATCCCAGTGAGGAGCGCACACTACTACAAAACCGGGCATCACAAGCGGCCTATTAGAAACGGTTTGGTGCGAACCGGTTGTAATGCTCACACCAGAAGCGGTTTGTGGCAACAGGCCGGAGGGGATCTCTAGAAGCGGTTCGTGGCACGAACCCCTTCTAAAGCCCCACCTTTAGAAGCGGTTCGTGTCCCCAACCGCTTCTAAAGCTTTAGAAGGGGTTAGTGTCAAGAACCGCATCTAAAGGTGAGCCTTTAGAAGGGGTTCGTGACACGAACCGCTTCTAAAGACCCCCTTCAGAAGGGGTTCGTGTCACGAACCGCTTGTAGAAGCCTAGTTTTAGAAATAATAAAAGGAATGCGTGTCCTATTCTATCAGAGAGCACGCGTGGGTGGGTTGGCTAGATGGATGAAGCGGGTCACGAGGATGGAGTGCTGGTCGTGGGTTCGAATCCCATTCGCACGATATTATTGGTAGTCTTTTATCGCTTGGTGTCGCACCACCACAAGCGGTTCTAGCAACCGCTTGTGATACCCTTCGGGGTATCACTCGCGGTTGCTTAGAAGCGGTTGTAGAACCGCTTCTGAAAGTGGTTTTGAACCGCTTCTGGAAGCCATTTCTGTAGTAGTGGTAGCATTTTTTACTCGCGATTTATGAGGAAATCAAACTAATTTATGTGAAATTTGTGCATTCCAAAGAGAGCTTTAGTGTTACTGTCTGACTAGATATTTGTCGACGATTGGGGAACAGGCCCCCGCCGAGCTTACTTGTTGGTGGAGGGACCAACTGTGACCCCTTCTTACGTGAGGGATTACTCGAAGAATGGCTTACCAGATTCCAACGAATGTGGACACGTTAGCGATTTACTGGTTCGGGCCTCTCGAGAAAGAGATAATAGCCCTACTCCACGGCTCGCTTACTCTTGCAATGTGTCCGAAGTTTTTCACCTGTGTGTCTGCTATCAAGTTGTTGTTGTTTGTCCCTCACGATGGGGACCCTTTATAGCTTACAAAGGATCGAACTCCATGACCCTTTACTATTCGCGACGCTTTGGACCTGCCCAAACGCGTGGCAACCGTGGATCTCTATCTTTCCGCCACGCCCTCCACGGGGAAACGTGCAGACGCCAATTACGGCTCGGTGGTTATTCATCGACCGAGACTGTAAGGTCGGCCGAGATGGCCAAGACCAAGCTTGGACATCTTACCCGAGCGCTCGAGCTCGGAATCGATTGGGAGTATCGTGGCATTCTCGGTCCCACCGAGCCCGAGTTTCGGAGGCGAATCGCGAGCCTTCCAAGCTCGATTTAGACAATCCCAGGGTAACGACCTCCTGGTGGCTCGGGCGGAGCGAGCTTGGTGGATTGGTGGCATCCGAGGTAATTTATGGAAGTGCACCCCTCGACAACTAGCCCCGAGGTTCAAGTGGGAAAAGGTCTAAGGAAGGCCTTCCCCTTGGGCCTACCGTTCTACGAGCATGTCGGTTTTGCGCGGCGGACATCCGCCGCGACCAACGAGCTATTAACCTCCTTCGAAACGAGACTTGTTCCCCACCGTCGTGGGCTTCGAGCTAACGAAGTGGGCCCTTCTTCGGTTCCTTCTCTAGAAGCCTGAAATGGTCTTTCCTTCTGGGAACCGTCTTTTAAGCGCGGTTTCGATTTGCGTGCCACGTGTCGTTTTCCGGATGGCGAACGCCTCAAGCGCCTCTGTGCCTCTAGGCCTTCCTCATCTCCCGGAGGAGTTTTTAAACACTCGAAGAGAAACCCTTAGACTCACTTGGCGTATTATGTGGTGTCTCACACTCCTGCTCGCTTCGGGCGCTCATCATTCTCCTTGATCATCTTCCTCATCCTCATGGCGAAGTTCGGCCACAAGAAGCTCGACAGCGCAGGCCGAGACCCTCGAAAGCGGCGTATACCTCGGCAGCCGGTACATGGAGAGCCCCAAGCACGAAGAGAGCCCGGCCGAGGGAGGGAGAGATCGTCTCCACCGAGCTCTACGCCATAAACGGGCTCAGACGCCGCGAAAGTGAGTTTGAGGCCGCACTCGCCCCCCGCGAGTGCGAGATCGCTCACCTCCACCCCAACTCTGTTCTCATCATGGCCATCTTTACCCATCTCTGCCCGAAGGGTTAGTGGGCGTCGAGCCCACTCCGATCTCTTCTTCCACTTCTACACCCTTTCGCGACCTAAGACGCCTTCGCAGCCGCTTTGCCTATTCGCTGCCCTACTTCCGACCATACGAGTACCCAGGCTTCACGCTCAAGGACTCCTGTCGGTTGGGCCGACTCATGGTTCTACTTGAGGAAAGCGGAGGCGGCACGCTTTCCTACTCGCGGTGCCAGAGGTCGCTGCCGAGACACCCCCGACCGCCGGAGCTTCGTGGGCAGGAGAAGATCCTCATGACGATCAACGAGCTCACGGTTCGGGTTGACGGCCAGGGACGTTACCCGACTACGCCAGGAACCGGATATCGCCCCTTAGGAGGAGGGAGCATCCCTTCTTCAAGGTCGAGGGTGGCAGGACATCGCCCGGGAATCACGCTTCAGTATGCCGTCGCCCTCGATCTTCTTTTCGGCGAGGATGCTTTTCACGACCTCTCCCCGCCGTGGTATGCGGCTCGGCAGAGGACCCAGGTGGATGCGGTGTCAGAGATGTTCGGCACCGAAAGGCAAGGAAATCATCGAGGGCCGCGGATCCCGAACAACGTCCTTAGCAGGACAGGCGGTAAGTTTACGATTCGGACTTTTTCCAAAGCCCTTGTCGGACAGCCACGGGGCCTCCCACCTCATTTGAGTCTTTCTCTTTTTCAACAGGAGAAGGTTGCCTCGGTCGCTAGTGTCGGTAGGATCGTGTGGCGGGTCGTAAGACCAAGGGACAGCGGTTACGCAAGCGCGCTCGATCTCCGTCGGCCACGCCGTCTCTCGCCAGACACGCAGCGCCTGGCTCGACGACCACTCACCCCGCCAACACTTGGAGTATCGGGACCGTGAGGTGAGTGAACTGAGATTGTGGATGGACGAGTACACCGAAACAATCCCGAGCTAATGGCTCGTTTGCGCCCTTCTTGTGAAGGCGGAGGCGCGGCCATGCGCCTGCCCAATGGAAGGTTGGTGGAGGGCATCGCGGCCCTTCAAAGTGAGCTTCTTGTGAGTGAGCTCGAGCCTCACAGGGACCGCGAGAAGAAGGGACGAGCCGACCCCGCCTTGGTCCCGAGGTCCGTAGGGTCGCCTCCGCCACGCCAATCGCGCCCAACGCCGTGTCTCGAGGTCGGCTTGGAGGAGGTCGACCTGATGGCCGCCAGGGCCGACAAAGGCGCGATGACATGGCCGCCCCTCTGGCCGCGCCCGAGCTCGCTAGCGGACGCCGCGCAAGGTCGATCTCTGCTCTCTTCTTGTTTGTCTTTTTCCCCTCGGCACCATTCTAACCCACATCGTCTATAGTGGGTGTGGCGATTGGTGCGAGTTATGGGATTTGAGCGATGGTCGATATATTCTTGACTTCGTGCTAGAGAGAGCTAGCCCGCCGAGGTCGTCATGGGCGACGGAGCCGAGTGGGAGCCGAGGTCAGCGGAGGCCGGCCAGTGCCGCCGGCGACGAGGCGAAGTGGAGCGAGGTCAGCGAGGCCCCCACGGTGCCGGTGGTGACGACGTCGAGGTGGGGAGCTGTCATGCGAGCTCCCGGGACTCGGGAGGTCGTGTCTCCAAGAGGAGGCACGGAGGAAGATCTTGGCCACGATGCCGTGCGGCGCGGCCGAGGCATCCCCAGCATCATAGTCGAGTCCGACGGTGATGAGCGAGCCGGCGAGACTCGCGAGGATTCTTCCGGTGCCGACATCATCGCCGCGACTCTTCAGGAGATCGCCGAGGTCTCCCCGGGTTCATGACATCACGCCGGGTCCTGGCCGGCCGGCGTCGGGGGACCTTAATCTCAGTGGGGCTCGTGACGAGGAAGAGCGGCTACCCGGCTACGGGTTTGGGAGACAAGCCCGGCATCAGAGTGGGTGGTGGCAGGCTTTCCAGGCGGAGGGGATCTGCCGGCACCGAGGCTGCTTCGAGACTGACCTCTCGGTCCGAGACGTGCCCGGTTGATTCCACTTTCGGATGTCTTTGCGGCCCAAGGGTCTTGAGTGTCCCCTGTCCCCATGGCCGTGGACGCCGAAGTGGTGGAGCCCGTCGAGGCGGAGTTCCCGGCGCAACCTGCCGGGAGGAAGAAGAGCGGGAGGTAATCCTTGCTTTGAGGCCGTCCCTCTCCGAGGCGGAGGCCGCCCCAGGGCAAAAGTCCATCGCTTCTGGGGCGGGAGCTCGAGCTCAAGCCTCCGAGCAGATCAAGGAGAAGGGACTAAGGCGGGATCCCTTACCTCGCTTCAGGCGAGGTGGAGGACCTCACGAAGTTGTTCCATCAGTGGGCCGAGACCGACTTTTTTGGGTAAGTACTCGACTTATGTACTTTACCGAGAGTTTCGACATTTAATTAAAACGCCTTGTTGCTTGTGTGCCTTGGAGTCCACCATGAAGGACTTCCATGCGCGACCGCGCCGCTTGAAGTTGTCGCGAAGCACCAAGCCAGCAGACGCCAAGATTGCGAGCTCGAGCCGAGTTCTTGGTGACATCTTCCGAGGCCGAGATCCGTGGAAGGTGGAGGAGTCCGTCGCGCAGCTCGAGCGCCTCGGCCGTGAGCGAAAGCAGGCAAGGTCGCCTTGAAGCCCGCACTGTGGCGACCTGCGCCGCCCAAGTGCCGAAAGGACAATCGACCAAAGGAATCGGAGGAGTCCAGCGACGACAAGCGAAAGGCCTGAAGCCACGGCGTGTGCTCGACCTTCTGAGTCCGAGCTTGACTTCGGTGCGGACGAGCTCGTCGCTTTGGCAGGACGGCAGAAGCGTCTGCCTCTGTAATTTCCTTTTTCCTGCCTTTTACCCGTAAAAAACTTAGGAGAAACTATCCATTGAATATAGAATGAGTTGGTTTAAATGGGCGTTTTTTTGTTTTTCCCGAGATGACAACGATTTGTTTCCAGGCGCGGTCTTACGCGACTTAGTGGTTAATCGCGAGGAAATGACTATCTCGCTCGAAGTAGCACGAGGTCGCAGGTCGTGGCCACATGGTACTTTATAGGCCCACGCGTAGCGGAGGTCGTGGCGAAGCATGAGCACGACCGTTGGCGGAGTAGAATCATGGGGACCGTGTGGCCCTTAGGGTTCTGATGCGTTGGCCACAAGACCGGCCGTGAGCTGAGCCGGGCAGCTGGAAGGGTGTCTGTGCGAATCTTTACTTGGCGGTGGAGGTCACCGCGAAAAGATGGTCAGTTTTACGAGGAAGGAGGCCTCGAGGTCGAGCTTTTGTCGTCACGGTGTTTTGCCCCAACGATCGACTTGCCCGACACTTTGTCTAGGTCGAGCTTAATCGTAGAATGGGGAAAGAGAGGAGAGAATGGGAGGGTAAGGTGATAAAGTTTATTAAAGAGGTAAAAACGGGGCGAGGTTAGACATGGAACTTACGCAGCTTGGTCAATGTTCCAAGTACTAGCTAGTTCTCACCATCTTCCATTGCAAGTAGACTGACAGCCTGGCGTAAGTTGTTGAGACGCAGTGTAAGGACCTTCCATCTGGCGTTAGCTTGTTGGCTTTGACAGTCTTGGACCCGTGCCAGAGCGAGATCGCCGACGTGTAAGGTCCTTGGTCGTAGCGATTTGGCGGCGTCGCGAAGAGCTTGCGGAGTAACCGCGATCGCAATGCAGGCCTGCTCACGAAGTCGCCTCGCAAGGTCGGTCGAGAGTCGGCGTTCGCCTTCTGGCGTCGATGTTATCGGCCAGGTTCACCCTCGGGATCCTAGGACAACCTCGGCGGTAGGGCGGCTCCGCGCCATATCTGAGCCGAAGAGGTCTCCGTGGCTCGGCTGTGAGCGGTGATCGACCAGGGACGGGGTAGCTCGTCCACCCAGGCACGACCATGCCGTCGAGGCTCTTGAAGACTCTCTTCTTGATTCCTTGACGATCTGCCGTTCGCAGACGCCGCGCCCCATTGCTTCTGTGGGTGGGCCATGATGCGGCATATCTTGTCCCGACCTTCCTCGCAATAAGCACGAAACACCTCGCTTGTGGAACTGAGTGCCGTTGCCATAATGAGGCGACTTTAATGCCAAAGCTGGGTTACTACATTATTGCGGAAGAACCTTTAGCCTGTCTTGAGATGGTTGATATAGGCTCGGCCTCGATCCACTTAGTGAAGGTGTCGATTGCGATTTAGCAGGCATTTACAACCCTCCTTCCTCGGGAAATGGACCGAGTATGTCTATGCCCCAAAACCGAGAAACGGCACAGGTTACGATGGTCTCAGAGCGGCGTATCTTGGTGATGGACCTTCCCGAGCATGGAACCTGCAAGATCGGCAGGAGGTTACTATTGAGCGTGCATCGGCCAGGGCCGTTGGCCAATAGTAACCCAATCGGAAGGCTTTGCTCACCAAGGTCCTAAGGGCGAGTGAGCTCCACACATCCGTCCATGAATATCCTTGAGGAGATATTTGCCTTCCTCTTGGGTGATGCACTTGGAGAGGACGCCAAGCGCTTTTATGTATAAGAGACCCTCGATCATTTTATAGGTCGAGGCGCCTCACCAGCCTGGGATTTCGGCTTCCTCCTCGGCAAGTGTCCTGCACAAGTATTGGATGAATGGCGTCATCCAGCATCTGCTCGAGGAAGGAGCGGTACACCTGCCTCGTCTGGTTGCCTCCTCCTCGGGGTATGGAGGGCTTGTAGACGTGCTCGATGAGCACCCGCCGAGCGGAAATCGCGAATCCGACCTTGATAGATGGTCGGCGTGGCATTGTCCTTCACGGGGATGTATAGTACTTGAAGTTTACGAAGTACTTTTCCATCTTCCTTACTTCGGCCAGGTAAAGCGCCATTGAGTCATCGAACAGCGATACTCCTTGTTAACCTGGTTGACGCACCACCGCGAGTCGCCCTTCGCGGTTAGTCGTTGGACTCAGCGCTTTGCATGCCCGGCTTGACTAGCGTACCTTCGTACTTACCGTTGTTTGTTGAGCAGAAATGCAATTGGAGGGCGTCTTTGATCCGCTCCCACAGGGGATTCGAGGACCATCTCGACCAGCAATCGTAAGCTCGGATCCGTCGAGTGCATGACCCAAATGACCGTGCTCGGCTGGTTGGGTTCGGGTTCGGACGGGCGGGTTTGTCCATTCGGTTAGGAAGTCCGCTAGGACCTGGGATTTGATCGCGGTTCTGGCTAGAGAATTCGATCTCGGCCGGCGAGCTCCATGGCCCATTTCGCGATCCTAGGCCCTGATTCTCGAGAATTTCCTCACGGAAGTTGAGTCGGGACTTGTATTTTGTGTGCACGGAAGTAGTGTCTTAATTTCTTGAGGCCACGAGTATAAAGGAGCTTACGGACCTGGGTAACGCTCCTTTGGTCCGTCACGAGACTCGATGTAGTAGATCGGTATTGTGGCCCGTCCCGTTCTCTTGTGATGGCGCGCGCTACTCGCATGGGGTGTGGCTGCGAGGTAAAGCAAGAGACCTCTCCTACTCATGGGCGTGGTCAGGCAGGGGTCTTGACAAATACGCTTTAAGCTCTTTGAAAGAGCGATGCCTTCATCTGTCCAGTGAAACCGTCGTGCTTAGGGCGCCTTGAAGAAAGGTAGGCGCGCGTTCCCGAGCCTCGAGATGAAGCTTGACTTAAGGCCGCCATTCTCCCGATCGAGGATCGACCTCCAGAAGTACAAGTCGGTGGTCGCATGTTCTCGATGGCTTCTATCTTCTCCAGTTGGCCCCGATTCCTTGTGGGCCGATCATGTATCAAACACCTCGGCTTTGACCCCGAACACACATTTTCAGGGTTTAACTTTATTCGATGCTTATTGAGGTTATGAAAAGTCTCCTCTAGATCGGATACATGGTCGGAGAACCATTTGCTCTTGACCGACTATGTCGCCTACATACACTTCAAAGTTCCAACCTATTTGGCCTGAGAAGGTTTTTACGCATAAGGCGCTGGAAGGTTGCTCCAAAGATTCTAGACCAGAAGGACATGGTCGTGTAGCGAATGTGCCAAACGGCGTGATGAAGGAAGTTTTCTCGTCATCGGGGCGATATACCGATTCGGTGATAGCCTGAGTAGGCGCTCGAAAGCTCATCGCCTGCCGGAGTCGGGTCGCGTCGACCAACCGGTCTATCCGAGGTAGCGGAAATTGTCCCCGGGCATGCGGCATTTAGCCCTGTGATCGATACACATGCGCCACTTGCCTCCTTTCTTCATCACGATGGTAGGTTGGCCAACCAATCTAATGGTCAACCTCCCGAATGAAACCGCTTTGAGGAGCTTGTCCAGTTCCTCTCGATGATGGCTTGCTTCTCGGAGAAGCGCTGACAGCTTCGCCGCAGCTTTTTGTCGAGCCGAGCGCTCTGTGCTCGGCGACCTCCTTGGGACTCCTGGCATGCCTGACGGTTCCCGTGCTAACGTGTCCGCAAGCTTCTCGGAGGAAGGTCACGAGCTTGAAGTTCCTATTTAGAGGATCTAGGGAAGCCTCTAATGGTCACGACCTTATGCGGCTTTGTGTCGCTTAGGATGGCCTTGGTTTCTCCCCGCTTGAGGCTAGCCTTGGGCGGGAACTCTCGACTCTTGCGCCATGGGCAGGCGGTGACCGATCATGTCTAACGCCTTCGTCGCAGTTTAGAGTCGCTCTCGGGCTTCCCTTGATCGTGATCACGCCGGGCCGGGGACCTTCGCTAAGCGTAGCCGTGATGAGTGGCACCATGAATTTGGCGAATGGTCGGCCAGATGGCGTTATAAGCCGACTGAAATCGACTACTTCGAACGTGATGAGCTCCGCTCGAAGTTGCTCGGATTGCCGAACGAATCGGGGCAGACGACCGGCTGTGGCACGACCGGCGCTCGGAGCACTATCCGTGAGAACAGGACCACCATGTTTTTTGATCTTGGAGCGAGGATCTCGTGATCTCGCCCAAGACCTTGGCATATCTCGAGTCTAGGGAGCTTCCGCAATCCACAAGGACCCGACCTACCGTGGTGTTGCAGATTGTTGGGCTAACGACCAACGGAAGCCTTTGGGGTTTCGTCATCCCCGGAGGCGCTGCCCTCGGAGAAGGTGATCGGCGGCTCGGACCACTTGAGCCGCGGACAGAGGCTTCCCCGAGTGACACAGTACTTCGCGGCCTCCTTCAACTCGACGCGACCCATAGGGCGGAGCCCAATATCACGGCGTGTGATTTCTCGGCTCTTGGTACTCCATGTCTGTCTTGCTCTTTGGCGGGCTTCTTGCCCTTACGTCCCCTTCCACCTCGTGGGCGTGGGCATGCGACCCTTACCATTGTAGAACTGCTCGGGCGGAGGCCTCCGCAATTCCGAAGAGTCATGCCCATGAGCCTGGTGGAGCGCGAGAAATAGGCACTCAGCCCGCTTGCGCGTTGGTCGCCGCGTTCTGGTCGCCCGCGCTCGCCGTTGTTCCACATTGAACCGGTCGACCCCTTCCTTCGAGGCCCCTATCATTGCGAGGTCGTCGTTGTCTTCGATAGCTGCCACCATGCCTGGAGACAGAGGATTTTTTCTTTTTGATTTTTTTCTCGATAGCTTACGCTTTCTTAAATTTGGATGCCCCTTCGAGCCCGGCCGAGGGCAGCTTTCCTCGCCCAGCCTTCTTCAGCGATGGGCCTTTCGTCCGCATGGCATAGCGGTCAGCCATGCGAACAGCTCGCTGGCCAGTGATGTCCGGTGGATTTCGAGGTCTGAGTAAAGCGTCACGTCTCGGACCCCGAACTTGAAAGCAGACGACCGCCTCATCCGAGATGCTCGATGGATTGGAGCGCACTTGCATGAAGCGCTGGGACGAAGACCCAGCGCAGGTCTCGCCCTCCGTCATGTCAGTCGACGCCGAGGTCGCGCCCTTCCCGGGACGAGCGCGGCTCTGGGAAGTTGGCTCGAGAGTCTTTGCCGCCGGTGGGCCCAGGACCGGATCGAGTTCTCCTACGGTTGAATAGCCACGTCCGAGCCGAGTCGCCCAGATCAGGCGTAAAAGTTGGCCATCACCCTTTCATCACCCCGCAGCTGACTAAATGGCCGTGGTGTAGATCGAAGAAACTCGCGGGTTCTCGAGTCCCGTCCGAATCTCTCGATGCGCGCCCTGGCTTAAACCTTTGTCGGCCAGGTCACTCGTCGCTGACGCCGCGACCACCCGCACCAACACGGTGTCGGAAGCGATCACCACGTGGCCAGCGTCGGGCGATCCGCCACCGAGCGAGGTTAGTGGGCGGGCGAGTGAAAGTCTCCTCACGCTTTGTAGATTGGGAGTGGCCCGACGAGGAATGTTCCGGCCATTCGTGGCTCACATTCCGTGGTCTCGAGGAGCCCCCGAATTGCTCCGGTGCCCTCCCGAGTCTTGCCGCGCCAAGGCCGATCCTGGTGCGGCGTGAGTCATCGGTGGCGGCCTGGCGCCCGGCGTTCGTGAAAGTACTCTGGCGTCCTTTCCCCGGAGGCCTCGCGCGCCATATGTCGTGGGCGATTTCCTCGAGGTAAATCGGCCACGGCGCGCCCATGGCTTCTAGGTCGACTTGCTCAGAAACTCTCTGAGGTTGCGCACCACCGTGGCGAGCTGGCTGGCGCTCTCGGGGAAGCTGGGCGTGAGCCTGCTCACATCGTCACGGGCTCGGAGTTCCGTCTGGCGTGTGGAAATTCTCACTAACTTCTACTGGTCTTATCGGTCAGGCCACCTCGGACTTCTGCCAAGGTCGGGTCATTCGATCCGTCGGGGATGCTGCATAGTGCTCTTGGTAACCGCCAGAAGGCGGCAAGACGCTCACCGGATTTGCTCGGCGTTTCCATCCTCTTCCGCAACTAAGACGAAGGCGTTCACGGGATTGGGCGGATCGCGAGGGGACATCACGGTGTCTCCTGGTGAAGCCGATCCCCTCGGCTTCGCTCAGAGGCTCGGGGATGTCCGCACCATCAGAGAACCGTCGTACTTCGCCGTCGAGAGAGCGTCGAGTTGGGAGCGAAAGAACGCGCCCGGCAGTAAGGCCGCTCAGGGAAAAGCTCCTGGAACCGTCTTGATTCTTAATGCCATGACGCCGCCACGTCATCATTGAAGAATCGCTTGTCCTCTTCCCGATCTCGGGCGTAGAGCCTCTGGTGGTTCTGGGATTACGACATTCTCGGGATTCCTCACGAAGGAAAGTCGGTCCCCAGACGGCGCCCGGTATCGACGATTGGGGAACAGCTTAGCGCATTTGTTGGTGAGGGACCAACATGACCCCTTCTACGTGAGGATTACTCGAAGAATGGCTTACGATTCAGAATGTGATACCGCGGCTTTACCCTGGTTCGGGCCTCTCGAGAAAGAGATAATAGCCCTACTCGGCCTCTCGCTTTACTCTTGCAATGTGTCCGAGTTTTACAGTCGTGTCGCCATCTTGTTGTTGTTTGTCCCTCACGATGGGGACCCTTTTATAGCTTACAAAGGATCGAACTCCATGACCCGCTTATCGCGACGTTTGGACCTCGTCCAAGCGTGGCAACCTGGTGGATCCTATCTTTCCGCCATGCGCTCCCACGGGGAAACGCGAATTCGCCAACGGAAGTTACGCCGGTGGTTATTCCTACCGACCGAGACCTCTTCGTAGATTTCCGGGCCGATGACTCCAGACCGAGCTTGGACATCTTACCCAGCTCGAGCTTCGAATCGATCGGAGTACGTGGCATTCCGGTCCACTTTGAGCTTGAGCTCGAGCGGCCTGAATCGTAGCCTTCCAAGCTCTGATTTAGACAATCCCAGGGTAACGACCTCCTGGTGGCTCGGGCGGGAGCGAGCTTGGTCGTTGGTGGCATCCGAGGTAATTTATGGAAATTACCCGACCCCTCGACAATATTATACTTCGTCCGTCTCAGAATACATATCATTCTAACTTTTAAATTTTGTTCTAAATATATATTATTCTACCATTTTAACGTGACTTTTTTACCTTTTTCTGATATACCTTCCCTTTTAGTTATTTCTAATATTATTTACTATTATGAGCTAGAGAAAGATATACCATCCAAAGATACATGAATAGAAATAATGCAGTCTTTTTAATATACGTGGCTTGATATAAATGTAAAAGTCTACAATAATGCCTACTAGTTATATGCCCGTGCGTTGCTACGAAAAACAAAATTGATAATAAAAAATAAAAATTAAAAAATTAAAAATACTATTTCATAAGATCAAACATCTATCTTTAACGCTTCGTTTCTTGCAAAAGCTGGCTAATTAAAGCAACACTTCGTTTCTTGCGTAGGGCAATTAAACAGGGCAATTAAGTAGGGCAATTAAGCAGAGCAATTAATGTGACGTGGGAAGAAACTCTCACTTTATATAGTAGAGATTTAGGATCGGAGGGAGTAGATTAGAAGAAAGAAATACATCAAGCGCTAGCTAGTTAGCCGGTGTGTGTGGTACTGTGGTTGGAGTTTGGACGCTAGCACAGCCTGCTCGTATAAGTTGGGAGTTCCAGGCTTCCAGCTGGGTAGTGTGGTATAGCTAGGCACATTGTTACATTACAGAGCTGAATCTAGCCAAAAGAAGAAGATATTTATCGATGGAAATGGGTGGCGAGGAAGCGCCGCTGCTGGTGGAGGTGCACGACGTCGACGACGACGACGAGGAGGAGGGGTGCCCCGGGTGCGCGCAGGAGCGGCGGAAGGCGAGCTGCGGAGGGCGGATCCCCTACAGGGAGCTCTTCTTCGTCGGCGTCACCACCCTCGCCTCGTGTACGCATCTGTGCTTCTCCGATTAATCTTCTCCATCCATTCAGCCCTGCAAATCTGG
Organism: Rhipidocladum racemiflorum; assembly: GCA_036346355.1. NCBI lineage: Eukaryota > Viridiplantae > Streptophyta > Magnoliopsida > Poales > Poaceae > Rhipidocladum > Rhipidocladum racemiflorum. The sequence goes on from CM070591.1 coordinate 61,198,086, forward strand.
CAATGCACATTACTCTCTCTCTCTCTCTCTCTCTCTCTCTCTCTATATATATATAGATATATATATATATATATATATATATATATATATATATATATATATATATATATATATATCCAGCTTGTGCGGCTGTGTTCTTGCCGGGTAGCTCGTTGGTCATGCAGGCATGCATGTACTAGATATAGCTAGCCGGCTCGTGCATGCCCTCTGCTTGTGCGGCCGTGCTTCCGGCTGCCGGCCGGCGAATGGCGACCGCTTGCCGTCGGAGGAGTGGACGAAACTCAGAGAGGTAGAGCTAATAAGCTCCTGGCTAGTACCGCGACCGGACCCCAGCTCGGCTGTGCGGTGCTCGACATGCGTACAAGACAGGTTGCAGGGGACAGATAGAGATCGATGAGCAGGATTCCCTGATTCCCTCCCGTGACTCCTAGCTATCTAGCTAGCGAGTGGGACCTATAAATGATCCATGATGTATTGCATTGCTGCTCGTTAATCTGTTAATCCTCGGGGGAGTGTATAGGTATTTCTCGGATGTTTTTGTTTTAAATAACAACTAAATTTTGGATCGTAAGATTAAAAATCTAACCTTAGATTAAATCATAAGATCGAATGTAGTTGATACTCTCGAATCTCGACAATAATCTAAGAGAGGTGCTTCTATGCTTTCCCTCCTAATACAAGTTGCACAAATCTTGAAGCAAACGAATGGGTAAGTAATCCTCATCCACCCTTCATTCATGCTTTAATGTTTGTGCAACTTTAAAAGGGAAGAGCATAGACGCACCTCTCATGATCTAATGCTCCTAGATTTGGATGATTTCAGCAAATAAAACGTCCGGATGATGTTTGTCAAATCCCTTAATTCTTGAACTCAGTGCACTTGTAACAATTAATCTCGAAACAATAGAGGAGTCTGAATCCTACAAGTAATTTTTTTTTTCTATTTCCATTTCTTAGGCTACAGTTTAGGTATAACTTGAGAGTTAGATCTGAGTTTTGAAAGAAAGAAAGAAAAAAGCAGAAGTAATATTTGTAAAAATTGCCCCAATTTTTGATGTGCTGTTCCAACAGCACTGCTGTAATAGTAATACCACTGGTACTAGGCTGGAGCGGACACCAATAATTATTTAGGCCAAAGCCAAAACACTACAAGAACTTGTTAAGCTCCAGCTCCAGGAGCACATGGATTCGTTCGTCAATCCGATTTCAGAAGACTAAATATCTGAGATCCAGCATCACGTCGAGAGCAGCTACCAACAGCAACAGGAGCACATGTTGCTTGCTTTGTCCTATGTTACCTTCGTGCTCTTATTCAAGTTAATTAAGGGAACAGTTAATTGCTAGCAGCTTAATTTGTCCCCATGCTTATGTATTTACTCCATGTATGCTCATTAGTCATTTCTGCCTGTCGCATTGCATTATTCCCTACATCCACCCCCAACATCCCTACACCGTAGGGCTTTAAAAAAAAACCTAGAGGCTCGTGAGCTACCGGAGCTCGGCTCACTCTAGGCTCGATTTGAGCTTCAAACGAGTCAAATTCGTGCTTGATCCCGAGCTTGCGAGATTCATGTATAAGACCATCTATATTCATGTATAAGACCATCTAAAACATATGCCTTGTAAACTTGAACGGAGGGAGTACTGATTAGGGGAGCAGTTAATTGCTAGCAGCTCAATTTGTTCCTATGCTGATGTGTTTACTCCCTGTATGCTCATTAGCCATTTCTGCCTGTCGCATTGCATTATTCCCTGCACCCACCCCAGCATCCCTTCACCTAACTGGGTACCACACTAAAAGTGATATAATGCTGGTTAATTTGCTCGATGCATCTCGCTTCTAATAAAGCTACTTTTGCCTCGTCTTTTTCAGCTTTACCAATCACGTGCCTCTTCCCCTTCCTCTATTTCATGGTATGTGTTGTTTAACTGTCCACTTTCCCTATATGATCAACTACTCTCCAGATCAAATCGCAACGTTAGATTTTTTGTTGGGAATTGTTAGGGATCAGACGTCTGATTTTTTTGCAACATTTTTTTCTACGCGTGAAGCCTGAAAGAAAAAACGAAAACAATGGAAAGGGTAGAATCCCCACAAATGGCAATCTCCAAAATAAAATTTTGTTTCAGTTTGGGTGGCATCCTACCCATACACATTTTAATTTTATAGCGTATTATACTGGTAGTATAATTTGTTAATAGCGCATTCTACTAATCACAAACATGGATAGATCTCCACATAGTCCTTCACCCGGGCACCTCTCCACGACCTCATCAGTTCCTAAAGCCCAACAGGAAATTCGGATCAACACCAAACACTAGCTTATCTACTAATCTCTTTGCATCCCTTTTACAGGTTAGGGACTTCCACATTGCTAAAACAGAGGAGGATATTGGATTTTATGCTGGTTTTCTTGGTATGGTTTCTGACCTCATCAGCTCAAAACAATTTATATATCAACCCTCAGCTATTGTCAGAAATTGTGCTTGAGATATCACACAGAATTATATGTGTGTGCCTACATCCAAATATTGGTGTTTTGTAATGTAGGTGCCTCGTACATGATTGGCAGAGCCTTTGCTGCAATCTTTTGGGGTATTGTAGCAGACCGTATTGGGCGGAAGCCGGTTATTGCATTTTCAATCTTGTCTGTGTAAGGATGATAGTAAATCCTAATTCAATGTGATACCATTTCTCTCTCAGTATAACAGTAATTTATTTGTCACTTAGCTTTCCAACTTATATATTCCAGGGTCGTATTTAACACGCTATTTGGGCTAAGTACAACGTATTGGATGGCAATTACTACAAGACTTGTTCTAGGTTCTCTAAATGGTTTACTTGCCCCAATAAAGGTACTTAGAAAGTAGCGGTTTCTACATCAACGTATCTCAACATTCATGTCTCTCAAATAGGATGTGCTAACATAATATTTATCGACCAATTCAGGCTTATTCTATTGAAGTTTGCCAAACTGAACACCAAGCTCTTGGGCTCTCAGTTGTAATCTCTCTAGTCTCGAGCAACTCTCCATTGTTTACTCGTATTCTTTGTTTTTCTTACGAGGGAGACTAGGGAACGGCCATGAAACTTATGAAACTTATCAGTTTTAGTGCTGGTTTCATGAGTTTCAGTGTTTAGTTTCATCAGTTTTATGTTTCATCAGTTTTTAGTGCTAAGTTTCATGAGTTTCAGTGTAAAAATTCATAAGTTTCATGAGTTTCAGAGGTATACCGTTCCTACGGTATACCGTTTCTTAGTTTGTCTGTTTTCTTATATTCCAGAATCCTTTCAATACCAAGATTAGAGTAATCCAACTTTCTTCCGTTGCAGGTGAACACAGCGTGGGGCTTGGGGCTTGTTGTTGGTCCAGCTCTTGGAGGCTACCTTGCACAGGTACTGGTTCCACAAAAATGAGGAGAGGAATTTCTTTCATGTCCTTACTTCATTCTTCTTTTGTCAGCCTGTAGAAAAATATCCACAAGTATTTTCCAAGGAGTCAGTTTTTGGGAGGTACATCCTGCAAGAGCAAGATATAAATCTTTACCAAGCTGCTTGCTCTGTACCTAGTGCCTACTTGTAGCTGATTTCGTTGGATTTTGCAGATTCCCATATCTCTTACCATGTCTAGGTGTGTCATTGTTTGCTGCTACTGTTCTAATAAGTTGTATATGGCTTCCGGTATGTATAATTTCACATGATATCACCTCTCCATTCAATCTGTCTTTAGCTAATGCTAAAACTAAATATTTGTTTCTTTTGGCCTTCTGTGTAGTCTGGCCGAATTTTATATTCCAAATAAACAAAATACTCTGCATAAGTTGCAATTCATGAATCAAATACCGAAACGAAGTTGCATTGCATCGTTTGTGGAATCATGGTTTCTTTTTTGTTCCACGTTTACTAATGCTAAAACATCACGCATACGCTTTTACATAACTTTATCTAGGCATATATTTTGATAAGCTATTACAATCAAGATTTTCTTGTGTTATAATTAATATGATTATATTTCTCAAATGGAATCGACAGGAGACTATACATAAACATAAATTTCCTGGAAAGGATGTCAAAATAGTCAAAGCCTTGCCACCACAACAAGCTTATTGGGATTCACCTCGTAAGAAGAGTTTGCTCCAGAATTGGCCATGGATGTCAAGTATGATATCTTATTGTTTCTTTGGTCTTCATGACACGGCATACAGTGAGGTAAAATGTCATATTGTCTGTTTGTTTTTTCATGACACAGCAGGTCTTGTAAATCTATCCAAAAGCTATTAAATTTACTTCTCCTAAAATCTTTTCCATTACTTTTGTTCATCTTTAATGCCTAGAACTCAAGGGTTCTACAACAGTAATGTAAATCTTTCAATACTAGATACTTTCCTTATGGGCTGTGAGTGATAGAAAATATGGTGGCCTTAGCTTCTCATCGGAAGATATTGGTGAGGTTCTTGCACTGGCAGGTATTGCATCCTTCTGCCCTCTCCCAACACCACCATTATTAAATTTCCAGAAGTTTAGATAACTGTCCTCCACTCAAGGACCTAGTTTTTTCTTCCTGAAATGTTTGGGTGACCAGACCTTAAAGATGCATGTTGGCAGCATTGCGCATTCGTGCCCATGAAGAAAACTGAGAAGTGCTTCTATGCTCTTCCTTTTAAAAGTTGCACAATTATTAAAGCATGAATGAAGGGTAGATGGTGATTACTTACCCCTTCGTTTGCTTCAAGATTTGTGCAACTTGCACTAGAAGAAAAAGCATAGAAGTACTGCTAAAACTGATTATGTTTCCTCCCTCATGTCAGGTGCTAGTCTTCTTGTATATCAACTTATCATTTATCGCTGGGTCCATAAGTATCTTGGACCAATCAATTCATCACGTATTGCTTCTGTGAGTAGTCCCCTATTACGCCATCAAAATAAAGATAAAAAATAGTTTCATGGTCATCACTCATATTTTAACATTGAAAATTGCAGGCTCTATCTATACCAATTCTTGCTACTTATCCCTTTATGACATACTTATCTGGAGCCAAACTTTCTTCCGCTCTTTATTCTGCGGCCATGATGAAAAGTGTTCTTGCAGTAAGCATTCCTACGATCTTGCTTTCTCTAAAAGTTTCAATTACTATATATTATCTAACCACAACGTTTGTAAGCTAATGAGTGGGATTAATTTCATATATCCCTCTCCTTACCACAACTATGCACAGGCTCTCTCCAAGGATGGCCTGGAAAACGGCCTCTTTGGATATTTAGAGGCATATTCAGGCCTGTAGTCATCCCAAGGGGGTGTGCTATGTGTGCCTCTATCAAAGAGGCTGGAGTGGTTCATCTCTATATGTAGAGGCAGTTCTCGCGTGTGCTATGTGCGAAGAAGAGTTTAGATCTTGGTTGGAAATCGATCCAATATAAAGGCCTAAATCGAATGCAGGCTGCACTGTTCAGGGCTTGGTTTTCCAGGCCATCTTGGGTTCAGCCTCAGTCTGCAATATGACAAATTCAACAGTAACTTCTTGGGGGAAGACAAGCTAATTGGTCCCTTGTGTAGAGTATCTTTTTCTAGGGAGTCAAGAGCGACATAATAGAAGAGAGAGAGAGAGAGAGAGAGCTTTGCTACACTTCTATTAGTACGCAAGTCTATCTATCTAATCTTTTTTTCTTTTACAAAATTGCTTAGATTACTATCAGCACAGGAATTTCCCTCCTTCAGAACAATGCTGTGGTATGTATAAAATCAAGCGAACATGCATTTTGCGATGGTGTGCTCACGTAAATAAAACAAAACCGTGTACTGTTTTTGAAATCCAATACCAGCGCCAGGAACAGAGAGGCACTGCAAATGGTATATCAACAACCGCCATGTCACTCTTCAAGGCCATTGCTCCAGTAGGGGCAGGTGTTATGTGAGCGCCTCTTTTTTTTACCACATCCTTTCCATAATTAACCGCAATGCATGAGTGAAAACATCATGGTAGATGGATACTGATCTGATGTTACTGAATATTGATCAATGCAGATTCTCATGGGCGCAAAAACGGCAGCATGCCGCCTTCTTCCCAGGTAATTAAGCGATCAATCTGTACTGCACCTTGCAGTTTTAGTACTAGTATTTCAATCTTTTTGCTGGTATTAGGCCCCGTTTGGCAACTTGGAACCGAGCTGTTTCTACTAGAATCTGGAAGAAACCCAACCAAACGGACTAAAACTCGGAACGATTCTCATCGGAACGTTTCTTTTTTTTCCACGCTGTGGCTGAATCACCCTCAACCCTGTTTCACTGGTTTATACTAGAATCTGGAACCGTACCAAACGGTTTGCAGGAAGTGATTCTGATTCTACCTGAAACGTTTCTACCAAGAATCTGGAACCGTTTCCGTTTCTACTAGAATCTGGAACCGTACCAAACGGCTAGGAAGCAGAACAGCATCTGTGCTTTAATTGTATCCTGTATTATTTTGTTGGGTTGGAGATCTGCCCGGGCGAGATGTAGGAATGGGACCTGTGATTACATACTTGATCCGATCTGGTTTGTAATTTGAATCTGCAGGTGATCAGGTGGTGTTCTTGATGCTGAATTTGGTGGAGCTCCTTGGACTCATATGTACCTTCGAGCCTTTCCTGGTGTTACCCACAGTACCAGAACGGTGCAGTTAGGACTTAGGAATAGACATTGTCGCTCGTCGATTTGTAACAGTAATAACATCTAAGCATCGCTAATGGATTCAACGACAAGGCCTTACGTCGATGGGCATGTTTGTCCCCATGCAAATGTCGTGTGCCCTAGGGTTTATTTTCTGGACAAGAATGAATCTGGGAAAGGATAGAGATTGCTGATCGCCCTTGTTGCTCCTAGGGCTTAACCCCCTAAACTCTGACGGCGATAATAGCTTCTTTCCCCTAAACTCTGACGATCAACTGTTAACTGTGTAACTAAGCAGTGGTCGACGTATTGTTCGGCGAAATAGCTATTTCGTCGTACTGTTTGGCGAATAGGTGTTGTTTTTTGTAATTTTTGTTTTTCGCGTATTAATACCGCAGTTTATTTTTAAAAAATTCCCTCTATTGATATGGGCATGTGCAACCTTGTCGGGAGACGGAACCACATGGCCGTGGACAAAATCGAGCAGCGGAACTTCGTAAGTCAGAGGAAGACCTTCAAATTCCTCAAGTAAGGCCACATGAAATAGACTGTGAATGTGAGCCTTAGCAGGGAGTTTAATGTAGCGACCCGCCCAATTAGCCCGGGGCAATTAGCAACAGCTGGCACTACCCCTGGTTAATTAAGCGAATCTCGGCATAGTGGCTAACAAAATATCGGGCACCCCGGTACTTTATTAGCTACTATACCGTGTTCAGAGTGTTGCAACAGAACAATAATTAGAGATCGAATCGAAATATATTACATTCAGCCACGCAGGGCTTACATGTCCAATACATAATTAGACATAGGATCCAAGTACAACATAAGCATAAGACACAACTACTAGTTACACAAAAGACCGACGTAGTGTAACACAGCTACTCAACACTTTATTCTCCCTGGTAGTCCTCCGCGTAGGTTTGGTTCTGCAAGTTACCCTCACTCCAAGTCTCACGGTCGGACCAATTGGGATCCACGTCCCAACCAGAAGCTTGATCGACAGAACAAATATCTAGCAGGGGGAGAGTTAGCAAGAGTGAGTACAGAGTACTCAGCAAGTAATAGTATAGAATGCAATACATGAGTTTTTCCTCCCTTTTTCCAAATCCAGCTTACCTCCTTCCCAAAAATCTGATTTTTATTGGAAATAGGTTTTGATTTTCTTTAAGAGTTGCACATTTTAATTCAAGAGACTACTAACACCCGTATATGAGGCAGACTTAGCTTCCGTAGCCTCCAATCCAGGAGACAGGCATGAATTCATGATTTGACCTGCCTTGAGTTTGTACCACTTTACCCATAGTGACCCCTAGCATGAGAGGCCCCAGAATGTTTATCACTAGTCCAGTATTAGATCTCCAACCCTGTTACCCGAGTCGCGGATTCCTTCACTAGGCAATCCCGCCGGCTCGCGGCTAACAGTTGTATCAGACTATCCAGGCTACCGTAGTAGCACAACTGATACTCAACCCAAGGCTTTATTCATATATAGCCTGAAAGAACCATCTGTGTCCCTCACTGGGCCTTCCGGCATACCCAGCTTCACACGCGTATTTATCTACTCTTACCCAATGTGGAGATCATAATACCTTCCTAGGACAACCTTTTCTGGTCGCTTCCACACACTATGGTTGATACTGAAAATACGGCTCATTGCCCGAGTGTAGTTGGTTATTCTTATATCATAACCTATGTAGAGGGTCCCACCGGCCACATTCCAAGTACCTTGGCCCCCTCTACCCACCATATTAACACCACACCAACATAATAAATAACACAAGCCAGCTGCTCCATCAGCTGGACTTGCCAACACACTCCACACCTCATCATCATCCATACTTTCGTTTCCACCACACCACATTTCCACCCATATTCAATCGGGTACTTTCAAATTATATATAAAGTGTGCAATGCATGAATGATACTCGTAATAATACTGAAATCAAGTTGAAAACATTTAATGAAATTTGCTCAAAGGAAATCTTGCCTGAAGTAGGATTTGCAAGTACGGCCTCGCTCGAATACAGAGGTGGTTGGTACGACTGGTTCGGTTCTGGACCTGACAAATACAACGTATCAACTCTACGGGAATTAACCCACAGCAACCTTACGGTATCTGAATCGGCGGACAACGCTTACTCACTAAACCCACTGACTTAACCCGATCCATAATATTCTAGCAGCAATGAACATAGCCATTCAATTAATACAACAATTAACAATTTACACATTTATTAACTACTAACCCGCAGCGTTTAGAAATTTAAATACAGTTTTCTTACGATATGAATACGGCAAGTTAACCTACGCGGATCGCATGGGAAATGCATTTTCCTATTTTCCTCCTTTTCTTCCCTTTTTCTCCCCTTTTTCTTTTCTTTTCTCTTCTTTCCTTTCTTTTCTTTTCCTTATTCTTCTGCTTTTCTTTTCTCTCTTTCTTTTCTCCTGTTTCTTTCTTTTCTTCACGCCCTCCCTCTTTCTTTCTTTGGCCAGCAAGCTCCCAGCTCCCTCGGTCTCTTCTCCTGTGCGCCCCTTCATTTTGGGCGACCTCCTTCCACTCCACGGCGCCTCGCCTCCGCTGGCCGGCCAGGCGTATGACAGCGCGCCGCTCTCCCTCTCGGTTCCTCTCCTCCCTTCTCCTCTCTCTCTCTCTCTCTCTCTCTCTCTCTCTCTCTCTAACCCCCCCTCCTTTCTGCCTTCCTCCCGGCCAACTACCGCCGGTCGACGCCGCCTCTGCCGTCGCCCTCTCCCTCTCTACTTCTCCCTCTTTCTTCTTCTTCTCTACTGCCAAATCCTCCTCTAATCTCCTCTACTCCCCTCTCTCCCTTATTTGCCCTAGTGGCCAGACATAAGAACAGATACTACTCGGTATTTACGTTTGCCTCTTTTTATGTTTATTCTACCTTTGATTTCGCATTTCTGGGTTGATGACAAGAACAGACACTACCTGATCTATTCATTTGCTTCATTTCTTACTGCATGCAAGTTCTTTGGGGTCGATGATTCAAGGACTTCTAGCGGGACGGCAAGACTTTGGTCTAGCAACCCTAGAGTCCTACTGAGACCACGAGTTACCCGATCTACTCAATGGTGCACTAGAGGAGTAGCTTGCTACTGCGATGGTGGTGCACCTGAGGATCGGAGTGGTTTCGGTTGGGGAAAGATAGAGCTGGTGCCGTTCGGTTCTTGGGGACCACCGGGTTCGGTTCTTGCTTGGTTCTGCTGTTCTTGGGGAATCTCCTTGTTTGGGCTTGTGGTCCCTCCGGGTTCTTCTTGGGGACCTCCTTGCTCAGCTCGGCTTGGGGAATCTCCGGCTTCTGGACTCCTTGCTTCGTGATCTTCGGAGCTCTCTGGACTGAGTGTGGTTGTGTGTTGGTGCTCTCTGTTGCTCTCGCTGGGGAAAGGAAAAGGAGAGTGGCTACTTTGCTTTGCTCTCTGTGGTTCAACTGGGAGTGAGGAAAAAGTGAAGGCTTGCTCTCTTTGTATTGGAGGGAGGGGAGATAAGGATGGCCTGTAGCCATGCCCTCCCCTGGCTGGCTACGAGCTGGCTGCTAGCTGGGGGGGCATGCATTTGGGCGTTGGCTGTGAGCTGGCTGCAAGGCATGGAATGGTCAAAGTTACTGAGTTACCTCTTGGCTCCTTTTTACTCATTTACTACACGGGCAATGCACTATTAACTGATCTACACGGCTACGGATACCCGCAATCCGGCTGTAAGTACGGATTGCCGAGTGATGAACCGATCTAGCGAGAGGTGCCGACCCGCCCTTACGGCCTGCAGTATCTCGGTGATCAATACCTCGCATGCGGGTCTGACGGCAATCCTCTTTTCTATTTCTATTCGCTCTATTCGCATTTTTAAATTTTACACTAACAAAGAACACTAATTAATAACCTCATTAACCACTAATACTATTATTTAACTAGTTAATATAGTGGGTCCTTACATCCTATCCCCTTAAAGGGATTTCGTCCCCGAAATCCGGCTCGACTAGGTAGAGGGCTTCGAGAACAATTAAGATTGCACCACCTGGATGGTTAAATGGGAGATACACCTGTACCTGCATTGGTGGTTCCATCCACCTGCGCTGTCGAGACGAAGTTCAATTGAGCGGATCTTGCTGTTGGTGCTCCCTTGTTAGATCCTTTAGATGACATGGCACTGGGGCCTCCTTGACTGTGTCCAACCGATGGTGCACGACTTGGCGGTGTCCCTGAAGCACTTTGTTGCGACTGACCGATGAGAATTGGGCAACTGTACCTCCTATGTCCCTCCTGACCGCAATTGTAACACTTGATGGGTACTTGGGGGCAACGACTAGCATAATGCGGACCTCCGCAATGGAAACACCTTAAAGATGGATTTGATAGGTTGCTAATGGGATGTTGAGAAGATGCGGACATCTCAGATGGTTGTGGAGAGCTTCTGTTTGGTAATGGTGGTTTAGAAGGTGTTGGGTAGCTGAAAGTAAATGTCGGAGTATCAAATCTTGCCTTCTTTCTTCTCTCCTCATTCACTTGGGTCTGTATGCTTTCTACTTTGATGGCCTTATTGGCTAGGTCTTGAAACACTGTAAACGAGTGAGTAGCCAAATGCAACTTCAAATATGAATTCATCCCCTTGGTGAACCTATATATTTTCTTAGCCTCCGTGTCTACCTCCTCTGGGGCATATCTGGATAGCTCATTGAACTTATGCAAATACTCTGTAACACTTTTATTTCCCTGCGTCAAATCCCAAAACTCTTGCTTCTTTATATCCATTTCTCCCTGAGGAACATGGGTGTTGCGAAATTCTGTGGTGAACTCTGCCCATGATACAGGCTGATCTCTTGCACGGGTGCGGCAATAGTTTTTCCACCAGGTTGCCGCGGGACCCGTTAATCGATAAGCCGCAATCAGACTCTCTCCTCCTCTGGACAGCCTAAAGTAGTCAACTTCTTCTCAATCTCCTCAAGCCAATCATCCGCTTCTAATGGTTCGGTAGCTCTAGCAAAGGTAGGTGGGCGGGTTTGAAGGAAATCTCCCAAGGTGGTTCTGTGTCGGGTGGAATGTGGAGTTGCAGGGGTGAGGTTGGTGACAAGGGCTTCGAGAAACTGATTCTGGCTCTCTTGAGCTGTGGCTATGCACACGAGGACTCTCTCTAGTGGGTCTGGGTTTGTTGGAGCTCTAGTTGCATTAGCTAGACCTCCCAAAGGTGATGGCTGCCTAGATGGTGCAGGAAATGGTTGGTTGAGGTCATGGAGTGGTGCTTGTAGAGGCTCTACTCCTTCAGGTTGGTTTTCAGTGGCACCTAATCTCAGAATCAAATCTTGCTCTTCTACTTCGCGGTTCGACATCCTGCAAAAGACCAGGAATCCAGGGTGCAACTTAATTAAACGCTTGCCCTTAACACAAACTTTGGTTAATAGAAGGGTCTCCCTAATTTTAACTATAGATATAACTAAAGAAAGAGTGATGTCCTTAAGAACAGCAGTCTGTTTATATGGAAAGAAGTCTGATTAGTTAAAGACAAGGGTGGTTACGGATCCTCTATCGGTTTTTTTGCACAAAGAAGACCGTGGTTACGCAAATTCGCTGACGGCTCCTAACCAGCCAATTTTTTTAAAAAAAAACACCACATAGAAAACCAAAATTACGTTTTTACAAAATAACCCTTAAACCAAATTTCACACGGCGTGGCATCGCACGCGACTCTACCTAATAACCACTAAGACTGTACCGAAGCTCTTTTTATGATACACTAAATTTAATATAGACTATTCTTTTTTTTCTATCAGAATTTCCTCGTCAGATCCCTTCTGCAGTTCCTTTAGCCAATACAGGGACGCAGACAATTGCAGTATAGTCGAATTCTTCCCATAGAGTGGATTAGTACTATGACTGATCCGACAAATCAGTGTAATAGTTGCAGCAGGTTAGAAAACGGACAGGAATTATTGCCAGCATATCGGCAGCTTCGCGTCCTACCCCATCATCATCGATTCGGGTCATCTGTTTTTGTTTGTCAAAATATACGGTGTATTTTGATCTGGTAGAATAAAAAAATTTAGGAAAAAAATTTCAAATTGCTATATTATTCGAGATTTTGGTAAATTTTATTGAATTTCGGATATTTTAACTTAAATTCGTATTTTTAAACTAGATTTATTAAATCTCGTAGATATTTTCAAAAATACATTAGCAATTTGATATTTTTTTTCAAATTTTTTATTCTACCGTATCAAAATGCACAAACAAAGACACAGGATCCGAACCCCTTTTTGATCAAAAGGGCATCAAAAACTATGATGTCCCAGTTCCTTTACTGAAACCAATCAAACATTCAAGCAAATAATGCACAAATGGACGGCTATGGCCTACAAGCACAGGGAGCCTCCCGTATAATTGAGCGAGCCCCGACAGCCCCGGCCCTCTCCGGAAAGCGACGGCGGCCGGACGTGCGTCGGCGGGAGCGCCGCTGCGGGCAGAGAAGCTTGTACCACCAATAATGCACGCCATGGCCATGCCATGCCATGCCAAAAAAAACTACGAGTTGGGATCTTACAACAGCGGCTATATACGCCATTTGCAAGTATGCTCCCAAGAGCTTATGGCATGCCAGTTTTCACAGGTTCTTGTTCTTGTGTCCTTTCTGAAACTCGACACTAGTTGGTCCTAATGGTGGAACAGGAGTACTATTAATGCCATCTCAATGCAACGAATATTTTGTTTAAAGATAAGCAAATGAAGGGAAAATAGACGATAACCAAGTCCCGGCCCTATCATCATATATGTATATGCCTGCACTTGCACCACTATTTCACTAAACTGTAACAGACTAATAACAGCTTGGTTGTGCTATCTGGAATCTAACCAAAAGCTAGGCAACCAGTGTTCTAAATAGATATCTATAGCTGCGCTATAGTTTTTTTTACTCTAAACGCGAATCTATGAGCTAATGTTCCGCTATATTATCTACAAGCGCTATAGCTAGCGATAGCTCCGCTATTTGACGTTGCTTGTAGCTAGCGATAGCTCTGTTATCTTATATAGGTACCAATGGGTCAAAGTATTAGGACTATTTTGAAATCCAACATTACAAAAAGGCGTAAATGCATCTCTTATAAGCCTAAATTACGAAAAAATCTAGTAAAAGACCACATCTCGCCATTTTTCAATAATTCAACATTCATATTTCTTATTGATTAAGTACCTGTTGTTAAGAGCATTATGATATAGTTATTATTTATGGTCTTTTGGGTATGCATTAGTATGTTGTTGATTCCGAAATTGACTCACATTCTTATTATAAAAATATCAGTACCTTATGAAGTGCCATGTTTTTATAATTTATTTGGGGTTGACTTATATTATATACATATTTATTTATTTTTAAAAATAATACTAAAAACACGACGAAGGATAGTTTTCACGATAATTTCTATAGCTTTTTTGGACCTTACCAGGAAGCCATCAAAATCACGATTTAAAACCTTGTAAGCAACCGATGAAAACGACTGATTAGACCAAGGTTGGTGATTTGTATGCAATAGCGTCTTGCATATAGATGATTCGGTTCCTCTTTAAGTCGTGAACCGCACCTTTGTAAAAGCCATCTTTAGGATTGCACGGTCCTCAAAATTCATGGTAAATTTTTGACAAATTTGTTCAACAACAAAAAGAGATTGTCACAGTCAGTGGCTGGTGGTGGTAGGTGCTCACATAATCATGCATGGCTAAGGCCCCTGATAGGAACACAGTAATTTTGCAGGAAAACAATTTAATTTCTGCAGGGATTAGAAAAACTAGATGTAGCCGCTACACCCCAAATGGTAAAAATTGCGCAGAATTTCGGAGATCTTTCCGCGAAAGAATGGACTAATATGTAATTTTAGAAAGTTTCAAGCGGCTTTTCGTAAAAAGCTGCGTGCTGAAAATAAATTTTGGAAGTTCGCGCGCCAAAAACAATTTCCAGAACTTTCAGGGATCTTTCCACAAAAAACATACTAACATGTAACTTCGGAAAATTTCGGGTGGCTTTTCGAAAAAAAAACGCACGAACTTTCCAAGTTTAATATACGGAGTATGCATTTTTGAAAAGTCTCTCGTAATTTTTGGGGGCCTTTTACGCGAAAGAAAATAAATTTAGGAAGTTTCGATGGTTTTCCTAAAAAATGGGCTAATATGTATTTTCAAAAAGTTTCTCGTAATTTTTGGGGGCATTTGCGAGAAAAAAGAAAATTTTGGATTCTTTTCAATTTTTTGGGGCCTTTTTGTAAAAAATTGGATTGGGTTGTAATTTTTAGGGTCTTTTCCAAAAAAAACATGCGAAATCTGTTTTTTGGGCCTTTTCATAAAAAATGGATATACACGTAATTATCGAAAATCTTGAGGGCCTTTTCACAAAAAGATCGGTGCCACAGTGCCTCGCGTGCGTGAACGCTAACTCACACCACACATCACCTCGGCAAAAATTGCGCAAGCAAGACGCACGCTAGCGAGGACTCGATCGTGCAACCTCGGTCTCGACAGGCACGCGCTCTACCGTTGTGCCGCACAACCTTTGCTGCATTGTGATGGTGATAAAATACTTAAGCCGCACTAATGAGTGCGCATGGGCGATGCAGCGCAATGTGGAGCAACCACGTTGTCCTGAAACCAACGTGGATCGCTGCGGACGCTGAATACTTGCGGGGTTTAATATATGGAGTATTATCGTGTTCCAAACGGAGCCGAATTGGCTACTATAACAAGCTGCTTCCTGGAGTGCGGTAGCAACCTACAAGTAAGGATGCAGTAATTAACCTTGTCCTTGCAAATAGAGCGTGTTACACTTTGATGCTCCTTATGCTCAACGGTTGCACAAACGTACACGATATCAAAAAAAGAAGAAGATGAAAATCTTGTAGAGAGAACCAAGTAATGACGTTGAAACAACCACGATAAGAGAGAAAAGATTTGGCTAAACTGATTGCAAATTCTTTGAGCACAACCTCAAAAGAGTACAAGGGATTGTTTCTCTCTCTCTCAACCTCTCAAACCTTCTAGGTCCTTTGGATCCTTGCCCTGTACAAGAATCTAGTACTAAAGAATAACCTAGCCTTTAATCCCCTTGTGCGCCTCTTACTTTTGATGAGTTGGTTTGTAGCTTCTTGATTGCTTGCGTTATGCATTGCCACCCCCTAGGTTTATAGCCTTCCTAGTTCTCCTCCAACGCAAATAAGAATACTACTCCTATTATGATTCATCTAACACAACTTTCTAAATCATAAAGGGCTAGATATGAATCATCATATTAGCAATCTCTTATTGAAGTCATCATGCTCTTCAAAGAACTCGCTCCAAGTCGGCTTCATATGTTTTTCTTTTTTCCTCCCACCTTCTGTATTTTTTTTTGTTTTTTCTCCCACATTTAGTAATGTCACCACCACAGGGGCTCATGCACATCACCACAATGTATGTATTGGTGTTTAGGGTCAGCTGTCTGAGCCCTATATCTAAGAGATATTTCTTTGTGTAGTCTGGTTGACCACGCCTTCTATTCTTATAGTCATCCATGCCATATGTTTGTACCGCCTCTGAGCTCTGCCTGCTCATTGATATCTTGTGATTGGTCCCACCACATCATGTTTCTTCCAATAGCTCGCATCTTCACCATTGCGCCTACTAGATTTTACTACCGTCTTTGCAGTTTCACACATAACTGTACTTGACATATGATTACCGACCGTTGACAACACGGTTTCCTTCTTTTGATCAGGATTTTTATCAGATCTCCCATTGATTGCCTTCCTTTAGGTTTACCCATCAATCAATATCTTCCATTGATCCAAATAGTTTTCATGATCACCTACCCTTTGCAAGTAACTCGCATGACTCCACATCGAAGTGATACATCACAACCTTCGAGTTCAAGAGACATCACAAATATTATATTTTTCTTTAAGCTGAGAACATACCGAACTCGCTTCAATGTGCGATGTGCTTCATTATAAATCTCCAATGTAACTGTTCCCACATCAGTAATTGCATACTCCTTGCAATCAACCAAGTGAATAGTTCCATGCACCGAGCATAGAGATCCTTCGTCAAATATCTCCTTTGCCAATCATATGTGAAAACAACAATATGAATCTAACATCCATCCATAAGAAGTATATGATTGACTGATAACAAGTACGTCTGAATCATCTTTTGCTGCTGCCATTGAGCATGCACCTTTTATTTGCTTCAAACTCGAACAGTCCTTTATCGTATGACCTTCCTCTTCACATAGATAGCATACATATGTGCCTTTGCTCTTGCCCTTCTTCTTTATGTAACTCTTGCTTTTGCTTACTGAAAGGACCAACGATGTCGCCTAGAGGGGGGGTGAATAGGCGGATTTAAAAAACGCAGCAGAATTAAAACTGGCCGAGCAGGTCAACCCGGAGTCTCCGGGTCTTTGGTCCGGAGTCTCCGGCTTGTCCGGTATGAAATCCGGATACTCCGGGTTAGCTGGCACGGGAACGTGACTAGGATTACTCTAACAAGCACAAGAAACTTCAAAAATAGATAGCAAGAGCAACCTAGATCAAAAGCTAGTGTGGATTTGAATTAAAGCTAAGCAAAGAGTTAGATCCGAGCTTTACAAAGACAAATCCACACAAGCAAGAAAAAGTAAAAGAGAGAGATGCGATTTTTCACCGAAGTTTGGATTCTTGAAGGGAATCCTACGTCTCCGTTGAGGCGGCTCGGTCGCACTTGAGCCGGGGTCTCTTCCAACCCGCTTTCCTCCCGGTGTTGCACAAATGCACTCGCCGGCTTTACTTCTTGTCTCTTTCCTTTCGGAGGCGAGACTCGCCTTCACAAACGACCGGGGCTCACCACACGCGTTGGTAGCTCCCGGTGACTCCTAGCCGTCTAGGAGACCTTCAACCTCCAAGAGTAATAGCACCACGGAAGTCGCTTGGAGGATGAACTAGTGCTCAACAACCCGAATTGAATGCACCTAGCACTTTACTTCTTCCTCTCCTCACCAAAATGGATCAACAACCAAATCAAATGGTGGGAGGAAGTGGGGGCTCTATTGAATGCTTTGAGAGTGTTAGAGAAGGCTTGAATGCTGCAATGAATGAGCTCTATCCAGATCCCACCGCTGGGAGAGAGTGGAGGCTTTAAATAGTCTTTTCAAAAACTAGCCGTTACTCGCTTTTGTACAGCCGGAGTGTCCGGACAAATAACCCGGAGACTCGGGTTATCCGAGACTCGGACAAAATGTCCGGATACTCGGACGATCGAATTTAAAAGTGACCGAGGGGTCCAACCCGGAGACTCCGGACATATTGTCCGGATACTCCGGATGAATCCGGATACTCCGGATTGAATGTCCGGAGAGTCCGGGTTACCCAGTTCGGTTTCAATTTAAAACTTTTCCAAATAAAATGCAGGAGGGCTA
This sequence comes from Rhipidocladum racemiflorum, assembly GCA_036346355.1. NCBI lineage: Eukaryota > Viridiplantae > Streptophyta > Magnoliopsida > Poales > Poaceae > Rhipidocladum > Rhipidocladum racemiflorum. The sequence goes on from CM070591.1 coordinate 61,216,152, forward strand.
ATTTTAGATGCAAGACTTGACGTTGAGCACATGCACATCCTAAAAGCGATTTCACGTCGAACCCTCTTAATAGTACGACTGTCCTTAAGACACAAATATAAAACAAAGTTACAAAACTTGTCTTGATGCCGTCATTTCAACTTTTAAGAGGTTGTGGGGGGCATCCAATCCCATTCCAACTTGATATGATCTCGATATCTGCATTAATCTTAGTTGAAGCATTAGATCACTTTAATTGTGTCATCATTAATCACCAAAACAATTTGAGGGGCCTAGATGCACTTTCACTTACAACACCTATTGTAGCTAATGCTTGATCAACTGAGAATGAAGGTTTCGATAACTTTTTCAAGAACTCTATCTCCAATAGATATGTAACTGGCTCGTTCAAGTTGAGACTGGCTTTTTCGATAAGAATGTTCATCACCATTTGCTCTCAAGATGGTGGTAGAGATGATGATAGTATGACGACCTTGTCATTCTCCTCAATTTTCTCATCAACGCTAATCAGCTACGTGATAAGCTTGTTGAAGGTATTGAGATGGTCAACGAATCGTGTACCTTCCTCTATACGCAACCTGTACAATTATCGCTTCAGTACCCACTGGTTTGTCAGCGACTTCATTATATACAATTCTTTTGGGTCTTTCCATAATTTGTTTGGTGAATTTTCTTTGATTACTGAGTACTTGACCTCATCAGGGAGACATAGACACATTGTATTGATTGCCTTCTGCTCCATCACCTTCCAGTCTTAAACGAACATCTTTTTCGATTTGTTCGATTTGAGAGCAGCAATTAACTCTTGCTTGACAAGAACATCTTTCACCACACATTGCCACACACTAAAATTTCTCCAGCCGTCAAATTTCTCTACTTGATTCCACATTGTCTACATCGATCTTGATTTTGTGCCACCTGAATTTTTACCAATATTCTCCCAAATCTGATTAATTTAGCCTTAGCTCTAATACCACTTATTACACTCGGATACCCTTTCTTATGCACAGCAGCCCTCGGATCAGATCAATGTTTTGAGAGATATGGCACGAGCATGCAAGGCATCAATAACAAAGAAGGTGAATCCCATAGAGAGAACTAAAATAACAATATTGAAATAACCATGACGAGAGAGAAAAATTTGGTGAAATCGACTGCAAATTCTTTAAGAACAACCTCAAGAGTATAAGGGATTGTTGCACTCTCACAACCTCTTGAAACTTTTATGGCATTTGGATCCTTGCTCTGTACGAGAATTTAATGCTAAAGAATAATCTAGCTTCTAATCCTCTTGTGTTAACTCTTGCTTTGGATGAGTTGTTTTATGGTTCCTTAGTTGCTTGGGCTCTCTATGACCTCCCTCTAGGTTTATATAGACTCCTTAGTTCTCCTTCAAAGCAGTTATGAATCAAACTCCTATTAAGATTAGGAATCATAATTCTATTACGATTTATCTATCACCATGGTTAACTTTATCGTGAAAAACGACTCAAAAATCACGAAAACCAACTGTATCGATCTGGTTCAAAACCCTAAATCGATCGGTAAACCAGTCAAATTCAAAAAAAATTATGTCACATAAACTGGTCGAAAATGGGTGAAAACTGAGCGAATTTTTATGAAAATCGTTCAGAAAATTGACCGCAAAAAATCTCAATTCGCAAGTCGATTTTCGAGAAAACCGATCGATTTTTAATTTTTTAAATTTTTTCTCTAAACGTTTGATTTCGAAACATTTCGGTTTTCGACGATTTTCGCGGTAAAACGGTACCACCGGGACCTCGATATTTAACCCTAAATCGATTTGGTTCATCCTATCTATCACACATATCTAAGTTCTAAAAGCTAGATATAAGTCACAATATTTAACGTTTCGCTGGGCTTTCACTAACCACTGGATGTTGCTATGATATGGCCAGGTCGAGGACGAAATCAAATCGGTGACGGAGGATTCCCAGAGACGATTCTGACCTGACCAGAGGAACTCAGGAAGGATCGTGTGGCTGTCATAGCTAGTATGATCGACATGGAGGATAACGACAGGAAGCAGTCGCATCGATGGAGGTGGTCAGTTAATCGGACGGAGGCCTGTACGTCGTACGTATCGATCGATCATGTGTATGCCTTACCTAGCTACCATGCAAATTGTTCGTTCGTACGGAGGAATTCAGACTTTAGGTTGAGCTAGCATGCAGCACCCGATTCGTAAGTCTAAAGGCATGCCGTACATTTAGAACTACAGTTTGAATCTCAAAGCAATCGAACGGTACTGATTGTTTCAGATCAACAATCCTACATGGATTTTATGCTTTCCACATGCGAGCCTGAAGCAATCGGTGCCATCCAATTGTTTTAAGATTCGTGGTGTCGGTCTAAATGCATAGTATACCTTTAGACTTGTAAAAACAGGAGATCCCAATTGATGACGCATCTCGCATGCGGATGGGATGATTGCCATTGGAATCCTAGATATATAGCTCTATCGGTGAGATAGAGAGGGAGTGCGATTTTTGTCAAGCAGGCTGGTAGCATATGTCCTTGTGACGACTAATTAACACGCGAATCGACTAGTGGTCGAATTGGAGGCTGACATGGTGCCTGCCGTTGGCATCAACCAGCTCAGCTCATCAACGACATCTGACACGCTAAGACTTGGTATATGTGGTCTCGCACACATTTTTTTTCCCTTCGCTTTTGGTCTCTCTCAAATGAAATTGCGAACGTAGCTCTCTGCCTCTCTTCTTGACCACAAAAATATTAGCAGATAACACGTGTCATAAACTGCACTTCCCTACCTAAGCAGGTACTTCCGTACTTGCCAAGCTAGGGCACCACGGCCGGTGTCCCCATACCGTAGAGCTCGGGTACCGTTGTTCATCGTCCTGCGTAGCTCGAGTACCACGATACTCCATCTTGCGGAGCTCGGGTAACACGGTTGTGGTGGGTGCGGTGTCGGTGATCTGCCGCGGTAGACAACGCATATCACCTGTTGACGCTTCTACGATCGAGAATAGATTTAAATTTGTAATTTTACTCGGAAGGAGCCAGAAAAAATCACGAGAGGGCTAAATAGGAGCCACTCGATCAGTTGAAGCTGTGTTGGCGCCAGGGAGCCTGACGGACACGGAGGACAAGAGAATGCAGCGTCGTCGTCATGCGTCGCACTGTTGCAGTCTGCAGAGACCGCGAAAGTGTCGTCGGCTTTTTCTCTTCCTTTTCGCGCATCACGTCGTGCGCAACGCTTCACCGCTTCCTTTCTCTCTCTATCTCTTCAGCTCGCCTCCAGCCTGACAAGCTGCAATGGGCGAGGGGTCGCCGCCGCCATCATCGGCGCCGGCGCCGGCCAGGGTGTACCACGACGGCTGCCCCGGCTGCGCCATGGAGCGGAGGAAGGAGAGCCGCGAGGGGATCCCTTACAAGGAGTTTCTCTTCGTTGGGCTCACCACCCTTGCCTCCTGTACGTATGCTACATCTATCTATCTGAAAAATTAGTATATACCACCAGCATGAATGCCTGCTTATAATCTACTGTTTCTTAATCTCCTCTTGGTCTTATCTTATTGCTGCTCTACTCGTAATAATGCTGGGTGTGCTGCTATTATTTTTTTTCTTCTGCTGAAAATTCAATAATTCAGCTGAATTCTAAACACCATCCCTCTGTCTATCTCTTTTCCAGCTTTGCCAATCTCGTCACTGTTCCCCTTCTTGTACTTCATGGTAAGCTGCCAATCTCGTTACACGATTTTGATAGAAAACTGATCGATTTAGACAAAAAAAAAAAAAAAACTGACCGGTTTTTGTCGCACAAATTTTTTCAACTTTTTGAATTTGACCGGTTTACCGACCCGCCGTCGAGCCGACTCGATACGGTCAAAAACCGCAGTTTTTGACTGTTTTGTGAACCCTGTTCGCAAGCAATGCATTCTGATTTAGCCTGTTCACTTGGTTGCTAATAGTGATTACTGATCATTCAGCTTTCAAAAAAAAAAAGAAACAACTAACGATCATCGGGTGGTGTTACATATTTACATATAAGCAGGTAGGAAAATGTTCACATGTGTTCGGTTTTCACCAATAGTTTACTCCCAGGGTTATTAGCACATTGCACACTCCTACGGTGCAGAAATTTGCACAGAATTTTTTTTTGTAAAAAAAAAATCAAGTACTCAAATCTTTCCCTTCTCTGAAACAGATAAGAGACTTGCATGTTGCACAGAGAGAAGAAGATATTGGATTCTATGCGGGATTTCTTGGTAAGATTTTGACGCAGAATTCTCCATGAGCAACAAAATTCATGCATACTTCTTTGTTTCACAAATATATCATAATGCAGTCCATATCTGCTGTATTTCTACTGTAGGTTCATCATATATGATCGGTAGAGGTTTCACATCAATCTTTTGGGGTACGGTGGCAGATCGCATTGGGCGAAAGCCTGTGATTGCATTTTCCATCTTCGCGGTGTAAGTGGTCGTGGTGTCTTGCCCCCTGAAAAATGGATAAAAATTATCCATGAGATTTATATTGAATTTTGTCGCCTTTACTAAAAAGCAGTAAGCTAATATCCAAATCCACATTTCAGCATTGTATTCAATACTTTATTTGGATTAAGTGTGAAATATTGGATGGCTATTACTACAAGGTTGCTTCTTGGTGCTCTAAATGGATTACTTGCGCCAATAAAGGTACTTGGAAATGCAGAGAGTGTCAGTTGTTAAGAACAATTAAGGAATTATATGATGCAACTATCAGACGCTGTTCTTATTCTGGCAAACGTCTTGTCCATCAAGTGATTGTTACTTATACTTGCTGCCGCAGGCTTACTCCATTGAAGTTTGTCGAGCCGAACATCAAGCTTTGGGTCTATCAATTGTAAATTTCAAACTCCTATTAAGATTAGGAATCATAATTCTATTACGATTTATCTATCACCAGGGTTAACTTTATCGTGAAAAACGACTCAAAAATCACGAAAACCGACCGTATCGAGCTGGTTCAAAACCCAAAGCTTTACACTTACGAATATGCCACAATAACTCTCTTGCGTATCATGAATTCAATTTGATCCATTTCATCGAAATTTAGGTCAGCACAGCATGGGGAATAGGTCTTGTAGTTGGTCCAGCAATTGGGGGCTACCTCGCACAGGTATATCTCATAAAGATTATTCGTTTTTCACTAGGATAATTTTTCACCTTTTTTTGCGTATTTCTTGTTACCAGCCTGTCAAACAATATCCACATATGTTTCATGAGAAGTCAACATTTGGGAGGTATTCTTTTTTCCTGAAAATTGAATTGTTCATACTAAATGAGATAAATGTTTACTCATTGCAGTTGTGTGATCCCAAAATGCAGGTTCCCATATTTTCTACCATGTCTTTGTATATCACTTTTCGCTACCTTGGTCCTCATAAGCTGTACATGGCTCCCGGTATGTATCATGTGATCTATTTTGATTCTACCTATTATTGAGTTTATTTATTTTAATTTTATGTCCAGGATTTTTGTGCATGTCTTTTATGATCTGTTCTACATAAACATGTCTTGTTGAGGTACCAAAATAGCCACAACATATATCCAAACTAATTGCATGATCCATGACTTCTTATTCTGCTTTCCCTTGAACCAAATTTAAAGTTTCGCTAAACATGGTTAACTTACGCATGAGTTTATTTGATGAACAAATCAGGAGACCCTACATAAGCACAAGGGCCTTGAAATGGGAGTTGAAGTGGCTGAAGCTTCTATGACTCAAGAAAGTACGGAGTCACCTAAGAAGAGCTTATTCAAAAATTGGCCATTAATGTCATCCATTATCACGTATTGTGTATTCTCCCTTCATGATGCTGCATATAGTGAGGTAACATTTATTAGTGTGATATGGTATGGTTAAATTCACTAGAGAAGTTTGCAAAAATAATATTGCAGATTTAGGTGCACTATAATGGTATGTTCATAACTTAATTTCACTATGTAAGAATATAAAGCAAACACATGCCTAATATAACAAAAAAATTTGCATGTTTTTCCCCTTCAATATGGAGATGCATGTTTCTTTCAATTGAAATAAGCTGACATGAATTGCATTTGCTGTGGTAATCATTTTACACATATTTATCTACAAAAAAGTTTTTTTTTCCAACCTAGTATTATATTTATATGAGTTACACATATCACCTTCTGAAGTAGTAGAAAATTATGTCCATGTTTGTCTGTGAAATCTTGATCTATTTTTATCTAAAATTTGTATGTATCCATTCCAACATCACATCCACAACATAGAAATGTAATTGTTGTAAACATTGTCTGTTACAATTCAACATCAGATATTTTCTCTCTGGACCGTAAGCGATAGAAAACATGGTGGCCTTAGCTTTTCAACGAAAGATGTCGGGCAAGTTCTTGCAGCGGCAGGTAATTATAGCTTAATCTTTCCTGGAAATCTGGAGAATCTTATGCGACGTTTATGTTTTATGCTTAATCTGTAAAATATGCAATTTTACACAGCCGTTATTTTCTTCATTTCTTACACTGTAGGTGTCAGCCTTCTCGTGTATCAACTCTTTATTTACCGTTGGGTTGATAAATTCCTTGGACCTATCAACTCAACCCGCATTGCGTCAGTGAGTTGCTAGTGTCACTACTCTTTTTTACTGCCTATTAATTGCTGTTTACTCATAATGTATTGTTGTCTGTTTTATCAACTGAATTTTAGCATTGCAGGCAATATCTATACCAATTATTGCCGCTTATCCCTTTATGACACACTTATCAGGACTAAGACTTGATGTGGCTCTCTATAGTGCAGCAATGATCAAAAGCGTTCTTGCTGTAAGCACTTTATGAGCTTATAGTTCCAAAGTTTTTTTTTTGAATAAAAGCTCGCCGCTCAATTAAGAAGAGAATTTAACAGAGTACAGGAAACCCAAAGCAGAAAAACAAACAGGACTCCGAACTGGGGAGTACCTGTCCTCGAAACGACCACAGGTACCTAACAGGCCCCAAGGCCCACAGACCCAAAGAGACTAAGTTACTGGAGCCAAATCCCCCTCGCCACAAGGAAGTTTGAACAATCTTGTATAGCCAGATGAACAACTGTCATCATTGTCGAGTACTTCTTGTTAAAAATGCGAGCGTTGCGCTCTTTCCAAATATTCCAACAAGCAAAAATTAGTTCCAAAGTTTTAGCCCATCAAATAATGTACTACTTCCAGTGAATGGTTAAATAATACATGTGCTAATATATCATCATAGATTCCAAAAATGTATGCCAGTATTCTGGTGTGTGTCTCATTCAGTTATTCATCTTTGAGGATACTAATCTTTGATGTGTTGATCAGATAACTATAATTACCGGCACTTCTCTTCTACAAAACAACGCTGTGGTACATGGCCAACTTATCTCAGTTCCCTTGGATACTGTCCAGTAGCTTCACACAATGAATTGTCCGATTCGCTAATCTCAAATAATAAATATAACATTTGGATTGGCTCCTATTGACAGCCGCAAGGGCAAAGGGGAGCTGCAAATGGAATAGCCACAACAGCAATGTCCTTGTTCAAGACTATTGCTCCGGCTGGATCAGGTGTTTTGTAAGTACAGCCATGCTGTCTAACAATATTTTTTATTAGGAAGGGAAAGATTGAACAAAGCTATTAGAAAATATTCTCAATCTCAACTCCCAGATTAAATAGTCGAACACCTCTTATTGCAGATTCTCATGGGCACAAAAGCGCCAGAATGCGGCATTCTTTCCAGGTAAATATGCAGTTCTGGGAACTATGTAAGTTGCAGTGTTACTAGTTACTACACTTCTTTCAACGGTTAGACAGTGCAAGTCAGCGCGTACACAAGAAATAGTTACATTGTGAATCGAAATTTAGTATGGTTACAATAAGAGCTCGTGCATCAATACCAGCAAGTATTTCATAAAATCCATATTGTTTTTATGCACAGGTGATCAGATGGTTTTTCTACTGCTGAATTTGACCGAGGTCCTGGGGCTCATGTTGACCTTCAAACCTTTCCTGGCGGCTCCGCAACAATACAAGAAATGAAACATTTAGGCAGTGGCAGCGTGTAGCGAAGACGGCAGATGTGAATCGGTAGTACATTGTCATAGTGTATGTGGATGTGGCAGCGCATGCAATTCAATGCAGAGTCAATTTCGGTGTGTCGGTAGAGCCAAGGCAAACGTTGTTGAGTTTAATTTTGCTTCTAAGAGAGTAGGCTAAGTGGTGGGTTTCCCAGCCTGCTCCTGGGAGCCCTCGTCGTCGACTGTCGTTTGAAGTTGTGTCTAGACTATGTTATTTGTTTCTCTTCTTAATTGATTAGGCAGAGCTCCTGCCACCAGTTTCGGAAAAAAATTTCGGTGTGTCGATCTAGAGTTGTGGTGGTGCTGCGACCCATCACCTAGGGTATCAATTGGATGAACAACTGCAGTGTTGGAATTAATACTCCGGTGTTCTGCTAGCTGTTGACCCAGCATGGAATCAATAAATAAACAGGAGTAGGACTCCGGGAACAGATCAGACAGTGGGGGTACCGCAGAATTTGATAACAGAAGTGACCAAGAACTGCGATTCGCCTCCCCAGGATGGCCACTGCGCGATCGACTTGCTAAATGATGATGATAATACCAGGATGAGTTTGATCATTCGATGAGCATAAGTCCCAAGAACGCAATCAGTCTCGTGGAACACGAATTAGATTAGCGCGATTCCGTGGAACAGGGGAGCGATTCGTACCCGCGTCATGGAGCCGGTCCACGGTCGCTTCAGTCAGGATCGGCGCCGCCACCTACCGCCGCTACCTATCTCGGGCCTGCTGGCGCGATCGCCGGCCGTCGATGACCCCATCGGAGAGTAGTCGTGGACCCGTGGTCGCCTTCTCCCTCGGCGGCGAGTCGTCTCCGTCCACCGCGCCATGGATCTGCATGCGCGTCTCATCTCGGGTACCCATGTCGCTCCGCGAAGACGTGCGCCGCTAGATCAGAAACTAGTAATGCAAATAAGCAGTTTAGTACTTGCAAGCTAGCTTCTGCATGCTTGGGTGTTGGGGGGCAAAAAAAAAGGGCTTGTTTGTAGGGCTCGCAGGCTCGGTTCAAAACTACTCTAATTACATTTCTTTATTGATTAAATATTAAATAAGTCAATTTCGAATGAAATTGATTTTTGTTCAAGTTCGGCTCGGCTTGTTAGTTCGATTCTTAAAATACTTTTAAATTATACATAAAATTATATTAAATCAAATTATGTCAGTTTTGAAAAAAAAAACTCGAAAAAAATGAGAACTTGACTCAATTTCCACCCCTGGTCAAGGCCCTGCCCGCCCTATTCCCTCCCCCCGTTTTGCAACAGCACCGTAACACGATAGCATAAACAATATTTAGGACTATTTATTTCGTCACTAATATCCACAGATAAGCCAAGGACCCAAAGTTCATATCAATGTTCTTACCAAACATCTAAAAAATAGGAGTGAAAATGGGTTAGATGCTGGCAAATATTGCTCTTCCCATATTATAACCTAATCTTTTCGAATACAGATAAGTTGGATATGGATATGAATTCGAATTATTTGGGATACAGGCACGAGACAGATATGTGACATATTCGAATCATAAAAGATAATAAATGAACAGTACGCACGTATAGTCGTATACAAAGAAATGTATATTGAATTATACCACCATCGCATGTTACTAGGGAACAGAATATTCATCATGCTGAACATTTTACCATCGCGCACAACCTAAATCGTGTGACGGCCCGCCTTTTTAGGGGCAGATCCGTACGCCTCGACAGCTACCCAGGATGATTAGCTGCCAGGAACCAAGCATATTATTGCCAGGCAAAAGTCAAATTCCAACATTTTTATTCAATATAAGGCCTAACGGCCAGGGTTTTTACAGAAGAGGGCGCAGCAGGGCCCGAATAACTTACAAGCAAAACACCGCACAGGCAGGCCTGAGCAAAAGACTAAAACCTCAAAACCAAATTGCCATCTACGCACTCCTGGAACGCTCCAGCTTCTTTAAACTCTGAGAGGGGGGTCGGGGTTGCAAGGGTGAGTACGGGAGTACTCAACAAGTCGTACGGAAAATACTGAATATTACATGCAAGGGTGTAGCACAACATTGGTACAAGGTTAAAGTATTTGTGGATGCAGTTTTATTTGTAACATCATTTTACATTTAAAACACAATCCATAATAATAGTAATCCAGGGGGGTTCCATTCACAAAGTCATCACCATTAAACCACATCACCATTAAACCACATTCTCAAAACATGCACCAAGATCTACTTGAGCTAGGTTACGGGATTCACCCCAATTAAAACTTAGCTTCATTTACCGGAAGCACGGCGTATTCGAATACCATTTATTCACTCTGCAGAGGTGTTCAGCTTTACCCACAAGATTCCACGATCGTTAATGCCAACTCGAGTTTAACACGCAACTTATATGCGTATACGGATCGAGGTTATCATAGCTCGTTGGACATTTCCCTCTTGAGTCCCTATCCGGTAGAGTTTTGCTCCACATTATCCGGGGTCCCCACTTGGCGGTGTGGAGTGCTCGGTCCCGCCATCGTGGCACCTACCGTTGTGAACCCGAAATGCCACGCTTTCCTCGTGCACACTTTCGTTTCACTCCCATAATCATTGGACCATCTCCCACACTGGGAAGGTAACCCTGCTCCTATAGGTATTCCGAGGGAAAGTACAATGTACCGAGCTATGTTGAGTCAAGCCAACGAAGTTGACCGGCCCAACTTGTGGTTGAACGAGTTCTTAAGTTATTTACTTTGCTCAAGAGGATTATTATCCTTATATTGCCAAAGACCAAGCCTTTTTCCAATCCACAACCCCTTCCAGATCCATGCGGCCACTGACAAACCCAAGGCATCAATCATCGGTAGGGATTGGAACTCATCCACTCCGGATTTATCCAATCGCCCCCAAACCGTAGCACTTTTCCAAGCAGACCAGAACCAAACGTTCGGCGACCTTTCATTTCCATTATCAAAAGCATTTGACTAAACTAACAGGATAATAATAATTAATATAGGAATATTAAGTAACCTAAGGTTACAAGGATATAATTAGGTTCAATAATTTTCAAGGAAGTCTCATGAGCAAATCGGCATTAACTAAGTATCATGTCATTCTAAACTAGACAGATTTGCAATATTTCAATATCTGATAAAGTAATGCGGTAGAAAATAGTAATTGACTATAATAAGGCATGAATAGGTTCAACATGTTCAAAGGTGTACGGCTTGCCTTGCTGGCGGTCGGATCGGACGAAGTGTCGTTGATGCGGTTGAAATCGGCTCTTTGTCGGGTCCGGCTCCTGTTCCGGGAACTGCGACGGCTTCTGGAATTGTCCAACGTCCGGATCTAACGCGAAAAGATCGAACGATAATAAAGAAACGAAAAACGAAAAGAAACCGAAACGAAAACAGAAACGGAAATCGGAACCGGCCGAGAGAGAGAAAGGAAGGGCGATTTGGGCATTTTGGGAATTTTGGAGACTCCGGATTGAGGAACGGAGGGCATTTTTGGACTCAGTGGGTCGAAACGGTTCGGAATATGTATTTTGGGCTATGTTTGGATTTTCTTGGATTTTTGGGTATTTTTGGAGTATTTTGGGTATTTAAAATGATTTAAAAAGGATTTTTGGAATTAAAATCCGAATACAAAAATGAAAATGGCACTGTTTCCATTGGGCCGTCCCAAACCGGATTCGGCCCAGAGCTTAGCGCGCGCGAGGGAGGCCACTGGGCCGGCCCGCGTTTGCGGCCAGACCACCCTGACAGGTGGGCCCGGCGCAGAGAGAGAGAGGGAGGGGGTGGCTGGCGCGTGGGGCCGTGGGAGCGGGGAGTCTGGCGGGTGGGCCACAGGGCTGGGGCGAGGCGGAGCTGACCGGTGGGACCCGGTTGTCGTAGCGATGGGGTTCTTGTGGCCGAGAGGCAGGCGGCGCCTCGCCGGAGTTGGGGGAGACGAGGTGAGGGAAGGTGTTTTAGCGCATGGGAGCTTGCGCTGGTTTGGGAAAAAGGGAGGGGGACTCACCCCGATGCTAGGGCACGGCGCTGGGAAGTCCAAGTCATGAGCAGCCGGCCAAGGGGAGCAGCCGGAGAGGAGAAAGGAGACCGCGGGACGGCCACGGGGGAGCTCGGAAGAACGAGGGAGAGAGGGGAATAGAGAGAGGAGGTGGAGGCGATCTCGGCGGGCGAAAAATGGCGGTCGGGGCGGGGATTAAATAGCCGGCGGGGGAACTTGGGTCTTTGGCCGAATCATGGCGGCGGCGACCCAAGCGGGCACGGCGACGGGACGGGGCGCAGCGCGGCTTTGAGGCTGGCGGGATCGGGCCAAGGCGATGGCGAGTGCCCTAAGGGGCTAGGGCTGCGGCGGGGCAGAGGTCACGGGCGGCGCAGGCTGGCCCTGCCATGGCAGAGCTCACGGGGACGACGACGGGGCGAGGCGCACTGGAGGCGGGCGGCAGCGAAGGCGGTTCGGCGCTGCACGGCGCTGAGGCGAGGCGGCCGAGCGGGCGAGGCGCGGGCGTGAGGAGGAAGGCGCAAAGGCCAAAAGAAGAAAGCGCAAAAGTGCCGAAAACTTCCAAAAACGGCAAAAATCCGTAATATGATCAAATAAATTCAAATAAAATCCGAAAAATTCCGAAAAATTCAAAAAATGCAAATAAAGCCTAAATTCAACTCAAATTTGCAAATTTTGGGTTATTTCAGTATATAAGCAAAGTAGCATGCCATCTTTAGAGGGGTACTTCTATTTTTGTTGAAAAAAAATACATATGATAGTTTCTGTTGTAGTTGAATATGAAGTATTTAGTTATAATTATATTCAGGAAGGTTCTAGAAACTTAATCTCCTAATTTTACTAAGAATCTGTTTGTTTGTTTTTGATTCTGAACTCTGGCCCCAAAAGCTGAATAAAAAAACAAACAGTCCGATTTTAGAAATCGATTATCATAATCCAGCCGACCCCGTGTATCATAATTCAGCCCACCCCGATTTTAGCTTTGATGTTGTGCGCGATCAACATGGGCTAGTCCGATCAGAGTTCCCACATACATTATACGGCGTTGCTGGAACGCAGGTTGCGTTTCTCCCTAACCCGTCAAAAATCTAGACATAGAAAAGTTCTCACCAACAAAACTTGGATTGCTCTTCATTTATGCTACATAATGACTCTTTGGTATCTAAATCATAACATGTTTCTGGTTTGGTACCTGATCATAATCGTGCATGTTTTGAGTCTTACTTATACGGATATTCTCATGGGAGAGTGCTGGGATGTCGCCTATTTGTGGCGAAACGCAATTGCTTAACTTTAAATACATAAAAACAATGTCATAAACATATGATAATGCTTGCTGCCACTTATAGCATGGTGTTTCATGTATGTTACTGGTTGAACAAGTACTTGCCCATAGGCTCCACGGAATTATGATGGCTTGCAAATGAGCTCCTACATGGTTTGATAAAGCATAAGCATGATACTTTAATGAATTGACACAGGGTTTTTGAGCTTGAAGAAATGCCATGATATCGATGGAATTTCACGTAATTATGTCATTGACTCATGAAAAGAAACTTTCGATCCTTGCTTACCAGCTCTGTTTTTTATTCAATAACTATATATTGTTGTCCACTCCAGTGCTCCGCAACCCAAATAATCAATCTTTTGTGAACATAGTTTTGCCTCTTTACACTAAGAACTAGACTTATTATTTTTTTCAGGCTGAGAAAGCTTCATGGAATTATGTTGGTATTTTCAAGCTTTCAAACATAAATGGGAAGAAACGGGAACCTGTACCAGCTTCAGCAGTTGATGGTGACGATGATATGGATAGTGACAGCAGCAGTGATGAAGAATCTGAAGAAATCAACGAAGATACAAAGCCCATTTCACCATTTGTACATGTATGTTCTTTCTGCAAGTGCGAAACTCCAAATTTTGCCATGGTAGTAATTGTTTCAGAATTCAGCAATCAGCATGGCCCTTTGATATTCTATAATTTGTTCTGTTGCACCAGCTAAAAAAGGTGGCTCATGCGGGGTGTGTTAATCGGATACGTTCAATGACTCAACAACCACATCTATGTGCTACATGGGGAGACACAGGTCATGTTCAGGTTAATTCATTTTGCCCCTCACATTTCTCTTTTATTTACTGCAATGTCTAGCCCACTCAACTTATACATCAATCCCGAGTCTCAAAAAAAAATGTACATCAATCCCCTATCCTATTTGCCCATGAACAGAATGTATATGCACATAATATTTGCCCAAGAATCATGGTTATCAAGGCAACAAGGCGAGGTGAGGCACCAGCCGAGCGCCTGGACACCTAGGCGACGCCTTGATAAGCATGGCAGGCTTCCTCCGGCACCGGGACGCCTAGGCGACGCCCTGATAAGCATGGCAGGCTCCCTCCGGCACCAGGACGCCTAGGCGACGCCCTGATAAGCATGCCAAGAACATAATGTACTGCATGAATGTATAATTATTAACTGTCCATCCTATTTCTACAAATGCAGGTGTGGGACTTCAGATCCTTCCTTAATTCATTAGTAAACTCTGGAGCAGTTGCACACAAAGAAGACGACATAATCCATAATCATGTACCTGTGAAAATATTTGGTGGCCATAAAGATGAAGGCTATGCAATTGATTGGAGCCCAATCGTTACTGGAAGACTTGTTTCTGGTGCGTATTGGATCATATCCTTGTTTCAACGCTTGTCCTCTTATGTAGTGTTTAAAATGTTACCGCATTAATGTATCATGTGGATCTTTCTGTCTTGTGTTCATAAATCAGCAGTATCATTTATTTTGGTATATAGACATACCATTTAATTTGGTATATAGACATTGATATAGACCAATTTAGATTTATGCTGGTAGTATATAGTATGTACATTGTGCACTCTTGTGCAAAAATCAGTGCAACTAGACTACTGTCTGCCTAGTGCCTAGTATGTTATACTAGTGTGAATCGCGCGCTACGCTGCGCCGTAATTGATAGCAAAGAATTAAGGTTGTTACACTGCAATGTCTGCAGGAAATCGGATAGTGTCTGCAAAGGAGCACAATGTCACAACACAAAGCAAGAAAGGAAAACAGCTACATATGTAAACAAGTGCTGGAAACAGTAATTGGTAAGAAACATTTTACTATAATAACCAAATAACATACAAAACCTGAAGAACAAAATATTTTGCATATCAGTTTGGTCAATTCAGCTACTTCAATTGGAGGATCGACAATCTTCACAAGTTTGCTAAATATGCTTAGCAAGTGAGGAAAAGCTTCCTCTACAATGTGATATAAAGGTATCCTGTCTTCCCTCAGACTTGAACCTTCAAAACAAACATGAAGATTGGGGGCATCAATCAAGAAGAGTAGAACTGATAATGCAGAACTTCAAACACAAGAAGCAATTTTTTTTCCCCTGAGGACGGCACCATAATAAGAAAACACAAAACCCTAAAGTTCTTTTTTCAGGGAAAGAGTGTTAGGTCGATTGTGGTTTTGCCTTCTAACATTTCACACTTCATTAACTCAGGCTTAAGAATTTACAGGTTCCATGAGTCTACCATTCCATCAGGATTTTTAGAATAGTTTAGAACTCATGAAAAGGAAAATCTTGAAGACAAGCACTACAATATTATATTTCAGAAATGATTGAAATGATACATGTACTAAATAATTCACCCAAAATTGCCTCAGCACAACAACACAAAAACTCGAGAAAGGGAGTTCACCTTTCAGAAAATGGAGATCGCTACGACAGAATCCGCAAGCTGCATAAGTTGAGCACAGATGAGATCAGATCAACAACAAGACAAGCACTACAATATTATATTTCAGAAATGATTGAAACGATACGTGTACTAAATAATTCACCCAAAATTGCCTCAACATGATGCCTCAGCACAACAACACAAAAACTCAAGAAAGGGAGTTCACCTTCGTAAAATGGAGATCGCTACAACAGACTCCACAAGCTGCATAAGTTGGAGCCTGGATGAGATCGGGATCAACAAAACCCCAGAGCGCTACATCCCATTGTCGATCGACCTCCTGCACGCAGCAGGTGTATAGCAAGCAGAAAACCTGGGCATCTGATCATCCATCCCATTTTCCTCGAATTAACCAGAGCACAGCCAAAAGCTAGATCAAACAGAACAAACAAAGTATCTCTACCAAACGTGACGTGGCGTAGAAAGTATACATAACTCTAAACGGAACGCCGCACTAACAAGTGATACCTTTTAAACATCGGTCAACAGAAAAAGTATACGAGCAACTCTAAATAAACAAACAAATGTAGAGTAGAAGGTACTCAAGATTATGTGCACCATCCTACGGCCATTAGTTAAGGAGGAGCCTTCTAGTCCCTGCACGAATGCAAATGAGACAAAAACATTATGTACACCATCCTTGTATTCATGAGCTATCAATAATATACTCTGCGAATACCTTAGGTCAGTTTAAAAAGTAGACTTACAACACTGCCTATTGCCTACTTAAATTAGATAAATACAGGGTTGTCTACACACTAAACCATCCTTACACCAGAGAAATGTAAGTTTAAAAGTGCATACAATTCAATAAGTGACAATTGTCATTCACCTTAAGGTACTTGTCAACTTGAGCCTTCATTCACTTTGCCTTTAAAACACCATCCACATCAAACATGATTTTTTGAGCTACCAAATCTCACCGCAGATCAACTGTGTTAGAACAAAGAGTTTGGAGCTCATTAGCTATATAAAAGCATGGTGAGAGTATGCAAGTACTATGTCTTCTGATAAAGGCAAATACCTTGAGTTAGGAGTAGAGGATCTGAAAGTCTCATGCGCGTGGAAAAGCACTAAGAATAACATTACGATTTTCAATGCAATTGGGAATCACATCACAAAAATCAAAGTGATAGCCGCAAAGAAATCCAGTGAAGCCGCGCAAAGAGCACAAGTAACACCCTCAAAGTCCTTTGCACAAAAGATGAATCTACAAAAGAAAGAATAATTACACTATATCGAATGTAACACCTGGTAAATTCTACACCAGAACTAATAATGTAGGAATCAAACTTACGGGTTGTCCTTCGATTTCTAAATATGGTTCCATGAATCAACAAATCAACAAGCAACCTCTGAAAGAATGGCCACTTTTTGCGAATTGCACATCAAGAACTTTGGCATGAAGCTTTTGTGGCCTACCAACTCAAGCTAAGCAAAACTACTGGGGAAAAAGTAATTAGTTAACAAGCAACAAAACTATAAAGTGATTAATGAGACACAAATTACTTTCATAGTTGGTTACCATATTTTCATAGTGGCACTCACTATGAATGTATCTATCGAGTTAGAGCTGCCATATCCACTGTAAAGATAAATTTTAGCTCTAGCTGAAAGCCAACAAAGAAAAGGTAAATATATAGCTAAAATTCTATTGTATTTGCAGATTCATATGAAAATATGGTAGAGCACCCATTATAAACATATCTATCGGGTTAAGAGCCTGATATGCTTGGCAATCTCAATCCACCCTCATGCACATCACTTCAGATCATATAGAAAAGTAGACCTGGCAATCATATGGAATGGAACTTTTCTACTCGACAAAAATGTAATCGAGGCAAGAAAGTGATTATCCAGATAGATAGAAACAGGCAGATCAATGCAAGTTCATAACACTCATGTGTATATATTGTTTACTTGTTTCATTTTCAATTACAAGTTGCAAACAACAAACATCACCTTTCTTGAAAAGTAGAGGAACAACAGATAGAAGGGGAAAATGATTGAAAGGGAAAAATCCACAGGATCGTTTGGCTACCTTCATTTAACTGAGAGTCTTTCTGTCTCGGATTTGCCCAGTTGCACCAAGTTAGAACTTAGCTGCTCCATGTGCACATCACAAGTCCACAAGTAAATTTTAGCACAAAACTCGTAGACCTTAACAGAACAGTGGCACTACACTGCTATAGACCAATGCAAGAAGTGCAAATTGCAAAGGAGAGTAAAAAAAGGAGACCTTTAGACGCCATAGACCTCCTCCGCGAGCTCCTCCACTTGCCTCTTAACCAGGAAGTCACAGGCAACTGGGGACATGGCACCCAGTATGGATCAGACACGCCTCCCGCCGCACCTCCGCAAGCTCGCTGGCTCCCAGCCAAGACTCCATGGCGCCATCTCATGCGTTGTCTGGCGATACCCTTCTCGTGCAGGAGGAAGAGGACTCCGGCGCGAAGACTTCCGCCTGATGCTCCATGGTGGGAGTAATGAACCGTGCACAGACAGATTAGAGGAGGCGATACCACAGAGACAAAACCCAAAAAAGCATATCCAACGATACGAGATATGGATCCGCGAAAGCAATCCAACGAGGAAGACGAGGTCGGGCGAGGACGGGCGATTTAACAGCGACATCCAAAGACAACTGGCGGAGCATTCCGTATACATTTTCCAAACGACGGAAAACCGGCCGCACCATGGAAAAGGCACAAAGAAGAAGGTAAATAAATAGCAGAAATGGAAGAGACACACACGAGCAACGAATAACTGGACGGAGCAGTGGAAGACAAAGGAATGGCATGGCAAGATTTAGCAAGAACCGACGGCGCCGAAAAAGGAACAACGCCAGACAACCAAGTGGAGCGAAACGATGGGAACGAACGCGATCAGTAGGGCCTCGGCTAACGCAGCAGAGACCAAAATCATGACCCTTTATCGGCGGTCACCACGGGCGAAGCAAAACGCCACACCAGATCTAACGATTTGAGCGACGATTACGGGCATCGCGCCGGCGGGCGATTCGCGTAGACCCGGCGACACAACGAGGAGGTGGACGGCGAATCGAGCGGAACTTCGGCGACGCGACGGCGTGGCAACGGGCGAGATCGGCGAGGTACCGTGCTGCGCGAGCAGGGGCTGGGGCACGTGGGCTTCCCACGCTTAGAACAACTGCAACAGCAACGAGGCCGCCATGAAAGTGCGTGCCGACGCACGGGCGAACGGGCCGGAATTCCTTCCCTTGTAGGATAGTTAATATTACCATTTTTGTCTTAACATATTTGGCTATATATAAACCAAAGCTTTTGTTTGTCATTATTATTTAGTATTGCCTGTAAATGATATATTCACGTCAAATCTTTTGCCCTTATGCTTTCTATTGTACTGGTAGGTTGACTCCTTGGTAGCACATTTTGAATACCACAAGCAACCAATTACTTCTGGAGAGGTGCTTCTATGATCTTCCTTTTAAAAGTTGCACAACTATTAAAGCATGAATGAAAGGTAAATGGTGATTATTTACCCCTTCGTTTGCTTCAAGATTTGTGCAACTTGTACTAGAAGGAAGAGCATAGAAGCACCTCTCTTACTTCTGTGGAATGGAGTCCACATGAAGCATCAACATTGGCTGTATCATCTGCTGACCATGAGCTGACGTAAGTTTCCCTGCCTCTTTCCCTCCTTTCATTTATGTTTTAAGTGAGCCAAATTGCGTAAATGTTTTCTCTTCTATTCTCTGGTACCTTGAATTGCTTTTCCGTGACATCCTGTATTGTTTGTGTTTTCAGAATTTGGGATCTTTCATTGGAGAAAGATGCTGAAGAGGAGGCCGAGTTCAAAGTAAGGATGAAAGAGCAGGCAAATGATCCTGAAGATTTGCCCCCACAACTTCTCTTTGTTCATCAGGTACTGTCATCACATTTCGTCTGTCAAGTTTAGGTTTTTGCACTCACTTTCGTATCAAGATATTAAAACATCACCAGTTTTGTGTGAAGTGCTATGGCCCTTTTGTGATGGAACCGCTGAAGCATTTTTGTCATCACTAATTTCAGTTTTGTGTGAAGTGCTATGGCCCTTTTGTTTAGGGATAATGGGAAGTGTCTGAATTAAACATTTGCATTGGAGCAAAAATGTTTGGTTCTAGAGAACCTAGCAGATAGCTAGCAGCCTAGTTGGTGTTCGTGCTGAGCTAAAAGTGGAAGTTTAATTGATTATAGATTATTGTGAGCTCCTATATGGATTGCACATTGCATCTTAGCCTCTGTTGTCATGCTGACACCTAGCCGTCCCGGCGGTCGGAGGGAACGCCAGGAATGGCCGTCTTGACTGGAGGGTGTTAGGCGACCACCTAGACGTTCGGTCGAGGCGGCGGGCGACTGAGTGTCGTGGTGGCCGAATTTTGGCCGGCGCCGAACGGTGATGATAAGTGTTAAGGGCCGAACCTGGAGCAGCCGCAGAGGCGTAGACCTAACTGGTTAACCCTAGTGCGTGGAGACTGGAGAGGAGATAAGGGAGCTCCGTCGGACCACCGCCACTACTAGCTCCGGTGAGATCCCCCTCAGCTCCTCCTTTCTGATTCCCTTTCTTGACCCCCCCCCTTCTCGATCCCCTTTTGTGTCGTCGCCGCAGCCGTTGCTGCCCATCTGCCACCGTCGCCGCCGCCTCTGCTGTCGCTGGTGGTGTGTTGTGTTGATGATGTTGTTGCTACTGATGCTAATGGTGATGCATTGGTGCTGCTGCTGTTGATGATGCTGTGCTGAACTGCTACCGATGCTTGATGCTGCTGATACTGAGTACTGATGCTTGATGCTTGCCTGTTGATGTGTGTTGACTTTGTATCAAACTTAATTGTTTGTTGAAATTTTGGCCAGAAGCTCTGGCATTCACTATAGAAAATTAGAACAACCGCCGAGCTACTATTGCAATACACCCTCCCACATATACATGCATACGCCCCACACTCACGCACGCACACCATATGTGAATGCACTCGACGCATGAGTGTGACGGACCGCCTTTTTCAAGGGGGTGCGTTTAAATCCACAACAGCTACCCAGGATGATTAGCCGTAGGGAACCAAGTCATACATTGCCAGCATAAGAACGAAACAACTGTTTTAATACAATTAAGGCCTAACGGCCAGAGCTTTACAAAAGGAAGCGGCGGGCTTCAAAATAATACATTACCAAAAGACCACACAGGCAAGGCCTGAGCATAGAAAAAGGACCCTAAAACCAGACTACTTCGCCATCTACGATCTTCTGGAGTTCCTCGGCGTCTTCAGATTCTAAAATAGGTTGAAAAGCAAGACTGAGTACATAACAGTACTCAACAAACCGCACAGGAAATTCTGAATATTACATGCAGGGGGTATTCTCAAGGAAATGGCAATAAGGTTATTATTACCGTGGATGCAGTTTTATTTTTGAAGCCATTTTACATTTGAAGCACAAACCATACATAATAGAAATAAGCAAATTTGATCTTTCACAAGTTCATCATTACGTCAAATTGGAAATAACAAGTCTACTTGGGTTAGGTTACGGGATTCACCCCAATTCAAACTTAGCTTCATTTACCGGAAGCACGGCGTATTCGAATACCATTTAAATATGACTCTGCAGAGTTGCTCAGCTTTACCCACAAGACATCTACGACCGTTAATGCTACGTACGAATTACATGCAGCTTTTATGCATGCGGCCGGGCCGAGATCGTCAAAGCCTTTTGATTGAACATTCCCACGATAGTTCCTACCCGATAGGTCGTTGGTCCCACTGTTCTCAGCTTGCCAACTCAAGAGCCGTGGGCCAATACTATGTGGGTACCTACCGTTGTGAGGCCCGGCGAATGATACCTCATTCCCGTCCCACGATCCTCTCAGCCATTCCTCGACTGTGAATGCTGATCTACTACTAAGTATGTAGGTATTCCCATGGGGTGAACAATGTACTGAGCTTTGTCGGAGGCGGTTTAGCTAACCGACCCGACTTGTGGTTGAGCGGGATCTAAGTTATTTACTTTGCCCAAGATTGTGATTACTTAAAATTATGCCCAAGACTTAGCCAATTCCAAACCAACAATTCACACCACACACATTGGCCTCGCCATCGGTCGAGGTTCGGGCACGTAGCCATCTAGTGGTTTGCCCGCCAAAGTCCTCTCACCGTAGCATATTTTTGAAACATAGTCTACATCAAGCTTCCCGCTTGATGGTTTTATTTTAATACACGAATCATTTTAATGTTCAATTAATTTAATAACTATTAGTATACGAAGTTCAATAGCTAATCCTAGGGTTTTTTCAACGGAAATATGGCACAACAATATAAAGTGGGTCTTTAAGCAAGTTAGGTACTACCTATGTCATCATGGCATTCTAAAATAACATTTCTAGCATTTAACATAATAACATAATGCAATAGCAAAAATAATTAATACTACAATAATATCATGGGTTCAACATGTTCAAGGAGTGCGGCTTGCCTTGCGAGGCGAGGGGAAGTCCTAGGTCAACGTCGTCGATCTTGGTGCCGATCACGTCCGGCTCCTGCTCCGGCTCCTCGTATTGCTCCGGGACGGGCTCCAAGGTCGGATCTAGCGTACAAGAAGCGAGCAATAAATAAACGGATAAAACAACAACGAAAAGAAAGAAGAAAAACAAGAAAAAGGAAAACGAGAAGGAATCGAGAGAGGAAGGGCCGGAGAGGGTGTGAAGGGGCTTTTTCGGCATTTTGGAATTTTGTGGACTTCAAAAGGTGAAACGGAGATCGTATTTGGACTCAATGGCTCGAAACGGTGAAGATAGTGTATTTGGGTCATTTTTGGAGTTCCGGGGGATTTTCGGATTTTTGGAAGCATTTAGCGGATTTTCGGATTTTCTAAAATCCAAAAGAAAAGAGAAAAAGGAAAACAGTGCCGGCCGCACTTGGGCTTGGCCCCAAACCGGCTGAACGGCCTACTCAAGACGCGCCAAGACGAGAGGGAGCTGGCCACCAAAGACGCACGCCGTCGCTACGACAGTGGGCCCAAGCGTGGACGCTGACGCAGGGGCCACGTGAGGCGCGGTGAAAGGGACTGACCGGCGGGTCCCTTGGAGCAGAGATCGATCGATCGATCGCCCAGAGGAGAGGGGGGTAGGGCGAGGGCGGCGGCAGCGCGGCAAGGCGGCGGGGAGAGCAGCCGTGGCTGAGGGAGAAGCAGGGGAAAACGGGGGTCTCGGCAGGGAGGAAGACGAAGGGGCTCGGGCGGAAGATGGGGGTTCTCACCGAGGGAGACGGAGGCGAGCAAGGAGCGGGGCGGAGAGGTCGCGGCGCGGGTTTTATACCCACGCGCGGCGTGGGCGATGCGGGGACGCGACGGGGGCAGGCGGCGAAGCATGACGAGGGCGACGGGGTGGTTGCCCGCGGTCCCGAGGCGAGCGACGACCGCGACAGAGAGGCAACGGCCGGGCGCGAGCGCGAGGTCGACGCAAGCGAGTTGGCGGAGGCGACGGAATCAAGGCGGCGACTGGGAGAGAGGGAGTAGGCGGCCGGCGAGGCGTGACGCCAGCGTCGGACGCAGCGACGACCCACGCGGGTGAGGGAGCAGGTGGCCGACGCGACGGCGACGACGGACCGGCGCGCGCAAGGGACTGGCGGTCCGAGCGTGGATGCCAGGTAAGTTCAACCACTCCAAGCCCATCCAATCCCCCAGATTCCAAGGACAAGATCAAGAACGCGATTAAAATCCAATAAAACTCGAATTAGGGTTTTGAGATTTGGTTTTGAAATTTTCGGGGCATTTCAATGAGCATCTGGGCGAGCTTAGGATTCAAACCCGGGTGGCTTGCATGCTCACAGCAGCGCGTGGCCACCGTGCCAATGCTCGGTCGTCCTACACATACTATTTTTTGCTTCTGACTTGGCGATTCAAAGTATATGAGATCTTTTATATGGAGTAATGGATATAATCTCAAATATGAAAGACTTAATTCAAAGCATATGGTGGTCATGCTTCATATTTGATTTAATTTTATGATGTATGAGATATTATTTATTTTTTTCATCGTCTAATCACCGTCCAGCGCGGCCGCCTAAACGACTAGACGTTCAGACGCTACGGGCTCGCTACGCTCAGTCGGACCATGGTGGTAAGTGGTAACTATGATTTTAGCTTAGGTATGGTTAATTCTACCGTGATTCAGAAAAGCAAGCGTGAAAGCCTACGAAACAAAGCGACGAGAAACTAAGTTTAATTACTGTACTGGTACGTACTTATGTAAACGTGTTAATTGCATTTGCAACGCATGCACAGCATACAAGGCTCAGAGCTCATCCCACCGGGAGAGTATCCTCTGATGTCGTGTCCTCTGACGTTGAGTCACTGACATGTGGGTCCTACGTGTCGTTGGGCCCACATGTCAGTGACTCAACGTCAGAGGATCTCAATTCCATCCCACCAGGCCTCCGTCACATTCGGCTATTCCTACCTCCTACGTTTAAAGGTAGTTATCAAAAAAGCGGTCTATCCGAGTCGTGGTACGTAATTTGGGTTTACGGCCATTTTTCTTCTTCTTTCGATTACCACTGTGAACACGATCCCATACTCTAAACCGATTCGGATCGATGAATCCGATTCGCGGGGATTTACGGAGAATGGTTGGCAAACCGCCAGCAAATAGCTCGATCATGCCCTCCTTAGCAGTGGCGGATCCAGGAATTTTTTAGAGCCCGAGCACGTTTAAAGAAGGATGTTTTTTACAAGACGCTAGTAAAGCTTGTAGATTCAGGCTCTATATTTTCGTTTCTGATTTGAAGATTGTACTTGTCAGGTTGCGTGAATATGAGATTTAGGATGTTTGTTACATGGGCTGATCCCGGGCCCGGGCCCAGGCTGGCCGGGCCTTGGGTCCGCCTCTGCTCCTTAGTTTAGCCAACGGCAACAAGAACAAGAACGTACAAACTACAAAGGGGGGGTTCGATCGCATATCCAGGGCTCGATCGATCGATCGATCCATCCATCATATATACATATACACGCCGGCCATACGATCATAGCTGGAATTGAATGGACGAGCAGTCCAAGGAGCAGATCGACGAGTTCCGGGAGGCCTTCAGCCTCTTCGACAAAGATGGAGACGGTGCCAATTAATCAACCTTCGTTTCAGCCATTTTTGATCGGCATTGCATTGCGGCTTTGATTTGATTTCGCGCGCCAATCTGATACGTACGCACGCAGGGACGATCACGACCAAGGAGCTCGGTACGGTGATGCGGTCGCTGGGCCAGAACCCGACGGAGGCGGAGCTGCACGACATGATCGACGAGGTGGACGCCGACGGCAGCGGCACCATCGACTTCGCCGAGTTCCTCAACCTCCTCTCCCGCAAGATGCGCGACGCCGGCGACGAGGAAGAGCTCCGCGAGGCCTTCCGCGTCTTCGACAAGGACCAGAACGGCTTCATCTCCCTCGACGAGCTCCGACACGTCATGAACAACCTCGGCGACAGGCTCACCGACGACGAGCTCGCCGAGATGCTCGGCGAGGCCGACGTCGACGGCGACGGCCAGATCAACTACACCGAGTTCGCCAAGGTCATGATGGCAAAGTGAGCCCCTGCGCACCTAGCTAGCTAGCCTCCCACCATTTTACTTTCTTGCACCTCCCTTCTCTATGTTGATACGCTGTCCTCGAATCTCCATTAATTAGGCTTGAAATGGCGTCGGCAAAACCGCAGGTGCCAATGCCAATGCTCCTACAAAATGGTTACCGAATCTGCCGATGGCTTCTTGCGTTTCGGATCTTGCAAATCGGTCGGCACGTTAGACGACGGTACGTACGTACGCACGCCACACATGCATGAACATACTTGCGTTGGGTCTTGAAAGTTTAAGAATGCAACTGAACTGACCAGATGATGAAAACAACAGTAGCAACCAGGGGCGGAGCTAGTCCAGGCCCAAGCCCCGGGCTGGGTCAGCTGATCTTAGATTAAATATCTGTTTTCAATAATTTTTCGTAGAATTTTAGTGGGCTTTCAGTACCAGGTCCCGGGCTACAGCCTACTTTGTCCGGGGCCTGGATCCGTCCCTGGTAGCAACAGTGCACATTCATCAAATTAACTTGAGCTTAATCTCCTTAAAAAAAAAACTTGACCTGAAAGAATGATCTGTCTCTGAATCTGACAATATATATGCAGACGACGGCGCAATACGATGGAAGAAGAGAGGATTGGGGCTCACCGGTCGGATCACTCCAACCGGAGCGACGGCTGCTGCGGCCCCTCGTGTACTATCCTCTGAAAACTCACACAAACTGGTGTACGTATATAGAATTCCGTATTTCCAGTCACCTTTCTAGTCCGGTTTACAAATGAAAAAAGTGTATTAACAGCAAGCAACTCCATGATTCACAATGTAAATGAGAGTAAAATGATGATCAATATGAGTTCAACTGGCTGGTCCTGGTTATTCTTGAGATTAAACAAACCAGCTTAAGGTTTTTGTAGCTAAGTGCTGAATTAAGAAGCAAGGTGGCAACAACATATTTAGCTACATTTTGCAGATTCTGATTACACTGTTCCAAAATGATTTGCACATCTTAGAAATGCAATCGACAAGTTTGCTGATCCAGCCTCTGAAAATGGAATCAACTTGGAAAAATGGGATGCTAATAGTTTACACATCCTTCCTCTCCCAACCTACTGCTAGGAAGCAGGTTGGCTTTGCAGGTCGTCGGATTTCCAGACAACGTCCTTTAAGGTGTTGGATAGGTTCTTGTAGAACTGCAGCACATTGAAGGTTTAAATATCTCAGTACAAATTATTGAAACACAATGGTGACAAAAGAATAAACACAAATTACAATTCTGGTTATTCAGCGAATCCAAATCACTTGGGTTGGGAAGACATAGCTATTGGAACTGATCTAGTTCTGAAATTACAGACTCAAACTTTCAAATGATAGTTCATGAATGCTATCTTTAATTGACATGATCTTTGCATATGGTATTTACCTTATGAAATTCCAGAGTATCGCCTTTTGCTTTTCGAACTTCAACCATATGAAGAGAGGGTGCAACTTGAAGTATCTGAATGGTAATGCACAAGAAGTATTAGACAACAACATGCTTAAAGCAGATTCAGTTTGATAATTTTTCATATTACCTCGGTAGCAACATTGAGGTTTCCTTTCCTCCCTGCTTTTACCTTTTCCAGCCTTAACTGGTCAAACAATTAAAAAAAGAGCTTAGCATGCCTAAAATATCTGTTTAAAGTTGGTATACATTATGTCATGAACCCATGGTTTTAAGAAAGATATCCATGAAAACAGTTATTGGGCAAAGCTGTGGGGAGCAGACCTTGTAATTTTTCTTCTGAACATCAAACCCTAGAGGTTTTGCAGCTTCCTCAATCTTGCGGACGATTTCCTTTGGTGGACATTTTGATGTGAACCTTGTTTCTCTTTTGAATTCCTGTAAAATACAGTGATCAAAATCTAAAGCAGAAAGTACACAGGAATGAGTTGCAAAACCATAACAAAAAATGAACAGAAAATTGAGAATTCTAATTTGAGAAATTTTTTTTGTAAAACTTTATGAATCAATGTACTATATAGATTTTTTACCCAATGCACTGAAATGGCATAAAGAACTTGTATCATACAGTATGATTAAGTAATTGACTTGAGCTTCAGTAGTCGATTTCTGAAAAATTGAGGTGCATATTTCTAGCATGATTTAGGCCTTAGGGTGATGTCACTAGATCGTCGAAAATCATGGCTCTTACTTTTAGATTATCACATAGCATAGGTTCTAAGTTCTACTCCCTCTGTCCCACAAAGAGTGTATTTCTAATGTTTAAAATTTGTTCCACAAAGAGTGCATCTTTAGTCCGTAGTATCCAACTGTAAATATATGCATGCTCATTTAAGTGCATGTGGAAACCGAAGCACCAGCATGTTTATGTATGGAGTAATGAGGGTCACATTAGTCATTTACCTTGCACACTAATCTGTCTTAAAAAACCTAGAAATACACTCTCTGTGGGACAGAGGGAGTAGGTTCTCGTACCAGCTCTGAGTCAAATAAGTTTCCAAGATTGAGGCCCGCTGACATTGAAATCAGTTCAAATGCGTTGAGAGCTGCCGGTTCGTCTTCTTTCTTTTCTGTCACATGGTGCTCCTGGTGAAGGTCAAATCACATAGTAAAACTAGTTAGCAGGTTGAATTCATGAGAGTTTCTGCATGAGGGAGAAAATAGTATATCGCCGTCCACTCACTTCTGAATCATTAAAGACAGCATCAACATCATTCAACGTTGTGTCATATTTTTCATCAAACTCTGGGAACTTGTAACCTTTTTTGAACCACTCATCCTCTAAAATTTCTGGAATTGTTATTCTCTGCCACATTTTGCCCAGACATTAGCTTAATTTTATGGAGCAAGATGGCATTATTAGTGCACTAAAAAAAAGGATGGGATTATTAATGGCTGGGTGCACACTAGCTCTTTAGTATGCGATTATTAGTAAGCACAGAGAACCGGGAATATTCATTGGTTGATGAATGTTACTGACATGATGTGATCTACTAGCCTTCTGGGTTGCATGAGGACCAGGGATCCATTCTACTTAATTATCTCATCAAAACTTCTTATTTTTAGTATTGTTTCAAGCAGGGGGGATCCAGGCCCAGGCGGTAGCCCGGGGCCTGGTACCGAAAGCCCACTAAAATTCTACGAAAAATTACTGAAAAATCATTGAAAACAGATATTTAATCTAAGATCAGCTGGTCCAGCCCGGGGCTTAGGCCTGGGCTAGCTCCGCCCCTGGTTTCAAGCAGCTCTTGTGTTCTTGCATACCGTCATTGGATTTGGATCAAGGATTCTTGTCAACAACCTTTTGGCAGTAAAAGACATCCAAGGCGGAAACGTAAATTCCGCGTTTGAAATCTGTCAGGAAAGACAGGGAAAAAAATAAATCAAATAAGCATGGACAACCAAGACCATAACAATGTTCTAAAATAAGTGCAATGCTCACTTTCTTATACAACGTCATAAGATTAGAGTCCTCAAAAGGCAAATACCCTGCTAGCAAAACGAACAGAACAACTCCACATGACCACAAATCTGCCATTGCACCATCATAGCCTTGATCTTCAAGGACCTATTACAAAGGTGGTTGAAATTCTCAAATTATTAACGATTCCTGGTTGAACAATAATGTCAACAAAAGTATTGATAGGTTCAGTATTTCTACAATTTCCTTTCGAGAAGTGCTTCTATGCTCTTCTTTTTAAAAGTTGCACAACTATTAAAGCATGAATTAAAGGTAGATGGTGATTACTTAGCCTTTCGTTTGCTTTAAGATTTGTGCAACTTGTATTAAGAGAAAGAGCATAGAAGCACCTCTCCTTTCTGATTACCTCTGGAGCAACATAGTTTGGAGTCCCGCAAGTGGTGTGCAGCAATCCATCATCCTGAGAAACAAAAAAGGATAAGATACTTGAAAATGTTTTGAGGGATATGAAAAGTTTTAAACATCAAAGGGGCATGATTATCCGTTAATGCAAAATATTGTGAACTTTGGAACCTGTTGGTAGTAACTTAAAGGGCATAAATGAGCAATAAACCCTTACCTTGATTTGCTGAGATAGCGCACTCAGCCCAAAATCGGAGACCTTCAGATTTCCATATGAATCAAGCAGTAAATTTTCTGGCTGCAAGAAATGTAGTAGTTTAGGTCCCGTTTGGTACGGTTCCAGATTCTAGTAGAAACGGAAACAGTTCCAGATTCTTGGTAGCAACGTTTCAGGTAGAATCAGAACTAATTTCTGCAAACCATTTGGTACGGTTCCAGATTCTAATAGAAACTAGTAGAAACGGGGTTGAGGGTGATTCAGCCATGGTGTGGAAAAAGAAGAAACGTTTCGAGGAGAATCGTTCTGAGTTTTAGCCCGTTTGGTTGGTTTTCTCCCAGATTCTAGTATAAACACCTCGGTTCTAAGTTGCCAAACGAGACCTTAGAATCTGAAGCAGATTTCTCATTGATAGAAGAAGGGAGAGGAACTCACTTTCAAGTCCCGGTGGTACACGCCCCTGCTATGACAATAATCAACAGCATTAATTAGCTGTTGGAAGTACCTCCTTGCTTCGTGTTCCCTCATTCGACCATGGTTAACCTTTATGACGAGGAAGCGAATTACCGCCAGTGCAAAGATTGGAAATGGAGGATGCAGCATATCACTCACAATTGTGTCGAAGAGCTCGCCGCCGGTAACATATTCTAAAACAATGTAGATCTTTGTTTTGCTTCCCATCACCTGAAAATTAGAGAGAACAGTGATTATATCCAAAATCCTAGCCAACAGATTAGCTCCCAAGCTTCGTGACCTCGTGTCACCCAACCGAAATGCATTCATCAAGGACAGAGCAATCCATGACGGGTTCCTTCTCGTCAAGAATTTCCTGACAGAGCTCCACCGAAGAAAAAACCCTTCACTGTTTGTCAAGCTAGATCTAGCCAAGGCCTTTGACTCTGTCAGTTGGGAATATCTTCTAGAAGTGTTGCAGCATTTCGGATTTAGCCAGAGGTGGAGAGACTGGGTAGCAACTCTTCTAGCGAGCTCCTCCTCTAGAGTATTGGTCAATGATGCGCCTTGTAAACGGTTTGAGCACAAGCGTGGTCTCCGGCAAGGGAGATCCACTTCTCCAATGCTCTTCATCCTTGCACTTGAGCCTTTATAGCTCTCGGGCCGTCGGCCGCATCACACAATGGCTTGTTCAATCCGATCTTGCATAGACCGCCGCACCACCGCGAGATCCTTCTATGCCGATGATGTGGCTTTATTCCTGAACCCCACCACCAGAGCTGCATAACTTAAGCGTTGTTCTACAAATTTTCGTTGACGTCAGACTCATGGTGAACTCGAAAAATCGAGATCTTTGGCGATTGCATGCGAACAAGAAGATTTAGATGCTTGTCCGTCTCGAAGTTCCCCTGGAGTGATCAAAAGCTTCCCAAATAAAGTATTTGGGCCTCCCTCGCACTAAGGGCCTTGCGAAGGGTAGACATTCAACCAATGCTAGACAAGATTGAAGCTAGGCTAGCAGTTGAAAGGGAATTTGCTTTCAAGGGCAGTGAAGATCGACATTGGTGCTCTCTGCTCTCGCCTCCCGACCTATTTCCTCTCCGTTTTTCCTCCGCCGCCTGGCTCTCAAACTGATCGACAGACTAAGACGAAATTTCCTCCGAAGGAAAAGCGACGGTACCCTGACATTGCCTTGTAAGTCGGAAAAGTGTGCCGACCTAAGTCACTAGGGGGCCTTTAATCCCTAACTTACAGAGCTTTCTCAGACAAACCGAGACAGAGGTGGGTGGGGTTCGTGGAAAGAAAACAACAAAGAATTGGGCGTATCGAGACAATAAGCAATAATATTGACGTTGAGCTATTCAATGCTAGCACCAGATAATGATAAAGGATGGCCTGACGGCCAGGTTTTGGACATCTCGTGGCTTCAAGGTAGAGCTCTGATGGATATTGCGCCTTTGCTTCCGAACGTTAAAAGAAGGAACAAGTCGGTTTTTCAAGAGCTCACAAACAACTCCTCGATGATCCCGCTTCAAACATTCACTCAAACCACTACCTACACTCCTCACCCTTGGCAGATGATCCAAAGATGTTCACTTTCTCAAGATGATGCCCAAGATGAGATTACCTGGGCGTTGGGATAAGATCTCGGAGGTTCACTACCGCCGGCCTACAAGGTGCAATTCATGGGTGCCTCATAGATGAGGCCGGGATGTTCATCCGGGAAAGCAAAGTCCTAAAATAATTGCAAAATCTTCGCTTGGCTCTTACTCCGCAATGTTGTTCTAACTACAGATAATCCGCACGGAGAGGATGGCCCCATGAGCAGCCGCTTTTGGTAATGTCGCCGATGAAACTACGGAGCACATCATGCTCACTTGTCACTTCGCAAAAAATTTTTGGCCTCTGCTTTCTTTCCTCGCAAGGTCTCAACCTCCTGTGTCTCTTTTCCCCTAATCAAAGACCCTTCGATTCTAGACCCGGGTGGCTCCTTCTACGCTCCAGGTTGCCTCTACTCAAGACGGCGCAACTTTGATGGCCTAATCATGTTTGGATTTTGGCACATCTCGGAAGGAAAGAAATGCGCGCATTTTCCAGAAACGACGAGCACCGCTCAAGTAGTAATCGAGTAGAGCCAAGGCAAATGTGCTTGAGTTTACCGCTGCCGCTACTAGGAGGGTAGTTCATTCAGGCCTTCCCAGCGCTTCGGAAGCCTCTTTGTTGTCTGTCGTCTTTTGGTTGTAATTAAACTCTGTAAACTTTCTCTCTCTTCGTCTTAATTGATTAGGCAGAGCTCCTGCCATCAGTTTCGAAAAAAAAGATCAGTAGTTTTTCCATATAGCAAGGAGGTCGGAGTAGGGTTCCGGGGGACGGGTTGTTAGGGATCCCCCCTGGGGGTTGTTCGGGACCCCCCCAGGGTGTCTGTCTCTTGGGAAGTTGCTTTTGTTTGGCCTACGGATCGGCCTGTATTTCACTTTCTTTCTTAATGAATAGACAGAGCTCTTGCCCTTATTTTAAAAAAAAAAACAGGTGTGCCAAATAATGGCAACCGAAATTTCTGGCAACGAAATCATGATTTAGGTGCATGATTGGAAATGCATGCTTTGGGGTTCCTGTCATGGACCCTAACAAGGTACAAAACCCTTCCTAGCTGTTTTCTGCTGAACATAAAAATGTTTAACCGGGATATCAACGGGAAAAAAAATGGTAAATTCTTCAATTACCTCATATATGCGAACAACGTTAGGATGCTTAATCAACTTCATTGTTGAAATTTCCCGTTTAATCTGCATTCCACCACAGAGTTACCCATCAGCAACAAAAATTACTTACATCGACAGCTGCTAAACTCTGAACAAATTTGCCAAGGCCAATTTGTCCTTTAAAGTGATGACCCTAAAGTGGTGGGAGAGAACCTAAAGGACAGGACCCATGATCTACTGGATGTGAAACATCACCAAACATCAGAGATGCCGCAATAGTTCAGCTTGTAAACTTAATCATGGAGCGCTTTTACGGTGGATTAAATTGATCCAATAGATCAGATTAACTAGAGTCTACTTATATTATACTTCATCTGGTAGTAGAGTATTAGAAACACCCTTAACAGATCAGCGGTTAGATACGATTCCTACTGCACATTTCATACTACCAGGATAATGCACCGTAAAATTTCTCCAATTACGGGGTGGCATATTTGACAGAGACCTGCTCAACCATCTTGTGCCTGAGAACCTTCTCCTTGTCTAGGATCTTGATGGCTACGGGGTGGCCACCGGCCTCGGTATCCCTCGCGAATTTGACCTTTGCGAATGTGCCCTCGCCGATGGTTCTGCCTAGCTCATACTTCCCCACACGTCTCTTCACCTTGGTTGTACTCATTCCCTGCCTTGTCACCCCTCTGGAGTCTCAGCAGGTTCTACGCACTGTCAGAAGGTTTCACTGTCCTGCGTGGAAAATCTACTCGGTTAGGGTTCATACATGGAAAGATGACAAGGGTGATATTTTTCTGTCTCGATAAACTTCAGTTGGAGTGTACAAAATGCCGGTCCTGTTTTGTACACGAGTTCGATTAGCATGTATAATAATTCATTTACATCACGAGAGATGTTTCTATGCTCTTCCTTTTAAAAATTGCACAACTATTAAAGCACGAATGAAGGGTAGATGGTGATTACTTACCCCTTCGCTTGCTTTAAGATTTGTGCAACTTGTATTAGGAGGAAAAGCATAGAAGCACTGCTCATACATCATACATGAACAAGGATTTTTTTTAAAAAAAATAAACGTTTTTTATACATAAATTACAAAAATATACCTCGATTTTTTTTACGAGAATAGCCATCTGTCGCGTCATGTGGCAGCGATTGGGATCAGTCGCGCCAGGTGACAGCGACTGATCTCAGTCGAGCCACGTGGCAGCGATACGCCCGTTAAAATGATTCGGCAGGAACTAGGAAATGCGGCAGGAACCAGGAAGGAACTAGGAATTAGTTGCGCACAGAAGGACTAGGAATTCCTAGTTGCGTAGTCGCGCTCTGTCCATAAGTAGCTGCCGCGATTGGCGATTGGTGTGTTCTGTCCCCGCCACATAGCGCGACTGAGATCAGTCATGCTGGCGCGATTGGTACGTCTATCGCTGTCATGTGGCACGATTGATTCTAGCCGTTGGTTATTTTTGTAAAAAAAAAAGAGATGTATTTGTATAATTTGCATATAAAAAGTAAGAGCAGTGCTTCTATGCATTTCCTTCTAATACAAGTTGCACAAATCTTGAAATAAGCGAAGGGATAAGTAATCACCATCTACCCTTCATTCACGTTTTAATAGTTGTGTAATTTTTAAAAAGAAGAGCATAGAAGCACCTCCGGCCTTCGATCTGCACTAGTCAAATGTTAGTCCAACAGAGGATTGATCCCGCTTGTGTTCGACAACCTCCGGCTTACACGTTCAGTAGGATAACGCGTACCATGCTCCAAAGGCCATGGAGGCTCCAAAAATTTTTTTGGGAGTGTGTATAGGATGTGCACACGTTTTTAATTGTAGTAGGTGAGTTATGTGTGTACTTATACCAAATGCTCACATGCAAGTGCTGTTGAGTGGTCCATTTTTTCCATGACTGATGAAACAAACAGGCAATAAGTTTACAGAGAGTAATAATTTGCACCCACCCCATTAAGTCATAAGATTGGTAAACAGCTCAATCAATGTGGCCGGTTAAGCACAGAGAATACGGGTGAAATCTAATATATTCTTTCATCAAGACTCGAATAATCAACCGGATATCAAAAGGGGCTAGACCATCCTTCGGATCTGGAGAGGATATTTGTTGTCAATTAGCCACGAGAAAAGGCTTAAACAGGGGAGGGCATATTCCACCTATAGTACAAGCCCAGAACAATTTTTTTTTTTTTTTTTGAAAAGAAGGTATAAGCTCTGCCGAATCAATTAAGGCAGAGAAAGAGCAAAAGTATCAAGTAGCAAGACAGTAAAAAGACGACAACAGAACAAGGTAATAGGCCGTGTGAATCCCGGACTACTCAGAAGTGGTTGGCCTCCTTGCGAGGTGGAAGGTAAAGATATCGTGGAGGATTTGCCGAACAACAGCTGAAGAACATGAAATGGTCAGAATTCTTCAAGGACAAGAAGGTTAGAGAATGAACCCCTCCTCTCATGAAGAAATGAACAACTCCCTGGGACTAGTTCCTCATGATCAGAAAGATGTGCTAATTCCTAGAGCCAGGGCACCGTCTATAAAGCGATCGAGAGCAAAAAAAAAGAAGCAAGGGAAACTGCAGAAAAGGAGGGAGAAGAAGCTCTAAACAGTACAGAGACGCTCGCTCAGCACAGGACAGATTTCAGCTCTCGGCTCGCACACAACACCAGAGAGTTTATGCTGGGAAAGGAGCAAAAAACACACACCAAATACAGATTGCAGCGAGGGGAAAGAAGAGGAACGCAACGAAGAAGACGATTGGGAAGCAGAACTTACGGCTCGCCTTCTGACCAAATCTGCAATGCAGACTCGATGCCCTCTCCACAGGCGACGGCAGATGGATATATCCGAAGTAACAGGCGGCCGCTGGAGTGAGGGAGAGAGCTCGAGAGGCGTGCGCGAGAGCTCGTGTGCGCCGTGTGTCCCGGAAGCCTCGGCGACGTAGCAGCGGCAGCACGTAGAGCGGCGAGAGGAAATGCCCCCGGCGAGAGGAGGCGCGGAATGAGACGACGGGGCCGAGCGTGGACGGACGGGCTGCGAGCTGCCGGAGCAGGAGAGGAGCCTTCAAATAAGAGAAGTGCTTCTATGCTTTTCCTTCTAATACAAGTTGCACAAATCTTGAAGTAAGCGAAGGGGTAAGTAATCACCATCTACCCTTCATTTATGCTTTAATAGTTGTACAACTTTTAAAAGAAAGAGCATAGAAGCACCTCTCTTCAAATAAATGGGACGGCTGTCAGAGGTGGGGCCCGCTGCACAGTCAACAGGTCCAGATTGCGGACCAGGGGCCGGTCCCGGAGGTTCGAGTACTTCCCGATCGATACCCTTAAATTTGTTTTGAGGGAGATTAGGGAGCGGTATACCGTTCTAACGGTATAGCTGTTGAAACTTATGAAATTTATCAGTTTCAGTGCTGGTTTTATGAGTTTCAGTGTTTAGGCTCCGTTTGGCAACTTGGAACCGAGCTGTTTCTACTAGAATCTGGGAGAAACCCAACCAAACAGCTAAAACTCGGAACGATTCTCCTCGAAACGTTTCTTCTTTTTTCACACCGTGGTTGAATCACCCTCAACCCCGTTTCACCCGTTTCTACTAGAATCTGAAACCATACCAAACGGTTTGCAGAAAGTGATTCTGATTCTACCTGAAACGTTTCTACCAAGAATCTAGAACCGTTTCCGTTTCTACTAGAATCTGGAACCGTACCAAACGGGGCTTTAGTTTCATCAGTTTCATGTTTCATCAGTTTTTAGTGCTAAGTTTCATGAGTTTCAGTATAAAAAATCACAAGTTTCAAAGGTATCCGTAGGTTAGTTTTTCTGATTTTTTTTTTTTTAGAAATACTAAAGATTGTAACTTCAATAAAACTTTTTGATTGGATTTATTTCGATTTCGGTGTTTCGGGATTTTTAAGATATTAGAACTATTTATATTGTATTTTTAGTAAATTTTAAATATATATGTTGAACCTATAACAATACGAAATTATTGTATAAGGTTGTAGATTTATAGGCACGAAGTATACACATTCGTCTAAATTCTCTCGGTTACACAGCTGTTACAGACCACACCGTCGTCGCATGGCTTGAGTTCCCGGCCGAGATCGCTCCTTCACACATGCCGGAAACAAATTATATGCAACAGTGCTGTATTCCGCAGCCTGTGCAGCACCGTGCGGATTAACGCCACACGTCCTACTTCAATCTCCATGCAAATCCATCAATCTTCAAGCACTTTAATACTTATCATTTAATTATTTTTTGTATGGAGATTAACGCAGCGGGACACGTGATGCCAATCCATACGACGCTGCACATGCCGCGGTATACAACACCGTTGCATAGAATTTTTTTTTTCCCTCGTGCCTGTGCTGCACACTGATTGCGACGGTACGGATCCCCAGTACTGAACTAACCACCGCATGTCCCATCGATTTAGAAATTGTACTACTATGGCATCTCCTCCGCACTTTTGGGCGTGTATCGTACGGGAATGCTACGCATGCCCTGCGCGAGTATAATGTGCGTGTTCATCTATTTAACTTCGACATATTAAAGTTATTGTCTCTATCTTAACTATTTCCACTATATATCTCCATCAAACAATCGAGGTTAAGGAGTCGATTCCGGAAAACCCGATTGTAAGATGTCGTTAACGGCTCCCAATAAAGAGAGTGACTAGGGAACGGTATACCGTTGCAACGGTATAGTCGTGAAACTTATGAAACTTATCATTTTCAGTGCTGGTTTCATGAGTTTCAGTGTTTAGTTTCATCAGTTTCATGTTTTATCAGTTTTTAGTGCTAAGTTTCATGAGTTTCAGTGCAAAAAATCATAAGTTTCATGAGTTTCAGAGGTATACCGTTGCAACGGTATACCGTTTTTTAGTTTTTCTGCCAATAAAAGTGTAGAGATGACCTTCTTTTTTTTAAAAAAAAAAAGTAGTACAAAATTTACAAATAAATTGATGCACCTAATGAATATAGGCATTAGCAAGGACTAATTAAATTGTACCCTTTCGGCAGATGACACACTCCCTCTGTTCGCAACTAGATACTGTTGAGATAGAGCTGGGCCTGAAGTACCAATACGGTTGAACTTTATCTATTTATGGGCGAATCTGAATCTAACTTCAACTGATTTTGCTATATATTGAGCACTCCATCGTAAAGAGAAATCACTCTAATAAAGAGAGAGAACTTTGCCCCTACTTTTTGTGTACTCCCAATTTATTCTTGCAATTGTATTGGAGTGTAATTGATTGATTAAGAGCGGGCGACTACGTTTTATAATAGGTTATAAGCACGAAGCTCTACCGATGTCGATTTATATTGTCTACCTGCATCAATCTACACTGCATCGAATTTGTTCGGCAACACACGATTAAATCTACTTCAAGCCCAACTTAAGTTAATCGCATTCGAACAGTTACTTTTTTAATCCTGCGTATTACTGTTCAAGCCCTAATTGCATGATTATTGTTCATCACAATGAGAAAAAAAGAAAGAAAAAACAAAGGATTGCATGTGATGCTGATACGGCGGCGTTGCTCCCACGCGCCCACCGGTGGTGGCAGTTAGGGGTGACAATGGACTTGGATCGGTCTAGACTTTTGGATTAGGCCGGTCCAAAACTGTAAATGGATTGGACTCATTTTGGATCAATCGCTATTTGGACCAGATCTAGACCAGGCTTGGATCAGGCTTGGACCTTACATTTTTCTTCTAAATAATTGTATTGCATGTATTATGTGTTAATTCTAGTCACATCTACATGGATGTTTTACATGTAAATGGTTTGGATCAAGGTCCAAGCCTTTATTTGGGCCTGGATTGGACATAGGCTTATCAGTTTCAGATTTGGACTAGACTGGATCAAAGAAACAAAAATTTGGATTTGGATCAGACTTGTGCTGGACTTCAGCCCATTATCACCCCTAGTGGCAGTGGCCTCGCGCCCCACCCCCTCACGCCTGCCGATGGCGACGACAGTGCTGCGTCCTCCCATGCGTACGCACACTCGAAGCGCCTCACCTGCGCCCGAAGTCACATGGCGGCCGATGTAGCGCTCGCAACTGAATTCGTGGTAGCGCCACGCCAGAAGTGGCGGCTGCTGCTCCCGATCCGGTGCCTGACGGCGACGGCGCCCGATGCGACGCAAGACGACGATGACTTCGCGCTCGCGCACCCGGCAGCGCCCCACGCCCGAAGCACCGATGGCAGTGGCCCTCATGCCCGAAGCGCAAAACAACGCCTGATGCGGCGTCCGAAGACAGCGACCTCACGCCGGCACGCGCAAGACAGCAACAGGTGATGATCCCGCGCCCGAAGGGCCGATGGCGGGGACCCTGAGGCACACGCGCATGCGCAACCGCGCCCAATAGTGGCCTCATGGCACGCACGCCTAGTGGCAGCTCCGCACCCAAAGCACCGGTGGCGGTCCATGCACGCACACCTTGGCGGTGGCGCCCGACTCAGCGGCACCTGCCCCGACAGAGGCGCCCACCCTAGTGGCGGAGTCCGCGGCAAAGGTCGCATCGGCCTTGGCGATGCCGCCCACGGCAGCAGCTCCCGCCCCAGCACTAGTCGTGGCACCCATGCCCTGCTGCTCCATGAGGACTGAGCAGTGGCTAGGGTTTCTTAGCCCTAGCTACCATCATATATTGGGCTAATATGGTCCCATGGGCCATTCAGCCCAACGACTGTTCGACCCATCCATTTTTCCAGAAGAAGAAAAAAATAAAAGGAAAATTTTAATTTAATGCTTGGAGTTTTCTATAATTTCATAAAATAGTTAATAAATTCCAAAAAATCCATATTGAATCCCAGAAATTACATTTTCTAGATATATGGACTTTCGTAAAATTATTGAACTTGGTACTTAACACACATTGGAAGCTCCATATCTTTGGGTTTATTTTTCTAACATTACTGCGTGATTAATATGTGCTGAAATTAATTATTTGTTATTTAGTAATTCTGAAAATTGCTTGGTGATTAACAAAAAATTATGAAAAATGCAAAAAAAAATTTTCTAGATAGCATATTGAGTGCTTCATCTCTTTGAATTTATTTTTCTTAGCATTATCCCATGTTGATATGTCTTGAAATTAAATTTTTCTGTTATACGATAATTATGAAAATTGCTTGGTAATTAACAGAAAATTATGAAAATACTAGAAAAATTCTAGATAGCATATTGGAAGCTCCATATGTATGGATTTAATTTATTTGCATTATTCCATGTTTAAATATGTTAGAACTGATTTTTTTTCTGTTACTTGATAATGCTGAAAATTGCTTGATAATTATCAGAAAATTATGACAAATTCTAAAAAAAATTCTCTCAAATGCTAAGAAATACAGGAACAACTTGCCCATCATTTCATTTACTTGGGAATTGAAGCACACCATGACATTACATCATATCTTACTTGGAATTCTCTCAAATGCTTCATATTGGTACGATTTCAAATGTGGATTGTGATCTTCCATCGATCATTACGAAAAGTTTCAGAAGGATATATACATAACAGAGTGAAAAACACCACTCTATTCATAATTTCTAAACTTTCCAGCAAAGCACACATTTTTTTCCCCCGAAATTAGCGACAGGAACTCTGCCAATTCATTAAAGGAAAGTAGAAGATAGTTTTAGTACAACAGGAACAGCACAAAGTCCACGCGGCGGTGTAAGCACACATTTTGCGAGATCTTCACGTAATAGCTCATTCCAGTCTTCTGCCCCAACACTCCATCCTCTCAGTCTGGCAAACACCTCATTCGCTACAGATCGCAACACCTCGGTCCCTTGCCGCATTAGTTCTTGGCCTGCAGGCTTCTGAAGTAGGGTCTAAAATCCAAGCCAATAACAAATACTAAAAATCAGACGATTAGGGTCAGAAAAGGAGAAAAGAATTAAACACTGTAAGGTTCATGGCTTTCCAAATCGATCAGATCACTGCTGTATTTCCAATTATAACAATACGATGTTTAGATTTTGGATATTGTGACAGCCATCCTCCCAAAAGAGACTGCACTGGAACTGGCATCGACTGAAAATTGAAAGTACACACAAGAATGGTCCAAATAAATTGACATCGGAAAAGATAGGAACAAATGTTCCATAGTTTCGATCCATGCAGCCTCTCTTCAACAAATTATCTTTAGTAAGAATCGAGTTAAATAACCAGAGAAACACTTTAATTTTTCAGAAAAACTAAAAAACGGTATACCGTTGCAACGGTATACCTCTGAAACTCATGAAACTTATGATTTTTTGCACTGAAACTCATGAAACTTAGCACTAAAAACTGATAAAACATGAAACTGATGAAACTAAACACTGAAACTCATGAAACCAGCACTGAAAATGATAAGTTTCATAAGTTTCATGGCTATACCGTTGCAACGGTATACCGTTCCCTAGTCACTCTCTTAATTTTTAGTGGCAGCTTTACCTTCCACAGAAATTTACAGGGGTAGCTGTAACTTTGGATTTTTTTTTTAAGGCACAATAAAAAGAATGCACAGGGAATTTACTATTAGCACTAAAAGCCCAAATTAATCTATCCTCATTCCAATTCAAAGCAACTTATGCACACATATGTTAGGTAAGAAATTTTTTATTTGCCATTAAAAGTTAGTCAGATCCCTAAAATACTATCGTGAAACTGCTTCTCCCTTTATTGCCATTGGATTTCAACTTTCATCCTCTTTTTTTTGCCACTCATGTTTTCTATGAGTTGGCTGTTAAGTGGAGCACGAAAAGACTGTATTACCCTTCAATGAATCCTTTTTTCCAGTTATTTGCCCCAAGTCATTTGCTTGTAGAATTCAACATCCGGAGCTGACAGCATTTTCTCACGTTCTGAATTCTGAGGCTGATAGGTCATTTGGTCTATCATTAGACGCCAATTCTTGTGGAATGCTACCTATATTAAATCTGGAAGAGTTCTTGGACAGGGAGCCCCCACGTGTCCTCCCTCCACGAAAGCCCCTCGAAAAATATGTAATTATGTTTAGATCCTTCCAACTATTTTTTACAAAAAAACCTTTCGGTTCAGCAAAATCATAAACACTTCATGAAAGGACCCCAAATAAATGCTAAATTATACCAAGATAAACTATAATTACATTTAGGTCCTCCTACTAATCTTTTAATAAAAAGAACCTTACGGTTTGATTATAAAGATATTCAATGCCTTGCTCAGGGCCAATCATTTCTATGAGAGAACCCTACAAAATTACAATTTAGTAACTCTCTGTGGCAAAGTAAGAAATATTTAGAGATAAACACTTCTTCTGGGCGTTTTGATTATAAAGATATTCATAGTTGAAGGGCTAGAATCTTTGACACCTATCAAAGAACCAATGGTTATAATTAGGAATTAACCACCTGTTGCTGGGTGTGTGGTCAACGAAACCCAAATGTTGGTGCCTACCCTTACGAACTCGCTCAACGATGGGATCAACCCTGCTATGCATCCTATCTCTACTATAAAGCAACAGTTGGTGGCAGTGGTGAGTTCTACCCATGTCATTAATTGCCCTGCTTAATTGCCCTACTTAATTGCCCTGCTTAATTGCCCTACGCAAAAAACGAAGCGTTGCTTTAATTAGCCAGCTTTCGCAAGAAACGAAGCGTTAAAGATAGATGTTTGATCTTGTGAAATAATTTTTTATTTTTTATTCTTTATTTTTCGTTATCAATTTTGTTTTTCGTAGCAATGCACGGACATGTAACTAGTGTCTATCAAGACTAAATCATATATGTGTTGATCTGTGATCCTCTCTATATA
Organism: Rhipidocladum racemiflorum; assembly: GCA_036346355.1. Classification (NCBI taxonomy): domain Eukaryota; kingdom Viridiplantae; phylum Streptophyta; class Magnoliopsida; order Poales; family Poaceae; genus Rhipidocladum; species Rhipidocladum racemiflorum. The sequence goes on from CM070591.1 coordinate 61,258,566, forward strand.
AATGAGTTCGAAAAGGACTTCGTCCTCCTATTCAACAGGGCTAGCTGTTAGAGAAGAAGCTACTTCTTTGTTTTTTGGGTGGTGTGCTAAGCAATAGCAACTGAGTCCAAAACTACAGTGTTCGATTTTGTTTAGAGAATAGAACACGCAATCACTTGCAGCAGGTAGGTATGGATGCATGCTTACGTGCTCCAAAACTATGGGATCATCGCTGGTACGACCGACGATATAATAACAAGAATTGCGTAATGGCTCCAGGCGACCACGGATTGGTGTGTATCCATCCACAGCACTGAATTGGGCCACCAAGAACTGAAATTTTAGCCAAATTCGATGAGAAGATTTGCATCATGGGACGCGGCGATCCAGTGCGTAATGCAAGCGTCCCGGCCTGACAGCATCATTGGATCCGACCGAGCTTCAGAAGAGGAGAAACATGATCAATAATACAGATGGCGAAAATGTGATCAATAAGAGATAGAGGCGGAAGGAGCGGAATGCCCGCACATTCAATGAGCTGTATGCTACAGGACTTGAGGTGGTTCAGAGAATCACCCAAGAGTTCACGGCGTTTCACCTAGCGCGAAAAGTGGGTTAGCGTTCAGAGTTTTTTCGTTTTTTCTGTTGTTAGGGCCTCTTCCAGGAGTGCTTTTGTGTTCCTTTTGACTGCGGTTTCTTTTCTTCCATTTGGTCCTGGGGACCGTCTGTAAGGCACCCTTTTCTCCTTTTAATGAATCGGCAGAGCTCCTGCCATTATTTTCGAAAAAAAAGAGATAGAGGCCAGGCTAGGATTAAACCAACATGTTGTCGTGGGAAATCATAGTTTTTTTTTTTCCAATTAGTTTTCCTCCTAAGAACTAGAATTTAACCTGCTCGCCGTCATGGAGTATTCCTAGTCTCTCTCGATCCGATTACTTTCCCCTCCTAAGCACGCTAAGTTGAGGATTGAGGACACCTTGGTTAGTTTTAATATTCGAAGAAGCGAGCCTTCTCCTCCTTGTCCATGCCTTCGGTCATGGCAAGTGCTTGCCCGGGGCAATCATAATGTAGTTGGTGGTGTGAAAGGGGTCGCCGTTACCAGTGGAGCGCTGCCGCCCATCTGTCACAATCCTCTCGCCTTTTCCTCCGCCACTGGTAGAGGTGGGCATCGTGTTGGGCCGGGTCGGCCATGGCACATGCCCTTCAATCCGCATGTCTAAACCGTGCCGTGCTGCGATAGCCTATCGTGCTCGTCCCATTTGCGCTATTACGATGAGAGGAGGAGAGCCGGAGACGCACTGAGTTGAAGCTGTGGATACAAATATAGGGGGGAAATGAGCTAAATTTTATTTATTAATTGGGTACAGATACAAAGTTACTAACTCGTTAAAAACCTTATGCCCTAAAGTGGGGTTCTCTGGTAAGAACAAAGAACAACAACACTATGCATACATACTAGCAACTCCCGAACGTTGAGATCGTTCAAACGTTCTAGGCCAGCGCACGTCTAATGTGGTGGCGTCAATGGCCATGTGAGGGAAGCGGAAAGAGCGACTACACTAGGATTTGTCCTGCTTACTGATATCTAATGTTTTATTTTGCTGGTTGGCTACCGCCTACTGCTTTGCAAACTTGGCTTCATGTGTGGGCACTGGACTCTTGACAGTCTGACCTGAGATTTCAAGAGAAAGCAATAACAGCTTTCCTACAGTTTACTTAGCAGTAAGCAGGTCTGAACTTTTCGGAACAATTAGGTGGTGTAAAGCATGTCAGCAACTTGATGTTTTTAACTATTCTGACAAAATCAAAAGGCACTATATCATTCATAAGTAGAGCAAGTTGAAGGGCAAGGGTTCTATTTGGGGGCAAGCGTATGCAGATCCCTACAAAATGCAACTTTAAAGATTTTATATCTGGATTGCAGTGGTAGCAGCTCTTGAGTTGGTAGGCGTCTCAAAGTGGGTGTTCCTTGTATTCTCGGAGAGCTAAGTGCAAGAATATACAAGTGTGTGTGTTCTTCGTGTATAGCTCTTGTGTTATCTATTCACGTGTTCGCGTGTGTTTAATCTTGAGAGTTCTAACAGCAGCAACTGAATATCAATGAACGAAAGCAACCACAAGGAAGCAACAATGCTGATCATTTAACTTCCCAAGATCCTTCAGTTTGAAACCATCAACAATTAGTAAAACCAGATAACACAAAGCAACTCCACAGGAAATCAGGTGAGTGAAAGTCTGCATCATTTGGAAATTTCTCTTCATCAGAGAAAATGAGGTCAACCTCACACTAAAGTACAACTCAGTAATCAGAGAACTTCGTATGAGCAATAGGACCAATTAACAGAGATAGCAGTACTAACACGCAGCATTTGCTTCCTCGCCAAGCGAGAGCAGCATTTGCACTATGGATTTCATATGTGGTCGTTCTTTTGGATCTTCCTCCAGGCACAAGGCAGCCGCACTGAGGATCAAAACTACCTGGGCACGGTTGAAATTGCCATGTAACCTGACGTCCACAAATTCTTCAATCCAAGTTCCTCCATCTCCCTCCAATTTCTTAGCTAGAATCCTCACGACATTTCCAAGGACAGCATCAACACCTTCTTCTCCATCCATGACCCAGCTCGAAACCCTGACCCCCCTTACCAGCTCCAAAAGCACTACTCCATAGCTGTATACATCAGCCTTCGCTGTGATTGGGAGATTCGTCACCCACTCTGGAGCCATGTAGCCCCTAGTGCCTCTGATCTGAGACACACCATGATCAGACCCACATCTGCTCATCAGCTTCGCCAATCCGAAGTCAACCAATTTGGGCACCCAATCTTGGTCCAACAGTATATTCTCGGGCTTGACATCGCAGTGGATGACCCACTCCAAGCACTCATGGTGAAGATAAGCTAATCCTCTGGCCACGCCAATGGCAATGTTGAATCTTTGCTTCCAACCCAGCAATCTGGCCGAGCCCCCATGACCGCCGAACAGCATGCTCGCCAATGATCCGTTCTCCACGAACTCGTAGACCAGCATCCTGTGTGAGCCCTCTGAACAGAAGCCCCATATCCTGACCAGATTCATGTGGTAAATCCTTCCGATGACGCCCAGTTCAGCTTGCAGCTCCTCCTCGCCCTGGCACACGTCCTGCAGCCTCTTCACTGCGACCACTCTGTCGTCGTCCAGGATCCCATGGTAGGTGACGCCCAGACTGTCCCTCCCAAGCTCGTCCTTGAACGACCGAGTAGCTCTGTTCAGCTCTTGGTACATGTACCGGCGAAAATGGCTGCTCAGAACTCTGTACCCTTCCTCTGCCGACAGTCGAGACCTCCTCGACTCCCTCCTCAGGATGAAGCACCAGCCGAATGCAACGAAGAACACCTCGGTAGCGAAAAATGCCGACAAGAATCCGTAGAAGTATATGAATGATTTCTCTGTGTGCGTCTCCGGTAGAGGCGGCGCTACCACTCTGGTCGCTGCGGCGCCGCACACATGGTTATATCTCGAATCGAGCAGCCCCGAGTGTGGAACGCTGTCCATGGACACGTTCGAGCTCCTGGGGAGCTTCAGGTACAGCGAGCTGAAATACCATGGGAAGATCTTGCCGGTGAGCAGGAACGGCTTCGTGTAGCACAGTCCAGACCCGGCAACGTACCTAATTGCCTTGCAGGAGCAGTCGGCCCTGCACAGATCCATGCACGCCTCGAGAGATATGTGCTCGGTGACGCTCATGTCAGGGCCTGCGAAATCGACGAAAGGCAGCATGACAAATTTCACCTCCTCGTGATGGACGCAGGTGGTATCGAGCATCACGTCGCAGCCTTTGCTCCAGTCCTCCGGATCACTCATCCTGTAACCGGGCGGACACGAGCACAGCGGCCTTGACAGCGAGTAGATCAGAATTCCATTGATGCCGCATAGCCCGTCGACGAAATAGAGATGGGAGAACGCCATGTACGACACCGACCATCGTCCATCCGGTTCGTTGAGGCTGTACAGCCTGACATTGCCGTCGTAGTCCAGTGTTAGCCTTCTTTTGACGCCAAGACCCATGTCAGATGCTGTGAAGTTGAGGCCATCGCTGCCGAGAAACTGTCCAAGCTCATCGAGCACACCAATCCTGCTGCTGTTAAATAGCTTCCTACCCTTGTCCCATATACTGAAATGGGGATCAGGCCAGTAGATCTTTGAACTGTCAGAGCTGAGGTAGAAGAGGGACAGCAAGTATTCATCGCTGAATCGGAAGCTGTAGCGACCGGGGAGCAGCAGTGTGCTGGAGGAGATCAGCTTCGTGTTAGCTGTGATAGGTTGCGTAGGTAGTAAGGTGTCGGTGGGAGAATCGAAGCTCTGCCAAAGAATGTTGCCAGCTAGGTCCTTCAGGACGAGGTTCCCGGTCTCAAGTAGCTGGGCGCGGCTGACGGCGGCGCCGGAGCTTCCGGTCGCCTGCCAGACGATGTCACCATTGAAATCCTTCAGCACCATGGCGCCATCCTTGTGCAGTGTCACCTTCGAACCCCGACCATGGACTGGCCGGAGTGGGTTTGCCGTCCAAACGACGGTTTTGTCGGCCGAGTTGGAAAACCAGACGGCGAAGGTGAAGGCGTCCGATGATGAGATGTTGTAGAAGCCGCACGAAAAGGTGCCGCCCGATGAGCGTAGCACGTCGGATTCCTTCTCGACGGAGAGGGAGGAGGCTAGCGGTAGAGAGTCGCCGGCATCCACAAGTGGCAACACCGAGGGGAGCAAAGTGATGAGCAGTAGAGCAGGAAGGGGTGAAGCCATGGTGTGCTAATGGGTGCAACATTCGGCATGGAGTGCTACCAGTTATATATAGAGATCTTTTACAGTGGATTATACTTGTAGTATATTATGGTAGTATAAATTAGATCTAACCATTGATTTGGTGGGGGTATTATGGACTTTTTTAAATAAAAATATTACATTTTAATAGGGTATTAACGTAATTTTAGCGAGTCGTCGAGGTTCTCCGACGCGCGATGCACTGACGGAGGAAGGGTTTCCGGTGGGGATGAAGAAATGGGCTTTAGGTGGGTGAAAAAAATTCATTTACCATTTTACCCATCCACTGTATTGAAATTTTTTACCATTCTACCCCTCCTTACATTCTACTACACATGATAGTATAACTTGAGCTAATCTATTTTTAACCTTTGGATTAAAGGCAATGAACGGTTCATATTCATTATTGTGCGCTGTAAAAGAACTCATATAGAAGCAAATAACTGAGTACTGGGTAATTTTGCAGTCTAACACCATACAAAAGCACCATATCTGCTCTCTTAGTCAAAATTTGTTGGTCACTGTGCATATTAACAATGCTTACTGGATGCTTACATTTCCAGTTTAGTCCTCATCAAGACCAATTGGAGAGTTGGAGGAATAGTGTCATGAAGATATCAGATTCTTTGACTACTGACGAGTTTGAACCCTGTAGGAGCAGTCAGAGCAATGAGAGTCTGGATGATGTCATTTGAATTTTCAATTGGTGAATCTGAACCCTAGTGTAGCAATAGTCAGAGATCAAGGCATATTTGTTAATGTCACTTGAACCAGGAATATGGAAATTGAACATCCAAATCTGCTGTGGCTGGCATTGAATTAACTACGAGAGCAGATGTCTCTTGACGACAGCAATGCTTAAATATATATTCGAACCATGAGCAGACCAACCGATTTCTTCATGCTAAAACTGGTAGTAGGTGTACTCTGAAGTTCAGCTGCAATGTTTGACCGTACTAGAAATTCATAACATTTAGAGGCCGGAATAAGAGAAAAGAAGTAATGCCAAGAACTGGTAGTAGGTGTACTCTGAAGTTCAGGTGCAATGTTTGACCCGTACTAGAAATTCTCACGTGGTCAGATATGAATACTGTCAGTCCAGACATGGGCAAGTAGATATTGGCAAAAATCCCCTCTTTTTTTTTGTCTACTGGTTTGGGTGATTGTGTCATCACATATTGTCAGTCCAAAGACCAGCAGGGATGCATTCTCACTGAGCCTGTTGATATATGATTCAAATTCAGAAGCTTGAGTCTGATGGAGCATAGCGACGGCCCATCACCAGGCGGCTCAGGCCAAAGCAGAGCGGAGTACAAACTGGCCCATCAAGTCACCTCGGCGGAGATACCTGGGGGTAGAGCCCCCCGCGGAACGGATTGTTATAGATTTGTTTCCGAGTAGGGCCCTAGGTCGCCACTATATATATCTTCCTTTTAAAAGTTGCACAACTATTAAAGCATGAATAAAGGGTAGATAGTGATTACTTACCCCTTCGCTTGCTTCAAGATTTGTGTAACTTGTACTAGAAGGAAGAGCATAGAAGCACCTCTCAAAGATATAAGAGATATTGTAATCTCTTGCGTTTCGTAACACTCAAGGAAATAGTGAGATTTTGTCAGTCGGCACTTGCGATTTTTTTCGTATGGATTTTTCATGTTAAATCTATATCTCTTTTTTTTCGATTTGATCTACTTTTTTTGTTTTTCTTCTGTGACCGTCGATTATAACAGAGCCGGTTGCGTGCGGTTGGTGGCAGCACATAAACAATGTTGGGCATCCCGTCAGTTTCACTTTTGTTAGTGCGAAATGCAGAGAAGTTTGCTCGCATTGTATACAGTTCAAGTGATTATCGGAGTGCTTGTATAAGAGATTTCTTTTCTCCGTGATATGCTTGATCCAGTTCTCAGCCAGCATTCTGGGAATCTCATGCTGGATTTCTTACCATACTGGATCCAATTAGGTTACCTGCCTTTAGTATTTCTTATTAGCTCGATGATGTCTAGGACCAAAATTTGTTTTTTTTAAAAAATCTTCAGACGAGGCTATTGCATCCAAGTGAAATATCTGGGACCAATGCAAAAGTTCATGGTTGCCACTATACTGATGATCAATTAAATTGATTAAGTGATCATCATCAAGGCAGGAGAGAAGAGATAGAGAATAGGAGATGGGTGTAAATATCAGCAAGATAAGCATCACATTAATGAACTGAAGTAAAGATGTGGTGTCCTTTAGCGAGTACAATTAGAAAACTAAGCCAAACCTTAGTGACATGGTACCAACTCCAAAGCTGTTTGCGTAGAAAAAAAAAACTGTAATTTGGAAGAAGAAATCAGAGCTGTGTGAGGAACATGATTTTTTTTTACCATTGCGAGCACATAAACAATATTCAGATAAAGAAGCACATATAGCTCCATTACATCCAATGTTCAAACACATATGTTTTAGTTACATCCATGTATACTCCTTGCAAATTGCAATCAAGAACTGTTATCTTAGTGCAAGGCTGTAAGCACTCAAAAAAAAAAAAAAAAAAAAAATATACTACTTCAATTCACTGTATTACCAGCTTCGTCAACTGACAGGAGAGTCTGGACTACAGATTCCATAGTTGGCCTTTTGCTTCTGTCTTCCTCTAAGCAAGAAACAGCCAACTTGATCAGTGTTCCTGCTTGCACGCAGCTAAATTGGCCACTCAGTTTGGAATCTACAAATTCATCAACCCATGACTGTTTATCCCCTTTCAATTTGTCGGCAAGCATCCTGACGAGCTTCGCGAGCACCATATCCACCTCCACATCCGAATCTACAGCCAGCTCCGAAACCCTAGCGCCTGACAAGAGCTCAAGAAGCACAACTCCGTAGCTGTAAACATCAACTTTTCCTGTGATTGGGAGACCGGAAACCCACTCGGGAGCAATGTAACCTACTGTTCCTCGCACATGAGACACATTCTGATTGGAACCAGCTCGGTTTAGCAGCTTCGCCAGCCCAAAGTCTGTGATCTTAGGCTCAAAGTTTTGGTCCAGCAGTATGTTCTCAGGCTTCACGTCGCAGTGGATGACCCACTCTAAGCACTCATGGTGAAGATAGGCCAATCCCTTGGCAACACCTAATGCGATGCTGAACCTTTGCTTCCAGTCCAGCAAGATTTTGTTTCTGTCGTTGAACAAGATGCTGGCCAGTGATCCATTCTCGACGTACTCAGAAACCAGCAGCCTATGAGATCCTTCTGAGCAAAACCCCCATATTCTGACTAGATTCATGTGGTAAATCCTTCCAATGACACTCAGCTCAGCTTGAAACTCTTCCTTGCCTTGGCTTACATTTTCTAGCTTCTTCACAGCTACTGGCCTGTCATCTTCTAGGACACCTTTGTACACAATGCCTGAGCCTCCCCTTCCCAGCTCAGCTTCAAACTTTCTAGTTGCCTTCAGTAGCTCCCTGTAACTGTACCTTCGAAAATGACTTGTCATTACCCTGTAGCCTTCCTCAGCTGCCCATATCTCTGTTGGCCTCATCTCTCTTCTCAGGACAAAGAACCATGCAAATGTTATGAAGGAGACTTCGACAGCAAAAAGTGCTGCTATGAACCCGTAGAAGTAAAACCACTTCGATTCTCTCCCACCAGCCTTATGCAAATCTGGAAATGGTTGTATGATTCTTTTGCTCATCCGACCGCAGTCAAGCCGAGGTGTAGCAGGATCAAAAATATTGGAATGAGGAACAGGCACAGCTGAAACATTCGATCTTGCAGCGACCTTGAGATATATTGTTCGCACATCTTCTGTTGGGTAGGTCCTTCCACTGAAAAGATGAGCTTTTGGATAACACGAGCCTGTACCTTCCTGGTATTGGAAGCCTTTGCAGGTGCAGTCGCTCATGCAGATCTTCCTACAATCCTGAAAAGAAACTGAGAGTAGATGTTGCTGATCGGAGCCCCAGAAATCTGTATGCGCCAGCTTCACAAACTTCACAGGTTCCTGATGGTCACATGTTACGCTGACAACAGCCTTACAACCTTCAGTCCAGTTACCAAGGTTGCTCATCCTGTACCCTGGTGGGCAGGAACAGGTAGGTGTAGGTGAGTAGTGGCAAATTCCATTAGGACCGCACAAGCCATGGATGTTGCAAGGTTGGGACATTACCACCATTGCAACCGACCATGACCCATCCGTGTCATTCAAGCTATACAGCCGGAGATTACCATCAGGGTCAAGAGTCAGCCTCCTCTTGATCCCTGGCCCTGCATCAGAGGCCACAAGCGGTCTTCCATCAGCGAAATCACTCGACGCAAGGCTGCCATTACCGTCGAGGATCGCCAGCCTAGTACTGTTGTACTGGTTCCTCTTGTTCTGGTAGATGTTTTGGTCAGGGTTTGGCCAGTATATATCAGAGACTTCAGCAACATCGTATATAAGTGACAGCAACGATATATCACTGAAACGAAAGATGTAGCTACCAGGAACACCCAGTTGAGTCGTAGGGACTAGCTTTGTAGCAGCAGTGATGTGCTGAGATGGCAGGAAAGTGTCCGTCGGTGAATCGAAACTCTGCCATACGATGCTGCCGCTCGAGTCCTTCATGACGAGATTCCCAGAATTCAGCAGCTGAGCGTTCTGAACATTCGTGAGGTTTCCATTAGCTTGCCACACGACCTCGCCGTCGTAATCTGTAAGCACCATGCTTCCGTCCTTGCGCAAGGCAAGCGCCGACCCCCGGGCATGGACGGGTCGGTCGCGGTTTGCGCTCCAGACGACGGTCTTGTCGGCCGCCGTGGAGTACCATATCGAGAATGTGAAGGCGTTGGTGTAGACGCTGTGGAAGCCGCAGGAGAAGGTGCCGTCCGGTGATTGCAGGACGTCGGTTTGGTAGGCTTCGACGGCGAGGGAGGATCTCAATGGTAGGACGTCGCGAGGCGCGGCTCCTGAGAAGAGAGCAGAAAAGGAGAGGAGAGAGACGGCGGCGAGGAAAGCTGAAAAGGCAGGGACGGCGGCCATGGTTGCAGCTTGCGAGGTATGGGTTTACTTTAGCCGATGGCTGCACGACTGCTTAATTAATATCCCCACGCTGCAATTAATTCGCGTCTCAATCCTGAATGCAAAACACCATTCCTAGTCAAGTTCGGAGTGCTGCATGGTTCAAGTTATCTGTGGTAGAATAGTCCCACGTTAATTGTGAAAGGACAAATGACCTAACTTATAAGTGGGAGAGTTCCTCACCTCTTAAGCTAGCTTTTGGGGTTGAGAAGGACCTTACGATCCAACAATTGGTATCAGAGCCCAGTTCTAACATCTTTAGCCCGATGGACACTAGGGTGTGAAAGCTTGATGGACCGTGCCCCTGAAGGACCGTCGGTGTATTGTGAAGAGGCGGTGAACGGTTGAGAGATACCAATGTGTGAAGGGGGGATCGTTAGAATAGTGCCATATTGGTTGTGGAAGGACAAATGACCTAACTTATAAGTGGGGGAGTTCCTCACCTCTTAAGCTAGCTTTTAGGGTTAAGAAGGCTCTTACGATCCAATAATCTGGATTTTCTTTCTGCGCGTTGTGATTTCTGAAAATTGCATGGGCTGTAGCATATTACAGTGAGTTTCACAGGCACTCCTAGTCCAACTTTGCCACCACAGCTCAACAAAAAAGTCCTCATGGAGAGTGACATATCTTGGACAGATCAATCAAGACAACGTACCCGGCTTAAAATTATCAATCACGATGGGGTCTCCGGTCTCCCTTATCGATAGCTAGCTTATGAAGCTTCATGGTTCATGGTGACTTCTTCTCTGCATTTGAGCGTTCAACTGAATTGACCATGGTTTGCCTTGAGCAGTGAATAGGACCGGCCTTCGTGCTTAACGAACTATTATCGAGCTTCTTTTGAAACTGACGAAGTTAAACGTAAAGTCATTTTATTTACCATATAACATGTTATTTTAAATTTAAGCTAATGAGACACTATCGAGCCGAGTCTATTAATATTTTCTCATTCAAAATGGACTAATTTTAATTTCGAACCCATCAACTACTTTTTCCCCAGCCCTAACAGTGATGTCCATATTTAAGTCGTATTCACTGTGTAGGCACATATAAAGCCAAACTGCAGTCTGCAGGAATGGAGATGGTTGACGAAGCAGTTAAGACCAGGATCTCCTACATATGATAGGTTTATATAGGAGGCACGGAACGTACTTGACATGTGTTAGAATAGTCCCATATTGGTTGTGGAAAGGCAATGGACCTAACTTATAAGTGGGAGAGTCCCTCACCTCTTAAGCTAGCTTTTGGGGTTGAGAAGGCCCTTACGATCCAACAACATGGGCAGTCGATGGTGTATCAGCAATGGCAACAAGGTGAATAATGTGGTGGCAAGTGGGCTGCCTAAATTGCCATCATCTGTAACTTTCTGGGATCAGGCATGATTTTTATTTCGGCGAAATTTCGGCCATTTCGGTCCCGAGCGGAATGACGAAATTTCGGATTTTGTTGTTTTTTTGTTTGAATTTGACCGAAATTTAGTCAAAATTTCGGCCATTTCAGTTGGAGCCGATATTTGTGCCAATCCGAAACAAAAAAAACCATGGGATCAGCACGTCGATCTTCCGTCGGCGCTTACGAGGCCAGATCAAGAACAGGCAGCTCGGCGCCTCAGGAGCAGCCGCTTCACGTGAGAAATTTTCCAATCGGCAGCGGCAGCGAAGCCACTGGCGACACAGCAAAGAAATTAAGGGGGAAAAAAGGGTCAGCTTAATCCGGTTCTTGCCGTGTGACAGCAGTGCTCGATCAGCGCATGAACAGCAGAGAATTAAGAATAAAGTGGAAGCGACAGCTCCATTTGAGTAAAAGAAGACCGCCACCACTCGATCATCGGTCCAAGATTCCCTTGTCGGCAAACCCTGAACACATCCTGTGATTTTGTGAAGGTTATCCTGCATAAAAGAGGCGCTACTTGTCGGACTTCGCTCAAAAAATAATAATAAAACAGAACAAGGACATGAATATGCAGCCAAGAGACGATGCTCCGTGTTGGTTTGTATCCTCTTTGATCATCCTGTAATGACCCGTCTCTTTAGGGGCAAGTCAGAATACCACAACAGCTACCTAGGATGATTAGCTGTCGGGAACCAAGCATTTCATTGCCAGACAAAGAGTAAACTTCAAATATTTTTATTGAATATAAGGCTTAACGGCCGAAGTTTTTACAAAGGAAAGCGTCATAAGCCTCAATAGATTACATTACCAAAAGCACTCCACAGGCAGTCCTAAGCAAAAGACTAAGACCTCAAAACCAAACAAGATCGCCATCTATGTATTCCTGATAGGCTCCAGCTTCTTCATACTCTGAAAGGGGTCGGGGGTTTTGCAAGGGTGAGTACGGGAGTACACAACAAGTCGTACGAAAAATACTGAATACTATATGCTAGGGATTAACAACGGAAGGGAACGTGTTTAAGTATTGTGGATACAGTTTTACTTTCTAACTCTTTTTACATTTGGATCACAAACCATAAATAATAGTAAAAGGGGGGTTTCCACAAGTTCAACACCACCTAACCACATTCAACAATTTCGGAAGTACCTGAGCTAGGTCACGGGTGTCACCCCAATTCAAACTTAGCTCCATTAACCGGAAGCACGGCGTAATGGATTACTATTTTATTTGAGACTCTGCAGAGGTGCTCAGCTTTACCCACAAGACATCTACGACCATTAATGCAACCGGATCATATGCAACTTAAATGCATGCGGCCAGGCCGAGACCATCATAGCCTTTTAACTGAATATCTCATGGTAGCTCCTACCCGATAGGTCATTGGACCCACTGTTCCTAGGGCTCCACTGGCCAACGCAGGAGCCGCGTCCCAATACTGAGTGGGTACCCATCGTTGTGCTAATCGGCGAATGACCATCATTCCCGTTCCACCAAACACTGAGAATGGTATTACCAATGTAAGTATTCCCCCAGGGGATGACCAATGTTACCGAGCTATGTCGGAAGACGGTTCAACTAACCGGTCTGACTTGTGGTTGAGCAGGAACTTAAGTTATTTACTTTGCTCAAGGGGGTTCCAATCTTAATTATGCCAAAGACCAAGCCATACCACGATCCTTAATCTGTCTGGCACCAACCGTACCGGCCATCAAATCAACTATGGCCTTAATCATCAACCGGGGATCGGACTCAATTCCACCTCGTGGATTAGCCCAAAACTATCACCCTGACTGTAGCACTTTTCCCAAAATTCCAAGTCAGCGACTTGGCAGCATTTCATTTCTATCCTTTAAAAGCATTTGGACTGATTAACATGAATAGTACTAACTAACATGGCATAAGTAATCATCTAGGGTTAACAAAGGATTTAATATGGTTCAATATTTTTCAAGGAAGTTCCATGAGCAATTCGGCCTTTATCTAGGTATCATGTCATTCTAAAATAACAGATTTCAATATTTCAACATACAGTAAAATAACGCGATAGAAGTTAATTACTAATTATAACAGGCATGATTGGGTTCAACATGGTCAAAGGTGTACGGCTTGCCTTGCTCGGCGGCGGGATCGTCCGGATTGTAGTCGACGTGAGTAAATGCCAGCTTCAATCGGGTCCGGCTCCTGCTCCGTGCATTCTTTGTTCTGGAACTGTCCAACGACCGGATCTAGCGCGAAAAGGACGAACGACAATAAACAAACAGAAAACAAAACGAAAATGGAAACAAAAACCGAAAACAGAAACAAAAATGGGCCGGGAGAGAGAACGGAGGGTATTTCTGGCATTTCGAAAATTGGAGACTTCGGATTGCAGAGTGGAGAGCATTTTTGGACTCAGTGGCGTGAGACGGTTCGGAAAAGTATATTTGTGGTGTTTCTGGGGTTTCTGGAATTTCTCGGGATTTTTCTGAGATTTTCTGGAGTTTTAAAAGAATTTTCGGATTTATTAATTAAAAATCCGAAAAAGAAATTGGAAAAGGAAATAATAGTGCTTGGGCGAGCGACGTGCGCGAGCAGCGGTGGCAGCGCGTGCGACGTGCGCGCGTGGAGGCGGCGGCGGCGCCGGAGGCGGGGCAGGATGTGGGGGCTCCGGTCTTAGATTAGCGATAAAGACTCTTACTGTTGCATCGGTCTGGATAATGATACAACCCGAAAGAAATCCAATCGCTTATCTGAAACCATACTCGGATTGAGATCAACCAATCGGCGCAACACTCGTGCTCTTGCCAACCGGTTGGAATCAATCCAAGCTTCCCGCATATGTGTTCAGTGCTAGTTCCCAAGATCAACGCCTAGCACACACATACTTTGCACATCGAGCTGATACATCACACATACAAATATGTAAAAGACATAAAGGTAGTCTAGAAACTATTACATCTACTAGGTATTGCACAAAGAGTAAAGAGCAGCGAAAATGACCTTAAGTCCAAAAGAGGGACAGCGGTGTGCCAACCATAACCCATAGGCAACCGACTGGGGGAATAACCCAGTTCATCCAACCAAGAAATCGCTTGACCCCGGTTCGAAGTGAGCGCCGTCAGGAGCGTCATCAATACCTTCCTCTAAGCATTTTTAAGTAGAGCAAACAGTGAGTACACGTATGTACTCGCAAGACTTTAGTGTATGAAAGTAATTATACATGCAAGGCTACTCAATGGAGGAAAGCTTCTATTCTAGGTTTTATTTTCAGCATAAGGCAAGTTTTATTTTTAACCATGCAATTGCTAAACAACGCTAACATTTGGAATGAGCATTTGATAAAACTACAAGTAGCATATAAGTATTTGAACAATCATTCATGACCCTCCATGGCCATAAACAATATCCGAAACATAACTGTCGACGATTGGAGAACGGGCTCCCGTCGAGCTTACTTGTTGAATGGGGATCACGAGTCGTCGCATGGACCGAAGAGGCGTTCGAGCGACACGAGGCTCGAGAAGAAGAAGGGTGGAACACGGTGTTTTATCCTCGGTTCGGGCCTCTCACCGCCGAGATAATAGCCCTACTCCAAAGGTATTGTGTTCTATCTTGTCCCTCCTCTGCTACATCTTCGAGGGTTTAAATACTACGACTAGAGGTACATAGAAGGTAACTACCTCCGATCGCGCCCGCAATCGTGATTTACGATCTACGCTCTTGATCCTCGGCGCTATTTGAATTTCTGGGTATGATTTCCCTTGATCTCCTGATTGGTTGCCACCTTCCTTCCTTGTGGCATTGATCGGCACCCGACCAAAACACGAGCAGGTCGTGGCCTCTACTGAGCATGCTTGCTCGTGAGGGGTGTGTTTGGTGCTTCATGAGCCGAAGGTGCAAATGCGTATGCTCTGAGGAGAAGGAGGATGCCTGCTTCGCCTTCCTCCGAGCATCTTCTTTTAGTGTTGCTTGGTCAGCTGGTTTAGCTTTTCACTGGGGTACTGCGTGGTCTTTGTTGCCAGATAGCCAATCCCGATACTAGCTCCTCGAGGTTCAAGTGGGAACTCCTCGGGCTTCCCTGAGCCTAAGAAGACTTGAAGGGGATTGAATTTCCTTTGGTCGTGGGCTCACGACCATTTTTCGCATCGGAGATTTAACTTCTTTACCCGGGCCAAGGCGTTGCTTGCCGTGGGGCGCTGCTGCTTGGTTGTTCCGGTTCCTTCTCCGAGAAGCCTCCTTGTAACTGACGGGTTAGCTTTCTAAAGCGCTTCCGGCCCAAATGTGTCGCTCGTGATAGGCGGCGATTTTAACCTGCCCCTTCGTCTTTTTTAACCCTTTCTACGGGAGAGGCCTGAGTTACATTGTCTCTTTGCTCGCCTTCGGCCAAAATCTTCCAAGAGCTCCTAGCGCTCAAGAACCCTTTTCGCCCCTTCCTTCTTCGGCCATGGCGCGTTTCAAGGTTAGCCGATGACCCGAAGGAGGCTCCTGTGTGCTCACTGACGAGGGGTACGCCGACCCAAGCCTCGGTCGAGTGCGAGGATGATGCGGTGCCGGCACTGCTGAGACGGAGATCGCCTCCCCGCGAGTTGTACGCCATCAACTGGAGCCACTCGCCGAGCGACTTCCTCGCCTCCGTGCTTGCTTACTGGGGTGCGTAGATCTCTCATCTCCACCCCAACTCTATCCTTTCTCTCGCACCTTCTCCCATCTTTGCGAGGCTTACGTGGGTGTAATGCCCACGGCTAGCCTCTTCTTTCACTTCTATTCTCTTCCGCACCGTCGATGGCTCGCCATTGGCGTTTATCTTCGCCCAACCGACCATACGAGTACCCTTCGCTGTGCTCAAGGACTTGTCGGGTTGGGCCGACCGGGTTTCTACCGGAAGGCGGAGGGTCCCAGCTTGGTCTATCTGGGAGGACGCCCGCCATCGAGACGCGCCGCACTAACGCTTTGAGGGAAGAGCGGGTGTCAGACGATCGGTGAGCTTGCCTGCATGGGGCTCATCTGGTCGGGATATCGCCCGACTTCACTCTTCAACCGGTGTCCTCCCGAGGCGCCGCGAGCATCCCTTCTTCGAGGTGACCGGGTGGCACGACTTCACCCGCGAGGACAACGCAGTATGTTCTGGACTCTTTCCGAGCACGCTAGCTTCGTGATCGGTGCTATGCATATATATATATCTTTTGTCTTAGTCTTGATTCGGCATGCTTGACTCCGAGGATCGTTGACCAAGTTGACGAGGGTCGGCCGAGATGTTCGGGCGCTCAAGGAGAAGGAGCCGACGCCCAATCGCCAGGTCCCCAAGAACATTTTTTGACCGTGGGCGACGCGGTAAGTACATCTTCCTACTTCCGCTCGAGGGCACGCTTTTCCGAGCTTATTCCTCCGATTTACGCTTTGCGGAGAAAGGTCGCCTTGATCTTGCCGTGTGTCGAGTGCCGCAGTCGCCGCCGCAGTTTATGCACTCGGCCAGGGGTTCCGCGAAGAGGCGGCGGGTCGAGGCCGCCAAGTATCCGCCGCCTCCGCGCCAAGCTGCCGAGGGCGCTGAGCTTCGACCAGACCCCCACGCGCACCTTGAGTACGCGACCGCCAGGAGGTAAGCGAACTTCGACCGTTCGATGACTTCAAACGAGGAGGCCGAGCGATGGGCCGATCGAACAGCTGCCGAGTAAAAGAAGAAGGCCGAGGAGGAGGCCAGTCTCTCCCGACCAAGGAGCGGCCGAGAGGCGGATCAAGGCCCTCCAGACTGTACCACTGGTTGGTCGATGCCCCAGGAGGAGGAGGAAGAAGAGGAGGACACTTATGCTCTGGGTCGTAAGGGAGCAGGAGGTCGACCTCTCAGACCGCCTCGACACATTGGAAGAGGTCGACATGGACGACAAGCCGACCCAAATGCGATGGCACGTGCCAACACGGCTGGCGGAGGAGCGCCGTGGTCGTGGCGAGCTCACGAGGGCCGCCGCGCAGTCGCCGTGGCCCGGCGAGGGCCGAGGAGGATGGCGCCGCCGCCGCGTAAGGTGCAAGCTCTTACTTCATTCTCTTATTCCGCTCTTGTCTTGCGATTTTCTTCGGGCTAACCTCACCCCGCTTGCGTGGGGCGTGATAGCTCGGATGTCGTTTGGACTTCCGCCAGATGGTCGAGGAGATTATCAACTCTGCAAAGGACGCCGAGCTCGACCGCGTCGTCGGCCGAAGTGATGGCCGAGACGCGGAGGAGCCGGCGCCGGCTACGCCGACTTCGTGAGTCGCGCGGGACTGTTCGGGCCGGACGCGAACCTATTCCAACAGCGGAGGAGCAGAGCCGTTAGAGGACTGAGGACCAAGACGCCTTGGCTCGTCCCTTGCGAAGAGATCGATCAAGGCGAGGCCTGTGCGCCGAGCCTCGAGGAAGGAGCTGGTCACCGCCGACCACTTGGCTGGCCGTGAGCCAAGGAGAGGAGGAGGTCGCCCCCGACCTAACTCCTTCGGCCTTTGGGGCACCAGCCCCTGGCCACGAGGTGCAAGGGGCGGAGGTGATCGCCTTGATCAAACGCCTCCGGGCCATGAAAGACTGGCCGCTCCGACTACGGAGGACAAGAGGCGAGGTGACGCTTCGATCCAATGCCTCCGGCCGCAGAGCATTGTCGCCCGGCCACAGAGGGACAAGAGGCGAGGTGGTCGTTAACGACCAACCGCTTCTCGGCCATGAGCAAGGAGTTGCGGCCGTGGTTGGCGACACTTTAGAGCGCCGGTTCGACCAGGGGAAGGCGCCACGAGCCGCTTCGTCGTGGAAGAGGATCACTCGGGGCGACCGTGGTTGGTCGGTGGTGACGCTGTTTCTCCCGAGAGCACCGGGTGCTCGGGAGGAGCAAGACCTCGACACGCGCCGATGACTTGGTCAATCCTTCTTTCGGCAAGGCGACCGATCCGGCTTCAGATAAGCCGCCGCCGGCCTCTTCCGGTAAGTTTCATGTTTCTTCTTTTTCCTGCGGATCGATCTTTCCGGGAGTCCGCTCACTTTTTCCCCTTCTCTTTCTCTTCGCTCAAGTTTGCCGAAGGCTATGGAGGATATCGACGCCACTTTGGTCCTCCGCAGAAGAGTATCGTCGCATTCACCATGAGCAAGACGCCAAGATCGCCGATCTTGAGGCTCTCCGAGGCGCGCTTGAGGCCGATAAGCAAATTGGAATCGGCGAGGAGCCTCATCGCCGGCTCCGGGATCAGCTCCTCCAGAGCGAGATCACGAAGAGCACTTCGGAGCGTATGCGCGCCGAGCTTGACGAGGAGCCGTGAAGCTTCCAGCGAGACCTTCACGAGCTCGGGAGCGAGGAAGCCCAATGAGGAGCGCAAAGACTCTCCGGGAAGCGCGATCAAGGTCGCGCGTTCATGAAGGTCCTGGACCTAGAGGCGAGGTCGACTCCTATGGAGTGCTCGCCGCCTCCAGTGCCGAGCGTAGGACTTAGCTCCTTTTTTTATTTTTAGCTAGTGTGCACCCTGTAAAAAAAACAACGCTTCGGTTTAAATGAGCAAACTCGCAGGTGTTTGGTCCTTGCCTGTTTTTCTTGAGTTAGCTTTCGACATATGCCCATATGATCCTGCTTGCAAAAGGAAACAAGTTCGTGACAGAGCATATAGCATAGATACGAGCAAAGGATCCTTGATAAGAAGGGACGGAACGTTCCTATCATACGGAGTTTCGCCATGGACAAAGGTCGTGCCCTCACCATGCGAGCACGAGTTTGTTCATGGAGAATTTAAGGGTCGCTTGGTCGTGACGCATTTTTTTTTTTTTGAATGACTTAGATAGATCGCTGTGTTGAGAGAAGTGTGAGCACAGGCGACGGCAGCTTTAAAACCAACACTACGTGAGCCACCATACCCGCATGGTCACCGAATCGGGCTTAGAGTGGATGCTCGCGCTCGACCACGCATACAAAGGTGAAGAGCCACGTGGGAAAGTGAACGTTTAAGGCGAGCATCCTGGGGGCCAAGGGAAATGGTGCGCCATACTTGTCGGATAAGTTCGCTTCCAGAAGTGTAGACGACGATGCTCGCTCGACAAAGCCGAGGTGGAAAACACGAGAAAGAGGAAAATGATTTATTTGAAAGAACGCAAGGGGCGCGAGATAGGAGTACTCATCTAAACGTAGAATTTACGCGCTTGATCGATGTTCAGTGTGGTGAGCTCCTCGACCATCCGGCATCGCGAGGCGTGACAGCCTCGGCGCACAGACATGACCGTGTAGGGGCTCCTCCCATCTTGGGGTCACCTTGTTGGCCTTCGACAGTCTTGAACTCTTCAGAAGACCATATCGCCAACTTAGGGCCCTAGGCCCTGACTGGTTGTCTTGGCTGCATGCCTACGAAGAGCCTCGAGAGTAAGTCGCAGACGAGCAACGCCCGCTCACGTGTCGCCTCGAGGTCCAGTCGACGAGGCGCTCAACCTCTTGATCGATGGAATCGATCGGGCTTGCACTCTCGGGGAACCCGGCCGCGATCTCGGGTAGAATGGCTTCGCCGTAGACGAAGTTGGAAAAGCGCTCTCGCCTGGCTCGACTTGTCGTGGTGCGACAGACCAAAGAACGAAGTGAAGCTCCTCCACCCACCGCCTTTGCTAGGCCGCTGGTTGAGGGTCTTAAAGACTTCTTTTATACCTCGACTAGCCGACCATTTGCTTTCGCTTCGGGCTCTGCTACTCGTGGATGTGCCAAGGCGAAGCATCCTTGGTCCCGACTCCTCCTCGCAGTAACTTTGGGAATGGGCTTCACTAGTGAATCGGGTCCCGCGAATCAGGATAAGACGGTTGGGTATCCCGAATCGAGTTACCACATTGTCGCGAGGAATCTCTTGGCCTGGGCCGAGATGGTCGAGACGGGCTCGGCCTCTATCCACTTAGTGAAAGTGTCGATGGCCACGAGCAATACATTGCAGCCTTTTCCGACCTCGGAAAAGGGTCCAAGGACGCCGAGACCTGCGTCGAGAATGGCCACGTAAAGCGTATGGTTTGTAGGGCGACGCCGTTGACGGGATTTGCGAGCATGGAACCGGGCATGCTCGCAGGGTCGTTAGATTTACTGACCGTCGCGTCCGGCTCAAGGTCAGAGGCGAGTGCAACCCACCTCGGGAAGGCCTTGCTCACAAGTTGCTCGAAGACGAATGAGCTCGCGACATCCTTCGTGGATATCACGAAGAAGGTATCGGGCTCTTCCTTCCTGGGGGAGACGATCCGAAAGGATTCCTAATGCGCGCTTTTCCTATAGGTCGCCCGATCAACCAGACCGAGAAGATCGCCTTTGTAGCCGAACGCCGCGGCTTCTTCCTCGCAATGTCCCATGCGCAAGGTATTGGATGAATGGCGCTATCCAATTTGGCGCTTTGTTCGAGGAATGAGACCCTACCGCCGGTCTCGGTGCCTCCCTCTTCGAGGGAATGGAGGGCTTATGTAGGTGCTCGACAAGCACCACGAGCGGTGGTTTGAGAGGAACCGACCTTAGACATTTGGTCGGCCAGGGAATTATCCTTCGGGATGTAGATTGCCGAAATTCTTGAAGTATTTCTCCATCTTCCTTACTTCGCCAGGTCTGTGGCCATTGAGGTATCGTAACACCGATACTCCTTGTTGACCTGGTTCACGACCAACCGGTGGAATCGCCTTCATGAGCCGTTGGACTCCTAGCGATTTACATGCTCGAAGTCCGCCAAAAGGCCTTCGTGATTCCGCCGCGTTGTTAGTCGCAATAAATGTAGTTGGATGGCGATCCAGAGCTGTTCTCCATCCGGAGACCAAAGATGACGCCACTTCGAGCGCCGTATGCTCGGGATCGAGCCAAAATACAAGGTCCGTGAGTTTCTAATCATTGGTCCTTACTGGCCGGGTGGTGCCGAGCCGACCATTCTGCCACTAAATCAGCCCAAGACTTGTGATTTTATCGCCAGGCTGAGAACACCACTCGAACTCGGCGAGCTCCATTGCCCACTTGGCTATGCGACCATCAAGGCCCTGATTTTTCAGATTTCCCGAGTGGGAAGCCGGTCGGCACCACGATCTTGTGTGCTTGAAAGTAGTGACGCTTAACCGGGAGGCCATCGAATGAGTACAGAGCTTCGACCTCGGTAACGCTTCCTTTGGTCCATGAAGTACTTGACGAATAGATAGGTCGCTGGTACCATTTTCTCATCGCCAACACCAGCTTACCGCTGGGTTGCCGCCGGATATAATAGCAATTTTCGCCGGGTGTGACGAGGTGATCGGCGGTTTGGAGATCTTGTTTAGCTCTTTGAACGCCGATCGCCTTCCTCGGTCCACGTGAAGCCATCATGTTTGCGGAGGGCTTTAAAGAAAGGTAGTCCTCGCTTCCCCACCGAGACGAATCGGCTTAAGGCGCCATTCTTCCGTCGAGCTTGTACTTCCTTTACGCAAGTGGGCGACCTCATGTTCTCAATGGCTTCGATCTTCTCGGAGTTAGCCCTAACGCCATGTGGCCCGACCATGTAGCCGAGCACCTTGCCGCCTTCACGTAATACGCATTTTTCTGGATTTAGCTTTATTCGATGCTTATTGAGGTTACGTAAAAGTTTCTTCCAAGTCAAGAACGCGTGACCTAAGTACTCTTGCTTTTGACAACTATGTCGCCGACATACCTCCAAATTTCGACCTATTTGGTCCGTGAAAGTCTTCTCGCATGAGGCGTTGGAAAGGTTGCTGCTGCTTTCGTGACCGAAGACATGGTCGATAGCAGCGAAGGTACCGAACGGGTGATGAAGGAAGTCTTTCCTCGTTCTTCGCGACTGATCTCGATGATAGCCCGAATAGGCGTTCAGGAAGCTCATGGTTCGTGACTCGCTGCGCCCACCAATTGGTCTATGCGAGGCAAACGGATAATTGTCTTTGGGCACGCCGCTCAAACTCGTGGTCGACTTATACGCGCCACTTGCCTCCTTTCTTCCTCGACTGTAATCGATTGGCTAGCCACTCGAGTGCTCGATCTACGATGAAGCCACTTAGGAGTTTATCAAGTTCCTCCCGGATGATCGCCTGTTTTTCCGGAAAAGCGTCTAAGTTCGTCTCATCGTTTTTTGTCAGTGAACCCTGCTGTACCGGCTCGACCTCCTCTTGGGACCTCGGGCATGCTCTGGATGGTTCCCGGTAACTTATCCGCCTTGCTGGAGGAAAGTGACTTAGCTCGAGTTCCTATTTGGGATCTAAGGAAGATCCCAAATGAACGATTTGGCCGGTTCCGCACTGCTGAGCTGAATGGCCTTTGGTCTTCCTCCAGGTTGGAGGGCAAGTTTAGGCCGGGAATGCTTCGGGCTCTGGTCGTACGCGAGCGGGCAAATCGACCGACCATATCCGGCGCTCTTTTCGCCAATTGAGTGCGACTTGTGGTTCCCTTTGACGGTTATGACTGCTCGCCCGGAATCTTTCAGTAATCGACACGCTGATCGAGGCGGCCATGAACTTGGCCAAGGCCGCACCGCCGAGGATGGCGTTGTAGGCCGACTCAAGTCTACCACCGAAGGTGATTAGCTCGTTCCGAAGTTACTTGGGTCACAAACTTACGGGCGGTGACGACTGTCCCGCAGGTTTGATCGAGGTGCCGGGACTATCCCCAAGAAGGGCACGGGCGACTCTTGATTTTGGAACGAGGAATCTGCATCTCCAAAAAACCTTGCTGAAATAAGGTCCAAAGAGCTCCCGAGTCTATGAGGACCTCGAACGACTCAGATTTGATGGTGGGGTTCACGACTACCATCGGAAGCCTCTAGGTTTGGTCATCCCAAGGGACAATCGTCCCGGAGAAGGTGAGGATACCTCCGACTATTTCACTTGCACCGGAGGCTTACGGGTAACATGGTGCACTTCCCTTGCGACCTTCCTTTAAGTCCTGGCTGGACTTGTAGGCGAGAGCCCCGAAGATGACCGCTATGTGATTCCTTGGTTCTTGGTATTCCATGTCATCCTCACTTTCCTCGGCTCTGCTTTCCTTTGTCATTTTCACCTGCCTGAAGCGCGTCGGCATGGGACCCCTCGCCGCCAGAAATCGCTTCCAGC
The DNA here is from genome assembly GCA_036346355.1 of Rhipidocladum racemiflorum. Lineage (NCBI taxonomy): Eukaryota > Viridiplantae > Streptophyta > Magnoliopsida > Poales > Poaceae > Rhipidocladum > Rhipidocladum racemiflorum. Next base: position 61,281,781 of record CM070591.1, read on the forward strand.
GGTAGGTCCACGCTCGCAATTTTCGTGAGGTCGTGCTCCAGCGCTGGTGAAGTGGACAAGAGGTCGCCGTCCCGCTGGTCGCTTCTGCCGGTCCGGCTTGGTACGCCTTCGCCCTCGAGGCCTGGTGGCTGCCTCTTCACGAAAGCATTGCCCTTCGCCGCTCGGTTGCTCTGGGGTTGTTGTTGTTCCACCGCGCTACCATGGTGGCGAGGGTTGCTTTTCTTCTCTTCTGATCTTCTTATCTACAGACTGAGAGCCCTTTTGCTAGCCGAGGTCTCTAGACCAGCCGAGCGGCCGACTTCCTTCATCCAAAGATTTTCTTCCATTGACGGCTTCATCGGCATGTATCGATCGGCCATTCGAAGAGCTCGCTCGGCTAGATTCGGTGGATCTCCAGTGTCCTGTGAAGCGCACGCCTTCGCACTCGAACTTGAAAGCTCGGACGACAAATTTCGTCTGATATGTTCGGATCGAAGTTCCTGACCGGATGAACCTCTGGATGAACCGCCGCAGGTTTCGTCTGTCAGATCAAGCCGCCTGTGTCGCGCTCTTTCCCGCCGGATGTAGCGCCTGGGAAATTTGTTTCGAGTACGGGCCGCTCTCAGACCGTATGGATCCTTCCTTCCGATTGAAAAGCCACACGAGCGGCCCGGCCCGTAACTGGCCGTGGCAGTAATTGCCACACACCTCATTGCCTCCCAAGGGCGAGGATGGCGGTAGTGTATATTGAGAGGAATTCGTCCCGGCCTGGGTCCCGTTGAATCTCTCGACGTACGGGGCTTGAACTGCTCGCCATGCGACGCCCCGGGAGGAGCTCGTGAAGGCCCCAAGAACGAAAGCCGGTTTCGCGTGAAACCCTGGCCACGCTGCCTACGCTGTCTTTCACCCAACGCTCACAGCGGGCCGAGCCGGGAGAAAACCTCCTGCGGACGGTCGTGTCGATGACCGCTTGGTCGTGGAGCGTCGTGAGCGTTAAATCTGGGCGACAGGCCAGATATCGCTCGAGGTTGCTCAGGATCGCTCCGGGGCCTTCCTGACGGATGTGGGCGATCTCCGAGCATGGCTCCGAGATTCACCGTGGCGAAGACGGGGAGTGTTTATGCGATGGTCCCGGAAACACTCCGGCATCCCGACCACGAGGGGATCCGAGACTTTAGCTCGCAAGCAAGCCTTTCCAAATCTTCTGGCCACGACCCGCCCACGGCCTCTAAGTCTACTTGCTCGGGAAATCAAGCGCAGTCACGACGCATCAGCCGCCAAGGCTCAGAGCTGCCGTTCTGTTCCTGAATCGGGCGGCAGTGAGCTTTGACGGTGCTCCGAGTGCGATCGGGAGTTCGCACCCGCGAGAGTTCCTTTCCGTGGAAGCGACTCTCCTTTGCTGGCGGCGAATGCTTGCAGAGGTCTTTCCCAAAGACGCCTCCAGGTGGAGTCCGGCTGCCTCGTAGGGTCGTGCTTGGCAAGGCCCGAGGATCCTCTCCGGGCCCGCACGCTCCCGGCCACGCTGACTCGACGAGAGCGGGATGAAAGCGATGGGGACATCATTGTATCCCCTTGGGACGCAGTTTCTGGCCGAGCTCTAGGTCGCCTGGGTATGTCCAGGCCATCAGAGCCTGTCGCAGCCATCCCTGGGTCTCCGAGGTAATGTCTCGGGGAATGGAGGATCTCGCCTCGCTCTCGGTGTCCGGAAAGGCTTTCAGATTTCGCAGACCCGATAGGATCGGTCACCGCCACGCTGTATCGGGCGAGTACACGTCGTCATCTTCAACGTGGTCAAAAACACAAAGGTTCCCGAGTGTCTCCGAGTTTGGCATCCTCGAGGATCTTGATCCGCACGGAATCAAACCTGTCCCTACGGACGGCGCCACTGCCGATTTGATTGGAGAACGGGCTCCCGCCGAGCTTACTTGTTGAATGGGGATCAACAGAGCCTCGTCGCACGGACAGAGAGGCGTTCTGAGCGACGCGAGGCCTGGGAGAAGAAGAAGGGTGGAACACGGTGTTTTATCCTGGTTCGGGCCTCTCACCGCCGAGATAATAGCCCTACTCCAAAGGTATTGTGTTCTATCTCGGTGTCCCTCCTCTACAGATCTTCAGTGGGGCTTAAATACTACGACTAGAGGTACATAGAAGGTAACTACTCGATCAGCGCTCGCAACGTGACTTACGATCTAACCGCCTTGATCCGGCGCTATTTGAATTTCTGGGTATGATTTCCTTGATCTCCTGCTGATTGGTTGCCACCTTCCTTCCTTGTGGCATTGGCCAGCACCGACCAAACACCCGAGCAGGTCGTGGCCTCTACGCAGCATGCTTGCTCGTGGGGGTGTGTTTGGTGCTTCATGAGCGAAGGTGCAAATGCGTATGCTCGGAGGAGAAGGAGGGATGCTCGTTTCGTTCTCCGAGCATCTTCTTTTAGTGTTGCTTGGTCGGCGGGTTTAGCTTTTCACGGGGGTACCGTGGTCTTTTGCCAGATAGCCAATCCCCGACAATAACCAACCCACCATAACTTACACCAACACAATAACACCATTTTCCAAGTCATTTTGCAAAACCAAAACCAAAACACTATACTTGACATTATGTTTCCAAGCCGCTCGTGACCGTGAGCACGGCTAATCAATTAGATTTAAATCTCTGCAGAGAGTGTACACTTTACCCACATGACATATTCTAGCAATCATGTCAACCATGCCACGCGATACACACGTATCCGTTTTGCTAGACTATGACGAAACTTTTCGACCAGTTAAAGCCTAACCTTGCACTAGCCCGAGTATGACCTGTCCTTGCTATGGCGGCAGAATTTCAACAGTCACGATGGTCCCGCAGGCCATCGCCCTCGTTCTCCCCATAGCAAGGCATACCCGTTGTATTGGAATGCTTTGTTCCCAACGCCTCAGTGAAGGGAGCACCTAGAACAACACCGCTCACTCGGTTCGTCCATACTCTTCGGCCTACCAACGTGCAAGGTTCAAACTTTATCTAGCTTACTAAGTTAAGGCTATCCCATACTAGCACATGTGGTTGCACCAATTAACTCAGTTAATAGTATCAAGTTCGGTCCTTAGGTTGACTCAGGCGAGTACTTCCCCCTATCTACGTGCAATGACCAGTTTCCAAACAACACCAATCCATTTCCTTGTACCGTACAAGTGGCCACTTGTACGGTGCAAGACATCCCATTGCACTTTCAGATATACATAACTCGCCCGTGTCTAAAACATACTTTTATTTCCATTTTTAACCACATACCAGTATCCTTTACTGCCATTTTCAACATTTGCAAAGTTTCATAAAGATTCAAGCCTAACATTCTACCCATAACTAAAGCATGGCTAAGCATAGTATTATGTATCGATAGTAACCATCTTTCATTTCATAGCATGAATAATCCCTAGCCTAGGTTTCAGCAAGTTTTCATGGCAATGTAATTAAGGTAAACCCACAAGTTAGGAATATAACTACCATGACCCATAATATAGCAACTTTACAGAAATTAAACGCATGCATAATAGTTTGATTAAAACAAATTAGACTTTGTAAAGTATGGGATCAACATGTTCAAAGGATGGTGCTTGCCTGTTTGCTCTTCTTCTGGATTGTTCTCAAGAATAAAATCAGGGTCGTCGGCAACAGATTCCGACACGTCGTCAGCTACGCGCACGAACGATAAAACCCACAACAAAAGCAAATAACCACGAATCAAAATAGGGCAAAAGGAAATCAGATGGAGACAACAACTTAAATCTCAACAAAAGAACAAGCAGTTACAGGAAGGACTCATTCAAATGCTAGCATACTAGTTCCTCACACAGCAGGTTAATTACATGTATTTTAGTGTTTAAACAATCGAATTCAGGAAGCTAAGATTGTTTGGATTAAAAGAAACTTAAGACTAGCTACTTAAGCTTTGTACTCTCTAAACATAAAACTTAGCCCTTTTACTCTAATAGGATTCAGATGCAAAGCAAGTTATTAATCAAATGTTTTTCTATAACATGGTAGTACACCTGATGTAGAGTGATTTGGAGCTATTCTCCCTAATTTTTGCATTTAGACGAGTACTTTTACGGAGGACTAAAAAGGCCTAAAAGATCACAAATGCACAAGCATAAGGTTATGACCTACATGATAAAATTGTGATGGCAACATAATAAACTTGTCTAATCAACATTAAGAGTTATTAGGGAATGCATAAGGAGGTAGCTTAGGGTTGGGTTTATCATGTCATGAAGTCAATTGCAAGGTTAATAGCATAATTGAGCATGTAAGCCTTATTGTTAGTCCATTTTTCCTAATGAGCAGGAGACAAAAGTAATACTAAAGCATGCAAAACAGTGAGCATGTCCTAAACAAGGTGATACAACAGCATGAACATACCATATTACAGTCCTAGGAACAAGTTCTAATGCATTTGGATTAAAATTGCACTAGTTAATAGCATTTCAACATCTCTAAGCATTGAAACATAACAATCAACATAATAATTGCAAATCAAGTCCAAATCCAAATATAAACACAAATTTGGAATTCTTAAAGATCAGTAATTCATATGAAGTTGGTTTCATGCATTTTGGAATTGATTTGCTAAAGTTGCATATTAAGCATCTACTAACTTAAAGCATTTAATTGAGATCATTTGATGTACACTAACTAACATGAAATATTTTTACATATTCATAAAGTTCATGATCTTACAAAATTTTTGGAAGTGGTTTCATCTCATTTGGAGCTGTGTAGCACAAGATATGAATTTTTGAACTTGATTCGGTTAAGTAATTCATTAAGGAAAAAGGAAATGGGGAAAATACGTTTCCCCTCAAGGGAAAGCGTATTTCAGGCACGGGCACGTCTCAACTCTCAAGCACAAGATGGCCCGACTGACAGGGCGCCCCCACCGACAGAGACAGAGAGCAGAGGGGAGGTCGCCAGGGCTCGCCGGCGGCGGAGAAAGCCGGGCGACCGGGGTGGAAGCAAGAGGGTGATGCGGCGCACCTGGGAATGGAGACGATCCGGTTGGGGCGGCAGCGAAGAAGTCCCGCGGTGTGAGGCGGCGGGTTCCGGCGGATGAGGCTGCCGGCAGCGAAGAGGAAGACGAGTTAGACTCGGGCGAGGGGAGAAAAACATTAAGAGAGGCGAGGGGACCTTGCGGGGAGGTCGATTCCGACAGGGGCGGCTCGGAGCGTGCTAACACCGAGCGACCGGAGGCGGGGAAGAAGGGTGCCGCCGCGGTGGCACTACGGCCGACGAGACCTGGGATGGAGCATGTAACCGTGATCAGCAAGCACCCTAGATGCTAAAGCTCAGCTGGATTGGAGGACCACTTCACCAATTTGCTACAGTGAGCCATTCAACAGCCGCTCAACGGTCATGGCAACCGGCATGGCCAGGAGAGAGAGAAGGGACGAGGGGCGACGCCGTGAGCTAGAGGCAGACGGCAGGGGCGTCCGACGTACGGGCGGAGCTGGCGAGGGGGAAACGGCGCTCAACAGCCGCTCAACGGTCCTGCTCAGTCCACCCTGCCGACGACTGAACCAAACGCTGTGCCAGCGATTCAGGGAAAAAGGAATGCAGAGAGAGGCATTCGGTTCAGAGGATATTGCCGTAAATTGCTACAGTGCCCATCAGTTTGTTGTTCTCTGCACTGTGCTGCTGAGGTTCAGTCCGTGTAGCTTTGGCTCGATACATGGAGCTGTCAACCCCAGGCATTGCATTGTTTTAGCGATATGGCATAGATCAGGGAATTGACAGGACTCCAGGCCTTTAGTCATTGCACTGTTCATGCGATTCAGGAAATGCCACTTGATTGCTATACTGATTTGCCAAATTCAGGTATCGGATTGGTCATCCAGGATATGGAAATCTTTGTGCTTGCAACCTATGAAATGGAATTCATGGAAGCAACCTTCCATGCTCGAGTTGGTTTAGCAGTGTTCTGACTAGGGTGCCTCGCAGGAACACTTCAGGCCATACCCAAGATCAGAGAGTAGCTCCACGACCTGCTACAGTGCCGGACCTGGCAAAGCGAAACCGATAAGGCTGCCTTGAGATGTCCGATTGCTGCACTGGATTGGGCAACTGAGGTCTAGAAGATTTTGAGTTGGAATGCTTCCAAATGAATACATCTGTTTCAGCCCAAAGAAGTGATACAAGGTTTGAATTAGGAATAATAAGAAAAGAAAAAGAGATTCCCTTGTGCATTGGTACCGAGTGGTTCTGAGAGCTGCTGAAACCTCAGCTTCCACCCAATGCACTGTGCACTAGGTCAAAGTTCAGATAATGCTCAAGTGCACTATTCACGATCAGACCATGTAGCACTAAATTGAAGCATTGAGCTGTCCGATTTCCCAGTAGCATTGGGCAACAACGATCTGGTCTTGGCCGAGCATACTTGGAATAGGGAGCTCTGGAAACAGATATCCATTGCTCAATCTGGAGATGCAATGCTCTAATCAGGGTGTTTGGAAACGTGCACTTTATCTACTAATGCTGGGACCGGTTCTTATTCAGTTAACCAAGGTTGAGACAATGCAATACTCGTTTGCTACACTGAGTCGTTAGTCTCCAAGCAGTGGATTGGCCAAGGTGATCTTATGATCTTTGATCCGGATGGTTTGAGAATGAAACCCTGAAATCATTCCTTCACTGCTCCAAATGGTAGTGCAGTGCACTGATTAGTATTGCTGGAGACAATTACTTGTCCAGACAACAAGGTTCAGACAATGCAGTAAATGAAGTTGCTGCATTTGATTGGTTCAAGGATCTTGGAAATCTTGAGCTAGCAGATTGGAAATGATATTCCTGGAAGCCACATTTAGTGCTTGAATTGGATTTGCAAAGCTCTACTTTGGGATGCTTCAAAGGGATACTTCATTCAGATAACAAGGTTTCAGACAAAGAAATCCTTATTTGCTACCTTGAATCATCAGACTCCAACCCAATGCACTGCGCATGAGGCCAACACTGAACATAGCTCTTGAACCCAAATTGGTTGCCTGCATTAATCATTCCATGCATTGGATTGGCCCAAATGGATTTGGAAAGTCCTGAGCAGGTAACCCTGAAAATGGAGTTTTTTTTTTTTTTTTTTTTTTGAAGGTAGTCTTTCACCCCTCCATTTGGTGAAACCAGGCACTGATTAGAATGCTTAGTCGGAAAAGCATGAAATGAAACTTTATTAAGTTAACAAAGTTTTCGGATGTTACACAGGAGGGAGCCGGTCGGGGTGGGCTGGGCCGCGGGCGAGGCGGGCCGGCTAGGCCCAGGGAGAGAGGGAGCAGGCCAAAGGCCCAAAAAGGATTTGGCCCAAACAAATAGGAGAAAGAAAACAAAATTCAAAAATAAAATCTAAATAAAATTCAAATCCAAATTTAAATTCATTTTGAATTTTTGGGATCATTTCACATCCGATACTTTCCGGAATTATGAAGATAAGTGTCAGGATGAGGTCAGGGTGGTCGCTATTGAACAGAACAAGGACATGGACCCGTGAGCTCCGGTGTCGCATTGCAATTACTGTCCTTAATCCCTCGTGGGGTTCGGAATTTCAGTGCTGATAAAGATTTTTTACCTTCTCGAGAGGAATCAAAATTTACGTTGACTTTGCCTTCAAAATTTACATTGACTTAATTTTCAAGCCAGGATTCTTTTGGTCGAAAATTATCGCTTCTCAGTTTTCTACGCACTTCATGTACCTCCCTTTTATGCTTAATTTAGTCCCAACTTGCAAGTCGGCAAAAAATAGCAAGATCAGCATCGTGTGGACAACAGGTCAAAGCAAGATAAGTATAATGGATAGGGTTTTGATAAGTTTCATCCGGATGTTTCTTTAGCAATCATCATTCAAATTCCTGATCCCCACGGTATAGACTACGGGTCCGAACGAAACATATATGTAGTAGAGATAAAAAATATATATACTATCAAACTCTTGTAATCCTAATCATGAAAAGAAACTAATAGAGCCACCGCCATATGGCTCCTGAGATGTAGGCATCGCAGAACCTTGGGAAGGAAATTCCGTATCTCTAGTGTACTTTTGTGAAGTTATGTTCTGGGAAATTTTTAAATACAACACAATATTTGACCTATATTTAAAAATCGATACAATACGTTTACGTATTTATAGAAGTACGCAACCATAAATCTTTACCGAATTTTCAAAATTCGGTTTTGATGTATTTTTTTGAAAAAGGTGGCAGGCGCTCTGCCGTTTCATTAAGAAGAGGGAAAATCTGTACAAAAAGGAAAGAGGAAGAAATTACGCTTCCATACCAAAGGTAAGGAAGCGCAGCGCATTAAACAGCACAACTATCCGAATCTAGCAAGAGCAAGAGTTCGGCTAAAGACCAAGGAAGACCAGCTAAACCGAAGTTCTAGCAGCTAGGCTAAACATCTTGAAATCATCTAGGGTCTTCCGAATCACCACTTGAACCGAGCTTGAGTCATCTTCAAAAATCCTTGCATTTCGCTCCTTCCAAAGATTCCAACAGCCGTAAATAATTAGACCGTCGAGGTCTCTTCGGGCCTGCTTAGTAGCATCCTCCCTTGCTCGAATCCACCAACTCGAGACTGAGATGAGATTTCCTGTCCCGGGAGCAGTGAGAGGTGGCAAGCCGACCTGAGAAGTAAGTCCCAACCAGAAGGACTGGGCGAAAGAGCAGCTCAGTAAAAGGTGGAGAGCCGATTCTTCCACTGAGTGACAGAAGCGGCAAGTCGGGTCAAGCGGCCAACCTCTTCTGGCCAAGTTGTCTGTCGTGAGGATTTTGTTCTGTACCATGAGCCAAGCAAAAAATTTGCATTTGTTTTCCGCTTTTGCTTTCCAGATTGAACTTGGTGAGTGACCCAACACCGAGCCGATGAACTGTGCCTTATAAGCCGAGTTTGCAGAGTAGCCTCCATCAGCCGTCCAACGCCAAATGACTGAGTCTGGCATCTGTGGTTGGAGCTGTACGCCTTGTAGTCTAATCCAAAGCGTCAAGAACTCTGCAAGCTGTTGCACGGAGTTGATTTTCCTTAGCGGTTTCATCCATCTGTTAATGAAGAGTTCCTGTTTGACAGAGTTGTTTCTCCTGGACACCAACCTGTAACACTGGGGTGCTATGTCCTTTGGCGCTATCCCCTGAAGCCTGTAACATTGGGGTTTTGATGTATTTGAAACCCGGCATTTCGGGTAAGTACCCTTTAAACGAAAAATGAAATTTCGGATATGAGGTGGCCTCGTACCCGAAATATGAGGTTTCGGCTAGGGTTGGGCCGGCATTTTTCTGGGCTTGTATTTTGTTCTCTCCGCATTTTAGGGATAGTATAATATGGCTAACAGTCTTGCATGTACAGCCCCTCGAAGCAATTACATTCCCATGATGCCAATGTTTTTTTTTTTTGGGAAAGAGCTGCACTCAAAAATCAATGAGCAATTAATGGGTTTGCACGAATAAAAAAAAACTAGCCGAATATATAGCGCATCTGAATTAAATAAAATGACAATACCATATCCTAGTTATCATCATTCTAATTAATAAATGCACCGATCTAATTAAAATATATATTCTCCCTAGCTAGCTTCAAGATATGGCCGGGTGTGATAGCTGGCTAGCAATAGCATGCGGTATCACGAGGTATCATCCGGATGTTTTTGTTCTAGTTAACATCCAAATTTTGGACCGTTAGATATCTCAGCCGGATATCACCGGCCGTTAGATCGAATCATATGATCGGATGTAATCGATACTCCCGAATCTCAACAATGATCAGATGATTCTAGATTTAGGTGATTTCAGCAATGAAAACGTCCGGATGAAGTTTATCAAATCCCCTTCACATATATCATCACCGCATAATACATACAAACAAATGTTGGAATAAATTAATCAGCAAAGAGTACGTAGAAGCCGGCGAGTTTGCTGCATGATATAAACCATGGATCGATCGATCAACAATACACCTACCTACCTACTATAGACATTAACATCGATCGATCGCAATTCAAGAAGAAGATGACCAGCGGCGCTAAAGCAGCAGCAGTTTATCTCGTCCCCCTGGTGTTTGCTGCGTTCGCCGTCTGCCTCCACCAGGCGGCCGGCAAGGCGTCAGAATGTCAAGACGACAAAGAGGCCATCCTGCTGCACTGTAAACCATACATCAAGGACGAAAGTCGCTACGTGCTCCCGATCGGCAAAACCTGCTGCAGCGCGGTGAAGAAGGCGTTGGAGAGGACGGCGTCGGCCATGCAGTGCGTCGTCGACGCACTTACGGACGAAGAGAAGGAGGGGATCAGCACGAACAAGATCAAGCAGCTCCCAGGGCTCTGTTAACCTGTTGCATGCGCGGGTAATTAAGTACCGATAGTTACTTACTGCTGCAGACATGCATCGTTAATTCATATATACGTAGACTAGTTACATGCCCGTGCGTTGCTACGAAAAACAAAATTGATAACGAAAAATAAAGATTAAAAAATAAAAAAATTATTTCACAAGATCAAACATCTATCTTTAACGCTTCGTTTCTTGCGAAAGCTGGCTAATTAAAGCAACGCTTCGTTTCTTGCGTAGGGCAATTAAGCAGAGCAATTAAGTAGGGCAATTAAGCGGCAATTAATGACGTGGGAAGAACGGACCACTGTCACCAAGTGCTGCTTTAGAATAGTAGAGATATCGGCAGCCATGCGTGCATCATCTTAATTTCTAGCTAACACGGACGCTTACTTAACTATTTTCCTGGCCAGGTGATGGTGTTGAGGGGCGGATGGAATTAATAACGCATGACCGGAATTAATAATGAGTTTGAAACAAGATCAGTCCGCCGGTTAACAGGATATATATATATCGATCGAAGTGCCATATATACTTGTGAGATGTGGTGCCTTGTATTAAGGGAATAAATATCTTTCTACTAGCGTCTTTTCTCACCGATGTGGTTACTCGTATGCAGGCACTACTACAGAACCGGTCATCACAAGCGGTTCGTAACCGCTTTCAGAAGCGGTTTTAGAACCGCTGGTAAGCAACCGGGAGTGATACCCTTCGGGGTATCACAAGCGGTTCGGACAACCGCTTGTGGTGAGACACCACAAGCGGTTCGAAAGGCGTCCAGGAAGGCTCGGGGGAGCGCCACGTGGGAGATCTTCACAAGCGGTTTGTGTTATAAACCGCTTGTGAAGACTTCCTCTCCACAAGCGGTTCGTATTACAAACCGCCTGTGGAGGTGCTCTCTCCACAAGCGGTTGGAGATAATAACCGCTTGTGGAGAGGCATTGTATATTATATATTCAATATATAATATGTTTTTGAGTAGGGTATCAATATGTATGGATTTTGACATTAAAAATACATAGAAATATTTGGTTTTTGTATACAATTAAATATATATTACTCATACGTACTCATTGAAATAATCACGAGATCATTTACGTAAAAGTACGAACTTAATAGACTAAAAGATGGATAGGTTTGATGGACAAGTACATGAAATAATGAGCACTTTTACAAGTTTGATTTACACATAAACAACTTTTACAAGTTTGAAAGAATAAAAGGGTGAATCTCGAGCTGATTTAATTCTTGCGTGCATCATTGTTTACGTCCTTGGTCGACGTTGATGTCGATCACTGTCCTTATAGAAGGACAATCTCTCCAACCCGGTGTGTGGAACTCGCCGTCGAGGATACAATCTCGTCAACAATAAAGCCAATGAGTTGTTCTTGAAGTGCTTCAACCCGGGTGCGGCGGGATCACATCTTGCACATCGATGTTGAAGTGACAAATAACGAAATTAATAAATCTCTGAGCATGTAATTAAAGTGTAAGTATTAATTGATATGTGCACTCACCTCGTTGTCGCCATGGGCACATCGCCAGTGGGTAATATTTTGCATGTAGTGGCACACATAATAGCCACATAAGTTGTTTCCACTGCCTGTTTTAATACTCGAGTGCTTATTTGGATGATGAATTCATTCTCGAATTGTCCTTGTTGCTTCTTGCGAAACCTTGCGAATGCCCTGTGTGACGCGTTATTATGAATAGCAATTATCGGACTTGGAATTAGCAAGGTATTTCAATATAATAAGGAAACAATTGTATATATATTTGCTATAAACCTGTTTAGGACATCAATGATATATCGATATTGTTCCACGGTCCCCTTTTGAGTCTTGAACAATGATCTTGCTACTATCAAGCTTGATGACCAAAAGGATCGATGATACCTGGTCATATATTGCGACATATATATAACTAGCTAGCAAGATTATCAATGCCTTGGAAAAGAAAAGTTTATTAATGCGTTATGAGAACACGTAAATATACGCATACATGAAGTTGAAGGGCGTAAGTATGTATGGTTTGTAGTGTTGTCCCATGAATGCATCTAGAACGTAATCCTCAAGAGCTTTAGCGCTGTATCGAAATACGATCTCATTGACAATTTCCGGTCGAGGAAGCCCACGTTGAATATGTTCTGCTTTTCTACATCGTTGTATCTCCATTCTACGTAGAAATGTATAAGTTATTAGAGTTGCACTTCTATGGTACAAGGAAGTAAATGGTAAAGTTATGAGCTTGATACTTACAGGCACCAAAGACTCATGAGAGACACGTTCATAGAGTCGCTATGGTAGATATTGTATGTGTCTTCAATTCGAGCCATATGGTGTTGTCCCCACGATAGAAATCTTCTTGTCGACCGGAGGGGAACATTTTTCTTTGTTGAGCAGACTCTATCATGTACCATTCATGAAATTGTCGCATCTTGGTTGGCAGGTCCTTTATCTTATTTGGATCAATTAACTCCCGGCCAAGCTTATATTGCCATCGACTTACGCCATTGGGAGAACATCTGATCCTAGAGCACCAGCTACGGAAGTGAGTCCTGCCTCCTTCATAAATCTCTCAAGGTTCTCCTGATCTTGCCGCAGTTGATCTTGATCTCTCTTCTGCTTTGCCGCCGCGCTGACCCGTTTACTCTTAGTGTAGCCTTTATTATTGTAATGCTCATAGTTGGACGGCACAGGGAGTGGCATTGCACGACAGGTCAAGAAGTGTTCCATCACTTTTGGATCAACTTGTACGTTTGGGTCAGCTGACTTCTTTGGTGCGAAGTGTGCAGCCACTTCTTCGGTGACAATCGCGTAATTCTCCTCGTCGGTCCTATCATATGCCCTCTTTGGAGGTTCCTTTACCCTTTTTGACCGGCTGGACTGTGCCTTCGTGGGAGCATGTGGAGTAGTATGGCTCTTGAGCTTCTTCCTCGGAGGAGATTGTGGAAGTGTCGGTTGTCGTTGTGGAGGAGGCGTCTGTTCTCGTTGTGGAGGAGGCGTCTGTTGTTGTTGTGGAGGAGGAGTCGGTTGTCGTTGTGGAGGAGGCGACGCTGAAGGAGGCGTCGGTTGTCGAGGAGGCGTGGGTTGTCGTTGTGGAGGAGACGAGCTTCCTACGGCATGGCTCGGAGATGACGCCTCCACGCCATCCGGAAATATGATCAACCTTTTTCGCCAGAGGATGATATTGTGGAGGGCCTGTCCAAGCTTGGTAACGTCGTCGCCTCCAAAGAATATCGAGTACTAGTTCTTCAAATCCGCTCGGCACCTCCTCCATCGCGACCTTCGAGTAACCCATGGGTATTGTGTTGCGGTGGAAGGTGCCCGGTGACACCGGCAATGCCATGCCGTAAGCCACCACGATGGAGAGGTTGCGGCGCATCGATGTGTAGCTCACATCGGGCGGCGAACCCTTATGTCATCAACGGGATAATGGGCTTGCAAGTCTTCGTCCCCTTGAGGGGCCCCGGTGGACGCGCAGCTGCTCCGCCGCGCTGACGGGCTGATCATGGCGTCCGGCTGATTGATTGGACCTGCTGATCCCTGAAGGTTACTGAGAGCTACCCGCACTTGTTGCGCAACTTGTTGCGCCACTAGATCTCCAATGCTAGCCTGGGTTGCTCTAAGCTCCCGTTCCAATTGAGCCATTTTATTTGCTTCTCTTGTTTTGGTTCTCTGGCGGCTCCTGTACGAAAGCGTATCCTTCACGAAACCGTACTTCCATGGCGTCTTGCCAAAACCTCGTGTCCGTCCCGGGTGCTCAGGGGTTTGGAGGGCATGTGTTAGCTCATCGTTCTCCTGTCTACCACAAAAGAGCCTGGCCCGAGGCTGCTCGACGGCTTGTACAATTCTCTGGCCAACATCTTGTACATTTGGTAGCATCACCAAACTGCCATCATCTGCAAGGCTCCCCCCGTGACCCATGAACCAATTGCGCAGGCGCTCTTCCCACAAAGTAGTAACCGGTGTGACGTCCTTGGCCAATAATTCTTCTTCTTTCTTGTCCCATTTCGGTCTGACCTTGAGGTAACCACGGTCTTGAGATGGTGGTGGTACTTCTTCATCTGTGCATTGGTCTTATTCTTACGACTTGCGGCTGGCCTTGATTGACATCTTGTACTCCTCGAATGCTTCCCAAAGGTGATCGGCCGGATAAGGAAATTGGTTGAAGTCGAGTCTTTCTCCCTTCTGCACGTACTTTTCTTTGAGCCGACTTCCATGACTAAAATGAGAGTGCCATCTTCTTCAACGTATAATTCTTGGCCTTGTCTCCAAACCCTTGAGGAAATGTGAAATTTTCCAGAATATCTTGCCAGAGGAGGTCCTTGGTAGCTTGAGGAACTTCAGCCCATTTCTTGATGCTAATTGGGACGTGATCTCTTACGTGGTAACCGCAGGCGTTGTTGAACGGCCCAACTGCTGAAAGAGGGGCAATCGGCTTCCCATCGTTGTCAATTTCGGTAAACACATGCTTTGTGGACGGCTTCTTGTTAGGTCCCCGATTCTTGGATTGGTTGCTCGATGTAACAGGCTTTAAATAAACAAACATATATATAACATGTCAGGGTGTATTCTAATAATGAATTGCGATTAATTAACATGCCCACAGGAATTATTTTCTTCTGACCATACCTCGGTGTTAACGGTGTCCACATTCTCGCCGGAACCAGTGTTACCGGCCACAGCGGCTGCAGGATAACCTTCATAGTCGGCGATGGAGTCTAACAGGAACTGTTCTTCCTCGTCGAAATTAGGGTCACCACGTGTTGGTTGTGCCATCTATAAATGTTGATATAATGTAACCTTAAATTCGAAAACATCTATAACAACATATATATAGGTATACATATACCAACATGAGGAGGAAAGGGGACGTCGGTGAAAGAACTGATCTCACAGGAGTTGTTGTGTGAGGTGGAGGTAGGGGTGGAAATGAGTCAAGTTCACATTTTTTCGGTCATTTTTAAAATTAACATAGTTTAATTTAATATCATTTTATTTTTGGAATTGAGCTAACGAGCCGAGCCGATCTAGCGCAAAATTCAATTTCAATATATATATGGTATTGAGCTAACGAGCCGATCTACCGCAAAATTCAATTTATTTTTGGAATTGAACTAACGAGCCAAGCCGATCCATACACCATCACCAACAACATACACATATATATATATATATATATACAATGTCTCTCAATATATATACACAATACCAAATACCAACATACCAAATACCATACACCATCACCAACAACATACACACACACACACACACACATATATATATATATATATATACAATGTCTCTCAATATATATACACAATTAATACCAAATACCAACATACCAAATACCATACACCATCACCAACAACATACACACATATATATATATATATATATATATACAATGTCTCTCAATATATATACACAATACCAAATACCATACACCATCACCAAATACCATACATACCAAATACAATGTCTCTCAATATATATACACAATACCAAATACCAACATACCAAATACCAACAATACCAAATACCAACATACCAAATACCAACAATACCAA
This sequence comes from Rhipidocladum racemiflorum, assembly GCA_036346355.1. NCBI lineage: Eukaryota > Viridiplantae > Streptophyta > Magnoliopsida > Poales > Poaceae > Rhipidocladum > Rhipidocladum racemiflorum. The sequence continues at coordinate 61,297,666 of CM070591.1, forward strand.
CATACCAACATACCAAATACATATATGAACATAATTAACAACATACATACCAACATATCAATAATACATATATGAAAATGCCTTGTGGACATTTCATCGAACACCTTATGGGCGACTGTAACAGGAGGAGGTGGGGGGGTACACACAGCTATACCTACCTCCTCCGGGGTGGGGTGGCGCAGTGGCGCTTGCGCGGCGTGGCGATGGCGGAGGCGTCGGCGGTGATGGCGGAGGCGGCGTCGGCGCGGTGCACAGAGCGGCGAGCACGGCGTGAGCTGCGGGCGCGCGGGACTTAGGAAAATTTGGAGAGTTTGTGAAGGGAGAGCGCGGCGTGTATAAAGCGACCACCTCTACAAGCGGTTCTTAATACAAACCGCTTGTAAACGTGAGATCTACAAGCGGTTCTTAATACAAACCGCTTGTAAACTGTTCTATAAGCGGTTCGTAATACAAACCGCTTGTAGAGAGAGATCTCTACAAGCGGTTCGTAATACAAACCGCTTGTAAAGAGAGATCTCTACAAGCGGTTCTAATTAATAACCGCTTGTAGAAGCTCTCTCTACAAGCGGTTATTAATTGGAACCGCTTGTAGAGATATCTCTACAAGCGGTTATTAATACAAACCGCTTGTAGAAGCCATCTCAGCGGTTATAATTGGAACCGATACATACTACTTAAAAGAGTGTGTTGCCTATTACGGTTAACAAGAACTCTCCTCTCCCCCCTGGCTAGCGCGGGCGCTTGAGTGCGGGCTCGAGGTCGCCCGTTCGAGCCCCACTCGCTCCCCACCGGCCATTCTTTTTTTTTTCTTTTAAACCTTTCTCTTTTTTTTTTTACTTTCTTTACCTTTCATTTTTTTATTTTCTTTATTTCTTTATTGTTTTTTGTTTATATTCTTCATTTGTTAAACCTTTCTTTTTTTTTTCTTTTAAACCTTTCTTCTTCTTTTTTACTTTCTTTACCTTTCATTTTTTTTTACTTTCTTTACCTTTTTTTTTACTTTCTTTATTCTTTATTCCATAAGGTTTATTTCTTTATTGTTTTTGTTTATATTCTTCATTTGTTAAACCTTTCTCTTTTTTTTTTACTTTCTTTACCTTTCTTTTTTTTATTTTCTTTATTTCTTTATTGTTTTTTGTTTATATTCTTCATTTGTTAAACCTTTCTCTCTTTTTTTTTACTTTCTTTACCTTTCTTTTTTGTTTACTTCTTGAGGTTTATATTTTTTATTTATTTATTGTTTATTCCATAAGGTTTATTTCTTGGGGTTTATTTCATGAGGTTTATTTCAAATAAACACGTCTGATATAAGACACGTCTAAAAATGATCACACAAGTTCAAATAAATAAGTTCATACAAGAATACTACATTTTAAGTAGTACCATACTATGTCTTTACAAGTCTTCCTTCATTATGATCGTGGCGTATGTAAGCATCCAGGTCTGTGTCATTCAGGAGGCTTATGTCAACATCCACCGCAAAGGAGGGAGCTCGTCGAATCGACTATAGTCTTCCTCATCTGTGGCGTCCTCAACCCGACAATCCTTCGTTTGCCTTGGAGAACCACGTGTCGCTTTGGCTTATTATTATTATTATCTTTACGCTTCTTAGGCTTGCTTGACATGTCTATTACATAGAAGACCTGTCTCACATCATTTGCAAGGATGAACGGTTCACGCCTATAGCCGACTTGCGTGAGGCCAACGGTTGTCATCTTTGTATTTGTCGACCTTTACGCCGCTGAAGTGAGTTTGACCCATTGGCACTTAAATAGAGGGACCTTTAAAGGTCCATAGTCAAGCTCCCATATCTCTTCTATGAAACCATAATATGTGTCCACCTTTCCTTTGTTGTCTTCGGCATCTATACGGACACCGCTGTTACGATTGGTGCTCTTGTCATCCTGGATCTGGTGTAAAATGTGTAACCATTTATCTCGCACCCCTTGAATGTCACGATTTCACTAGAAGGTCCCCGTGCCAATCGTTGCAATTGTTCATTGTCGACCCTTTGAAAAGGATATAGTTTTGTAACCAAGCGCGAAAGAATCCATGTGCTTGAGTGTTATCCAATCCTCGAGACCTCCCGAGAATTCACGACGTAGAATACTCTTGTGCTCAACAACATACGGGGCCACCACAGTTGATTGTTTCAAAACCGTGAAATGTGCTTGCTTAAATGTAAGAAGATCATTGCATGCAATTGCTTTCCTTCCTCTTGTCCCTTTTCCCGTAGCTTTGCCCTCATGGCGTGATATAGGACGCCGATCGGATTTAGATCATTAATGTAATCCACACAAAATTCAATCACCTCCTCTGTCCCATAACCTCGGCAATGCATCCTTCCTGACGAGAACGATTCTGAACATACTTCTTTAGCACACTCATGTACCTCTCGAAAGGGAACATGTTGTGCAGATACACGGGTCCGAGAATACCTATCTCTTTGACAAGGTGAACAGTGAGATGAACCATAATATCAAAGAACGCAGGAGGAAATATCATCTCAAGACAAACCACACTTTGTACCACGTCATCCTGCAGCTTACTTAGTTTATCTGGGTCGATGACCTTATGCCAAATCGCATTGAAAAAAGAACACAGCTTTGTGATTATCCCCCGTACCCACTCGGGAAGTATACCTCTTATAGCCACTGGGAGCAGCTGTGTCATCAACACAAGACAGTCATGGGATTTTAGGTGTACGATTTTATTCTGGCTCGTGTTTATGAGTCTCTTTACATTTGATGAGTATCCGGAAGGGACCTTCACACTATTCAGGCACTCTATCATGCTTTTTTTCTCTTCTTTGCTTAGAGTGTAGCTCGCAGGATGTAGGTAATGTTGTCCTTTTTCTCTCTTTTCCGGATGTAGGTCGTTCCTCAGTTCCAAGAGTTTAAGGTCCTTCCGACCTTGCAGTGTATCTTTTGATTGGCCATACATATCTATGTAGCCTAGCAGGTTCAAGCAAACATTCTTCGTGATGTGCATGAAGTCAAGTGAGTGACGAACCTCCAAGACTTCCCAATAAGGCAAGTCCCAAAATACTGACTTCTTCTTCCACATTGGCGCCTGACCATCCTCATTACGCGCATGTGTTTGCTTCCAGGACCCTTTCCGAATACTACTTTGATTCTTTACCATAGCAAGTACATGTGGCCCGATGCGATCTTTGAGGCCTAGCACGAAGGTCTACTTGCCCGTTAAATTTCCTGCACTTCTTCCGCCATGGGTGACTCGTAGGAAGAAACCTACGGTGGCCCATGTAGACAACCTTTCGAGAGTTTTTCAGGTATATGCTGTCCTGATACATCTTGGCGCTTCCAGGATGAATTGAGTACTTAGAGTCATGGGCTTCTTCCAAAATCAGTTGCTTTAACTCCTTTTTGTTAGGCACACAAATGCGATCCTTCATCCACAACGTGCCTTGCTCATCCAACTTGAAGTCCTCTGCCTTGCCTTCCTCCTTGATGAACTTAATCCTGCGGATCTTGTCATCATCCTTCATCGGCCCTTCTCGGATCTGATCCTCTAGGGTAGGCTTTACTTCTAATGTGGCCAAGAATCCCCTAGGTACAACCTCAATCTTCATTTTCTGAAAATCCTTACATAACTCATCCTGGCTTGTGGCTAGCAACGTACTCACGGTATGGCTTTTCCGACTCAGGGCATCGGCTACTACGTTGGCCTTCCCGGGATGGTAATGGATTCCGACATTGTAGTCCTTGATCAACTCTAGCCATCTCCTTTGCCTCATATTCAGATCCGACTGGGTGAATATGTACTTAAGGCTCTTATGATCCGTATACATTTCACATCTGTTTCCAATCAGATAGTGACGCCATATCTTCAAAGCATGCACTACGGCAGCTAACTCTAGGTCATGTGTCGGATAATTTTCCTCATGCGGACTCAATCGCTTTGACGCATAAGCGGCGACCTTTCCATTCTCGCAGACAAAGACACATCCAAGTCCTTGGCGCCGATGCGTCACAATAAATATCGAAGCTTTGAGCAACATCAGGTAGAACTAGCACTGTGCCGACGTCAATCGCTTTTTCAGCTCCTGAAATCCTTTCTCACATTAAAGGCGTCCATGCAAACTTCTTTTCCTTCTTCAAAGAATTGCGTAAGAGGTTTCGCGATTGTCGAAAAGCCTTCGATGAAACGGCGGTAGTATCCTCGCCATTCCAAGGAAACTCGAATCTGGGTCACGATCTTGGTGCTCCCAATGTAACACGCCTTCTACTTTGCTTGGATCTACGGCGACTCCTTCTGCGGTCATTACATGTCCAAGAAACTCCACCTTGTCCTTCCAGAAATCACACTTGCTGAACTTGGCGAAAAGTTGCTGTTCCCTCAGCTTTTCCAAAACTCGCTTTAAGTGTTCGGCATGTTCATCCTCTGTCTTGGAGTAGACTAGGATATCGTCTATGAACATGACAACAAACTTGTCCAAATATTCCATGAACACCTTATTCATCATATTCATGAAATAAGCTGGCGCATTCGTCAGCCCAAAGGACATAACTGTAAACTCGTAATGTCCATATCTTGACGAGAATGCAGTCTTCGGAATATCTTACGATCGGATCTTCAATCGATGGTATCCCGATCTCAGATCAATCTTGGAGAAGACTCCGGCTCCTCTCGGTGATCAAACAAATCATCAATCCTGGCGGCGGATACTTATTCTTTACGGTGACTTCATTGAGTGCACGGTAGTCAATGCACATCCACGAAACTCCCGTCCTTCTTCTTGACAAACAAAACTGGTGCTCCCCATGGCGGCGAACTCGGTCGATAAATCCTTTCTCCATTAACTCTTCTAGCTGTTTCTTCATTTCTACCAACTCCTCGGTGGACATCCGATAGGGTCTCTTTGCTATCGGTCTTTGTGCAGTACAAGCTCTATCACAAACTCTATGTCCCTGTGCAGCGGCATACCAGGTAGATCTTTCGGAAAAACATCGGGTACTCATTCACTCTTGGGACATCCTCTATCTTGATTGCCTTGAAATCGTTAACCATCAACTGTCCATCTCTAAGCTGCAGTGGCTTGAAATTCCACTTTCTTCCCACACGGGCTCTCAATCGAGATAGTCCTTCGTCCACAATCCAATACGGCCTTGTGCTTGGATAACCAATCCATTCCCAATATGACGTCTAAGGTCCGGGTCTCCAAAATTATAAGGTTTGCTAGGAACTCTATTCCATCTATTAGTATTCTCACCGGAACATCCTACTTCCGTTCGGAGTTCGGAACCAGGGTTTGAACTAAAAGCATGCACTTAAGTCTCGCAATTCTCAAGTCATTTCTAGTAGCAAAGCCTTGCGAAACAAGCGAATCTGAAGCTCCAGAGTCAAACAAAGCTGTTGCAGTCTTGAGTTAACAAGTAACTTACCCGATCACGACGTCGTAGCATTCTGCAGTGCATCTGCGGTGACATGGTTGACTCGGCCTCTCACCACAGTGCAGGGTGTGGCTCCTCGTCTTTGGCGTCCTAGCTGGGGTGGTTCCTAGATTGAAGCGGCCGGGGTCGCTCCTGTTTGTCTTCTTTGGACAAGCTGTTGGCAAAGTGTCACCGCTCGTTGCGATTGTAGCGGCGTCTCACTTTGTTCCTTCTTTATTGCTCGAGTAAGCGTTTCTAGCGGAAGTGGGGTGCAGTAGTTACGATTGGCAGGTCTTGGTCTTTGGGGATGGTGTCCTCGTTGCATTACGTGGTTGAAATCGAAGAATTGATTTGGTGCAACTCTCAGCGTACATTGCGTTCCTGGCGTGATCCTTCTTTGTTGCATCCTGCGCTTCTGTTCTCATCCGGTTCCTTGCGCTTGTCCTCAAGAATAAGTGCCTTATTCACCAACTCTTGGAAATCTGGAAAGGTATGGGTGATCAATCCTACTTGCAATCTGAGTTGAGTCCCTTCATAAAACGAGGTATCTGGATTTATCCGTCGCTACATCCTCAGTGCGTGGCGTGCTAGGCTGTGTGAACTTGTTCGGGTAGTCGACCACCGGTGATTACCTTGCTTGATGCTCAACTCCTCCTTCTTAAGGTCCATGATTCCTTCGTGCACGTGATACCGCTTAATGCATCTGTGAACTCTTCCCAAGTGATATCTTGAGGGTTCTCTTGCGTGGCGAAGTTCTCCCACCATTCGGCGTTGTTCCTTCCACCGATGAGAAGCGAGAGTACCTTCTCATTCCCTATGCATTGAGCTATGTGTAGCTTCCTCTCAATTGATCTTAACCAATCATCGGCCTCCAATGGATTGGCATTCCCAGAGAAAGTGGGTGGGTGAGTTCTCATGAACTCGGATAGTCTTGTATACGGCGTGGCCCCCGATTAACTTGATTAGCAAAGTGGCCTGAGCAAAGGACGTGCTGCATTTGTTGCATCATAGCATGCATCAATCGAGTCACAGCAAGAAATGCTCCAAAATTCTGCATATCAATCAAGCGGGCCGGGTGCTCCATCATTGGGGTTTTCATCGGGCGAACCACTCCCATTGCTTCCAAAGTTTCCACGGTGTTCACCATCCGCCGATTTGCTCTAGGTTTAGAGATGAGAGGGAAACAAGAATAGACAAGTAATATGGAACCTATGCGGGGCGAAAGGTGTAGCCTTAAGGTCCAACTTTATTATTAGTAACTTGGTATGGCTGCTTACAATGCCTAAGGGACTTGCAACACATACTGCACACTCAGCAAGCAAAGCAAATCCAAATCGAACTAACTCTGGAGTCTAACGCCTAAAGGGTGACTCTTTATTCTATGACTCGACTCGGCGAAGGAGTCTCACTATAGAACCTATGCTCACTCATCGAGAAAACCTCCACGGCCTGGGTACGGGTCGTGGGCATAGGCGCCAAACGATTGCCATGTCCAAAGAATCGTGTCCTCTGTGGTAGTCGAAGAAGCGATGTCCTCATCGAGATCGACTCCTGGATCGGGCTCGTAGCTCAAATCTTGGCTCTGGAGTCCGTCCGTACAAAGTCATCTCCAACTCGTCAATCCTTCGTAGAAGGTGTGCCACATACTCTTGAGCTTCCCGCCATCTCGTTCTTCTCCGTCGTGATCTCCTTGCGGGCCTTACGTAGCTCTTTGCTTGTATTATCTAGTACATCCTCCTGGGCGACGACAAATCGTGCCAACTGTGTAACCGTGGCATCCTCATCCTGAATCTCCTTCGGGTCAAGAAGGTTATCGCTGCGCGGATGATAACGGAACACCGTGCTCTCCACCTTCTGGCGTAGATACGGGTAATGTGCCGCATTGCTCGTCGTGATACTTCTTGGATACCCATCTGCATTGTAGATCTCTGGCAAGGTCAGTTGTATCGGGCGATTGCACAGGCCCTTTTTCCTAGCAGTACCTCAATCCTCACGTCACAAGCCTTGATCAATCCCGCTTGTCTGATCACCTCCACTTGGTATTGGGGCTTCTCAAAATCTCCGAGAGTCTGAAGCATATGCCAAAGTTCCGCGGCGTGACCAACTCCCAGATCAACGTAGTTGAACTCTTCCTCCATCTGTCACAAGAGTGCTTTACGTAAGAACTCGGAATTTTTAAATTGTGATAAGGTAAGGAAAATTTCAGCAAGAGACAAGAAAGGAGAGAAGGGGATAAGTCGAGATGTCATTTCTTGTCTTCACAAATTTTTAGCTTTAGAAAATAGGTTTTATCCTCACTACGACCATTCTAACTTAGGGTTGAGCCTACAGTCAAGTATGGCTCTGATACCACCTCTGTCGGGACCCCGAATTTGCAAATCCGGACCCTCTGTGTATTCAGCACTAGTCCAGGAACGCGCTAGTGCACACAGCCTTAACATCGGTATATATCACAATCATACCAATCGATACTATCAAAGTACTTTATTTGAATAATCAAAGGGTTACTTGACCTTATGGCCAAGATACAAATATATGCCTTGCAAGGCGAAACTTATTAAAAGAGAAATAATAGCAATGGAAAATCAAATAACTCGTGGCGCCATCCAAAGATACCACAGTAAGTGATCGGGCTCGCATCCCCTAAGTAGACGGGTCCTCTTGGAAATCCTCCTCCGAAATCGGGCGTAGTCTCCTCTTCAACTGGTAGTGTGTTGAGGCAAGGGTGAGTACTTGGTACTCAACAAGTCATGCACGAATGCAAGCTAATATACTATATGCATGGCTTGGTACAAAGGAATAGCTCAAGGTATATTTGCGATGTGACTTTTGACAAGTAGTAAAAGTAGATTCAAAGCCATTAGAAATAAGTAAAGCATAAATAACTTTCAAGAAGTTTAACAAACATTTTTCCCCATCCTAAACCACATTTCCATCATCTTCATTGTTAAACCAACCCAACTTTTCAAATCCAAGTTATTTTCGTAAAAGTCTAACCCTTGATTGTAATTCCCGAGCATTGTCGATCACAGTGGACTCGGCTATTCAAATAGATTCTACACTCTGCAGAGGTTATGCACTTTACCCACAAGATACAGTCAAACACCACAAAGGCGAGTTCAGTAATAAAGCCTTTCTAAGCCTCAAACAACACAGTGGTCCTCTCAGGTTCGTGCTCTACACCATCCCTTCCTTAGCCAAGGCGAAGTATGGGACCAACACACTGTTAGATGGGTATCCGGCCACAGCCCACGATACGCCTCCCGCACAATCACACAAACGGTGTAATCGACACTCGAGGCTCCACAAGTGAGTCCTTAGCGACTTAGTCAACTAGGGCCGTCCCATTCCACCCATGTGGTTGCAAGTATGACCAGTTCAAAGGCTTGCAAGGTTAAGTCCTTAGAGTGACCAGGGCAAGACTACCCGAAAACCAAATCAACATTCCCAATGCCACAATGGCCCACTGATTACTCTTGCCACATGCCCCGGTCGAAATCATTTTATCAAACCCCGCTTGATTACCATGCACCACGTGCCATCATCATCACATGATACTTTTCCAAAACAGGTTCAATATATCATTAAGTCAATATTAGCATTTGATTATCCAAAATCATGTCATGAGCACGTAGCAGGTCTAAGCAGTGTACTACAACGGTCTAAAACCCATGTTGGCAATTTAATAATGTCCAACTAGTAATCCACAACTAGGGTGACAAAGGGTCATGGCACATACTTAAGTAATCAAGGTGTCATACAGCAAATTGGTATTTATCTAACCCCCATGTTTAAACCAAGTATTTTTCTAAATGAACTAGCATGCAATAGTTTAAATCAAAATAGATTTCGAAATAGGATCAACATGGTCAAAGCACAACTTGCCTTCAAAAAGTACTTGCTCTTGGTCTTGAGTTGGATCCCCGAGTCAATACTTCTCCTCGAATCCCTCCCAGACTTCAACGTCTACTCGTAAAGCGTGCAAATAGCAAATACACAAATAAACAATAGGCAAAAACATCCCAAAACTCCAAATAAAATCCATAAACAGAGAGAACATAATTTTCTGGATTTTTAGAAACTGGAATCACAAATTTGGAGTTAAAGCATAAAGTTATGATTATTTAAAGTTTAAATAATCAATTAAATAATATTACAGAGAAAAACTTTAGTCCAAAAATTAAATAAAATTCATATTTAGGTAGATCTTAATTTTATACAAATTTAGAAATTTGAACCACTCAAATCGGAGTTGAAACGCAAAAGTTATAAGCGTTTGAAGTTTGAATCTAAATTTGAATCAATATTTCGAATTAATAAATCATTTTCTTTTTCGGAAATTAATTATTGCGTCAGCATGGACACGTGTCAGCCTCTGATTGGTTGGCTGACGTCAGCCGGCTCATGGGCTCAGCTCACGGCGCGGTTTGGTCCACGGTGGACCCGGTCCACAGCTCGGGTGAGGCTGACATGTGGGACCCACCTGTCAGTGCAGGGTCTCACGCAAACGCGGCTGACGTGTGGGCCCTCTGACATGCGGGGCCCGCGTGTCAGGGACACGCGCTCACACGCGTACGACGCTGACCGCGTCGGTCCACCTTCCCAACACGTGGCGCAATCTCGGCCGTTGGTTTGAAAATCAACGGCGCGGATTAGATCCAGGGTTTAACACGTTGAAACTACTCGATGCTCGTGGGCCGTTCGATCTAGATCGGACGGTCCAGATCTAACGCTATATTAAAATAGCTACTGCACGTGGTGATCGTGGGCCGTTTGATCTGGATCGGACGGTCCAAATCTAATTGGGTTTGGAAGCATGTGAACTCACCTCAACCGCACGATCAAGATCGGACGGTGCCTGAGCTTCGCGGTGATGGAGCCGTGGTGGCGCCGCAGTGCCGGAGTTGAAGACGACGACGAGCCCAACGGCGTTCGCAGGTTCTCCGACGGGTGAGTTGGCTCCGCGGGTGCGTCTCGACCAAGGGGTCCTCGGATCTGGCCTTGGATGCGCGGAGAGCGACTCCGTGGCGGCGGCCGGAAAACCAAGACGCAACCCTAACCAACTACGGCGAGCGACACGAAAGTCGGCGGCGGCTTAAGCTCGGAGACTTGAGCAAACGAGGCGCATGGAGGAGGGCAACCTCGGGGGCCGATCCGGGCCTTAAATACGGCCTCGACGTGCGCGCAAAACGGAACCCTAGCCGTGTCCCGCTCGGTCACGGCGGAGCTTTCCGGCTCGGAGTCGGAGCGGAGACGATGGCTGGGAACCGTCCACGTGTCCAGATGGATGGCTGGGATCGCACGGCGTGAACGGGTTCGACTCGGTCTCGACTAGGGCGACGTGGAGCAATCACAACCGTTGGATCTTGATCCAACGGTCGCGTGGCTAGGGTTCGGGCGAACGGGTTCGGCTCGACCACGTGGCTCGGGTCGGGTTCGGGTCGGACTCGAGTCCGACTCGGACCCGATGAACAGTACAAACCCACTCGCATTTTCCAGCGATTTAATATTTAAAATAATTCCCAGTAATTCATTTAATTCATTAAAAATAGCAAACGACTCAGAAAAATTCCAGAAAAATTCTGGAAAATATTTTAGGGTATTTGGGACTCAAATAAAATATTTCCAACAAAATTTTATTTGCAAAATTAAATTCTTTAATTATTTCAAAATGGAATAAATTCAAATAAATTCCAAATAAATCCAAATAAATTCCAGAAAATTCCAAAAATTCACCAAAGTGCCAAACCACACATGAATTCAAGGAAAGCAAAATTTTGGGGTGTTACACGCGGCCGCCGATCGCCCTACCAAACAGCAGGCACGACAGGCGCCCAACCATTTTGAGAAGCTGATGGATAGCCCGTGTCCGAACCATGGGTACCCCGTCAAGCACAAATACCGGGACTGCGAAGTCCTGAAGCGCTTCATCTCTAGAAATCCCACGTCATCGCAGGGCAAAGGGAAGAAGCGAGATTCGGCACCGGAAGCCGAGAAAAAAAGGGCAGACGCTGAGTTCCCAGAATTGTTGTGATGATTTTGAGACATCTAGAACAATTCGTAGAGTGTTAGAAAATGTGCAAATGAAAGAATCAAAAATAAATTTCAGTAGTATCTAAATCAAGAGAATTAACCTTGGCAAAAAGTAAGCAATCTTCTTTTCTCTGGCAGCCGCAACAAGCAATCTTCTTATATTGAATACCTAACAACTACATGAAAAAGGAGCAACCCAAATATCCAACAAAAAATTAATTCTTCACAACAATAAAAGAAGAGAGGTGAAGGGAATAGCTCATACTCGTTCAATGATGGACCTTGGGGTCGAGGTGGATGCTTTTTTACTCAGTCCAAAATACTGAAGCCGAGGAGGTTCTTCGAGGTAGAGGAGGAGAAGGGCTTCGGTGCTCGGCAATAGAGAGGGAGAGGCATCGGCACCTCAAGGCTCAGTGTGTCATTGGCTCACCCCGTTTGTCCATGTTGTAGGCTGCCTTCGACAATGCCCTATCGCATGGAGCTTGCCTGCCTGGTGGAGCAGCAGCGCCTAGGGGGAACCGTAGAAGGTGATTCATGATTGAAGGTTTGAGAATGGGGAAGGGCAATCAAATTGTGGCCTTGACTCTTGAGGACTTGAGGTGGGGGACATATGGGTTGGGCCGTTTGGGGTGGCCAAGCCTGTGGGCCGAGGCAGACTTAACTGGGCTATGCGAGTCTAGATGAACTATTCAAGCTCAGCTCATCAAGGCTCGTGAGCTTGAGGGCAGGCTCGAGCTCTGTTCGTTTGGAGCTCAAGCCGAGCTCAAATCGAGCCTAGGACGAGTTGACCTCAAGCATTTCGTGAGTCTCAAGCTTTTTTTTACAACGCTATGCACCACGGTCTCCATTAAAGATATCTTAGTGATATCAGGCAGGACATCAAAATTTTTGATAGATTTACTGTGAAAATTATTTGCATGACATAGTACATATTTTTTTACTATCATATTCTTATAGAAAGTAACATCAAAGTTTGGGGAATGTGCCCATATCCGAAACGTCTGTAACACCCTATGGCCCAAATTTCGTTAACAGGCCATCACATCTACGGGACAGCCGTATATGTAGCATGTCATTTGAGCTTTCATCCTCACTTCGTCCACAATTTAGACCAACATGTATTGTATACTAGACTAACAATATGGTACTAAAGGGTGGGTGTTGCATTCTCCCCCTCCCCACTGAAAGTGTTGATGCCGCGGCAACAATCTCCCTAGAAACACCCCTTGATACACATTTGTGCGTCCCCTCCAAGGCTCACATGCCAAATGAATCATATGTCCACATCCCTATTCTGCATGCACTCGTGCAATGAATGTTGGTGATATAAAATTAATGAGCAAATTAAATATGAATGGGCAGAGGGATTACAAAGTTTTTCAAGTAATAATTGAACAAATCTTTCAACACCAATAATAATTATACAAATAAATGCAGTCTAATGTACTAGAAAATCAATGAACAATTAAATGGCTTGCATGAATCAATCCTGCACCAACATTAATGCAAAAACTGTCCGTATAAAACATCTAAATTAAATGAGAATATACCCTAGTTATCTTTCATCAATCTAAACAAATTAATGAGCCAATCTAATTGAAATTCCCCTTTCAAGATATGTTGGTGATATCACATGGTGCAACACAAATATTGTTATGTTTGTCCATGAAAATATTTTCATAACATAATAAAATTATAGTTTTCTCTATCATATTTTTTTATAAAAGGTACCTGTCAAAGTTACATGTGGGAGACTGTGGTAACATTCAAAATTAACTTCATGCACCCTTGAACAGTTGGAGTACAAAAATCAATAAGTTGCATGAATAAGCAATTAATAGGTTGCATGAATCTCTCCTTCACCAGCAATTAATATATAATAGGCCGAATAGCACATCTAATTAAATGAGAATATATATATATATGTGTATATATATATAAAGTCTTTTCCATACTCCCGTAAGTACATACTTCCACTTCGAATATACCATTTAAACGGACTTGTTATTTTCTTTTATCACTTTCAATATATATAGTTCAATAGTAATGGTAAGATACTCTAATGTGATTTAGTTGAAAATTTTCATTCAAACCCTTTATTTTTGTTATATATCCTTTTCCATATGTAAAAGAGTATGTATACAAATTATGCTATAAAGAGTGGATTTTGATGAAATTTTCCGTGGAGCTCACTTTGGAGTATCTTACAATAAGTATTATAGTATACGCAGAATAATAAAGAGGTATAATAACATCATTTAAACGGTATATTAAAGATGAAAGCACGTACTTCTAGAGTATGAACCATTAATTTTCATCTGAAGATATGGGTGTGATATCATGGGATATCCTGACTCAGGAGGCCAACCCTAAGACATTAAACATCATCGCATAAAAACAAGTATTAAAAAAGGGGGCAGAAAGGGTCTGCAAGTTTGCAAGACCGCTATACATGTACAGCTCCTGACTCCTGTGGTGCAGGAGTCCTGCGGAAACATCGATCAATCAGCAAAATACCAACCTATCAGCCTACCTAAACTCTATTCACAAGAAGATGGCCCGTGCTAGAGCAGCAGGAGTGTTCTTGCCCCTGGTCGTGTTGGTAGCCATTTCTTCTTCCCCTTGGCACCATGCACAGGCACAAGACCAGTGCACCAAGGATAAGGATGCTATGATGGAGAAATGTTTGAAGTACATCGACAAAAAATCAGGTGACCCGTTCCCAAAGCATGGAGGAATGTGCTGCCAAGTATTAAGACAAGCAGAAGACGTCCAGTGCATATGCAGTAGATTTACGGACTATGAGAAGACTAAGATTGCACTATGGAAGTACGTTGCTATTACAAAGAGATGCGGCCGCGGATTGGCCGTAGGGACTAGTTGTGCAGGTCAGTTAACATGTGTTCATTTTAATATCATCTCCCCTGTTCATCTTATGAATGCAAAATGACAGAAGCTTTCGTCTGCAGGTTTCATTGTTCGGCCTACTCACCTGGGCACTTGATGCAGAGCCAGTTTGATTAGCGGAGACATAAACGAATAAAGGAAGGAGTGTTGTGATTCTAATAAATGAGAGTCTTTATTTAAAGTATAACTGTTGAGTTAACCTTATGGTCAACTTACAAAAGTATGTCTCGCAGGGCTAAGTCTCAATCAAATAAACTTGCAGTAGAAAAATAAATAGAACTCATGGTGTCCAATCAATGTGCCACAGGCAACTGACTGGGCTCGTTCCCTAGTTTGTTGGCTCCTCCTCCAGTGCTGGCATTAAGTCCTTAAATTGGGTTAGACTCAATTCAAATTCTTGCAAGGTTAAGTCCTTAAATTGACCAAGGCAAGACTACCCAAAGAATTCACAAGTATTCAAATCAGCAAAACCAAATACGACCTCTCATGTGCCACTCTTGGCCCACCATAAACAATCTTGCCACTTGTCTCAATCCAAATCATTTTATCACCCAGTTGATTACCATGCACCATGTGCCATCAACATCATCAATAACACATGTCACATTTTCGTAAACAGGTTCCATATCTCATTAAGTCAATATTAATTCTGACATTAAAAAATTATATCAATAACACGATGCATGGCTAAGCGAACTACTTATGGTCTAGTTATCCCATGTTGGCGATTTATTAGTGTCCAACCAATATTCCATAATCTAGGGTGACAAATGATTCATGGCATACAATTACTAAAGACAAGGGTGGCATATAACAAATAGGTCGCATAGATATTCCTAGAATTAATGGAAAACATCTTAATTAAACTAGTATGTAATAATTTAAATCAACATAATGTTTAAATGTAGGATCAACATGATCAAAGCACAACTTGCCTTGGAAAAGGTCTTGTTCATGTTCTTGTTTTTGTGCTTGAGTCAAGACCCCTCCTTCGAAGCCTTCGGGCAATTGAACGTCTACGCGGAATGGATAAATAAATAATAAATATCCAAAGCAGAGAGCAACTCAACTCCAAAAATTAAATAAAATTCACCATTAAATAGAGCTCAATTTTTCAAATTTTTAGAAACTAGAATCACCTCAATCAAAGTTCAAACGCAAAAGTTATAGCGATTCAAAGTTTAAAAATACATTAAAAAGAAAATTCCAAATTAATTAAATTATTTTTCTACTAGAAATTCACAATTTTGACGTCAGCATGATGTCACCGCTATTTTCTTTTTCGGCTGAATTATTTTTCTAAAGGAAAATCGAATTATTGCGTCATGCTTGCGTCAGCCGGTGCATAGCCTCACTCCATGCCTGGCTCAGGTCCACGGTGGACCCAGTCCACGTGACCACGTGTCGCTGATAGGTGGACCCAGTTTGATGACATTATTGCCGACATCAGCGCACGACTCGGCTCGGATGACAGGTGGGCCTCATCGATGACGTCAGCACTGACGTCATCGCCGACGTCACCATGCGCGCGGCGCAGAGGCTGACAGGTGGGACCGCTTGCTGACGTCAGCGGCTACCGAGTTGTTTAGCTCTGGTGCCTCGGTTTCCGAGCACTACGTGGCACGATCCTATTGGCTTGGTTTAAGGCTGGATCCAACCGTTCATTTGAAATCCAACGGTCAGGATCTGTTCCATCCCACGGCGATTACGCGCAGACGTGGGATGTCCTGGGCTGCGACGCGTGGCACCACTCCAACCCTCCGATATGAATCTAACAGTTGTCGGTCCATCTAACCAAAACTACACAGATCGATCTGGACCGTACACTATGAATCGGACGACCAAGATTGAATCCAATCTCCACACCAACGCATGCACATGGTTCAATCTATACCTTCCATCTAACCAAAACTACACAGATCGATCTGGACCGTACACTATGAATCGGACGGCCAAGATTGAATCCAATCTCCACACCAACGCATGCACATGGTTCAATCTATACCTTCCAATCAAGATCCTACGTGTATGATCCGATCTAGTTAACTCGGCAAGATACGCTACGTGGCTCAATCTAGCCCCTCGAATCTAAATCGGATGGCCACGAATCAATCCAAGGCAATACTCCACGATCTAATCTGGACCGATAATCCTAAATCGAATGGCTAAGATCGACTCTAGTTCAAGCACCGCAGGGACACGTGGAGACCCACTCGTCCACCTACACAGCCTAATCTTGTCCACTCATCTAAAGATCTAACGATCTGGATTAGTCTAATCTACGGCACTGGTTCGCATCTAAGTGGCACATTCTGGATCGTCGATCCTAGATCCAATGGTCTAGATCTAATCTGATTGGATTACTGAGACGGCTACGTGGATAAGGTGAAGGGAAAGAAACAGAGAACAACCAGTTCATTTCAGTCACAGCAGTCTCAAGGGCCAGTCCAAATTCATGATACTCATACATCTAACAGGATAAGTAGAAAAGTGACAACCTCTAAACCCCCAAGAAAGGACAAACAACCTGTATAGACTGAACCTAAATTCTTGGGGGGTGAAAACGGGTCGGATACGGGTGAATATTGCTCTTCCCGTATTCTAACCCATATTTTTTCCGGATTTGGAACCGGATACGGGCTAGCCGGATACAGATACGAATCCGGGTTAATCGGGATACGGATACGGGACAGATATGTGACGGATTCGGATCGGAAATAGATAAATATATACGGATAATGCATGCATATATAGAGTAATATATTTTGAATTAAACCATATGGGTACATGACCATAGTAGCAAGTTATATATATCAATCAAACCTAATATACGTCATAGAAAGAATATGCTATTTTAGGATTAATAGAACCAACGCATTATCAATATAAATGGGCTCTCTATGGGAAAAAATAAGATGAAATGGGCTAGGCCTTGCTGATATCCGAATAGGAAATCCGGATATCCGATTCGAATACCCGAATAGGAAAAATCCGGATATCCGAATAGAAAATATCTGGATCCCATCCCGTATTTACCGGATATTGGTTGTCCCGTATTCGATCCCGTATCTGAATTCAAGTATCCAGATTCGGTCCTGAATCCGATAGGATAGTAAAATCCGATCCCGTATCCGGTCCTGACTGGATCCGGTCCTGGACCGGGCGGGAATTATCCAACCCATTTTCATCCCTATAAATTCTCTTCTTCTGAAGGCAGTGAATATGAGCCAAGTGAAAATTCCATCTCTGATGAGAGAAGAACTAAGTAATGAAGTAGATATGATTGTCGGTAATGAATTAGTCACACTTGAAGGGAAAAGACTGAGATCAATTAGACTGGTGAATGAAAAGAATTGGTTTCCTTTCTCTAGGCCTCCGCTAGATGAAAATTTCATTACAACTCTGCAGAAAAACAAATTTTTTGGATACAAAATCAGAAGTAACAAAAGTGGAAAGGCACTGTCTGCTCTATGTAAGCATCAATATGTGGATTGGAATCAAGTAAACTCTGTAGTAGGCTCAAACAGAATTCTTGATTGTGTCAGATCAATCCCTGGATTAGCAGAATTGATGTCAACTAGAACTCCTTGGAATGAGAATAGAATTCTAGAGTTCTATGTGTAAGATCAAGGATGAGCCTAGAGGGGGGTGAATAGGCTTTCTCAGAAAATTAAATGGAGCGCAACAGAAAAACTGAGATTTTGACAAATAATGCCCAGAAAGTGGTCTTACTAGATCCCCAAAACGAAATAACCACTTCTGAAACTGACAAAGAAAAGAGACTGTGCAGTAAAAGTAAATACTGAAAGTAAAGAGCAGAAGACAAAGTGATTTTTTCACCGAGGTTCAGAGATACACTCCTACGTCCCCGTTAGAGCACCTCTCAAGAAGTATTGCTCCACCAAAAGCTATTCTCAGTAGCTTTGGTATCCACTGAGGTGACTCTTTCACCACTTCGGTGAGGTAAGTCCCAAACCTCTTAAAAACTGTGGTGGCCTTCCACAAACACTTTGGACAGGTTGCACCAAAACACTCACAAGCCGTCTAGGAACACAAAGTTCCAAGAGTAATGGACTAAGCACAAACTCTATCTCTTGGTTCACAAGCTTACAATTGTCTAGACTAGGCTTGGAGCAAAATTACTTCTGAATTTTTGATTGAACAGTGGAATTCAATCTCTTTGAATGCTTTTGGGCTCAAGAGTGCTAGATGTCAAAGAGATGCAAAAGATCTTATTTTGGAATGCCCTGGTACGGCTTATATAGTGTGCAAAAAGGAATATAGCCATTACTGGAAAAATACTAGCCGTTTGATATTGTCAGAATGACAAGACAAGAAAAACAATTGTTCCACAGACTAGTTTTTAGAGGATTTAAAACAAGTCTAAAAACACACCGGACCGATTTGATCGAGAAATCTATTTGCGCCGGATTGTTTCAGGTTGGTCCGACGTACACATGCCTTGGACAAAAATCGGTCCGTCGTGAAACCAATCAAAACCATGTTTGCGCCGGACCGAAAAACTTGGCCCGTCGTGCACTAAGCAAACAAGGTCCGGCGTGAACGACATACACTTGGTTTGATTTCAACAGACTTGTTCACTGCACTGGACCGAAAAACATGGTCCGACGTGAACGGTTTGCGCTCGATATGTGTTTGAATGAAAAGTCTTTTACACCAGACTAAGTAAAGCTTTGGTCCGGCGTGAATGGATTTTTGCTAAACTGAGTGAAGTACTGAAATCCTTTTTGAGGTGAAGAGATTACAAGACCTTAACTCCAAATAATCTTAAAGATTTAGCTTATGAACCAAGATACTTACTTGTGCATAATCCCTCTTTATAGTACGGCTAAAACAAAGTCAATCCTAGCTATAAGACTTGGAACAACTCTCAAGGCACAACTTAGAAAACAAAAGTCCTTAGCCTTTAATCCCTTGACCTGAAGAGCCTTCAATTGACTTGATCATCATCACCAAAACCTATATAATATATCATAAAGAAATTAGGGGGCCTACATGCTTTCACTATGCTTCCCTCTTAATGAATAAGAAAAGGCATTACTTATTGTTCATTATAGATGGAAAAATTAAAAAAATAAGGTCACATCACTTTGAAGCAGCAATAGGTGCTACCAACCCTCTAGTCAACAGGACTAGAATTCATGATAGAATGTTTCTAGGACAGAGGTGGAGACAAGTGGGGTACATGCCTGATCTGCAGTTGTTAGCACACATATATAGGGATATCACTAAGAACAATTTCAGCCCAAATAGAGTTAATTATTTATCTGCTGAAGCTAAGATTCTGTTGCTGCTGCTCAGACACACAATCTTTCCAAAATCTGGATATAAGGAGGGAGTCAAGCCTACCTTGGCTTGGCTGCTGCATTTGATTTTATCAAAGCAGCCCATAGATCTAGTAGACTACATCTTCGGAGAAATGGAAGAAGCTATCTATAGAAAAATGGGAAGTCCATTACCATTTGCACAACAGATTTCTCATATATTTTTGGCTCAAGGAATCATCTCTCATGAAGAGAGGAACCGAGACTTCAAGTGTATCCCTAAGCAGTTCAAAATGAGCATGTCAACTGGAGAAGTACTCAGAGGGACTAGAGTGCCTACCCCTCCACCAGTTGCACAAGAAGATGCGCCAAGTGCTCACCATAATAGTGGAGGTGATGACAGTTCAGACGGTGATAATGGGAGAGATAGATTCATTCCAAGTTACTCTGCTCATTTGAGTCCCAGTCACCACAATGACAGTCAAAATGATGATAGCTCTGACGATGACCAAGGGGGAAATGAATCTTTGCCCAGCTATGGAGGATACCCAAGTCATAGCCATCATAATCACAGTCATGAACATCACAGTCTAGTTCCAAGCATTCCTGCTGCACCCTTAATGGAATTGCCTGAGCATTATCAACCTACTGAATTAATGGGGTGCAGTTCTTTGAACCAAGACAGTTGTCTTTTGGAAAAGAGGAAGCAACCCAAATCATTTTAAGCTCAGAGTCTCAAACCAAAGGAGAAGATGAAGAGGTTAGAAAGCTTCAAAAACTTGCCGCAGCTGCCAGATTTATGGAAGGTCAAGATTTCAGACCAGCAGCACATGAACATGAGGCCGGAGGGTCCGATTTCCTCAAGACTATGCTGAATCTCAAAATTCTCCTTCACCTGAACCTCAGTTTGATCAACCTCCTGCATGGAACACTGAACCTGCCTGGTTTCACTCCTTTGAGCAACAATATAATACTGATATCAGAAATGCTCAAGAAAGTTGTGCAGAAGAACAAAGAATGGCAGTTTTGAGACATAATGAACATATGGCTGCTCTTTAACAGTATCATTATCAAACTCAAGAAATGTTGAACAAAATTTATCAAGAACAGGCCACAATCAGAAATGAGACTTACAAGAAATTTGACATGCTCAAAAGCAATCAGTGGGATATGAAGAACTGGATTGGAGAGATCAAGACAAATTAGAACATCCTCAAAGACAGGCTTTATGATATCAACAAGAAACAGAATGCACAGGACACTAAGTTTGATCAGCTTGCAAAGTCTATTCACAGTAAGCTTTATACTCATGAAGGTTCTCTAGATTGGCTGGGATATTCTTTAGAAGATCATATGAACTTCACTGAGGATACTCGTGGGCATCTGGTCCACAATCAAGAGCAGCTTGGGAATATCATTCTTGATCAAACCAACAAAACAAATGAGTCACTCAGACAGCTGCAAGAAGATTTTCACAATTGGACTGTCTGCCCTCAGCCGGGAGATCCTAACTATCCAAGTTGGCATGATCAGGCCATGGCTTCTCATCGAGCTGACTCTAAAGAAGAACCTTCACCAAACTGGCAGCACCTATCACCTTCAAGGCAGAGTACAAGCTTAAAGTTCTCTGGTCTGTTCAAGAGGACTATCTCTTTTTGGCAATTGATGCCAAAGGGGGAGATTATTAGTTGGGAGGGAGATTAGTGAGGATTAGTTGGAATGTTTAGTCCCAGTATCTGTAATGGCTAAACTAATTTACTAGTTTATTGTTGGTTTTTTTGTTATTTGTTATCTTAATGCTTTGTGTTTTTGTACTTGTTGAATTTGCTCTGATATGACTATTCTTGCTCTAATAAGATTATTTATGCTCTGAATGTTTTGTCTCCCTGTACTTGTGTCAAATAAGATGTGTTTATGTTCCCAAATGTCCTTTTTATCCTAAGCACTTATTCAGGGGGAGCATAAAATGCCTTTCTTCATTTGCAAATATAATACTTGTTCTATTAGACTAACATTCCTTTGCAGAAAAAGTTAAGTCATTATTATCCAAAGTCAAGGGTAATTAAGGGTGTTGTCATCAATCACCAAAAAGGGGGGGATTGAAAGCATCTAGGCCCCCTAATTTGTTGATATTGCTTTATATGAGTTTTGGTGTTGATGATCAAGTCAAGTAACCCCTGTGAAATGAAGATTTTTGTGATTGAAGGATAAAGGCTAAGGGCTATTGTTTCTAATTCTGGCTTGGGAGTTGATTCAAGCCTTGTAGATAGGATAGTCAAAGATTAGTTGTACTATAAAGGGGGATTATGCACAAGTAAGTACTTTGGTTCATAGAGAAAATCATTAAGATTACTTGGAGTAAAAAACACTTCAATTCTATTTCCTCAAAAACTTAGTCCTTCACTCATACAGACAAAACCTTCACACGTTGGACCGAGTTGGCTTAGTCCGGCGCTGAAAAACATTTCATCCAAAATCAAACCGAGTGTACACCATTCACGCCAGACCAACTTGTTCTTATCTATTTTTCAGTCCAACATACGTTGCATTTACGCCGGACCTTGTTGTTTTGGTCTGGCACTGAAAATCATCTATTCGAGAATCAAACCGAGTGTACAACGTTCACTACAAACTCCTTTTATGGTAGTCAAATTCCAGTCCATCGTCGTTTTTATGTGCACGCCGGACCAACTTCTTTGGTCCGTCGCAAATATGATTCTCTCTGGAAGTTTGTTCTGTTAGTGTTATGCCCTTGAGGCAGTCATATAGATGATTGTAACATGACTATGTTTATGAATAATAATATGATTATTGGTCCAATAAATGTATATCATTATATTAATCAACAAGTATGTGACTTGCTTATGAAACTCTTTATTTATTGATATAATTCTATAAGTATCTCTGATCGGATATCATCGTAGTGGACAACGATGAATAGATCAGGACATGTACTGATCGATGATCATGTTTCATAGATCATGGGATATGGAGATATCATCAATACATTGTGAACACATGTTAAAGAATATGGGTTAGATAGACTCACAATGAGACACTGCGAGAATGTTACATTCTTATGTGTCATCATTATCTCATACATAGTAGATGTATGATCCTTAGACCTAAGATTGTCACATTTCCTACATGTGTAATAATTTACCTTGGGGTTACCAAACACTATTTCCTAACCTGATAGTTATAAAGGTAGTTTTCATGTTCACCATGAAACATGCAGAGGGAAGTGAGCGATCAAGATGGGATTTGTCACTCCGGTGTAACGGAGATATATGTCTAGGCCACTCGTGTGATATGATTAAGAAAGTGCATGGCCATGCCGTGATTGAGAAGTCAATCACAACTTATTAATATATCACGGATACGAGAGATGGATTGAACTGTCAAAGGATGACATGCTTCTCGCCTTAAGTTTGATCTTCATACAGTTTGGCAAAGGGATTATTACATCAGTACTTTAATCATATGCGTTTAGGAGTTGGCATGCTCTGCAAGGAGCCGCTACCGACTATTGGATTAGAAAAAGGTTTTCCGAATCTATGTCCAAATGCGCATGAACCTACATGGTCACACACTTAACGGGTTGGGACGCATTAATTCGGATTGGATCCGTAATTAATGGACCTCTTGGGCTTAACGCGCTGATGGGCCCTGGCTTCGGATTTTGTCACATGGCTATATAAGGAGAGGAGAAGGGTGGGCGTCATACAGATTTTTCGTCCAGAACCCTAGCCTCCACCTCTCGTTACCCCTGCCGAGTGGCATGGTGCTTGCACACCGACGCACGGTGTTCCATCCCCGGACGTGTGGACTGCTGTGGTGACGCTGCTACTATTGCGGCATGGAGAAGACGATCCTCGGCGAGGACGATCTGTGGTGAGGACGATCCACTACATCAACGCGCGAAGGATTCCGCAACTGCGCGTCTAGTGGTAATTGATCTATGATCCCCTTCTTGCGAGTAGCTTTTCTGGTTTTACGATAAAAATTTTAATTTGTGCTAGAGTAGCATACCGCATTCCTCTACATGTTCCAAGTTCAAACAGTTCACAGGACCAAAACCAGTAAGTTTTCCTTGTATACCGGACCAACTTTTTCGGTCCGGCGCAAATGCTTTTTTGCTGGTTTCATGACGGACTAAACTTTACTTAAAGCATATGTACGATGGATCGATCAATTTTGGTTCGGTGTAAATGGGCTTTTCAATAAAATTGGTTTGTCACGCATTAGACAAATTGTGAATCATATTAAACAAAGTCTGTGAAACATTTATTTATAAATATTTTGTCAATCTGACAATGCCTAACGGTTAATGCTAGTAACGACTATATTCCTTTTGTGGGCTATGTAAGCTATGCCAGGACCATTGTTTAAAAAAAATGCATCTCTTTGACATTTTAGCATACTTGAGCTCAAAAGCCATCAAAGAGACTAAATTTCACTGTTGATCTCAAATTTCCAAAGTGATCTTGCTCCAAACTTAGTCTAGACAATGTTGCGCTAGTGAACTAAGAGATCAAACTTGTGAATAGTTTATTACTCTTGGAACTTTGTGTTTCTATATGGCTTTGGAGTGTTTTGATGCGACCTATCCAAAAGGGATTGTGAAAGGTCACCACTGTTGTGAGAGGTTTAGGACTCACCTCACCAGAGTGGTGAAAGAGTCACCCCAGTGATTACCAAAGCTAATGTGGTTAGCTCTTGGTGGAGCTATACTTCGTGAGAAGTGTTCTAACGAGGACGTAGGAGTATATCACTGAACCTCGGCAAAAAATCCATGTGTCTATTGCCTTTTACTTCCAATCTTTACTTATTGTATTTTGCTCTGCTTGCTCTATGGTTCAGACTGCTTATCTCTGTTGGTGCACTAGATAGCCTAGACATTTAAGGCCTTATTTGTCAAAATCTTAAGTTTATTCTTCCGCAAACTTATTTGATTTCTGTCTTAAAGTAAATTAGAGCTCTTTAGTGTTAATTTTTTTTGAAAAAACCTATTCACCCCCCCCCCCTCTAGGCTCATCCTCTATCTTAAAGTCCCCTCCGAGGCTACACTCGCCAAATGCGTCATATGTCCACATCCCTATTCTGCATGCACTCGTGCGATGAATGTTGGTGATATAAAATTAATGAGCAAATTAAATATGAATGGGCAGAGGGATTACAAAGTTTTTCAAGTAATAATTGAACAAATCTTTCTACTCCAATAATAATTATACAAATAAATGTAGTCTAATGTACTAGAAAATCAATGAGCAATTAAATGGCTTGCATGAATCAATCCTGCACCAACATTAATGCAAAAACTGTCCGTATAAAACATCTAAATTAAATGAGAATATACCCTAGTTATCTTTCATCAATCTAAACAAATTAATGAGCCAATCTAATTGAAATCCCCCTTTCAAGATATGTTGGTGATATCACATGGTGCAACACAAATATTGTTACGTTTGTCCATGAAAATATTTTTATAACATAATAAAATTATAGTTTTCTCTATCATATTTTTTATAAAAGGTACCTGTCAATATATATATATATATATATATATATATATATATATATATATATATATATACACACACATTATTCTACACGCACTCATGCATTGAATGTTAGTGCTATAAAATTAATGAGCAAATTAAATATGAATGGACAAAGGGATTACAAAGTTTTTCAAGTAATAATTGAACAAATCTTTCTACACCAATAATAACTGTACAAATATATATAGTATAATGTATTAGAAAATCAATGAGCAATTAAATGGCTTGCATGAATCAATCCTGCACCAGCATTAATGCAAAAACTATCCGTATAGAACATCTAAATTAAATGAGAATATACCCCTAGTTATCTTTCATCAATCTAAACAAATGAGGCCATGTTTGGATCCTTGGACTAATTGTTAGCTGGCTAAAAATTAGTCATAGTCTATCCAAACAGGAAGACTAATAGGTGGGCTAATTTTTAGCCAACCCCTCAGCTAACAATTAGTCCATTTGCTTGTGGAGGGGAGTTAATTTGGGCTAATAGTAGGTAACACGCTGAAAAAAGTCTGAAATACCCTCGCGCTGGCATTATCCTCACTTCCTCACCCGTGCGTCCACTTCCTAGTCCGTTATGAGGGGCAAACATGACTTTTCTAAGAAATTAGCCCAACCATTAGCCATGTATCCAAACAGCCCTAGGCTAATTTTAGATGGACTAATTATTAGCCGGCTAACAATTAGCTCTAGCCATTAGTCAGCTAGCAATTAGTTTTAGCCCATCCAAACATGGCCTGAGCCAATATAATTAAAATTCCCCCTTCAAGTTATGTTGGTGATATCATCAAGTTATGTTGGTGATATCATGTAGTGCATCACAAATATTGTTAGGTGTCCTTGAAAATATTTTCATAACATAATAAAATTATATTTTTTCTATCATATTTTTTATAAAAGGTACCCGTCAAAGTTACATGTGGGCGACTGTGGTAATGTTCAAAACTTCATTCACCCTTGAACAGTGGGAGTACAAAAATCAATAAGTTGCATGAATAAGCAATTAATAGGTTGCATGAATCTCTCCTTCACCAGCAATTAATATAGAACAGGCCGAATAGCACATCTAAATTAAATGAGAATATATAAATATATATATATATATATATATATATATATATATGAAGTCTTTTCCATACTCCTGTGAGTACACACTTCCACTTCTAGTATACCATTTAAACAGATTTGTTATTTTCTTTTATCATTCTGAGTATAATTCAATAGTAATTGTAAGATACTCTAATGTGATTTGGTTGAAAAATTCAATTCATACCCTTTACTTTTGTTATATAGCCTTTTCCATATGTAAAAGAGTATGTATACAAATTATGCTATAAAGAGTGGATTTTGATATAAATTTTTTTTCGTGAAACTCACTTTGAATAATCATACAATAAGTATTAGAGTATATGCAAAATGATAAAGATGTGTAATAACATCATTTAAACGGCATATTAAAGGTGGGATCGCGGACTGCTAAGCATGAACCATTAATTTTCATGCAAAGATATGGGTGTGATATCATGGGATATCATGACTCAGGAGGCCAGCCCCGAGCCACTAAACATCATCGCATAAAAGCAAATATTAAAAAAGGGTCAGAAAGGGTCTGCAAGTTTGCAGGACCGCTATATATACAACTCCTGTGGTGCAGGAGTCCTACAGGAACATCGATCAATCAGCAAAATACCAACCTACCCAAACTCTGTTCAGAAGAAGATGGCCCGTGCTAGAGCAGTAGCAGCGTTCTGCCTCCTGGCCGTGTTGGTAGCCATTTCTTCTTCCCCTCGGCACCACGCGCAGGCACAAGACCAGTGCACCAAGGATAAGGACGCCGTGATGGAGAAATGCCTGAAGTACATCGACGCAAAGCTGGGTGACCCGTTCCCAAAGCATGCAGGGATGTGCTGCAAGGTGATAAGAGAGGCGGAGGATGTCCAGTGCATCTGCGAAAGGTTCACGGAAGCCGAGAAGGCCAAGATCGCCCTATGGAAGTACGCCGCCGTTACGCAGAGATGCGGCAACGGATTGGCTGCAGGGTCTGATTGCGCAGGTCGGTTAACACTTGTCGGTTCCTTTTAGTATCTTCTCCCCTGTTCATCTTCCGAACACGAAATGACAGAAGCTTTCGTCTGCAGGTTACACTGTTCAGCCTCCTCGCCTGGGCGCCTGATGCAGGGCCGGTTTGATTCGCGGAGAGATGAACGAATAAAGGAAAGGAGTGATGTGATTCTAGTGTTGTTGTTGTTGTTGTTGTTGTTGTTGTTGTTGTTGTTGTTGTTGTTGTTTATATTATGGCATCTGGAGAATGTATCTTACTTTTAATGATGCAAGTAGTGAAAAAAGAGAAGAGAAGAAAAGAAAAATCAGCTCCCGCCTTTTTCTTTCGGTTGGTGTTATGTTTAGCTGGTTACAAGCGTGGCCTCCATCGGTACCATTCACTATTCCAATTCGTAGCAGAATGAAGACAACTTCTGCTACAATGGACTTACATACAAAACATCCACAGCAAACAGAATTAATCTCCTTCCAGGTCGTGTGATCTTTCCAGTGTTACCAATCAAACATGCCCGGACAAACTGGAATTCAAAAGCTTCAACTGAAACTTTTGGTAAAGTCCGAGAATGCATTATTTCCTACAGCCAGGGGAAAAGCAGAACATCGGGCTACCTGAATCATGGTCTGAGATCTAGATTAATCAAAGCCCATAAAAAAATCTCCTAAAAAATCACTGAAACTTGTATCTGGGGAGTCCTCCCGAAGTTGCACCTCCTGAAGCAATTGCCAAAACTGAGGAATTCAGCAAGCTACTCTATAGTGGTGATTTTTCCAAGGGGGTACATCCCGCCGTTGTTTGCTAGTTCCTGGCGCACCGTCGTGTTCTTTCTTCTGACAAGCTGGTAGCACTGCGGAGCAATGTTCTTCGGCGCTATCCCAAGAAGCCAGTTGGAGGTCCAGAATCTGGCCGTTGTTCCATCTCCTAGAAGGATGCTTGTGCTCACATTGAAGAGATCGAAGTCAGTTCCGTTGCAGGGCAAAGTTGTTCCTGACCAAATTATGTTGCCTTCCGTCCACTGTAACTAGGGCCAGCGTTGTTTGAGGGCCCTTCCGAAGGCACCCAAGTTCGTTATGCCTAAGCCGCCTAAGTGCTTGGGGCGGCAAACCTTTTGCCAGTTTACCAGGCAATGGCCTCCGTTACACTCTTCGCGTCCTTTTCAGAGGAAGCTCCTCCTAAGATTGTCAATCCTTTTGGTTGCCCATCCGGGAATTGGAAAGACCGTAAGGAAGTAGACCGGCAAAGCCGAGAGGACGGATTGCACCAATATCAGTCTTCCTGCCTTGGAAAGTAGCGATCCTTTCCATCCCGCGAGTCTCCAGCAACTTTATCTATGAGCGGTTGGAAGTCAGATCTCTTTAGAGAGGTCGGTCTAAGCGGAAGGCCGAGGTAAGTAGTTGCGAAGGTGTTTGATCGTGCAGGGAAAGAGTGCAGGGCATCTTGCAGGTCTTGAGGCTGACAGGCTATGGCAAAGATCTGCTTACTTGGCGTAGTTTTTCGGAACTGTGACAGAGCGCGACTTCAATCCTATCTGGAAAGCGAAGACTGAGAGTAAATGCAATTTTTTTGCCTGACAGTTGGTGCAGGACAGGATCTTAACGGCCGACAATCTCGCCACTAGGGGTTGGCCTCGGCCAACAGCCTGCTGCCTCTGTGATGCATGCCCTAAGACGGCACTCCATCTAATGCTTACGTGCTCCTTTGCTAAATCATTTTGGTTGACCCTTTTTTCCAAACTGCGCATACACCTGCCGCCTTCAATTGACGATGGAACTAACCTTTCCATTCCCTCCTGGTGGCAGGATGTACGCTCCCTCCAAGGCAGTGACACTAGGAAGAACTTTTGACACCACGCTGATCTATGGGTTCTGGAACCTCTGGAAGGAGCGAAACGCTCGAATCTTCAATGGAACTCGCTCCACGGTACAAGGCGTGGTGCAGAAAGTGGTCGACGACATGTCTCTCGGCGCGATCGCCCTTAAAGTGAACCTTTAAAGCTGTTGTTGTTTCTCTGTTGTTCCCACCTTTCCCTAGTCTAGGTCATGCGTCTTCTTCTCGGTTTTGGTTTCTCTCCCTGACTGTATCCTGACAGACCCCTTTCAGATCGAGTTTGTTGTTGACTCCCTGTTCTCCTTCTTAATGTATCGGCAAAGCTCCTGCCCTTCTTTCAAAAAAAATCACTTAAAACGTAGATTCAATCCTAGAACAACTAGTCTAGCCCGACTGCCAGAGGCTTGAGCCATGGCTAGCTCGACCCCTGCCTGCAGCAATGCGGACCATAATCAAGCATGAAAGTCGCTGCGTGATCCCACACACAGATGCATTGGTTAAAAGGCGTGCAGTGAGCAGGGTTCACATTATCGAACCTCACGATTTTCGCATGAACAGTGATTTTCGATAATCGCAAAAATCGAGCCGAAAATCGGTCGAAAATCGCAAAAAATCGCATAAATTCAAAAATCAGATTTTTTTGGAAAAAAAATCAAAAACGTGGAAAATCGACGATTATCAGTGGAAAATCGACGATTATCGGTGGAAAATCGACATACATGTTGAGTTTTTTTGTGCGATCGACTTTTGTAGCGATAATCGCTCGATATGTGGCGATAATCGCGATATTTGCGTCATATAAATTTTTTTAAAATTTTAAATTTTTTGAAATTTTTTTTTTTGAATTTTTTCGGTTTACCGCTCGTTACCACGTTTCGCTCGCCGTCGATATAGCGATAATCGCACGAAAATCGACGATTATCGACGATTTTCTGAACCCTGGCAGTGAGACATGTGCCGGGCATACATGCAATGGGTCGTTATTTCGATTTACTTACCGATGGACAAACAAAAGGAGGGGATCAGTACAAGGTGTTTCCGTTTTTAATTCCTCGTAAAGAATATGTACCTCGGATTCTTCGTAAAAATGATATGATAATGTTCGTTTGATTTTTTTCGATGGCTTAAAAGTTAAAAGCTAAAGTCCAAATAAATAGGTAGTTTTTTATCTGAATTTTTTTAAAAACTGTAAACCTGTGTATAACTAATTAAAAGCCAAAAGTCACCGGAGAGGTGTTTTAAAAATTGCTTATTAAAGGTTAGTTTTAGACTTATGCCATTGAAATTAGGTAAAATTACCCACATTTACCACGTGTAAGACCTGATAGCTTTTAAGCTGTTCAAACCTAAAAGCTGACTTTGAACTATAAACCAAAAAATCTAAACCTAAACAAACAAGACCATAGCCAGTAAGCTCACCGGTAAAAAAAATAGTCAAGCGATGAAGTCACCTAGAGATGTAGTCACCAGTAATTTTTAATCCAGAACGAATGCAACATTTAGATTTTTATAAAAAAAAAGTTTTTTACGGTACACTAAATTTAATATGAATCGTTCATTTTTTTCGATCCAATAGATCAGATTAGCTAAATTTATTTATACTTCCTCGAATAGTAAAATAGTATAAATACTAAATTTGATTTCTACTACCTACTATATACTACCAGTATAATATGGGATTCATGGCATCACCTGTTTAAAACTATATTTTCACAACATGATAATATTATAGTTTTTTCTACCATATTTTTATAAAGGGTACCTACCAAAGTTACGCGTTAGGGACTGTGCTTGAACAGTGAGAGGACAAAAATGTTTCCGTGCCGGTAATAATTGGGAAAAAGAATCAATAAGCAATTAATAGGTTGTATGCATCTATACTTGACGAGCAATTAATATAAAACAGGCCGAATAGCACATCTAAATTAAATGAGAATATATATATCCTGGTTATCTAAATTAAATGAGAATATATATCTATATAGATAGATAGATAGATATCCTAGTTATCACATAGGATATCATGAGGTCAGCCAGATTTATCACCTAATAATATCAACCCTATTACGCGTCCAAGATTTGCCGGCCTCTCGGGCCGGCCACGTCACCCCTGGCCGGATTTGCAAAAAAACCCTTCACTTTCCCTAAATTACGATTTGATCCCTGTAAATTACAAAGAGACTCTTTGCGAATTTTTGTGAGTATAAAAAAAACTTTTTCGGGTTGCATTTAGGTCCCTGGTTCGCGACTTTGCAGCAATAAATATTTAAAGGAGAGGACTTCCATCCGGACGTCCGTTTTTTTTGTTTTTCTCGGACGCCGTGTAACATTTTTTTTAATGTATGCAACATTTTTTTTTAACGTATGCAACATTTTTTTTAACGTATGAAACATTTTTTTTACTGTTTGTCGAAGAAAAATGTTTCAATACATAGAAAAAATGTTTCACTACGTAGAAAAAAATGTTTCACGCGTGAAAAAAAAATGTTGCGAAAAAATCTGCTGTCCGATCCCTAGCAATACCGATATTTAAATCAGTGAGCATTAAAGAGTGGTAAGAGTCTGCAAGTTTGCACGGCTTGTATATACATACAGACTGTGCGGTGTAATTGTGCTTGCAAAAATACACAGTAACACCGATCGATCGGTAAGAGATGGCCGGTCGCACCGAAGCGACAGGGGTGTTCTTCTACCTGCTCGTCGTTGCTGTCGTCATTTCTTCTTCGTCTTCTTCTTCCTCGCACCAGGCACGAGCAGAACAAGACTGCTACGGCGACAGAGACGCGGTGATGCGCTACTGTTTTAAGTACATCTACAGGGGCCAGAGCAGGGTTACGCCGGCGGCGAACACACCTTGCTGCAAGGTAGTGAAGCGGGCGAACGTCAAATGCATCTGCGACCGATTCACAACAGGCCAGAAGGCCAAGATCAACCTGCGGAAATGGGTTGGTGTTACGACCAGATGCGGCAATGAATTGTCCACAGCAGGGTTTCACTTTTCGTTTCGAGATTACTTTTCGAGGTCCGAGCGGTACCGAAATTCGCGAAATTCGGTTCGAAATTCGTTAAAAACCGTTAGGTTTGAAAGTCAAATGAATTTGAAATTTAGTCGAAAAGTCTCGAAATCTCCGAATAAATTCGCTAAACGGCTTGAAATTCGTTCGAAAGGTTCAAATTCACTCGAAAAGCTCGACAAACCGCTGGGTTCGAAAACCGCTCGAAAAGGCTCGAAATTCGCTCGAAAAGACTTGAAAACCGATGGTAGTTGAAAAAAGAGGGAAAATGTAGAAAAATTAGGAAAAATTGTAAAAAAAATATTGTAAAACTTGGAAAAAAACCATTAAAGGCCAAAAATAATATTTGAAAAATTATTTCAACAAATATAACTACTAAATATAATTGAATAAATATTGAAACATGCAGTGTGTTGTGAAGGTGTAGTCTAAAATTCTGATTCAAATGTTGCATTTATTTGATCAACAATGTATTTCCATTTAGTTTTTATGCACTATAATTGATAGTTTAATACTTGCATTCGTGTTGAATATTTAGTTATGATATGGCTCTTTCTCAAAATAATAGGAAAAAATGATAGACGGTTTATTACTATAGGTCTCATATAATTCTATATTGATTGTTAATAAGTTAAACTGGGGATTTTGATTTAGTATAATGATCTCTTAGCAGTTTATATGTGATTTTAAGAAAAACTCAGATGTACGTTCTAAATACAGGTCATGATTTTATGGATAGTGCTCTTCTTGTCTCATGCTGTTGGTTTTTACAAAAAATATTGGAATTAAATATACTTCAATAAATATGACAACTAAATATACTTCAACAAATATTTATACTAAATATACTTTAACAAATATTGCTACTAAATAAATTCAAGCACAAGCCAGTTTAGTTTTCTTCTTCTTTCTATTATCTACATTTTCAATTGCTCAAATACATCTCTAAAATCCGTATTTTCAAAAAATATTCACACCAATGGTCACAGGGCTATTAATACTAATTATAGAGAAATTTTGGATAAATTTTTCCAAATTTTTTATAATTTTTGAATTCAAATTTAAATTTGAGCCGAATTTGTAACGGTTTCTCTTTCGACTTGAGCGACGGCGGATTTCGCGAAATCCGTTCGGATTTCAACGGAAAGTGAAACCCTGGTCCACAGGGACTAGCTGTGCAGGTGTGTTCATACTGCCTTATTTTCGGTTGATATTGTTGATTCTGCGATACGTGCACTGCTAGAAAACTAGGCTTTCCTACCGACACATTAATACCGATTGAATTTGAACCGGTACTAATAGTGACATCAGTACCGGTTCATTGGCTAGTACCGGTTCGTAACACGGTACTGATGAGGGCATCGGTACCGGTTGGTGTTACGAACCGGTGCTGATGCCTCGTTTCAGAAAAGTTCAAAAGGAGTGCATATTCTATGTATATTAGTACGCGATGGTGGGCGGATTGGTTAGAAGTGTGAGGCTGGAACCACGAGGTTGCGCATTCGAGTCCCACTTCTCTCATATTTTGAAGCATTGTTAGTACCGGTACTGATGCTATCGAACATCAGTCCCGGATGGCTTGTACCGGTTCAAAAAACCGGTACCGAAGGCCCCTCACCAACCGGTACTAAAAGCTCTTTCTCTAGTAATGGTGGCTTCAACCATTGCTTTATATATACATTTACGTTAGTATATACTAGTAAGAATTCTAATATTATGGAGGTATTTCCAATGATAAATCTGGTTATACAGTATTCATATGGCTAATCTATATAGTTTTAAACATATTATACAGTGGCATCTACAGATCGATGGTTTCGATTGATATTAGATATATACAGCAATGTTTCATATTAGATATATACAGCAATGTTTGGATTGCTCCTGTTCATCTTCTGATCAGCACTAATGTAATTAATAAAAAAACACTATCGGCAGGTTATCCAAAGCGGCTTCCGGGTGCATGAGCGCTTACTGTAAGGCTCCGCTGATCAATCAAGAAATAAACGAATAAAGGAAGGATGCCATTTGTATGGTGTATTATGGCATCTACAGATCGATGGTTTGGTAGTACAGATACAGAACACCTGTAGTCATCGGGCAGACTATTAAGTTCCTTTCGTATGAGTTATATGTTGCATATACATATTCAGAGTTCCATTCTTAGGCATCATGACAGGTTTCTTCAGCAGCTGAACGCCTGAACCATGGCGGGCTGATTTCCCCTGACGACAGCATCTTCTTCTGCAACAAAATCAGCCATCTTCTGGGAGGTCTTACAGCACTCGCTCCTCCTTATAGGGTGCTCATAAAATTCGAAAAAGTAGGGAGATTTCTTGGGGAAAGAACCGATCCCAATGTTCAACCCGACCTCGAAAGAAGTTGGAGAGATGCATAGCCGTTCCACTGCTCAGATATCAATTCGTGTAAATCCAAAGGCAGCCTCGAGTTCTTGAGCTGAACTATTAGCTTGTCCAGCCTATGATCCCTTGTTCTTCCCTCCGGACGAGTTTGTGCTGAATCTACCGGCTTTTTTCCATCCCCCCTTTGTATACTACGATTGAAAGGGCCATACTAAAGGGTCGTACTGAATGTTGAACGAAAGTACAAGTGTGGTGTTATGCATGCGTAGATCCGCCCCACGATGAGCTAGGTTTTGAGCAAATTTAGACGAGGGTGTTACAACTTTG
Source organism: Rhipidocladum racemiflorum (assembly GCA_036346355.1). NCBI lineage: Eukaryota > Viridiplantae > Streptophyta > Magnoliopsida > Poales > Poaceae > Rhipidocladum > Rhipidocladum racemiflorum. The sequence goes on from CM070591.1 coordinate 61,332,438, forward strand.
GTGTCATCGAGTTGTATATTAGGAATCAAATCCTTGCTTAGAGCACATAACACCCCATCGAGTTGTCCAGAAAACGATCCATGATTTCACCTTGTTCCACCTAGCTAGGAGGCCGGTCTCCTCTGACTAGCTGCTAGCCTTGCTTACCTGTTGCCGCCCAGGGTCTGGGCGTTGTTGTTTTTCTTCTCTGCCCTAGTAGCTGTTTTCTTTCCTTAGCCCCGGTTCTAGCTCTACACTCTTTTGTTTTCTGCCAGCTCCATTGTTTTTAAACTCCGTTTTCTTTCTTAATGAATTCGGCAGACTTAATTTGAAAAAAAGAAGCAGAAATGAATCTGTAGAGCAATGCCAACCTGTTTCAGGCTGCGATGAAAGGAATTCAAAGCATTGTTAGTTTGCAGCACCGAAAAAGTGAGGCCATGGTTTAGAAGACGTTAGTTTCATTGTCGAGTTTCCTGAAACAACACTCTTGTACGTTGGTAGCTAGCCCACTTGGGATCGGCAAGCCAAGGCCGGGCCCCAATCCTAGCTGCCAAGAACAAGGAAGCAGATCGGCCCCTCGCCGGTCACGACGCTGCCGAGCTTCCCTCCGCCCGGCGGCGTCACCATCTGCGAGATCAACCGCGACCTCGGTACGTGCGTAATTGCTTTTACTTGTTGCCTCCACTCCGCCCCCCTCCTCCTCTGAATGAGTTCGTCTGCCTCTGCATTGCGGTTGCGGCGGATGCCCTGTCAGACGATCCAGCCAAGGAGGCCTACGGGGATGTGCTCGTCGGTTCTTCCTCCCCTCAGCTCGCAAACATTTTCCTTTTTACAGCACTGGAATTTGCCACTGCCGTGTCTTCATCCACACACAATGTGAATATTTCAGGGAATGGTCTTCAGCCCAATCCCTTTCCAGCCGGATGATCTCCTGACGAAGCATGATGCTTCAGTCCTTAAAACAAATGCTCTTCCCTTCTTGCGATGTGATGTGAGTTATCTGAACTTCTTTGCATTCGACTCTGTATGGCCCTTTCCCTGTATTGTGTGTCTTCGTAAAAAAAAAATCCAGACTTTTCCTAGTCTGATAGGTGTGTTCTTAACACCCTACGAGTATATCATATCTATCCCCATGGGAGCTCGTGAACATGCACCAGCCAAAGAGCCACAACAGATACGTCTCCAGGTGCCGGCTCACCCTGTACTCGTCCGCTGGCTCGACGATCTCCGTGGGCTACAAATGAAGGCCTCTTGTTATTTTAAGGAGTACATACAAAAGTAAGTTTTAAAGTGCAGTTGCGTACCACGAACTGTCGAAGCCACCGCAGCGTCGGACCGTGTGTACTGTACCCAACGGCTGGTAGCACACCGTGGAACCTGCCGAGGGTGTCCTGCCGCCACATCGGCCCGACGTCCTCCGGCACCACAGGGTGACCGGCGATCGGCAGGCCAAGAAGGTAGGAGACGTCCTGCAGCGTGATCGCCATCTCCCTGACGAGTAGATGGAAGGTGTGGGTCTCTGGCCTCCACCGATCCACCAGAGCGGTGATCAGGGACCTGTCAAAAGGGAACTGGTGACCACCCGCGTCCTCCAACATGCGGGCGAGTGGTAGCAACCCCGAAGCTCGGAACCTGCGGAACACAAATAATGTAAATAATGTCAGCACAATACTAATCATCATACTACAACTATCAAACTTGGAAGATTTTGTACTAGTATACCTGGGGATCCAACGAGGATCGAGGGCCCAACCGTACTGTGGTGGCCTCGGCCGAAGCACACCGAGCTGCACATGATCCCCTCCATCCTGTGGAAAAGCGGTCACGAATCGGGCACGGTGACAGCGATCCACGACCGGATCCAGCAACTCGAAGGGCCAGTCGTCATCTGCATGCTGCTGAGCCATACCTGTAAATTTCATAAATGGAAGTTATAATTGGCAGACATGTACAAACAAAAGGGTACGAAAAACTATGAAAGAATGACAACAATGCGTTCGAACTAAAAAGCACATAAAACATTATACTATTGAACATGCTAGTTCCGAAACAAATGGGTCGTGAAGACCCAACACTCACAACTACATGGAACAAGCTTACAGCTAGGTAAAAAATAGAGTTCGCACAACACGCATTACATTGGTAAAATGTAAATTTGACAGAGTTCACGAAGCACACATTACATCGCTAAAATGTAAATTTGACAGAGTTCACACAGCACGCATTACGTCGATGAAATGTAAATTTGACATCATTTAGGTGATATTTCAAGTTGCTTCTCATCAGGTACGATGGGGGCGTGCACCACTCCTCGCAGTGGACGATCCTTCCCCTACTTTCGGATTGACATCTCCTCCTTTAGCTCCTTCGTTCCGTGCAAGGCAGTTCTTGAATGTATGTCCTCTTTGCTTGCACAATGAACATTTCTTCGCGCGTTTGCCAGCTTCTGACTCGTCCATATCATTTCTGATACACCTTGTTTTCCGACGGCCTGCTTTCCATCTTCTAGCATCGAAATCAGGGACCCAAAACCTTTCATCAATAAAAGGAGTTGAGGTGAAGAACCCACAACACCATAACCGTAAAGCTCCTCGCTCCAAGTTGCCATCACCCTTTCCTTCCTAAAATATTCAGATAGGTACGTACCAGATTGCATTCCAAACAAAGCACACGAGGCTATGACATGAGAACATGGCCTATGCAAAATGTATGGCTTGTTACAAGAGCATTTGCAATCATCTTGTAATGTGCACTCCTGGGTGACAACCCGCTGGTTGGTTCCACGCCGTCCTTTATCCTTACAGATCACCTCGAAGCGCAGTGTTCGTGCACCAACTTTGATAGCCCTATGCTTCGCCGCCTTCAGACTCTTCCCATCCATGTATTTACCGATCATGGAAGAGTAAAGGCACTTCTCATCTCTCATAACTATCTCAGCAACTTGATGCCTCTCCACAAAGTACTTGGTTGTGCCACGTAGCACGCCCTCAACAATTCCAACCAGCGGGAGGCACCTCATTCCTCTCATCACCCAGTTGTAAACTTCTGCAAAGTTAGTGGTCATCACACCATATCTAGCACCATGTGTGTCATGTAACAGTGACCACTTCTCTTTCTGTTCGTACTTGATCCAATCAGAGAAACATCTTATTGGCCTTTGCCTTCGACGACGAATGGTCGCGTCATCTTCTGTTTGCAGAGGGAAAAGAGGCTCCGCCTGCTCGTGTGTTTCACTCGCACTAATCCTGTTCGTCAGCTCGTCCTTGTGTTTTCTTGTGAGCTCATCAAGGTTTCTCCACAGAGTCTTAAACTTGCTCTCCTGGTTCTGCTTACACAGTCTTTTGAACATGTTCATTAGTTCCTTGTTCCTGAATTGCTTATAGAAGTTAGCACCCAAATGCCTCATGCACCATCTGCTATGCAAGTTCGGCCATGGAAATGGCTCCTCTTCCCCTGTTTGCAACTGGTTGATAGCACTAAGCAGACCAGCATGCATGTCATGCAGCACGCACACATCTTGACGACTTTTGACCACCCCCATATTCAAGTTCCGTAGGAACCACAGCCAACTGTCATAGTTCTCGCTTTCCATAAAGGCGAAGGCAACTGGCAGAATCTGGTTGTTTTCATCAACGCCCACAGCGGTCAGTATTTGCCCTCTGTATTTCCCGGTCAAGAATGTCCCGTCCACGCACAACAGTGGACGACAGTGATAGAACGCCCTAATGCAAGGTCCGAATGCGAAGAACACTCTCTTCAGATGCATTTTAGTCGGCCACTTTATTGACAGACAATCTTGCAAATCATAGTAAGTGCCAGGATTTCTTCCCTGAATGCAATTGAGCAATGCGGGCAGATTGTGGTACGAGTCTTCAAACTTGCCGAACCTCATTTCTAATGCCTTCTGTTTCGCCCTCCATGCTTTCCCATAGCTAATTGTGTACTGATATCTATTCTCAATTGCTCGAATAATAGCACGGGCTCAAATCTCAGGTTCTCCACTATCTCCGCGTACATAATGTTCGCGACAAATCCGGATGACAGGTTCTTGTGAGCCATCAGTGTTTCCTCGGCCATACAGCTATGCTGCTCAACCTTCGAACATTGCCAATGGTTGCCCTATTTGGGCTTGTACGCGTGCACTCTCCACGGATACCCATCGATCTCACACACCACGTCATAGGATGTTGGGGTGGATTTCTTAACCTTGAAAGTCCTTCTTAACGATAAGGCTCAATCTTTCACAGCATCCTGCATAGCCTCTTTTGTCGGGTACATACTGTCAAGCCTCACCTCATTTTCACTATACTGCCAAGTTGTCTTGCTGCTTTCGTTGACAATCAACTGATCAAATTGATGCGTGCTCCACTCGGCTGGCACAAGCGGCTCCGTACCTACATCTTCCTCATCCGACTCATCGTCGTCTTCCACTTCTTCTTTGTTGTACTCATGGTCTTCCTCTTCCATCCTAGCTGTTATTTCCTCAATTTCCTCGCCTTCGTCCACCTGTCCCCGCGCTTCTTGTTCAACATTGTCATCGTCCTCCTCAAACTCAACTTGTTCACCAGTATGGCAAATGATGTCCTCGTTGCATTGCTGAACATGCTGCTCACGGCTAGATCCCCCAATTTCAGTCTCACCAAAACTGAACTCATTTCGAAGCTGACTACACTGACCACCGTCCAATTGCTGCTGTACGGCAACATCCCTCTCGTGTGCTTGCACAAAATGGACCCGACTCCATCCCCGTTGATGTGCCCCCCTCACATATGATCTCCACGATGCGGTTCCCTTCAGCTCCACTAGCTCCCAACAAATAGGATCGTTTTGCATACTACAAAGGCAAAATACCTTCAGCTGGCACCTCTCCTCGTCCATCCTAAAAGTATAATACAACCACTTCAACACAGATGGAAATGTCCGCTCTTCGACCCGGGTCAAACTTCTATCCATGTACTGGAACTTGGTTAGATCCGCACCCTCCAAACCATACATTACAACCCCTCCTCCGTAATAGATTCTAAATGGAACTCGTTCTCCCATATCTGCGAATCCATTCATTCACCCACGCATTAATTACTTTCTGTAAAATATATTGTATTACCTAACATAACTATATCCATATGCTACAAAAAATATAGATCTATCTGTAGAAAAAATAGCTGCATTCCTACGAATATGTACGTACTTGTATTTAGATCTAGAATTATTTGCACTACAACATCGTGTACTGCTATGAAAATAAACAAGTACATAGTCTCTACAACTACTGCTAAAACTACTACGTAATCTCTAACTTACTCAATTATTTCTTCTCTACAATGACTTCCTGCTAAAACATATACATTCGCCACATCTATCTGCTAGATCTAAAATTATTTCTACTATACCGATTTACTGCTAAAGAAATAAACAACTACATAAGCTCTAAACTTACTGCTAAAACAACTACATAATATCTAAATTATTTGTACTCTACATCTACATTTGCTAAATCTATTTGTATTCTCTAAATTTATTTAGATCTAAAATTATTTCTACTCTACATCTATAATTTAATGCTAACAAAATTAAACAACGAAATATTACCGAACTGAAATTGCGCAGCCACTCCTCTTTTTCCTTCCTCTTCCTTCTCCTCCTTTGTCTTCTTTCTTTCTCTCCCCCTTCTCCTTCCTCTTTTTTCTCTTTCTCTCCCCCTCCTCTTTTTTCTTTGCTGGCCGGCCAAGCAGCGAGATGGCGAATTCTTTCTTTTATGGCTGGACTCTGTCGCTTCCCCATATGGCGACAATTAGCCCCACATTTTTAATCGCCATTCCATTGTGCGGTTTTTGGTTAGTCGCTATTGCATCGAGCGATTTTTGATTTGTCGCCGCTTCATAGAGCGATAGCAGCCCGGGCTCCACCTATCGCCCAATGAACAGGCGTTTCATTCCCTATCGCTAAACCATCAAGCTACTGAGCTCCTGTCGCCCAACCAACGAGCTACAGAGGTATATTTCTGAAGAAAAAAAATCGATGGTATATTTTTGCAATTTCGAATAAAAAATGTATTATTAAAAAAAAATTCGTTCCAACTGCACATGCATGCAGAGGCGGAGCCACGGCCGGGGCAGGGTGGGCCCTGGCCCCGGTCGGAGCGTTGGTGTCGTTACTGATTTTTTTTTGTTTTTGTTTTGTGTAGTTACTGAATTTTCTATTTTGAAAATTTCTCTCGCTTGGAGCGATATCAAAAGAATAAAGCATCAAGCTAGGTCGAGTCTCTTCCTTCATGGTAAAGATAGTTGTTATGTGTGAGTTCATTGTTGGCTGCTCATTTTCATCTGATTTATTTTCAACATAAAGATTCGTAATTATATTTGCGATGCATTTTTTTTTTCGATAGAGAGGACATCACAAAGATGATGTCCCAGTTCCTATTTAAGAAACTGGTTTCAGCAGTACATAGTTCAAGGACAAATATTTGCAATGCATGCAGGTCCCACCTCATCGGAAAGCATCAAAATTTGCAAAGAGAGTAAGCTTTACTGTCAACTCGAAAATATCAACTATCGCCTCATGTGAAATAATTAGTGGTACGTTTTCATTCAAAAATTCTTGCAAATTACAAGTGTTACATATTGTATTTATTATATATTGAGCTTTAAATATCAATCATCAGTAGAGATTCACTTCTTTCTTGACCCCCTCTTTTATAATTTTCTGGCTCCGCCACTGCATGCATGCAGTGTTGGTGTAGTGGCTGGTGCTGTACCTACCCCCTGGTACTTGTTCTCGTTAACTCCCTTGCCGAAGGTACGTTTCTTCAGCAGGCTGAATGTTTCTATTGCTTTGCTTCCGAGGACATGTTATTTATGTTGCCTACAGTTCACTAAGGGTGTGTTTGGTTCACATGATGAGGTTGAATTGGATGGGATGATTTTGTACCGTTTAGTTCTATTATTTTGGGTGAATAAGATGTTTTAGTATCTAGAGGGAATATTCTTCAAATTTGTATCACTTGACCCAGGATGGGATGGTTCCATTCAAACAACCAAAAGTATGGATGGATTTTTTTCTTGAACCATCTCATACATATGTACCACTTGGTACAGGCAACCAAACGCACCCTAATTTCCAGTTTTTTTTCCTCCTCTATTGCCCAGTGTAGCATCTCAATGGGGTCAGGAGATGGTTGACATGCTTCGGAACTTTGCTAGGTGCATTTTTAGGTGCCTCGAAAACATGCATTGTATGAATGTTATCTCGTGTATGTACAATACTGTCTGGTTGAATTGTATGAATGTTATCTCATGTATGTACAATACTGTCTCGTTGAAGGGAGGCCATTGAACGGATCGAGATCAATCAAGTAAATTCTGTGCTGTATTGGGTACATTACAAAAAGAGACGCATGTTGTTGTGTGAGAAAGGGAGGCGCAAATCTTGTATAGTGTGTATGAAAAATACATTCTACTCCCGAGAGTGATCACTCCCACCTCTGAAATACCACCAAAACGAATTTAAAATACTCTCTTCTCTTTGGGTACACTCGTATACTAATTACTCCCTCCAGTTTGATAATAGATGTCGTTTTGGACATAGTGATGGTCAAACTTCTAAAACTTTGACTATCAATATATTTTTAAATATTTAAATTGGATATATGAAAATTATATGTGTAGATTTGTCTCGAGAAGTACTTTCATAATATTATAATTTTATTGGGTTTTATAAATATATTATAATAAAAATTAGCGGTCAAAGTTGTGTTTTGAAGACCGTGTCGATGTCCAAAACGACATCTATTATCAAACTGGAGGGAGTATAAGATATTATAATATGAACTTCAAGAAAAAATTATAAAGGAGTACATAGTTTTAGTTGTATTTTGCAAATACCTTTATATACGTATATAAAGGATAAACCTTTACATTAAGCCTTGCAGCGTCATAAACAGCAGGATCACATAGGGCAACCTTTCCGCAATTCGTGCACCACACATCATGTAATCATCCTGTTTCTTATAGCTATCACCATGGCTTCACATCTCTGCCACTGGTTTGCTGTACTGATCCAGAGCCAGATCAAATGAAGTGAAGGAGTAAGGAGCCAGCAAAGTATGCATCTCTTCTGCGGCATTGGGCAGCTCGTTTGTAACCGGCACGACCTGCACCATTTGCAAAATACATGTTACACGGCCTTGCAGACGCCTGATAACTTTTTCTGGAAGATGCAAAAATTTGTTCCGGTTATTACCAAATATACAGGTTTCGATGGAATAGGCCCCTGGAAAGCTTACAAAGCAACTAAAAGTTGAAGAGGGGTTGGGTAAACGCGCTAGCGGATTCAGAATTCGTAACGGAAAGGTTGCCCTTTGCGAAATCCAGTATGTAATGTATGAAACAGAAAGCTTGTAATCAAAGCATCCACCATCTTACCTTATTTGGGTCACTGAACGAATTTTCATCCCACAAATTGCTAGATGTGAGAACAGTGACAGTTGATCTTGACGCATTGACACTAGCTTCAAGTCCAGTTGCAGATACTGTGAGGTTCACAGCATTTGACCCAAAGTTTACAATCTGTGGAAGATCTTTCAAAGATCAATATGAAGTTCTAAAATCTAAACATACTACTCCAGCAGTAGGAACCATATCTGTGAAATTTTATGCTAGTATGTAAATGTTCAAGCAATTTTGTATTGTCATATATGGATTCAGTCATTTCAAACATTAAGGCACTTATCCAATGAACTGAAGCAATCTCATGCAGGTTAGGAGGAAATTGGAATCTCTGAGTTTACCTTTATTCTCAGGAAGCTATCCTCCTTGTCTTGCCAGGTGATTGCAGATGTTGCCAATGAACCAGAGTAGATGGAATTGATTGTAATAGGATGAATCACAGCACCATTTGATTCACCAAAAAATGTCTGCATCCAGTAACTTGGAGTTCCATACTGTTGCCAGGAGTTGAAGACTATCGCATCTGGGTTCCAGCTGATTATCATATTCAAATTAATCAATGAAATTGTCATCACCAAGAATTCTAGAATGGGGAAAAGACACAAAGGCATAAATACTAACGTGCGATCGTTGTCATTTACAAAGAGTGGTGCATAACTTGCCATCTGAATGACATCACTGCAAAAGCATGACAGAGAACCATCTCATTAACTCACAATACAGAATTCTTGTTACTCAATGTCAATATTTAGAAGATAGTCTAAATTGTTTATTTCGTAATTTCTCAACCTAGTTTTTCCCTCTTCAGGTGGGAAAGCAGAATGCAGTCACAATTGACAAAGACAATGTAGAGACATATCCAGAATGCATGATACAAAGACAACCAAGAAACGGAGGAGGGAGATCACCTATTCTTCTCTAACCCTGTGAGGAAAGCAGCCTCTGCCAATGAAGCAAGAAGGCTTCCCTTACCAGCATCCCTTTTATCATTAACAGCATACTCACTAACAAATACCTGAAATGAGAACATCGCATAGTCAGTTCTAAGATACTTTCTGTCTATCCAACATCCAAGGATGTCGATAAGCAAGATAACTATAATGATGCAGATAAACAAAGCAGCCAACAAAGCACCCAAGGTTCCCTAGAACATGAAAACAGTGTCATGCTTTTTACTACTAGATAGTTAAGCTCACCCTATCAAAAAATATATAAAAAAAGATAATATCCACATCATCATTAATGGAAAATTGTATATCTATTATGATAAGTTCAATAGAATTTCTTATACAATTTACAACCATGTCAACCACAGTTAAAGAATAAAATGGAGAACCAATGTCCTCAAAACATCCTAGAAAAGTAAAAAAATATAGGTTCATGAAAGGCACAGCCTTTTTCAGACTAGTTAAAGACATGTACAGATCTAATACCAAAATAAACCCTCCATAGACATCATAAAAACTAAGGCATACCTTTGGCCCGGTACGTGATGTCCAGTCAAACTTATTCTTCATGAGAAAAAGATCAGCAGCATTGGTATAGACCTACAAAAAAAAGTAATATTCGAAGAACACTAATAAAAGGGAAATACAAAACTCTGGTGAAAGTCACGAGACAGAATCTACAGGGAAAATTGACAAACAAATTTGGAAGCAAGAAATTTACATGGAAATCATACAAATCAGCTGGATGGTCAAGTGGCCTAGACGAGCCATCACAGTTTGAAATCATTGAAATGTCTGGATAGGCCTCTCGTATAGCATTGTAAAACTTGAGGTAGTTCCCTGTTAAATAGAATTAAAGAATATCACGTGCAAAGTGGTACTATAGCTCTGTAAGCTATGATAAAAAAAAAAAAGCTTAATTCATGTGCACAACCAATGGAACTTCAAGAAACTGGTAAGTGAACGGCTCAATTTTCCTGCCATTTTCTTTTTGTTCATCATTTCCCCCAAATGTTTACTTCTGTGTTTTTGCCGGAATGCAAACATAATAACATATATTGCTGTGATCATAGTTGACTCCACAAAGTAAAGATGGCTAAAAAAATTAAAGGGGAAATAAAGAAGAGAAAAGATGGTTTTAAATAGGCAGACCAGCAGAAGACAGTCATAAATGATTAATTTTGTCAACTAGACTTGGCCATTACATCAGTTCAGTTCTTATATATATATATATATATATATATATATATATATATATATATATATATATATATGAAAACTACTTTGTACTCTCGGGAGTAATTACTCACATCTCTGAAATACCACCCAAACGTACTTGAAATACTCATTTCTCAGTTTGGATACACTCATATACTAATTATAAGATATTCCAATGAGATCCACATGAAAAAATTGCAAGGGAGTACATAGTTTTTAGCATATTTTGCAAATACCTTCATATACGCATATAAAAAGAAGTATGTCTAAAAAGTGTACATACCACCTCTGAAAAAAATGTAAATACCACCTAGATGATCTTATATACTTATATACTACACGTACATACTCTCCGTTGCGCGAAATACTCCCTACGTTGTGAGATACGGCATAGGGAGTAATTACTCCCGGGAGTAGAAAAGAATCTTCCTATATATATATATATTCCTACATTAATGACACCTCTAAGGGGTAATATGGCTATGGCATCAATAACAAATAGGACCTTTATAGTTTACATATGTTAATAAATCAAAAGTTACCTAGGTAAAATTCCTTCCCACAGTCTTCGTTCCCAATTGCGACATACTTCACTGGAAATCGTTCAGGATGCCCCATTGCAGCTCTAACAGAGCCCCATGTTGATTCTGCACTCCCCCTTGCAAACTCAAGACTGTCCAATACATCCTATAGCAAGACGAGAATTATCTTGAATGTTAATGAACTTAAAATCATGAGAAATACGTAGGGCTGAAATTTATTTCGGTATGATGGCCATCTGCAATTAGGGGAAAGTAAACAGGAAAGGTATTTTTCAGAACATTGACAAGACCAATTAGCTTACCTGCACCTAACATGGCCATCAAAAAGTTTTGAAAAAAAGCATTTGAGCTATATGGTTTTTGATCTTCTACACGCACCTAAAGAAAAATTAAACACTACTGCACAGGTAGTGATGCAGTACAGTGATGCCCAACAATTGCTTGCAATGCTTTTAAGAAGGAAAATTTTTTGTTACATCACAAGAAGTTGCCTTCAAAATCGAAGAAGATAACAAGCAGTGTCAAAGGGCCTTCACCACCTAATCTTCCCTGGCTTTCCTTTTGTTTTTGCCTTTTGTGTGCAATCAAGTTTTTAGTTGTCACCCTGGTTGGAGATCCCTGGATTGTGATTTTCAGGGGTAGTGCCACACTCTTTTCTGGCTTAGGCCAGACACTTGTTCAGTTATTTGCTTCCTTCTTTTAATGCATTAGGCAGAACCGCAGAACTCCTGCCATTTCGCTCACAAGAGAGAGAAAGAGAGAGACAAGGGTTGACCCATACAACGAAAGATCTAGGGCACTGAAAACCTACCTTTACAAAAGGTGCGATGATAGTGGTGTCAACTTCATCATGGTGGCTGATCCCTAAATTTCAAGATAAAAACTCCAAGCAGTTAATGGGTATAATACTGATGACTAAAGATAATTAAATTACAAATATGGAAAAAATACAAAGAATATTTACCAACGTTAAACACCCAGATTGGGGCAGCACCTAGGTCTTCAGCAAGCTTTCAAGAACATTTCGAAAAAATATATGATCAGATACACTGACACCAAATGAGGACAAACTCATATGATCTTAGTTAACAAATACCTGGAGAAACTCATAATATCCAAGGCCGTCATCGGTCCAGTAATTCCAAACATCTCCAAAGTGCCCAGGTCTCTCTTCCCATGGACCAATAGTTTCCCTCCATCTGAAAGCATTTCTTAACCAATCGCCTTCAACAAAGCAACCCCCTATCAAAAGTGCCATACAAATATTGTGACTCAATCTGATTACTTCAACTCATCTTTGTCTAGACCAAAAAATGTATCCATTATGGTAGCCATACGGAAAATACAGATACATATGGCAAATATATGACCATCAGGGCCAACATTGTCACTTATCAGATTAACATGCCATTCCAGATTAACTCATCATAAATTTTGAAAGTTTTACTCATCTTAAATATTTATGTGTTGTGCTGTACAATTAACATAACTTGTCACCAATTTGCAACTAACAATTAACATCCCTGCTAACCTTGACTAGGAAGATAAATGACTTGTACAAGGAAGGTCTGCTCTCAATGGTTGTTTTACTCTTAAGCATAAAAATTATGTAAATAACAGGGAAACCGTATCTTGGGATATAACACTAAAATAACAAGAATTATGTGCTCAATATAGTTTGTTCTTATAAAGCAAAGTTGTGCTAGATTCTTGGACTACACCACAAGATAAAAATTGTCTGCTGGGCAAACCATCTGCATGATTTATCTTTTGGTCCAGTTAACTTGATACATACTACAACATTAGGGACATGTTAGTCTAACATGTTCTGCACATCAGGCCATGTCACTCGATTTGTAACCATCAAAATATTGGCATTCTACTGGGGGGAAAAATCTTAGACCGACTGAAAAGATTGTTTCAAACATAAGCATTGCCGTACACAGGGAAATACAGAGTATTTCTACTATATTGTGCTAGGTCGGTCATTAATACTTCCTTTGGCAGACTTGATAAAAATTTATGAGTGTAGGCATGTTCAGGTTTGAGTTCAGTTTCTTAAGTGCTAGTTTCTGCCTAACCCTAATGCAAAGGAATGCACAGTAGAAGGTCAGCAAAAAATAATTGGATATAATCCATATCATAAACATGCTAGAAGTTTAGAACACATGCGTGCAAGCTTCAATAGTTGATTTGATCAAATAACATAGCAAATACCAGGAAACCGTAGGAATTGTGGTCTTAGATCCAAAAGCATGTATATCAGTTCCTTGCGAAAACCGTGGCCCTGTGTGTAGAACTAATTAATCTCTTGTAATTTGTAAACTCAGAAAACATGGTCTGGCATTAGAAAAGGAGGATTAATTTTTGAGAGGTGCTTCTATGCTCTTCCTTTTTAAAGTTGCACAAAAATTAAAGCATAAATAAAAGATAGATGAGGATTATTTATCCCTTCGTTTGCTTCAAGATTTGTGCAACTTGTATTAGAAGGCAAAGCATAGAAGCATTTTTTTCCCAAATTTCTATAAAATGAATATAAGTTATTTGATTTGATCTTATTAGTCAGCAATGAGAACTGTTGCACCAACAATTTGGTGATGGTTTTGATTGTCAGTAGCCAATACCAAGATAAAGGATACAAAAGTCATGCACCTTGTATGTGTCTGAAGGCATAAGTGACACTTGATCAAACCATACTACTCCCCTTTTGGAAGTTGTTAATTCAAGTCTTGAAGTTCTGCATGTTCCTTGAGCTAATAATTGCAGTTCCATCTTTGTCCAATTTGACATGTCAATATCTCTGCAACAATGCAATATGAAATGCTTTCAAGTAGCGAAGAAAAGAACAAATTTAAAAATCCTTACCTCATTGTTAGGGAAAAGATACGTACACTATAGAAGCTGATGCCAGATTTTGCAATCCACCTGAGCATGTGAGCGAAGCTGTCAACTCCACAGATTCCAATGATCTGATGTACATGACTAGATTATAGGTTTTTCCTTCTTCTATGTTCTGGAAGATGAAATGATAAAGTTACAAAATCAGAAAGGAAAAGGTTGAAATGGTTTGGAGAAAAACCGTACCAGTGATCCCAAGGAAGTCAAGCACAGTCATTAGATAGAAAAGCTAACATTACTCAAGGAAATGATCATCGTGAATTGAAACCAAACAGAAAATAGGTTAGTTCAGCTATATTTTAGTTTCACTTTTAGGGGGAAAACCCCTGTGCTATATTTTTAGTGAGAACACTGTAGTATGTAACTGTTGGTTAAAAAAGATTTTTTTTATTATGACTTATATTTTCATGCTGATATGCCAGTCCACTTATGTATTGAGAATTCATACCATGCCCCAGAATCCCGGGTTGTAAATGCCAACACCACCAGCTGGACACTTGTCACAGAGAACCTCCATCCTTAGAGCAACAATATTTCGACTGAAACAAGAGACACTATCAGTCGTCACATATATGGAGGATTCATCTCCAATGATGGACCATGGGTCTATGTTTGAAGGGGTGTGGAGCCCTCCAGCTTCAAAACCTAAAAATAAATTCTTCCAACGGTCAGTTAAGGCTAAACATCAAATGTTAATGATAAGTTATAAAAGGAATAGGCCAAATGTTTTTGTTCCATTGTTATGTTATGAATAGCACTTGTATTCAATACGAGGCCAATAGGCCAGATTATATAGTGTGACAAGAGGGTACAAAAGGAAAACCTATACAAGGCCATACACACGTATACAAGGCCATACACTTATACAAGGCACTAGCAATCTCTATACAATGTAAATACATAATGTTGTCTAACACCCCCCCCCCCCACCCCCCAAAAAAACTCATGGTGGATCAACAACACTGAGTTTGGAGAGATAAAAGCTGTGCTGAACTCTAGTTTGTGCCTTTGTGAAGAAATCTGCCAACTGAAACTTTGAAGGCACATACTGAAGAGCCACGACCTGATTCTGAACCAGTGACCGCATGCAGGAAGCAACAACACCGATATGTTTCGTAAGCTCATGCTTCTCTCGACCAATGCTAATAGCACATGTATTGTCAGATAGAAGAGGAGTTGGTGTATAAACAGAAACACCAAAATCCTCAAGTAACCACCGTAGCCAAGTAACCTCTGCTGTCAAAAAAGCCATAGCCCGCAACTCAGCCTCAACACTCAAACGAGAAATTGCTATCTATTTCTTAGTCTTCCAAGCAATAAGAGAACCAAGAAAAACACAATAAGTAGAAGTAGGCCGACGATCAGAGTGATCACTAGCCCATGCAGCATCAAAATTTGCCTGGAATTGTAAAGAGCTGGAGCGTGGAAAGAAAAGACGAAGAGAGATAGTTCCATGAAGA
The DNA here is from genome assembly GCA_036346355.1 of Rhipidocladum racemiflorum. NCBI lineage: Eukaryota > Viridiplantae > Streptophyta > Magnoliopsida > Poales > Poaceae > Rhipidocladum > Rhipidocladum racemiflorum. The sequence goes on from CM070591.1 coordinate 61,347,926, forward strand.
TATCGCAGAACACGAAGAAGATGACTATAGTGGAGCTGAGTGGGAGCAGACACGAACTAACTCAAGATATGAACTGAATACAAAATGTCAGGACGAGTGACACCAAGGTAAACAAGATTCCCAACAAGATAGCGATGGCGAGTAGGATCCTCAAGAGGTTCACCATCAGTAGGTCGAAGATGAACATTGAGCTCCATGGGAGTCTCAGCTGCACATTGATTAGTGAGAGAAGCGCAATCAAGAAGATCCTGAATATACTTCTCTTGGAATAGAAGAAGCTCTCAGGTGTAGAAGAAATCTCAATCCCAAGGAAGTAGCAAACAGGACCTAGATCAAACATGAGAAACTACTCACTGAGTTGAGCCTTCACAAATGCAATATACTGAGAATCATCTCCAGTGATGATCATGTCATCAACATATAGAAAGAGAAGAGTCCGACCACAAGACAAATTATGAATAAAGAGCGCAGGATCATGAGCACTAGCAGAAAAACCAACCGCGGTGACCACTGAAGAAAAACGCTCAAATCAGACACGAGGGCTTACTTAAGCACATGAAGGGAGCGGCGAAGTCGACAAACCATGCCCTCAGAAATATAATACCCTGGTGGTAGTTGCATATAGACCTCCTCACGCAGCTCACTATTAAGAAAGGCATTCTTGACATTAAGCTGAGAGATAGACCACTCACGAACAGAGGCCACAGCAAGAAGAGCCATCAGACAACCCTTGTAGCACTGAAGAGAGCTATCAGAGTGAGTCTTAACCTTGTAGACCCACTTGCATGTATTGGGACGGACACGGGGAGGAAGGGGCACAAGATCCCACGTGCCAGTGAGCACAAGGCGGCAAGCTCCTTTGCCATTGCATTCTGCTACTCCTGATGAATGACGGCATCATGATAGGAAGTCAGTTCGGCAAGAGCTGCACCAGCAAAACTAAGGCACTCATGAGGTCGAATAGACTGGCGATAGCGAAGAGCATAGCGAGGAGGAGGCACTGAAGAAGGTAGCTCAATAGCAGAAGATGACTCATCAGGAGATGATGGCTCATCAGGAGAAGATGGCGTATCAGATGGATCCTCAACTCTCGGACAACGAGTATAGTGTAGAGGATAAGAAGGAACAATGCCAGAAGAGAACTTTGAGGAGGAACCGGTGGTGAAGAAGACGGCGATGAAGGAGACGCCAACCGTGAAAAAGGAAAAGAGGCAACTGGAGTATCAGGAAAAGTCAGGAAAGAAAGTGGCTCGACAAGAGATGCTGAAGTGGAAGAAGACGAGGGTAGAAGTGACGAGACTCATCAAAAGTAATATCCTGAGAGATTCGCATCCGTAGGCCAGCAGGATCCCAACAACGAATCCCCTATGCTCAGCACTATATCCCAAAAAAACACACTCAACAAACTGAGCGGTCAGTTTGGTGCGTACACGAGGTACAGGAAAAATATAACACACACACCCCCCCAAAGAGGCGAAGACTAGAATAATCAGGAGGCATGCCACAAAGACACTCCACTAGAATCCTACCCTAAGGAGCAGAAAAGGCTGAATATTAATCAAGTAAGTGGTAGTGGAAACAGTATCAGCCCAGTAGTGGGGTGGAAAGGCGGAAGCAAGTAAAAGAGCACGAGCTGTCTCAAAAAGATAACGATGCTTGCGCTCAGCAACACCATTCTGAGCATGAGCACCAAGACAGAAAAACTGAGAAATAGTTCCTTACTCAGCAAGAAAAGCAAAAAAAGGCTCCTGACAGATACTCCCCTGCTGAGTCAGCACAAAGAACACGAGTGGGAGAATCAAACTGAGTATGGATCATAGTGGCAAAATTCTTATAGATGGATAAAACCTCACTACGAGAAGATATAAAATATATCCATGTGTGGCGAGAGAAATCATCTATGAAAAGAATATAATATCTATGACCCCCTTTTCAAACAAAATGAGCCGGACACCAAACATCAGAATGAACAAGATCAAAGAGACACTGGATACAGACTCACTGGAAGGATAGGGAGTTGTAGCTGCTTACCAAGCTTATAACCTGCACAGTCTAAAGAAGTATCATCAGACAGATCCTAAAGGCCACGACAAACTAAAGAAGACAAACGTGAACCACAAAGATGTCCCAAACGGTAATGCCACTGAACAAACGACTAGGTGAAAGATGCAACAAAGATAGAAGCGGTGGAGACGGAGAGACTGGCAGGGGCAGCGAAAGGAAGACGAAGCCAGTCAAGTTCCCAGACACGCTGTGAGTCACGACGATGAGGGCCAGTATGAACCAGAAACACTGTGTTGCTATCTTGAACACAACAAGAGTCAGAATTGTCTCTAGAAACACGACAACCATGATCAGTGAGCTGGCCAGCGGACATAAGCTACATGGTCAGTTTGGGAACATGAGAAACAATAGGAACATGAAAGGAGGATGACAAAAGAGTGACTCATCCTGCAACAGAAAGAGAGGTCCCACCTGTAGTATGAACAGTGATAGGAGCAACGAGAGGACTAATGGAATAAAGACTTCTGGATCAGATGTCATATGAAAAGAATCACCAGAACCAAGAATCTATGGTGAGATACTTAAGGAAGATGTGAAAAGTGGTCTCTCACTAGAAGACTGAATAGCAGAACCAGCAGAACCTGTCGGTGTAGAAACAACCATACGATGTAGCAGCGTGAGAATCTTCTGAGTGAAGTCAGAACCAGCAGAGGTTCGCCGAGGGGAGGCACCCAAGAGTCCGTTGCCCTAAGAAGGGCGTCCATCTCAACAAGCAAGATCCTTCTTCTTCCGGTAACAGAACTGCTCCACATGTCAATTCTTGTCGCAATAGGTGCAATGAGGCCCTCCACCCCAAGCGATCGCCACTGGAGTAGGCACCATTGATGGAGTATTACGGGGCACCACCAAGACTGAAGGAGACATTAGCAGACCCACACCACGAAGACAAGTTTCCTCAGTACGAATAGTTGCAAGAGCATCCAATAAGGTCACACGAGGATGGCGAGCGAGCAGTTGTGCACGAATCTGCTCAAACTTAGCCTGAAGACGTGTCAAGAAGTCATAGATGCGGTGTAGCTCCAAATGAGAGAGTTGATGCTGACAACACTAGCAAACGTGACAAACTTTCGGTCCAAGAGACTCAAGCTGACGCCACACCGAGGACAGCTGCGCGTAGAACTCATCCATGGTAGAATCATGCTGCTACAGCAACTACTACTACCTCACAACGGCAAGGTACAAGGAATCGCCAATAGGCTCATAGCGGTCGCGAAGAAGTGCCACATCAACTGTGCCGAAGACAGAGCAACCACATCTCCAGTGAGATGCACCTCTAAGCTAGCAACCAAAATAGCAGAGACACGGGCATCTTCATCAATCCACACCTTGTAGGCAGCAAACGGAATCTGAAAAGATTCCACAGCATCAGCATGATAATCAGACAACTTCTGTTGAGCATCATCATCGGCCTCCTTGAGAATAACAGACGTGACAGGGGGAGTAGGATGAGGCGGACAAGATAGCTCACCGGTAAGAAACTCTCAAAGACGTTGACCACGCATGTGAAGGCGCATATGTAGAACCCAGTCTCGATAATTGAGGCCATCGAAGATAACCAGGCAACGAGGAATAGAGACGGTGCCCGAGGAAGAACCAGAAGACAATGATTTTTTTATATTTTAGAGGCCGGATTAAACCCGGTTTTGTGCTATTTGAAGTCCGATCGGGACTTCAGCCAGAGCCGGGTGACAGCGAGCGTGCGGTGGGTGGTTGGCCGGCCAGAGAAGGAGAACCGGTGGAGCTCGTCACTGGGCTGGGAGGAGGCAAAGCGGACGTCAGCGGGTGGCCTGGTGGGCGAATAGCGTCGCGAACGAACGAAGATGCGACGGGCTTGGCTCTGCGGTGAGCAGGCAGGAGGAGGCCGGGCTCCCGCCGGGTGGAGACTGACGTCGAGGCGAGGCAGGAGGGAGCCCAGGCAGGTCGTTGGCCAGCGTCAATGCCAAGGTGGCATCCTCAACGGAGGAGACCAGGGCAGCGTCAACCGTCGGAGGCGTTGCAAAGCCGGACATATTGACGAGGGTCGAGAGTCGACGGACGGGAGCGAGGCGGCGAACATGCGTCGGCCAACGTCGGGAGGAGGCGCAAGTGCAACCTCGGGAAAAAGGTAACCCTAAATTGGCTATGATGCCATGTTAAGAATAATACTTGTATTTAATATGAGGCCACTAGGCCAGAATATATAATGTTACATAAGGACACAAAAAGATAGCCCATACAAGGCAATACGTACAAAATGAAAACCTATACAAGGCAATACACTTATATAAGGCACTAACAACCTCTATACAAGGTAAATACAGGATATTGTCTAACAGTTATATGCTTTAATACTAAATTTTAGTTTTTTTTAGTTCCGTAGTAATGCTCAGAACCATCTAGGAACAGTAAACAAGCAGAATGAAGAATTGTCAACTATCTTTATGAAATGGGTTAAATATACCATTAACGGAACTTGTTCTATAATTGTTCTTGTAAAATAAGTATGTTTTCACTTGCACAAAATGGGCATTTTACTCTTATATTTCCAACCCTTAACCATTCGACCTATATAAATTATTGCTACTGGAAAACTTTGGATATATGCTGCTGCAAAATTTGAGGTTCTGAAAAGTTCCACTAGGTGTCTCACTGACATGTGAGCCGCACAAGGCACTGAATCACTGCCTGACATATGGTTCTATTTATTTATTCCCATGGAAACAACCAAGTCTCCAACTTAGTCAAGTGCATCCAGTCACTTCTCATAGCATTTTTCCAATAGGAATATATAGCAGCTGGGGGTAATTGTAGTACCTCTGTTACTAACAAGCTCTGCCCATATTCCACCAGCTCCAGCATGGTTGATCTCCTAGAATATTCATTGATCTAGTTATCGTGAATGTTGTGGATAATCTAGGGTGTTCAGATTATAATGAACATGCGATGAAATTTAAAGCTTGTGTAAAATAAAAACATTTCATGCATCCCCCTCTTTGCCTGCAAATAAGTAATGGCAGACAAAAATTCAAAAGGAAATAAAGGCAGGAGAAAACACCCACGAAATAGGAGTCAATATTTTTCTGAAGCCATACGAATGGGCATGAGCATGAGACGTCACCATAGCAAATACAGTACATGGCAGTATGAACAAATGCTTTAACCTCAACCATTGTTACCAGAAACGCGACTCGTCCGAGTCACGGTATGGGATTCGGGTTTGCAGTTCGCCACTTTTTCTTACAATTTCCACTGCGAATATGAACCACGTACGGCCGTAGCCTAAACCGATTCAGGTTTGATGAATCCGGTCGGTGATTCACGGCGGTTTACAGCGAATCCGGTAACTATGACCTCAACTATAAATAGGATTGCCTTTAGTACTGGTTGTAGGTTGTTGTTTAATTCTTTAGTAACACAAGCTCATTGTAATTCCCGAGCTGGATTTGTGAGCTCTCAAAGCGTCACTAGCCTGGCTGGTGTTGTGTTGAACAATGTTATTAAATCGTCGAATAATCCACAATTAGTCATACAATCAGTGCATGAAGGACGAGTAGGGTGGTCGACTCAACTAGAGCGACTAGTCGGGCGGCTGGACGACTAATCGGCGACTAGCCACGACTAATCGCGCTTGCCTAGCCAGCGACTTGTACTCAACAAACCAATTCTTGATTCGCAACTCTCGAGTGTTTAGCAATAGTTGTGCCAGGTGTGCAGTTCATTGTCTTCGTCAATAAATTGTGCACATCAATCAATTGAGTTTCTTGCTGCATGATGCTTATGAAAAATTGAAAGTTGGCGATTGAAAACGTTGATTAATCAGTTGTTCCTGTCAATTAAATGCATGGCATGGCCTATCAGAACATCCAAGATACTTCTTTAGACAGATGTTAGCACTATGGGGCCTATATCAATGTATTCATCAATTAACCATTAGATCAATGAAAAACATTAAACCATCAAATATTTTTCATTTAGTCAAGATCCTCATTGTTTAGGGCTCTAGGCTCAAATCAATCACAAATCTTTATATTTTCCAACCTGGATGATTTTCTAGCCTTTTGTTTCTCTGGCTTTGTCCAAGTGGTTAGTTTATTTTACATTTCAAGATCCATGAAATTGTGCTTTAAAAGATCCGACAATGCACATAAGCTTTGAACTGCTCAATGCTCTGTCCTAAGTATTTCATCCTGACAAAAATGTCAAAGAATAACCTGGTCTTTGTTCATTGTCCTATAATGCACATACTTGCAATCGTTAAAGGTCAAAGGATGATTCATTATCCTGTGGATTGTGGAACCTCTATTTTGTAGCTTGTTCTTTAGTTTTATATGAGTTAGCTAATATTATATCCTTTTTGAAAAAAAATAACAATATAACAATATATCCTGTGTAAGGGAAATCATTAGAAAAAAATGTGATTGATATGATTAATATGATTAACTTGTATTATCCCCTTTTTTTGGCACCATATCATGTGCACTAAAAGGCCAAGAACAACGTCAATTCCATCTCTCAATATTTCTTATTAATTTGTATTTACTACAGATATTATGTAGAGATTGGTATTTTGTCTTGCAAAATAATTTCCTTTCCATAAGGTAGAAATTAGTCCCTGTTTTTGTCTTTTCATGATTAAGAAATGCATACTTCAGCAATTTAACTCCATTTTGTTTTCCCTGGTCACCACTCACCAGGATAGGCTTGATATTTTAACTATTTGAAATGATAGCTAATAGGTTTATAATTTTATGTATTTACTCCGGATCAAAACAAGTAAGTCAGCAACTCATCATCATCCTTATGTTGTCTTCTCTTCATGTCATGCTTTACAATATGTATATTTGTTTAATTGTTGCGTTAACTTAGTATATAACATGTCCTACTAACATACTTCCTAGTACGATACTAGGGAATCGACAAGTCGCCCCTTTGGTGACTCGACTCGACTTTACGACTTAATAACATTGGTATTGAGTTTATCTCTATAAGTTGATTACTCTATCTACTAATGGAAAGATGCGCAAATCTGCATATTACTACATCTCCTAGATTCACTAAAGTTTTAAGTCCTTCCAGAATTCAGCGTCGATGCCTACAAAAATGATGTAAGAAGATGGACTGACTGGAAGGTGAATAAGTAAAATCTCACCTCGAAGAATAAACCAAATAGTGTGTCAGGGATCTTTCCAGCAAGCTTCCAAGAAACATCAACCTCTAATAGTGCTGTCTGAGTCCACTCCAGTTCCGCAGCTAGGCACTCGCAGGTCACACTGAAAAGGAGCAAGGAGCAGAAGATGGAGCAAAAAGATGCCACTTTGGAACTCATCCCCTCACTCCTGCCTGGCTGCCTACCTGCCGATAAACAGTAACTCTGTTTACTGACCGACTGAGTAAGCAAAATAGCAACAAACAGAAGAGAAAGCGATCGATTGAATTGGTAAAGCAGCAAGAATCAGAAGAGATCAGTGGAAACTGAAACAGCCAGCTGCAACAACATGAATCATCAACCGAACACTAACAAAGGCGCCACTAAATCCATCGAAACCTGAGTAGAATCCCACAAGACCACCTCAAGAGCCAAGAGAACCAAGAAGAAAACATGAATCTGAGACGAACTTATCAGGGAGCAAGCCAACAGCACAAGGGGAACCAAATAAACCTTCTCGATCTCTTGGGCATTTCATCAAACACCTCAGCAGCACAACGACCAAGAACGCAATGGGAATCCAGCAGAGAGAGACACAAGTGGACTGGATAGAATTGCTCACCTCCGGCCAATACTTGAAGACGAGACGAGAGATGCAAGCGTGCGAATTTTGTGATGCTGCTGTGCCCGTGGCAGCCTGGTGTCAGAGCTCGGGGAAGGAATTGATGAAGCTGCGCTTCTGTACTTGTGTTTGAGTGGGCGTGCGATGCTAGCAGCAGGATGAGGGGAGAGAGGTGTTGTCTGAACGGTGGGCTCCACCCTCCAGTGACACCTGGAGTCCGCAGCCACGCAAGCGGCTCTCGTGGCCGTCGGATCTTGAACGGGCGACTGGCACGGGGTGATGGGCAACCGCTCGGTCGTTGCTTCCCGGGTAGGACATGTTCCGCTGTGACTGGTCAGGGTTCATCCAGAGGTGGGCCCGCATGTAAGGGACCCCGTGCTCAGATCAAAGAACGAACGGTCTGGATGAAGGCTACCATGTTAATACTCCCTCCGTCCCGGTTGATAATGCCTATAATTTGAAACATCTTGTCCCAAATATAAGGCATTTCCTTCTGTATCCTTATTTATTCTCTCTCTGCTATATGCATTTATTCATTACCACCCACACAAAGTATATCTTTCATCTTTCAAGACAATTAAGTGGGGGTATCTACATCATTTTCTCTCGTACCTTTTTCAATTTCAACGCAACCTTAATCCTTATGCAAAGTCAATATACGCCTTATAATCTGGGATGGAGGAAGCAACAGAGAACTAAGTAGCAGCTCCTTTTATTTTTGTTCTCTTTCTGTCACAGTGTCACTCCAGCATGAATCATTGGCCTCCACCGTCTGAAAATGTCTACATGAATTCCCGTAGCATGCAATTGTTTAAAAGTCTAACCCCTCAAGTCACGTATGCATAACACACTGCTTATACTTTCATTCTCACTTTATGTAAAAAGGTTAATCTGAATATACTACATCTGAACACCCAACATACATTATACACTATTATAAATCACTTTAGTCATTTTAGACAAGCAATATGGGATTAATCCTACCACCGTTTAATGTGGCCCATATAGGCTTTTATATTAACGGATCGGGATATTACATTCACTCTCCTTAAAGGCTTATGTTATACCGCGTGGTCACTCCGGGTCGGGTCCACACGCACCATATGCCCACACCCCTGTCCCACACAAAACTAATACCGTTAGATTCGTATTTAATAGTATTTTCTTATGATTATTATTTTGTAGCTATGAATAAAGTACTGTAAAAGAAATCTAATCTTAAAGACCGCACCTTACTTTTTCTATGGAGGGAGCAATTAATAATAATCCCCCCCATTTTCTTTCCTTTGCTTGCTTTGGGCAACCAACTATTCTATTGGCCCAGGAAAGTCCCGCTGGGGATTCAAATCTCTCGGTTTAAAATAAAACAACCAGGGGACCTAGATTTCAAGTTACCGAAACGGTAACCGGGAAATTTTAGAAAAAAAAAACTGTTCGAAAATTTAATTTGAATCTGCATAAAACCTTCTCCCGTCCCCGACGCCACTTTACCCTAAAAAAACACTTCTGCTATCCACCTTATTATTAACTGATAAATTAACTGCAAATAAGCTTGGTGTGATTTTATTCAGTATCTGCTTCGTGTTACAATATACGGTGCCTTATCAAGATACAAGCACATATATACCGACAACTCTCTGCCTGCTTTGCCGGTATTGATTTGCGCATCACACGCCGTGTGGTCTTCGTGTACCTGTCGCTAATCTCGTCTTGCTGCTTCACATCTCCGCTATAAGTTCGGACTGGGCCAGCGCGAGATCGAATGAAGTAAAAGAGTGACGAGCAAGCGTGACCTGCATCTGTTCTGCGGCGTTGCGTAGCTGGCTCGTCACCGGCACAACCTGCCATTGTTCATCATGAGAGCTTTGGCTTCAGACGAACTCCAGAGCATTGCGTCGCGTTAGATTCAAATGAGAGTACAAATGGTACGCTACCTTGTTTGGGTTACTGAAAGAATTTCCATCCATCACATCGCTAGATGTGAGAACTGTGGCGGTTGATCCCAGCGCGTTGACACTTGCCTGAAGCCCAGTTGCGGAGATTGTGAGGTTCACAGCATCCGACCCAAAGTTTACGATCTGCATGTACAGGAGCTTTCAAGGTAAACACAAGAAGCTAACAATCCTCCAGATGCAGCTAGGAAAAAAAGAAACTCACTTTTACTCTTAGGAAGCTGTTCTCGGAGTCCTGCCAGGTAATTGCAGATGCTGCCAGAGAACCAGAGTAGCTGGAACTGATTGTAATTGGATGAAGCGTAGCACCGCTGGATTCGCGGAAAAACTTCTGCATCCAGTAACTAGGAGTTCCATATTGTTGCCAGGAGTTGAAGACGATGGCATCTGGGTTCCAGCTGATTGTTTTATTCAAACATAATCACCGCAATGTTAAATCAACAAGAACACATGAAATGAAGAAAGAATAAAGCCATCAAAACTGACGTTTGATCGTTGTCGTTTACGAAGAGTGGTGCATAACTTGCCATCTGAATAACATCACTGCAAAGAACCAACAAGAGGTCATCTAACTCGCAGTAAAGATCTATCGGTAGTTGCTAGAAGAGTAGAACAAAGTGCAAACTCCATGAGGTCATGTGATGATTCAGTGAGCAAAGGCAATATCTAACGTCTATCCAGGAGAACTCAGGTGTGATCACCAAACAACCCAGAACCAAACAAACATATTTTTGAAGGAGAGATCACCTATTCTTCTCCAGTCCAGTAAGGAAAGCAGCTTCTGCTAATGAAGCAAGAAGACTTCCTCTACCTGCATCATTTCTCCAAACAGCATACTCACTGACAAAAGCCTGCCCAAAGATCATATTGTCAGAATTAGGAAGAGAGGATGTTGATTGCAAGAGGGCTATGGTGATGGAGTAAGCAAGACAACAAATGAAGTGCCCAAGATTCTCTAGGCCATGCAAGCAACATAAAACACTTCATTAACTGCTACGTAGGTTCTGCACGTTTCTCATTGTTCTTACAACAACCACAGTAGTTGTATTCAACTAATGAAAGCTAGAGCCATGTTAGATATGGTTCTACTGGAAATACACAAAGGTGCTTGGTTGATGTTCCAATTTCAATCCCTACAGCAGGTTGTGTAGGACTGTTTCTCATCATCATCATTAATGACCTACTGTTGTTCCCAAAACTTGCAATAAAATTCAGAAAAAGAAAGTACTGAATAATAATGAAGATACGCAAAGCAATCCACAAATAGAAAGGTATTTAAGAACATCCCTAAAGAAAGTTCAGGAAGTGCTGAACTGATGTAAAACATAGATCTTGAGTCTCATGATGCATGAAAGGCAGAGCATATGCTAGGCCATTTCACAAGCATTTCTCCACAGAGAAAAGGGTCAAAGAAAACCATGAAAACTGAGGCATACCTTGGGGCCACTACGAGATGTCCTATCAAATGTATTCTTCATTGAAAACAAAGTCTTAGAATCCGTGTAGACCTATAAAAAAGCAATATTTCAGAATTGAGGAAAAGGTAAGAACAGAACTGTGGTGATAAACAAAGAGACAAAATCTATACTGGGGGAAATTAGTAGATCAAAATTGGCAGCAAGTAATTTACATGGAAATCGTACAGATCAGCAGGATGGTCGAGTGGTCTAGATGAACCATCACAGTTTGAAATCATTTGAATGTCTGGATAGGCCTCTCTTATAGCATTGTAGAACTTGAGGTAATTACCTGTTCAACAGAAATAAATATCATGCACCTAAAAGGAGGGAAGTTAGTTCTTCATACAGTTTAAGTGAAATTAGTGATCTGTTTTAATTTGTTTATTAGTACTATCTCGTTTTTATGCTTTAATATCTTCATTTGTTCTTTTGATGAGAACATAAATCATCATGGGCATTGTTGTACTTATAAAGTGGTAGAGATTATAAGGAAACAAGAATTTTGGGTTATAGTCTCCCCCCCCCCCTCCCCCTCCCTCCCTCCCTCTCTCTCTCTCTATCTATCTATCTATCTATCTATATATATATATATATATATATATATATATATATATATATATATATATCAAAACACTAAGTTAAATAACCACTTCCATGAAAAAGTACGATACCATCAAAAACTTTTGGGAACTTGTGGTCCTTTTACACAATATAGGTTGATTTTATTAGAGTGTTGTTTCAGAACATAAATCCAATCATTTTTTCCCTGGATTTACATGCGCTCTGAAATTTTGGAGTGAAATCTGAGTGATTAATTATCTCGAGCACTTCTTTTAATAGGGGTGGCCATGGTTGAATCTTGTTTTTTGTTCATAATTTTAAACCTTTTAGTCCTTGTGCACAAGGCCTCTTGGAGTTATATTGTGAAATGGATGTAATAAGAACAGTAGTTGAAGAATTTACCAAGATAAAATTTTTTCCCACAATCTTCATTTCCGATTGCAACATATTTGACTGGGAATGGTTCAGGATGTCCCATTGCAGCTCTAACAGAGCCCCATGTTGATTCTGCACTTCCCCTTGCAAATTCTAGACTGTCCAATACATCCTGTAAAATGACGATAAAGATAATTTTAGAATAATGTACCTGGGATTATGATAAATTGATAACCATCTAACTCTGGAAAGGATATTGGGTATCACGAGGTGTTTTTATCAATATTCCAGTGCAACAAAAAAATTGATATAAATGGAAGAAGTTGGTGCGTGGACAGGACTGGGTAAATAAGAAACTGAAGCGCTCATATTGTTACTGAGAAAGTAATGTGCTCGTGTTCTGATGCACTATGGCAGTGTCTAGCTATTATTGCTTGCAAATTACAGTGTATTCAGGAGTGTAAAGTATCCATCATAACCTTATGTGCCTACCATGCGACAAAATGAACAAGAATTTCAAACATACCTTTACAAAAGGGGCAACAGTAACGGTATTAACTTCATCATTGTGGCTGATTCCTGGTATTTCAGATAGAACTTGCCAGTGATTAAGAAGGCTAACTGTGGTGATCATTGATCTGATAAAATGTGGAGATAATTACCATTGTTGAATACCCATATTGGAGCAGCACCCAGGTCTTCAGCAAGCTTTGATATAGATTTCAAAGGCAATATATGATTAGGGGTGAGAATAGAAAAGGAAAAAAGGTGAAATAACATTGATTAATACCTGAAGAAACTCGTAATATCCAAGGCCATCATCAGTCCAGTAATGCCAAACATCTCCAAAGTGTCCAGGCCTCTCTTCCCATGGACCAATAGATTCCCTCCACCTGAATGCATTTCTTAACCAATCGCCTTCAACAAAGCAACCCCCTATAATATGTTCCATGCAAATCATGTAAAAATAAGGCAACCACTAAATTTCAGATGTCTTTATAAACTTAGTTTGGGACGTGTTGGGTTCATTTAAGAGGAATGTCACAATAGTTAAAGGAACATGTTACAACATGAACGAATTTTACGAAAAGTCAGTACGAGCATACAATTGTAGCAAACTGTAACATCAAAATGGCCAGAGAACATATTCAACTGGGATCATATAAAACTTAGTAAACATAATGTAAAATTTTATATGGTACTGTAATATTTTAGTATGTCCAAACATTTGTGTGGGAACATCAAGAAATTGAGCACAAATTAGAAAGACTCATACATCCATACCAGGAAATCTCAAGAATCGTGGATTCAAATCCAAAAGCATGGATATAAGTTCTGTGCGAAAACCATGTCCCTGCATGTATAGATAAAATAATACTCAGATAAATTCAAGAACCATAAGCACGATCAGACACTAGAAAGATGTATCAAATAATCTAAAAATATTTTCTTAACAGAAAGTTCTTGAGATATTTTGTCCAATCAATATGTAATAACAAGAACACCATAACATACAATGAAAAAAGCAATTACTGCAACATATAAATACAGTAACACAATGCCAGATGTCTAGGAAACAATTAGTTGGAAGCACTTGGGTCTGCTTGGTTCGTGATTAAAACTCACCACACAAAGTGGGGCACTGAGTTTAGATTCCACACTTGTGTTTTTGTGAGGTAGAGGAATGGAAGTGCAGCAAGTGCCCACACATCAGTATGAGGAATGTCATGCACACTTAGAAAATTGGTGGACAAAGGGGCGCCCCACACCAATTTCAACATGACCAAGGTGATCAACTCAAGCAAACCTTAAGACTTAGTGACAACTGACAAATGACAATTGTTTAATATTATATTATTCTTTTGATGGCAATGTCTAAGTCTATCAAATCTGTTTTGTTTCCTGTGGTAGGGCTTTGTTGTCAATGCCAGGTGAAATTTAACTACAATAGGTCAGTGCTTCATGTTCAGAGTTTTGCTCTTCCTCAGTTCATCTGATGTATAATCCAATTTCGAAAAGACTTGGTTTTCCGCCTGCTTGCTGTTTTTTTTTCAATATCAAGATCAAGGATAGAAATATATAATTTACCTTGTATGTGTCTGAAGGCATGAGTGATACTTGATCAAACCAAATAACTCCCTTCTTGTTAGTTGTTATCTGAAGCCTTGAGGTTCTGTTTGTTCCTTTAGCAATCAATTTCTGCTCCACCCTTGTCCAATTGGACGTACCAGCAACTCTGAAACGATGAAATCCTTTAAACTAATGGAAAAATGAAATATCCTCCTCCTGTACAAATATTGAGAGAAATGGTACTAACGGTACAGTAGCTGAAGCCAGCTTTTGCAACCCATCAGAGCTTGTTAGTGAAACTGTCAATTTCACAGGACCTCTTGATTTAACATACATAACTAGATTGTAGGTCTTTCCGTCCTCTATGTTCTGGAAATTAAAATGATAAGGGTAATTACTAAAATGGAAAATAAACAGTTGAAAAGGTCAGGAAAACAGAACATGCACTAGATATTTGCCTGACATTGGGGTATGAAAGCTACAACTAACTTACAGATCAAACAAAATGCAAGGAGCCAAATATCGTTGCTAGTTGCGTTGTGAGAGAGAGAAAAAAGAATCACACAAAATTTTACTGCATGAGGCTACATCACTATCATGCAGCTCATTGATACCAAGTATATGCTGATTAAACCATATATTATTCATGCTGATATGAGTGATCAACTTATGGTCAACGTAAAGTCATATCATACCATGCCCCAGAACCCGGGGTTGTAAATTCCAACACCAACAGCTGGGCAGTTGTCACAGAGAACCTCCATCCTTAGAGCAACAATGTTTCGACTGAAACATGATGTACGATCAGTCGCCACAAATATGGAAGAGTCATTTCCAATGATGGACCATGGGTCAATGTTTGATGGAGTATAGGCTCCTCCAGCTTCAAAACCTGAAGCATAGATCCATACATTGGTTTCACTGAACCTTAACTATCAACAACTACTTCAAAAGGCAAAAAAAAAGGCATATTAATTTTCTTCTAGTTATATGCTCAAGGTCAACTTTATACATTTGCAGTTTTGAAGCTAAGCTAAAAATTATTGTGATGTGCTTAAAGATACTGTGGCAAAACAGAATTGAGTTAAACAGGCAGCACGGAGAGTTGTCACCTTCAGACAATAATAAACAAGGATAATGTTTCTACATTTCACTCTATATACTTGTATTTGTAAACGCATACGCATACGATCCTGTTTTATGTTCCAATGGACTACACAGGACATTAATTCATTTGTATTTGGAACAATATATCTTTTACCTGGATGAACCAACAAAATAAGAGTATTTAGTCACTTTTCAGGAAATTTGAGGCACATTAGTACATGTTACAATCAAGAATATGAAGTACCTCTATTACTAACAAGCTCTGCCCATATGCCACCAGCTCCTGCATGGTTGATCTCCTACAATATTAACCAAGGTAGTTAATATGAGAATATAATGGAACATGTAGTGTTTGGATTATTCTGAGAATTTGATGAAACTTGAGAAACCTCACAAACTGCCAGAAAAAAAAAACTGATAAGCTACAAAAGGTACTAGTATCTCACCTCAAAAAATAGCCCAAATAGTGTGTCAGGGATCTTTCGAGTAAACTGCGGTGAAGCATCAACCTTGACGGCTGCCGTCTGGGTTGCCTCTAGTTCTGATGCTAGACATTTGCAGCCCACGCAGAATAGAAGCAAGACGCAGATGATGGTAAGCAAGGACGCTTCTTTGGAACCCATACGCTTCCACTTCTAGACACTACCGCAGTCTGTATGTCTATTGAACAAATAAGAGAAGAAGATGACATTACGATAAGTCAATCGAGTTAGATGGAAATTGATAAGTGCAAGCTACCACAATATGACACCTGCATTCAGATTAGAAAACTGCAATGATACCATTACAAGAAACGAAAGACGAACCAGCGAGTTGTCCAAAACCAACTAAAAGAGAGTTGACAAACTATTATAAAACTAAACAGTCGTTTCAAAAGGGATTAGAAAAATCCGAATCCTAGACGGTCTCATCACGACATCACGTCGTCAGGGCAGAAGCACAGAGAGATCGACTAGCTAATTACCCCCCCTCCTGAGCATTTCATCGAACAGCCTGGTTGCACAACCGAGGACCCGTGTCGGCGCCAAAAGAAGCCGCATCTAAAGATCCCCGAGCAAGCAGGGTGACAAGAAGGATGGAGTGTTCAACAAGCTGCTCACCATCCAACGCCTCAAGAAGGGGGCGAGCCGCCTGCGAGCGTGGGAGCCCAGGCGGGGAGGTTGTGCCCTTAAGTAGACGAAGGCACGAAGCTAGCAGTGGCTTCGAAGGGAAGCGTGCCTCGGGAGCCACGCAAGGGGTGTGGGCGAGGCCTCGGCCATCGGATGCTGCTGATCGGGTGCGGAGGCGGCCGACGTCCACGGCCGGTTGCTTGCCGGAGTGCGCTTCCGCGGCGGTTGGCTGCGCGCGCCCACTGAAAGGTGGGGCCGGTACGAACGCCGGTGTTTATCCGTATAGTTGATTTTATTGGTGTACTAGTACTTGCTGCGGAGAGGATTTGGCTGTGGCTCTAACTTTGTTACCTCCAAAATCAAATGGGTGCCTTCATCCTCCCTACCTACTATCATAGAAACCTTCTCGTCTACTTACTTGCTATAGCAAAGAAAAAATGATTGTTTACCATAAAAAAATAATATAGTATAAATGAGTATTTAATGATTTATCACGCTATATCTCACTGATATTTAAACTCATGGGGCACATGTCAATGAGACATGGTGTGACAAATGATTAAGTGCATATTAACTTTGTGATAAATAATTAAATCTTTTCAAAAAAAAAAGACCATCTTAACAATTGTGAGATCACCCGGGCAAGGAAAGAAAAACAAATATGCAGGACGAAGATAGCATGTAAAAAAAATTATGGTAGCACAATATGTAGAGATGGATTATATGTCGAATTGAATTTACTTCAAGTGTTGTTGGTAAATTAATCAGATGGATTATAATACGATGAGACCACTTCTAGAATATAAAACACTGTTTGATTATAGCTTCCTTTGTTGATTCCGTCTATACAGCTATTCTTGTTTTGTTACTTAAAACCTGAAATATTTCATCAACGGAAAACTATATGCTTACAAAATAGAAAACTATTGATTTAATCCTCAATACACTGAAGATTAAGTTAAAACATATACGGAATTAACAATCAAGTCGTCGCCGCAATTTAATGGGTGCACAAAGTAGGTGGAGCAAACGATGGTTCCTTGCTTTGTTGCTACGACAAGAGATGAGGATGTTGTGAGGCCATCGTCAGTTGTTCACAATAATCAGACTTGGAACAAAAATCAACTCAGCTATTCAATCATTTGACACTGTATGTCTTTTCGCACAAGCATGCAGCTCTGGTGAGCTGAGGTAGGTCATTTTCTAGCTTAGTCAGCACTTGACAGTAACCAAGACTGTCTTGTTTATCTTGGAAATTGGTAAGAGAGAGAGAGTGAGAAATCTTGTTCTGTTTGGTAGAGCTTTAGATTCTACCTTCACCTCAGAGCTAAAATTTATAGATTAAAATAAAGTGAATTAAATTTAGATTTTTATTCTAAAATATAAACAAAATGATCAATCTAAACACTTTTAATATACTCACAGCTTCAGCTCCACGAATCTAATGGAACTAGAAATACCCGGCTCCACCAGATACACACATTTAATGGAGCTGGCCACCAGACACTTTAGACTACTGCCGTCTTCTTCCTTTATCTACACGTACATACAAGAGTTAAATCTGGAGCGCAGCTAGCGTTGACTGTCATAGGATAGGTAAACATGCATCATATATGTCATTGTTAAAGCATGTAATTGCCCTCGTAGCCACAGGATTGAACAAATAATCCAGCGGCTCCAGCTATGTGCGAACAAAGGCATCATCATCGATAATCACAGGTGCCATAGGTGTCGCGAAATCAAGACACGAATGAATAAATATTGGTTAGACTAGCTGAATGTCCAAGTTTTACTGTAGATAAAAATGATATTAACTAGCATGATAAGTTATTGTTGTCGGATTGAGTCTGTGTCATGCTCTCAGCTTCATCGCGGTGTCTGGTTGAGCTCCGTCCTAACCTATACTACAACTCTGCTGTCGAGTTTGGTTTAAATTATATCCTTAACTTCGCCACCATTGTGTACATCACACCTCTATCACACGCCATGAGGGAAGGAAGGGAGGTTGTTGTGATAAGTATTATTATATTTTTAGTAGTTAATTTGTGTGTTATAGGATAATTTTTTTGTTAGAGACTTTTTATGAGTGGAAGAGAGATTTGAGGACAGGTAGGGATGTGCTCGGCCTAGATTCGGTCGGATATCATTGTTTTCGCATTGTAAACCATATATTTTGTCGAATTCGGAGTTACATAGGGATAATACCGAATATAAATATGACGTAGATAATATCGGTCACAAATTCGAAGTGAACGCGGAACAGAATCAATACGACGCGAAATAGATACTACATATAGCACATATAACAATGATTAATCACCTTTATAAGTTCAACATGCAACAGGATTATCACAATTTAATAAGTTATTTTATCAGGTAGTCCACCATTGTGTACATCACACCTCTATCACACGCCATGAGGGAAGGAAGGGAGGTTGTTGTGATAAGTATTATTATATTTTTAGTAGTTAATTTGTGTGTTATAGGATAATTTTTTTGTTAGAGACTTTTTATGAGTGGAAGAGAGATTTGAGGACAGGTAGGGATGTGCTCGGGAGCTGAACGTCCCTACTCCAGTGAGTAGGGTCGTGCACCCCCCTTTCTACCTATACAAATTCACTAGCCGGTGCCCGAAACGCCGACAGTATGTGGAAGCATATCCTCGCATGTCAAACTCTGATGGCGGCTGGCACTAGCCAACAGGATGGAGGATGGGACGGCGGTAGGACGGCAGAGCCGTAAAGGGATGGCCTAGCTTGAGTTGTTTGGTTGGGCCCAATTGAAGCTACTAGAATATGAGTTGTAAATATATGAATCCGAATAGATCTAGTTATCCGAAATTATACAAGAATATAATTGGAATATTCGGATCCGATGGATATTGATCTGTCGAATTTGATGCCAAATTTGAATACTAGCTGACATGACTAGCCAAATTAAATCTAACACTACTACAGAAATGGTCATCTGGATCGATTTTGGTGGCGACACAAAGTCCTTAGACAGTGATGACGAGCGGCTATCATGTTCGGTTTTTGTCTGATAGAGATATAGCATTATTTGGGTCGGTTCAAATCTTGGAACCAACCCAAAAGACATATTATCTCTATCAATTCCAAGTTACAAATCGATAGAGATAATTAGTAATCTGTATCAGTTTTTTGACCAGAACCGATAGATAAGTACTTATGATCTCTATTGACCCTTAGCGTGCAACCGATAGAGATCAGTGAATTATCTCTATCAGTTGCACGCTTGTAACCAATAGAGATTACACGTCTCTATCGGTTTTAATCATGGAACCGATAGAGATAAATTGTAGATATCACCTTCCCAGTATATTCACATTCACAGTATATTCACTCACATATTGACAATTTCATAGTATATTCACATATTGATAGTATATGCATAATTGATAAATTCACAGTATATTAACATTCATAGTCATTGTATTGTTCACAGTATACATACTCGGTACAAAAATCAGTAGCAGCATACTCTAACGTAAGTCTTCTTAGACATCTCCGATGTCCCAGTAGAAGGCTCTTTGCCCAAAGCAAATTGCAGAGAGTACTATAGAGATTGTCCACTGAACATATTTAATGCAGAAATCAATGGCACGATCCTTTGGCAGCTCCTTTTCCTTGCAGAACTTCTTGGCACAAGAGCAACCTTTTCCTGTTATGTTACAATGATACCATACACTAGTTAAAATATTAGCAAGTACACATTTAGAAACAATATTATTTCATAGATCAAGAGAAGGATACGTTAGGGTATTTTCATGTATGCCATCATATGTGACATAGCTTTCACAACATAGGCTTTCCGATTATTCTTGTAGTTCCACAGCTCTGTCACAGTGCCTATTTGTTTGACACCAATAACTGATTAACTTTTAGTCATATCTCTTAATCCCTACAAAAGAAATCATTTTGTTGTGAAAATATGCTATCTTGGTATATTATAAGTCATATCATGGTATAACAGATTGATGTTGAATTAAATACTAGCTAGAAAATTTTTATATTACGTTTATAAGCTCAACTTTGGCTTCTTCGAGCTGAGCTTTATCCATGCACTCCTTAATGATGAGTGTATTGTTAACAGATTCAATATATTGAGTATCTAGTTTCATCTACGTCTTTTAGCTTTTGTTGCATGCCATTACTCTTTTTTATTAACTCATGCTTTCCCTTCAATTGTTCTATCTCCATCTCTAGTTTTTGTTTAGCGTTTAACAACTTTTTCATATCATATATATTGTTTGTAGGCTCTATTTTATATATGTATGCAATTTACAGTCACTGGGACATATAGGCCGGTTCAGCAACACTTGTTAGTTTGTAATCTTGATTTGTATATAGTCTAGTATATTTGCATGTGTAACTAATTCCTGCATGTGTGTGCACGTTGTGAGCAGTAGCATGAGAATCGGTAGTATTGTTGCATGGGGAAATAAATTCTATGGTGTCGTGCTGCATAAAGGGACCTGTGAAGCACCACTCGGATGGACGCCACGTGTTACGCCAGTGAATATCCACCGTTGCATTAATTAAGTGGATTAATTAACTGACGCATTAATTGCATGCAGACGGTGCAGATTCACTGGCATAACACGTGGCGTCCATCCAAATGGTGTTGCACAGGTCCTTTTGTGCAGCACGACACCATAGAATTTATTTCCGTTGCATGGTATGCGGATCCAGTAGTTGCTCTGCGTATTCATTAGTGTCTTATTTAACAATTGTACTCATTTAGTTGTGGTGTAGAGCAAAATAACATATAATTGCTCCAAGCTCGTACAATGTTCTTGTGTGTCTCTTTTTCCTTCATTTGTTCATTTGTGTGTATGTATGTCCATGAGAAACACAAGTGAGACAGAAAACGACAGAGTGAGGAGTTGAGTGATTCAACTCCAACAATACTTTCTAAGCATACAGATTATGAACATATTATGAAAAGTAAAATAAAAGCAAATAATTAAGACATTGAACGTATTATGAACAGTGGAATTGAATATGAAACTAGATACTCAATATATATGATGACCAAGCTTAAAGACAGTGAAATAAAAGCAACACAGCGGAGGGCAACTGATGGGTAGGGACAATGTGACGATGACAACCTTTAAGGATCGGATCTGGTGCTGCACGGGATTGGGAGTCGACACCTTCCGGGTGCGCCACGAGAGACCGAGGGGCGATGCAGACATCGAACAAGTAGAGAGGAGGGGGAGGGGGCGATGCAGGCGGAGAGAAGTAAACTCCATCTTTTATAGAATGGAGGGGAAGCTGAGAGTTCAAACGCGAGGGTAACGCATCAGCTTTTGGTGTATGAATGGATCGGGATGGGAAGTTGAGATGTCGAATCGTTTGGTATATGGTATTTGTACTATTAGGATCGGTTCTAACATTAGAACTGATAGTGATACATATCGCATCATTGTCCGTCGACGCATGGAACCGCCGAAAACCGAAACACGCATCGATCGCGCGAATAAATTGGAAGCGATCGTCCATCCATGTCGACGTAGCTAGCTAGGGTGATGCCAGATTGATTTGTGAATTGATTTGTGAATACATGAACTTGGATCACTGCTACAAAGGATAGATCGGTGCCTAGGATAGAATTTGGATCACCGAAAGAATAAGAACAAAGCCAAGGATTCAACTGTGTTGAGTGGATTTTAGAATCCGCTAAAAGAGAGGGGAAAAAAAGACCTTTGAGCGAAGGCGTTCGGCGCGGACGGGTTCCACGCGGCGTGCGTCGAGCTCCGCGAGCGGACGGCGGCTGTGGACGGGCTCCCTGACGTGGGCAGCAGCCGAAGAGGTGTCGGCGGCAGCTATGCAAAGAAAGCTAGGGGTGCAATCGGATCGGATAATTTCCGACCGACCGACCGACCGGATAGCTTCGGGTCGGATTCGGATAGTTTTCGGATTCGGATAGTTTTCCGATATTTTGTTTTGGATCCGGATTCGGGAGAATACTGTCCGTCGGATCGGAATATTTCGAATCTTTTCTCGGATATATCCGGTGGCTCTTAATCGGATATCCGAAGCAGTCGCCAATCGGCCACTCGGCCCATACAAATCTCCGCCCCCCCGGGCACCCCGCCGGCTCCAGCCGTCCCCTCGGGCATCCCGCCGGCTCCGGCTGTCCCCGTCATCCCCCTCAAGAATAAGCCTCAGAGCCATCGTCCACGCTGGCGCAGATCGGGCGTCTGCACCGGGCAGTACGAGGTCGGGCCGCGTGTGTCCCGTGGGGCTGCGAGATTGAGTCCCTGGAGAGCGCGATGTCGCTGGAGCGGTGGCTCACCGCCTCGGGCCTCCCCGAGCAGATGCTGGCAATCCAGCGGGTGGACGTTGGCGAGCGCGGCCTGGTTGCTCTCAAGAACATCCGCAAGGGGGAGAAGCTGCTCTTTGTGCCCCCTTTCCTCATCATCTCCACCGACTCGGTAAAAAGAAAACCTAACCTCTCTCTCTTCCCACTCCTCGTAATGGCATTTAGGCG
Organism: Rhipidocladum racemiflorum; assembly: GCA_036346355.1. Classification (NCBI taxonomy): domain Eukaryota; kingdom Viridiplantae; phylum Streptophyta; class Magnoliopsida; order Poales; family Poaceae; genus Rhipidocladum; species Rhipidocladum racemiflorum. Next base: position 61,370,887 of record CM070591.1, read on the forward strand.
TGCTATGTAATGCAGTGTTGTGACAATTAGTGGTTTCCTGTGCTCATGTATAGGATTAATGGAGCCGCCCTGAGGTGGGAGATGTGATGAAGGGGAACTCTGTGCCGGACTGGCCACTTCTCACTACATACCTGATAAGTGAAGCCAGTTTAGAGGATTCGTCGAGGTGGGGTAGCTATATAGCGGCGTTGCCAAGGCAGCCTTAGAGCATCTCCAGCAGAGCCCCTAAACCTTAAAATAGGGAGTGCAGTAAAAAAACGGATCCAGCAGGGCCCCAACTCAAGCCCCTAAAATTAGAGGGCCCCTAAATTTGCCTCCTCAGCCCCAATTCCCAGGGGCCCCCAACTCAAGCCCCTAAAATTAGGAGGCCCTAAATTTGCCTCCTCAGCCCCAATTCCCAGGGACACAAGTACAACCCCTATTATTGAAGATAGGGAAATACATGAGAGGCTTCGAAAATTTTATCATGTTTTGAAAATTTTAAATTTAAATTTTAAATTTCATGTTTTTAAATTGTAAATGTTAATATGCTTATGTTTTATGTATTACAAATATTTTTGATTGAATTTTAGTGGTGTCAAATGAAGATTATACATAGCAGATATGTCAAAATAGGAGAAAAAGTAAAATAGGAATTTGAGATTTAGGGGTCATTCTTGGACTTATGCTCTGAAAACAGGGCCTCAAAAAATAGGAGGAGTCCCTAAATCCAAAATAGGGACCCTGTTTTAGGGGCCCTTGCTGGAGATGCTTACTCGCTTGTGTCTTAGTACTGACCCAAAGATTATTCTTGTGGTGTTCTTTGAAGGAGAAGTTGAGAGGTTTTGATATAGCATTCTCAATCTTGTACAGCCTATCTCGTGTCATTGCAGGACTCGTGCGGAGCTAGATGCATACTTGGTGGCTTCACCGATCGTGAACGAGCAATTCAGAGGATCACAGATGTGATTGGAACGTAAGATTTTCCATTTATATTTTTACGGTCTTTGCTATTTCACGCATAGCTTCGACCATAATATTATGTTTGTCTTTGTTATCTTGCAGGAACTCCGGTGTACATTGAGAAGTCTATTTCCCACTGATGGAAAGCTTGTCTGTTTCTTGCTTTCCCCAAAATAGCATTTAGCTAATCACTAGAAGTTCTTGCATCGATGTTCTGTGCATCAATTCTTGGAGAGGTTACGCTGTTGGATAGTGCCTGTAAGAGTAGTTGAGGATTACACTGCTCTTGTGCATCTTATCACTGGGACCATCTTATTACTGTCCCAGTGTATTGTGCAATATATTGCTAGTAACATAACTAAGTTTCTGATGGACGTTTTGAGATTTCATTTTTTATGAGGATGTTTTTGCAGAAAAGTTGAAACTAGTATGAATCTGGTTCATTCTTCTGTCCCAATGTATACACATTATTACTTTTACAATTTTGTTGCATTACCTGATAAAATGACTTGTTAGACTTATAATCTTGTTGCATGTTAAACTCATACGATTGGTTAATCAGTGCTATATGTGTGCTTTATGTGGTATCTGTTTTCGCGTGTTATCCGATAAAAATTATCCGGTACCGTATCGATTTCGATCCGTATTCGATTCGAATCCATAACCGATATTATCCGTGCCGTATTCGTATCCGGCACTATCCGAATCCGACAAAAAATATGGTTTAGGATATGGAAAGAGTGATATCCGACCGAATCCAAGCCGATTGCACCCCTAAAGAAAGCCACGGATAGCAATATAAATTTTTTTGGAGAAAAAATAGATCTAATATTAGAGACCGAGTTGAAAAAAAATACATGTATTTCTGTTGACGAAATATCTTTTGCAGGGAAAACAGATAAAGGACCTGGATGTAAAAACTGGGGACCTGTTTGTTATATTTTTGGACCCGAGCGCTATTCTAAAAAAAGTAGAAAATGGTTGTTCGTGATTTATATTTAACGGGAGGCTCTTTCCGTAAAGTAACGAACGGGGTACCTAAACGTAATCTAGGGAAAATTTTCTTTCCCTCACAAAAAATCGCAAAGGACCTTTTCGAAAATTCGCAAGGACATATCCGTAATTCGAAAAAACGGAGAGACTTTTTCACAAAACGACGAACTTTGTTTAAGGAGATATTCCGATGTACTAGTTGTTGTTCTTCAAGTTTTCGTATAATTGCTTTCTAGTTTGCTTAGTTTAATCTAGTTTTTTTTCTATAGCCTTAGATCAATTATTTTAGATTGATTTTTTTCAGTTTGATCTTTATGTTATTAATTCCTAGAATTAATAAAATCCGGAAAAAAATTAGATTTAAATGTTACTTTGCACCCATTCATCCCTCTATTGGCGTACATCGATCCTTCGTTGAATCTGTGTTGATTTTTTTTTTCTCATTATTTCGCAGCATTCGTCGGTGCAAGAGTGCCCCTGAATTTGGGTTTTGGAGATGTGATGCAATTTACCACTGAGAGAGATAGAAATCGGCGCTACAATTTTAGGTGCGTTTGGGAACATAAATGGTGTTCCAGTCTTCACGCTGCATAAATGCAGATTCTTGATAATGGAGCTTTTTATGATCTCAAAGCTGGTTCAGTTGTCATAAGAGCAAGGCTAATAATATAGCTCACTGCAGGCTATATGTGGTTGCCATATCATACACAGCCGTCTAAAAGCTCACCCATATAATAAGTTAGCTGTAGAAACAATCTACACATTAATACATGGTCCACCCATCCATCCTCTCATCTTCTTTGGAATCTGTGTTATAGCTGGCTTTAAAGGCGGCTATTGAACAATAGCCCACTTCTTCTCTTTCTTCTCTTCTCTTTCTTCCAACAAAGCAAAAATATGATGTGGCAGCTCTTATAGCCCGCTTATGTCACCTTATTATACTTGCTCTAAGGGTCCCAAATCCATGTAGTACTGGAGATAGTCTAAGCTTCTGATAGTGGATTTGTACCGATTCCTTTGTGTCCTCGGGGGACACAAATCCATCACAGTATAGTGTTATACTAGATCAATAAGCGCGGTGCACGCGAACGAAAAACGAATTTGCGTTTTTTTCGGAGAAAAAATAGACTGAGATGCATTTTCTAATTTTTTGGAGGGACTTTGAAAAAAAAGTCTAGAGATTAGATATCGAGCTGGAAAAAAAGTCTAGAAACTAGAGATAGAGCTGTACATATATTTTGGTTGATGAAAATATTTTTTTCCAGGAAAAACGGAGTAAGGATCTAGACGTAAGAAACGGGAATCTGTTTGTAATTTTTTTGGACCTGACCGCTATCTTGAAAAATTAGAATCCATCGTAGTACTGGAGATAGTGTAAGCTTCTGATAGTGGATTTCTACCGATTTCTTGTGTCCTCGGGGACACAAATCTACCACAGTGTAGCGTTATATGTGTGAAATGTGCACCTCAATAAAAAAAATTTGGTTCCATCATTTCTAGTTGGTCTTCTGGTAATCTGTAGTTAATGACTATGGTCCTTCAGATGAAGGTAAAACTGCCCTCATGTTATCAGAGAAACAGCTTAGCTCGTAAGGTGGTTTCTGAAATTAGAACAGTGTTGAACCCCAGGTGCATCCGTAAGGCCCGTTTGTTTCAGACTTTCAGCTAGGGATTGTAGAAAGCAGCTTTTAAAAGCTAGAAGGTCAACAAACAGGAAACTTTCAATTTGGATTGTAATAATTTGGAGGCCAGATTGCAGCAATCCCACAATCCACTCTGGATGAGCTTTTCTCAGCTTTTTTGTTTTGCAAAATACCACAATACCCATCCAACTTTAATGAAAATTACCCACCATTGTTCCTCATTGTTCACACAGACTTTTCAACCTATAATCGAGGGTACCATAGACTTTTACCAAGCAGAAATAGCAATCCAAACACACTATAATTTGGATTGCCAAACAGCCATCAGCTTTTCAACCTGCATCTTTTAATAATCCAGCTTTTACAATCCAGATTTTAAAAGCCGCTTTCTACAATCCCCAGCTGAAACAAACAGGGTCCAAGTCATATAATGGAGGCGTGGAGCTGACTTGTTGCTGATGTTATTTCGTATGATGCACATTATTTCCCAGAAGAACATGATGCTTAGTATCCTTGCATTTTTCCCCCCAAATGATTTACAACCAGCATCCCTGATATATAAAGAACAACGCGCAAAATATATAAAGAACGACGCGCAAAATATATAAAGAAGATCAAACACAAAGAACAAGAGACATAAATTTAACGTGAAAAACTCTTGCGGGAAAAAACCACGAGCGCCGCCTAGCAAATCTTCACTATTTTCTGGGAAGCTACAAACGCAAAGAACGAATCGCCCCGTGCGGCTTACAAGAAGGAATATATATAGATGGTGGTGACCTAGGTCAAAACTGAATAGTGTCCAAGCCTGCTGGGGACGGGCCTTCGCTACGCTCCGGCAGAAGTTTAGCATTTCTAAATTTGGATCACCAAATAACAGCATCAGAAATTTCCAGCTAATTCCATGGCACGCATCTCAAGATTGATCCAGCGAGGATTGCGGGAGCACAGTTTATGAGGCGAGACCGAGCTTGTTGACACGACTGCCTGCCTAATATACACATTAATTAAGACGATTTCATCGAGGAGAGACTCCAATAACACCACTCCGGTCCCTTTTAATCCCACCTGTGTGCTCTTAACTCTGAAGAATGTTAACAGACACACATACACCAAGTGCTTCAGCAGACGGAGTTTTGCTTCGACGACATCCTCTCCTAGGTTATACCTCATCTGATGCTTAATAATCTTGCTTTCTGACATCAATGTTTTGATGTCCTTTTGATCAAAACAATCCTGCTCTCTCTTTTCTAGTTAATTTTCTGCATCGTTTCAGTCTCTGATCATCTTTGCGGCAACTTACTGTGATTTTCCTAGTGTTCTTATTGCCGGGTTCAATGTAGATGGCTGCTTTGAAGAACTTGAGATTTAAATTGCATTTTGTTCAGTAACTCTCTGTTTTCTATAAAAAAAACTATTTGTTCACCATTGTTTCAGCTCCGAGCTCGCCATGGAGAAGAGCTCGAAAGACGAAGCAGAAGATGACGAGCGGCCGCTGGAGCTGAAACCATTGCTCTCGTTGGCGCCGATGTTCCCTGCTCCTATGGGATACGATGTGGCGACTCAATCAACCGATCCACAGATAGTTTATGTCACGCCATTCAGGCCCTGCCCCTCGTCGGAGCGGCCTGGTCAGCCGGCTCCGGCGCCATCTGCTCGGCCCTCACCACGGTCACCTGGTATTCCTCCGACGGCTACGCCGATCCCGGCGGCATTTCCCACGCCACAGCATCAAGACGGACCGTCAGAAGAAGATCGCCAGCCTTCCGGCGAGCAGAACAACCCAGCATCTCTGAAGACGGCAGCCAGGAGGGCTCGACGTCGGGCGGCCGGGGGCTCCGATGCGGCGGCCAACGCCAAGCGCAGGTCGACAAGGAGGAGCCTCAACAAGGAGCTCGACGTCTGGCCCTCCTCGTCGGACAAACCAAGGGATTCGGCGGAAGCGATGATGATGGTCTTCGATTCTCTCCGCCGCCGCGTGCTGCAGCTGGACGAGAAGGGGGATGCAGGCCGGCGAGCTGACCTGAAGGCCGGCGCCCTCATGATGCGGAACAACCTGCGGATCAACAGCCTCAAGATAGTAGGGCCTGTGCCTGGTCTGGAAATCGGAGACATCTTCTTCTTTAGGATCGAGATGTGCATAGTGGGTTTGCATGCGCCTGCCATGGCCGGCATTGATTACCTGCCTGCCAGCCATGCCGGGAAAGACGAGACTCTGGCCGTGAGCATCGTCTCGTCCGGCGGTTACGAGAACGACGAAGGCGACGCAGACACCCTGGTGTACACAGGCCACGGAGGCAGCAGCCGGCGCAAGGGGAAGCACGACCAGAAGCTCGAGAGGGGCAACCTTGCCCTCATGAACAGCGCAAACAAGAAGAACCAGATCAGGGTCGTGCGCAGCGCACCGGACCCCTTCTGCAGCTCCGGCAAGATCTATGTCTACGACGGGCTCTACCGCGTCGAAGGCTCCTGGATGGACAAAGCGAAGAGCGGCTTCAGCGTGTTCAAGTACAGGCTCCGGAGGGAGCCGGGACAGCCCGCCGGAATCGCGCTCTGGAAGACGACGGAGAAGTGGAGGGCGAACCCCGCCTCGAGAGAGAAGGTCATCACGCTGGATTTGTCATCAAAGATCGAGAACCTACCTGTGTGCCTCGTTAATGGCGTCGACGACGGAGTACAAGGGCCGAGCCGCTTCGAGTACGTCACCGGAGCGAAGTACTCGAGGCCTCTCGGCAGGAAGAAACCATTACAGAGCTGCAGGTGTCCTAGCGTGTGCCTGCCCGGCGACGCCGGCTGTTCCTGCGCGCGGCGGAACGGCGGAGACCTCCCTTACAGCTCGTCGGGGTTGCTCGTGAAGCGCGTTCCGACGCTCTACGAGTGCTCCTCCGATTGCCGGTGCTCTCAAGACTGTCGAAACAGGACGGCGCAGAAGGGCGTTAGGCTGAACCTTGAGGTTTTCCGCACCGGGGATCGAGGCTGGGGCCTCCGGTCCTGGGACGCCATCCGCGCCGGCGCGTTCGTCTGCGAGTACGCCGGCGAGGTCGTCGACGAAACGAGGACGGACATGGATGACGACGAAGACGGGTACGCCTTTCGCGCGTCGTGGCCGCCCAACGATAAGGTTTCGAGATGGAACCTGGGCGCAGAGTTGCTCGAAGAAAAGAGCACGGTGGTGGTCGCGGCTGAGAGCTTCGAGCGGCTGCCGATCGTCGTGAGCGCGAAGAATTCAGGCAATGTGGCTCGCTTTCTGAACCATAGCTGCTCCCCGAACCTCCTTTGGCAGGCCGTGCAGTACGATCATGGCGACGACAGCTACCCGCACATCATGTTCTTCGCCATGAAACATATCGCTCCCATGACTGAACTGACCTACGATTACGGCACGAGGGGAGCTCCTCCTGGCATTGGGAGCAAACTTCTCAACGCTTGCAAACTCAAGCCATGCCTCTGTGGCTCTGCAAACTGCCGAGGTTCTTTCTAGAAGGTAAAACTAGTTTGTCATCATCTAGGTTGTCTGATCATGCTTAACAAGTACTCCCTCCGGTTTTTTTACGATGCGTATTTGGTTTCGTTAGGATAAGGCTTTGATCAACGATTACTCTATTAGCATATAACTTTTATGACACAAAATTGATATTAGCAGATTTGTATTCAAAAGTACTTATATATAATTATGATTTTGTACTGCATAAATGATATATTAATGAAGTAATCGTTGGTCAAAGTCTTGTCCTAACGAAACAAAAAAACGGAGGGAGTATGGCCTTATAAAAAAAACGGAGGGAGTATGGTATTTTTGGCCATGACAAAGCTTTGTTGTCACTTAATAAGTTACTATGCATGTGTGTCTCATCAAAAGATCTATGAAGCATTTTGTACAGTGTAATTTAGTATGGGTGTCCTGCTGCTTGAAGCAGAAACATGCTGTGTCCTCCTTGCAATTGTCAATGGATCCAACACCGACGAACCGAACAATCTGATCACTTCAAAATTTTGGCAATTCAATTTGTCCTTTGGCTGCCTAATGCTTGCTATCGTGCCTTCCCAGGTTATGATGTGGAGTGTTTTGCAAGGGAGTGACCGCCTCTGTGTTTTGTGTTTTGGATGCTGCTGGCAAGGAGGCAAACTACTAGGAGAAAGCAGAATGGAAGATGAAGTGGTGTGGCATGAGGGGGCTCAGTTTCTGTGGTTGCAGAATGTAAGATTGTTAGAATGCAGAAGGACCGGAATGCTGTGGCATGAGACCTTCACATTTTGTGGTTTACGCTGCTAATGATGCTCCCAGTCTAGCTTTGTCATGCAATTATGTCATGTGTAAATCTTGCTGGTTTTGATAAGTTTTATCCGGATGTTTTTATTGTTGAAATCATCCAAATCTAGGACCATCGGATCATTGTTGAGATTTGAGAGTATCGATCACATCCAATCTTATGATTTGATCTAACGGCCCTGTGATATCCGGGTGGGGTATCCAACGGTCTAAAATTTGGATGATAGCTAACACAAAAACATCCGGATGATACCTATACATAGAAATATAGCCATCGAGCATCATGTGCTCCTAGGTACTTCTAGTATTACTTGCTCAGTTTGAAGCACTAAAATAGTCATCAGAGGGGGCGAGTAATCCCAAATAAATTTCTCCCTCAAAAAACTAACCAAAACCTCTTGTATCGGAAAAATAAAATTGTTGAGCACTTATCTAAAATCGGTATTACTACTATCTGAAATCGGTAGTACAGCAAAATCGGTATGAAAGTGGTAGTGCTGATTATTTTTGGGTAGAGAAATATCGGCACGAGATCAAAATGAAAATAGATGGATCTCTTAATCTATTGGCTTAAAGTTGGTGAAACATGGTAGGCATCTTACGGAGGTCAGGAATCTATTCTAACATTCAATCCAAGAGATTGATATCAAAGTTCCAACCTTTCTTCAATTGAAGGAAGAGAGCACCAAATTTGAATAAAAACCGAAAACTTGGTCTTGGATGTACTCGTGAGCAACAAGAAGAAATCCCGTCAAAGACTTCGAGCCAGCCAGAAGCTAGCAGACACCAGTGGCAGCGGATCACGTGCCTTCGCGTTTCATGGATGGAGACTCATGGAGTTCTCACGTGCCGTACGTAGTTGACATGCAGCAGCGATCCATTAAAGAAGGAGGTACGTATTTGCACCGACAAAGTACAGTACTAGCTAGTACTTCCTCCGTACACCAACGGTGATCGTTTTAGATATATGTGTAGTTAAATTTTTAAAATTTTTCCTGTTAATATTTTTTAAATATTTAAATTAGTAGATCGGTCTCGAAAAGAATTTTATAATATTATTATTTTATTGGGTTTTATAAATATATTATAATAGAAATTAGTGGTTAAAGCTGAGTTTCGAAGACAATACCGATGTCTAAAATGATAACTATTTGTGACGGAAGGGAGTATTACCAGTAATTAAAGTGCTCTTTTACGGTACATTAAATTCAATGTGGGTTATTCATTCTTTTTAATCCAATGTAACATATTATCTAGTATCTATTTGTACTTCTTTCGATATTAAGAGTAGTAGGAATACCCTCAATAAATCATTAGCTAGATCTAATTTTTACTGCCGGCCATATGCCACCAGTATAATTCACCGTAAAATTTATATAATTAAACCAGAGTCTTTGCAACTGAGCTGTAATGCTGTCGAAAAAAAAATGCAAGTAGCTTAGCTAGCTAGCACTCGCAAACTGTTCTCCCAACTCTACGGCCTGCATTACTTGAAACGCGTACGCATGAGTCTACATAATTAAACCTTTTGCAAGTGGTACATGTACGAGATGGTTCAAGAAAAAAACAATCCATGCGTTTGGTTGCTTGAATGGAACCATCCCGTCTTGGATCAAGTGGTACAAATTTAAGGAATATTCCCTCTAGATGCTGAACCATCTCATTCACCCAAAATAATGGAACCAAATGGTACAGGACCATCCCATCCCATTCAACCTCATCCCATGAACCAAACGCACCCTTAGTTTATCAGTATCATGGGGCAATTGGTACATTTCACATTCGTTTAGACAAAAGATAGGTTACCTAGATCTTTTGTGTTTTCTCGATACATATAATAATTAATTAATATGAAACAACATTGCAATTGCGTGCTATGTTGATTTAATTGAGATGACATGTGATATATATATATATATATATATATATATATATATATATATATATATATATATATATATATATATACTAGGAAGGTATGCGCGCTTCGCCGCGCCGTAGGTAATTCTGGTGATCCAATAAAGATAAAGCATAAAATAGTTTTAGAATTAAATGAGAAAAAAAGTATGCTCAATAATTGAATCAGTATTAATGTATGAAAGTGATATAAATGGAATGAATAAACATTGTAGACTATAGTTAACACATGATTAAGAAGGGGCGTAGGTAATTATATATTGCGATATGTTTGGTGATACAGATATATATATATAAAACATGTAACGGGTGGTGAAGTAAAAGGCAATATAATCTAGCTACATATAAGTTAAGACTCTGTAAAAGCCTAAGTATGAGTATTTTGAAGATACATATAACGGATAAACAAAGGTAAAGGCTGGAGATAACCAACAGGTAAGCACTGTTTACAGGTTATAACACACTGGAGGATGAAAGCTGGTTAGGTTTTGTAAGAATAGTAAGAGTAGCAGAAGATAACAGGAAGGTAACAGCGAGACGGCTATTGTTGCTTGTGCAGCGCACCGACAAAAGACAAAATGTTTAGGGCTTCATGCATGAGATTGTAGAGGCGCGGGTAACTGGACATCCATGGTTATCGCAGCACGCTGCAACGAAAGATAAATCGAAGAGCAAATATTCAAGGAATGAAAATGGGGATATCTATGTGCTGAAAAGAACGTATTTATTTTAGGCATCATGAACGTAATCATGTTGAAATCTGTATACCTTCAAGAAGACCGGTCATGAATCTTTGGCTGTGGTATCGACGAATAACTTTCTCTTAGCCGAAGGTTTTTGTTGAGGATTGGTGGCACTGCATATAAGAATGCTAAAACTCAGTCATAATTCAAACAGTTAAGGCCTTGGCAGGAGCCAGTGCATAACTGCATAAGGATACTAACAGAGATGACTTGTTGATATCCGGAGCATCAAACTGTGATGTGTCGGTTAACAAACATGGTTGTTCTGAAGTTGATTCTAATATTGGTGATATCTGTATATAATGGATAGCATAGAACTGTCAGAGTACAGACATTGTAATATATGGAAACCTAAAAGCACAAACGTCCTGAAGTCGAGGTGCTGTCGATTAAACTGTAACAGTTGATTTGATATCGCTTTTCTGTGCGAGGCACCATATTGGGTTTGGTTAGAACACACGATTTAGGAATAGAAGAAATAATTATGGGAAATCTATATAAGCGTGCGATAAAGAATAAGAAGAGATAAACCTGGGATGTGATGGAGCCTTGATAATCAGTAAGCGCGGAGGAAGAGGTAATAGCCTCCATGCGAACAAAATTTGTAAGGAGCACGAAAGAATCCAATCTGTGAAGGAAAAAAACTTTAATGCCCAACAAGGCAAAAGAAAATATGCCTTTCAACAATTTCATGTGTTCGTGATTATAAAATCAGCATTGCTCATAGCGATCATATCAGTTGTGAACTGACAAGAGAAATGATAACAATCAAATAGTTGGATATCAATTAGCAGCAATTAGATGATCCTATCCCAACACATGAGGCTCTAGTTACCTGCGTTGGAACCTCCTAACGAAAGCCTCATCCAGGTCGAAGGTCTATTTGTGGCACTAAGAATCAAAACACTTTATCTGGAAATGCCCTAGAGAAATAACACTGTTAAATTGTCAAGAACCATAGTGCATTGAGATAAACTTTGTCGGCTTGAAGTTTTCAAAATAAGATATGTCAGCTTTGTCCTTGACAGTGTTATCGGCAGGCGCTATGGTTCTTGACAGTGTTATGCCCTAGAGAAATAACTCTTATCTTTTCAAAATAAGATCTGTCAGCTTGAAGTCCTGGGTGAACTCTGTCTGCAAAAAATATTTATAGCAGTATCATTGCTATGAGGTAAACTCCTACCCCTCCTCTCATTGATAGTATGATCTCTGCAGAATTACCAAATGTGTGCCTAATCTTATTTATTAGTATAGCAATAGGGTTAGGCTCTTGGGAGGGCGTGCAGGCAATACTCTATTTTCCAATGAGCCCTGAGAAATCTTGGATATTGACCAACAACAAACCTAGCAATGCAATCATTGAATCAACTAAGACATAATTGTATAATTATAAACATGGGAGAATTGAAACAAATGCTTACATGATGTTACTGGCAATCACAGCTTTATTGTCTTTCCCCTTTGTCATTTTGCAGAGATTTAACAAATCGCGAATAACCATTACCAAAAATTTATTCTCCTGCAACAGAACCACAGAAACTATTTAGGATTTTGGCACATTGTATGCAAAGGTGGCAATCGCTAATGGCAGTTTTGTAGACAATCCGATACATATCTGGAGCTGCGGAGGGCACAAAACAATGTTATAAATACTTTGTTAAAGCAACTGAACCTTAAATTTGGAGGAATCTTTAGCTTATGTTCGCAAAACAGAAGTAACGATGGAAAATTACAAAGTACTTTAATTTCAAAACAAAAGGATTAAGAAAGATAGAAATGATCTCTGGCTGCTTTGTTACCAGGAGAGAAGTTGAGGGATTTTTTTATGTGAGCTTACACAAGCTGAGCTTGTCTAAACTTGAAGAATAATTTGCCAAGAATGTGAACTATTTCTTTTGAGGACAAACATCCATGAACTATACTTTCATTTATTCTGGTTCTCTGCAATAGTAACAGAAATTTGTACACCTTGTCTAGAAATGTACACACAAAACAATATAAGTCCAAAATAAAGAATGAAACGATAGTAAAAGAACACTGCAGACTTCAGATAGGTATGCACGTTCAAGTAATTTTGATCGGCATGCATATATAGGATCAAAGAAACCTAGAAGGAAACCTGATTAGGATCTATACATAAACCAACCGATTATACTACACACACATAATAGTTCACACAAAGAAACTTAGAAGTAAGCATGATCAGGATCCATAAATAAACCAGTCAAATATACCATATATGACATAGCAGTTCTTACAAACAGCATACCTTCTGTCCAGGGGGGGTTATATCATGGACCAGATGGAGGTAACGAAGAAGCTTTGATGACGGCAAGGACCATGAAAGATCGATTGCTTCATTGTCTTTGTGTAGTTTGTTATGCCTGTAATGCAAGTACAGTTACCAGATGCTATAAAACAGTACACACAATCAATAGCATTCTAGCTATGCATAGCTGACACATAAATTGACAAAGCACATACGCTTGCAGCCTGCACTACACGAAGAATTTTGCACAGCCAGACGAAGAGGTTCTATACATGTAGCCAGATGAAACACATCCTGCATATTCAATAGAATATAGAAAAAACAAAATAATAACTTCCATGTAGCAAATAATTAAATAAATACATGAAAAAAATCAAATAAACACACTAAGGAAGCAGACAAAACCAAATCAAATGCTTGATGCGCTTAGTCAAGATGACAGCAGTGAGAAAAGGATAGGAACTTACTATCGGTTGAACCTGAAATCCAGTGGAGAATTATTTTGTTATGTGTTATTTATTTTTGACAGGCTTTGTATTGAATAATGAATATTGCGCGCTACGCTGCACCATTTTTCTTATAACAGAGCGCTGTACATATTTGAGACAGAGAAAATGTTGTAACCAAAAAAATCGGCGTATTTGGACAGAGCATTATTTATGATGCAGTTATGGTAATATACATACTTAAGTAAAGGAGGAAGAAAAAAGATGAGATTTCTTTCTCATATATGCAGAACTAAATAAGCAAAACGTACACAAGTATCTATAAGATGGTAAAGCTCGTAGGCATCTTATAATTAAGCTAATGGTGTGAAAAAATTGCTTACAACATTAAACATCATGATCAAGCGAACTAATATAACCTTCCAGATCATTATTCACTATTGAAGCATCTAGGTACATAAAAAGAGTTTAATGAAACTATTTAAACCATCTACAGAGTTCAACTTCAGAAAAATAGGGTGACTGCCCTTTCAAGAAAAATAGGATACAAAACGTTACCAAGATTCAACACAGGATGGAGATGAAGCCAGCTCATTAATGCCATATCGATGTGGTGGTGAAGAATAGGAGCATTAGTGTAGTCTAGAATAAAATCTTATCCCTCTAGGAGCCCACGAAAGTATGATCTCTTTGCTTCAGGCTGAGCACAAAAGTTGTTGCCACATTCCACGAGCTAAAGAAATGACAATTGTGCTACAGCCACCTGCACCCCACCTATAAAATCTCATACAGAACAATTTTCACTTAGTATCGTCTAAATTTTTTTTCCAAATCAGCGGAACAAAGGAGCACCAAACTTTGAAAATCGAGGCTTATATGAGATAATATTTGGGCACAGACCAAGGAGTAACCTGGTTAGAGCTGAGATATAAGAGCTTTACAATGATTATTAAAGCAGATAAATACTTGGGTTCGGCTCCAGGCATTTGTTGCGTTTGTAACTTTGTATGGCTTTTGTCATGTATGTTCCACGGTAGATACCACCATTCTTGGTAACATGGCATATGTATAGTTTTTGGTCTGTTAGAAAAACAGATGTCTGATAGTAGTAGTCAGGATAGTCGACATTATGAAATAACAGAAGTACCAGGATATCATGTGGGTTTCGACGGCCTAGCTAGGTGTGTAATAGATGAAGGCCAATTTCCAAGCAATTGACAACCTATGATCAAAAGATATGGGCAGTTGTAAAGTTATTTGAATTTAAATTCAGATGTGGATATCTTGACTGTTCATAATCTGGATGAAGAAATTATAATTTTTTTAGCATCGATGACACCTGGAATGTGTTCCATGATTTTGAAACTGCAATTTTGACATTTTAATATCTTATGTTTTCATCTCATGGTATCTAAACGTAAAAGCTCAATATTCTCAAAAACATAATTTGAGATCTAAACCTAGAGTAGAATCAAGAGGCAGATACATTCACATTATGCCATCAAATATTTGGTTTTATAAAAAGCCATCAGAACAGATTAAACTCAACAGCTCTCAAGATTTAAAGTGTTAAGAAATAAAGGAATAGCAGGAAAGAAAGAAATGTCCAGGTTTATACAATCAGGACCGCATTATCCATACATTCCAAGCAAACTCTAGTGCGTATCATTACTGAAAAGGAAAGGCGAATCTATGCTACAACGTGATACAATGGTTTCATAAGATAGATAATAGCAGAACAAATTGAACATCTAAGGTAAGATTTAAGGACAATATCTAAACATCTATTTTGGCAACCAACAATCCAGTTTGTGTCAATGCTAGAAGTCTAGAAGTAACAAATCAGAATAGCCATCTAGATTAAAATCAGCCTGGCATAAATGAAAAACACATAACAAAATAAAGCATAGGATAACACCGTTGACCATAACGACTCGAAAGGATGTAGTAACATTGAAACTCCATGCTGCAAAATATAAGACAGCCTTACTGTCGGGTTTGCTTAAAGAGCTCATCTCTATTTTCACAAGCTCAAATCAACACCTGCTGAACTACTCCCCAAAGTCACGGAGAGATCAAGAAAATTCATAAAAGAGAGGGAGGAGATGATGGATTTGACCAGCGACGGTAGAGTAATGTCGCGGCGTGCAGGAGGCCTGGCTAGGAAATCCTGCATAAAAGCGCATGAAAAGCAGATTAGAAACACTTGCTATAACTCACTGCCCATTGTACTGCCAATAAGTAACACATATTGATATAAAAAAGATGCATACTGTGGATGTAGGAATATGTAGGGAACATGCATTTTGATGTTATTTGATTATCATTGTAGGGACTACACAGGGAGTTGATTCCCTGAAAAATGCGTCTGAGCAACAGTCGATTGAAATGAAACCTAATTCTACCCAAGGACAAGAGAATAAGGAGTTGTCGAATAATGTAAACAACACTCATGCTGGGAGCATCTCCAGTGCAAGTACCACGAAAGAGAATACATCACAATACTCAGAGAAGGTTACTTCAAACAGCCTAAAAATCACCATGCGCGAGAGAGCGGGCGGCACCAAGGGGGGATGAGGTCACTCACACTGATGATGAAGCCGGATCTAGCCATCGACTGTTGCGCAGCCGCCTGATGTCTATGGCGACAGACCCCAGATTCCGCCGGGGGGCCGGAGCGATGCAAGAGCCGGCAGGGGAACCGTCCGCGGAGAACGCGAGGCGGGTGACGGGGACGCGGGCGAGAGCGTGCGGCAGACCAGCGAGGCGGCGAGCGAACTGATGCAGGGAGAGGGAGGGCATGGACGCAGTGAGAGCGGGGGCGAGAGAGGTTGGTCGGGCGGAGATGCGGCGGAGGGCGCGACCCAAAGAAGCAGGCAAGGGTGCGCAGCATAGCAATGAGGTGGCGGGAGAACCGATGCGGGGAGAGGGAGAGGCGGGGACGGGGCGAGAGCGGGGGCGAGAGAGGTCGGCCGAGCGCACAGGCCGCCGGCCAGCGCACGCGAGGAGTCGAGGAGAAGCGTGATGCCGACGGAAAAATGACACCGAGTAGAGGGCTAACCCTTGTACTCCGAGGGGGGCAGCAGCCGGAGCCGGAGTAGCGCGAGCGAGGCGAGGGCGACGACGCCGACGAACCCTCGAGGGCCGACTCGACGGCGAATCGAGGACGCGAGTAGGTGGAGGCGGAGTTCCGCGGGCGATGGCGGAAGGGCAACGCGCGTGGCGTCGGCGAGGGCGACGGCGCCGAGGGCGCTAGGCGACCGAACCGAGGACGCGAGGCCCGATTTCATCGCTCTTTATCGGCCGATCGTGACACGCAGCGAGCCGGGCGACCACCGAGGACCGGAAGGCAAAAACGCAAAAACAGCACGCTCTCCATGCACACGATGCCGACGTGGCACAGCTGAGGACGCCGGAACTTCTTTATATAAAAACGTTGCACCTGCGAATTTATTTATTACTAGTTATATACCCGTGCCGTTGCTACGAAAAACAAAATTGATAACGAAAAATAAAGATTAAAAAATAAAAAAAATACTATTTCATAATATCAAACATCTATCTTTAACGCTTCGTTTCTTGCAAAAGCTGGCTAATTAAAGCAACGCTTCGTTTCTTACGTAGAGCAATTAAGCAGAGTAATTAAGCAGGGCAATTAATGTGACGTGGGAAGAAACTCTCACTTTATATAGTAGAGATTGGAACGAGATGGATCATGTCTTAACTAGTTGGCAATGTTTATTGAGATCCTAATTGCACGATGCATCTGTAATATATTAAACCACACCCTTCCCACGTTTTTAGCTTAAAGTGTGCCCCCATTTGTACGGAATAGTGACCTTTTTGTTATTGCCATCCAATAATTACCATTAGTTGCTGGATGGACCTCAAGGTAATTATATTTAGGTAGTATTAAACCACATGATCGACTAATTGCAACGTGCTATTACAATGGACTTAGGCCATATTTGGATCCCTGGGGTAATTGTTAGAGCATCTCCAGCAAGGGTCTCTAAAACAGGATTCCTATTTTGAATTTAGGGACTCCTCCTATTTTTTGGAGCCCTGTTTTCATAGCATAAGTCCAGCAACAACCCCTAATTGTGTGTTTGGTTAGTGGGATGGAGTGGAATGGAACCATCCCATCCCACCAAGTCTAGTGTTTGGTTGGAGAGCTAAGGATGACTTGGTTCCAGAAAAGAGAATATTCTCTCTAGATTCGGGATGACCAGGGTTCCACAAATTTTTTGGAATGCAGCCATCCCACTTGGAATGTGAGAGTGACAGTGGGCCCTGTCTGAGAATCTGGGATGGAACCATTCCATCCCTGAAATCTGGGATGGAGCCATTCCATCCTGAAATCTGGGATGGAACCATTCCATTCCACCTCACTCTCCAACCAAACACACAATAAATCTCAGCCCCTATTTTACTTTTTCTCCTATTTTGATATATCCGCTATGTATAATCTTCATTTGATACCACTAAAATTCAATCAAAAATATTTGTAATACATAAAACATAAGCATATTAACATTTACAATTTAAAAACATGATATTTCAAATTTAAATTTAAAATTTTCAAAATATTATAAAATTTTCGAAGCCTCTCATGTATTTACCTATCTTCAATAATAGGGGTTGTACTCGTGTCCCTGAGAATTGGGACTGAGAAGGCAAATTTAGGGACCTCCTAATTTTAGGGGCCTGAGTTGGGGCCCCCTGGGAATTAGGGCTGAGGAGGCAAATTTAGGGGCCTCCTAATTTTAGGGGCTTGAGTTGGGGCCCTGCTGGAACTGGTTTTTTTACTATACTCCCTATTTTAAGGTTTAGAGGCTGGTTTAGGGGCTCTGCTGGAGATGCTCTTAGGTGTCTAAAATTTAATCTTAGTCTATCCAAACAAGAAGACTAATAGATGGGCTAATTTTTAGCCAACCCCTCAGCTAACAATTAGGGCCCGTTTGGTACGGTTACAGATTCTAGTAGAAACAGAAACGGTTACAGATTCTAGTAGAAACAGAAACGGTTCCAGATTCTGAAATACCCTCGTGCTGGTCTTATCCTCACTTCCTCACCCGTGCGTCCGCTCCCCATTTCATTATGAGGGGCAAACATGACTTTTCTAAAAAATTAGCCCAACCATTAGCTATGTATCCAAACAGCTCTAGGCTAATTTTAGATGGGCTAATTATTAGCTGGCTAACAATTAGCTCTTGCCATTAGCCAACTAACAATTAGTTTTAGCCCATCCAAACATGACCTTAAAGTTATCGCATCCGAATTTCAATTATCACAAATAATCCAAAGAAAAAATGCATGAATACATCGAGAACGAAATGCGTTTTATCTCAGCACATTTTTTTTAAAAAATGATGCTAAGTGCTCCTCGGTTCTCTTTTTCCTCGGTGAATCTTCAATATATATAATATTTTGCGATAGATCCTCAATTCATTTACCTTTCTAGCAATGTTAGCAACAGGCGATATATATATACAGAAAAACTAAAAAACGGTATACCGTTGCAACGGTATACCTCTGAAACTCATGAAACTTATGATTTTTTTGCACTGAAACTGATGAAACTTAGCACTAAAAACTGATAAAACATGAAACTGATGAAACTAAACACTGAAACTCATGAAACCAGCACTGAAACTGATAAGTTTCATAAGTTTCATGGCTATACCGTTGCAACGGTATACCGTTCCCTAGTCACTCTCATATATATAAGACGGAACTTAATTATACTCTAGTACCAGTTCAAAACAAACTTGCTGTAAAAAAAAAGAAAAAAAAGGGAGTATTGCTTCCACGGCACTTGGACAGGCAGAGGGGAGAAAATAATGGGATGGCATTTTCTTGTCAACTTACTTGAAAACGAAACTACGGCGATTTAACGGAGTAAAATGCGTTTATATGCATCACTTTTTTTACAATTGCACAAATATGAAAACTTGAATGAAGGGTAGACGATGAGTATTTAACTAGTTGTTCGATTCAATATTTGTGTAACTTATGTTAAGAGTGATGCATAGATACACTACTCATTCGTAAAAGTGAAAAAGGAAAAGAGAGAGTACAATTCTATACAGAGAGGTGTTTCTATGTATCACTATATCACTATTTGAGGGTAAATAGTGATTATTTATCCTTTTCATTTGATTTAAAATTACATTACTTATATTATAAGAATGATGTATGAGAGATGCTTACGTGCTTTTCTTTCTAAAAATTACGCAAATATTAACGCATGAATGAAAAATAGATAGTGATTATTTACCATTTCGTTTGCTTTAAGATTTGTATAATTTATGAGAATTGCTAAGTAGCACTCGAATGTTTTTTTTGTAAGCACTCAACTTTTTTTTGCCTATAGAGTACTCAAAACGTGAGGAAAGATGGCAAATTGATTCCATTAATTAAATCTAGATCTAAAAGCTCAAAATTGGAGTGCTATTTAATAAGAAAACACGCAGGTGCTTCCTAAACACCCCATAATTTACATTGAAAAAGAAAAACATAGAATCACACTATTTATAGAAGCATTAGGGGGGGGGGGCAGGGATTGGGATCCTCTGCCTTTGCAGTTTAAAATGCACGGTGCATTTTGAACTGCATTTTGAGCTGCAAAGGCTAAAAAAATCAAATTGCTACAGTATTTCAAAAAATCTAGTTTAAAAATATGAATTTCAATCAAAATATCCAAAATTTCAATGAAATTTAACAAAATCTTGAATATTGTAGCAATTTGATTTTTTTCTATATTTTTTTAGCATTTGCAACTCAAAATGTAGTTTAAAATGCACCGTGCATTTTGAGCTACAAAGACAGAAGATCCCAATCCGGGGGTGCAGAGCCGCAGAGCAGACGGGAGAGGCAACCTGCATTTGTGGTTGCTGCAAAAAATATGAATTAAAAAAGAAGGCAAGAAAAAAGGCTACATATCCTGTGCACATACACATCTTGTGCACATATGCAATAATTAAATCCGAGCCATCCAGATCTCATCCAACGGTGGCTCTATCTAGGTGGTAATTGCAAATCTATGCACATTTTGTAATTACCACTCGATGAAGCCACCGTTGAATGAGATCTGAACGGTTCGGATTTAATTATTGTATATGTGCACATATGTGGCGCACAACGGCACACCACCCTCCATCGCCTCAAGAAAAAAAAAAAAAAACAGCACACCACCCTCCCCTCCCACCCAAATCTCAGATCAAAAACAACGAACAAGGAAGAAGGATCTACCACTTCCGCGGCGCGGAGCGATCGATCGAGCCACCCAAGGGAGCTCCGCATCTCTCAGCAGGTGATCTCCCTTTCCCAGCCTCTCTTCTACGATTTCTCCCCCGACCCGATTTCTCGACCAGCTTTAGGGGCGATCTGTGCTGTTTTTTTTTTTTTTTTTTTTTTTGGTGTGCTTTTGCGGAACAGCTGCGATTGGGGGGACGGATTCTGGGGTGGATTAGGAGGGCTGTGGGCGCGAGGCTGCGTTCGTTCGTGTAGCAGTTCTTGGTGGGGAGTGATCATACGGTGTTATCATCGTTGCAAGTGAAAGCACAGACGAAAATTCTGGTTAGTTCTGCACCTCTTGTGTTCGGGAGCAACGATAAACAAAGGGATGGCTGGAGCTTGCTCATAAATATCCAATTTTTAGGTTTGTTTATTCAAATCCAGCCTAAATCCTTTAGGGGGTGTTCGGATTAGGGGTATTTCATTGGAATGTTTTAGGATTTAGTTCAAATTTGAACTAAATCCCAAAACCTTCCAAGAAATTACCACTCATCCAAGCAGGGCCTTAGGTTTGTCTTCATATAACCTGTCCAGTGTCCACAGCCCGTAAATAAATAGTGTATACTGTGTAGATGAATTTTATGCTTAAATGGGGGGAAACTGCCCTGGTTACTTTTTTTCACTTAGGAGCAAGTAGCAGCATACTTTGGTCACTGCACAATCATCTGATGAAACACAATGTTCCCTGCTACATTTCTTCAGCTATAACCGTAATAAGTTGCTTCTCTTTCCGCAGTCAAATCTTGGGTTGCCAGATCTTATGCAATTGGCATCGTTGCTTCAACCTTGTGAAGATAGAGATGAGTTCTCTAAGCAAATCCGACAGGAAGGCTGTACTAGATTTTGCAGCATGGAGTTTCAATATTACTACATCCGTCGGAATCATCATGGTCAACAAAGCTTTAATGGCCACGCATGGATTCAGTTTCGGTGTGTTTGTGCTTTACTAAAAACTTCTTTAACCAGATTTATCACCTTTGAATATCTTGTTCTTTAATTTGTGGACAACGAGTATTATCTTATGCTGTATTTTGTTATGTGTTCTTCATTTCTTTCAGACTTGCAATTGAACATTGTAGGCTTATTTCCGGTTCTGAAATACACATCAGTATTAGTACAATGATTTTTAGTGAACAAAGGGATAGTGCCATAGTGGATCTTATTTTAATATAAAATCCAGATACGTATTCCTCGGCTTGCAATTGGAGAACTGACAGACATATTTTAAACTTTTAGTAGTTTTAACGATGCCAGTGCAACTTCCATCCATTTGAATTTTAGATGCTGTATTGTTGATAAATATTTAATTACAGATATGTATCTGCCCAACTCATACTAGTGATCTAAAAGAGTAAGTGGAATATGGACCCAGAAGAATTTGGCTCTTAGAATATCATAGGTGTCTGGTAAACCTGAAATCCACCCTTTCTAGCTGCTATACTGAAGACTTGCTTGACATAAGTTGGTAATGTATCTGCTGAACATAAAAAGGACCTTAATGGAGGCACCACAGACATGCTAATCTAATATGATTTCTTATTATATATTATGTAATTATAAGTTCTACTGTGTTTCTGCACTGCCCCTCAACAAACTGCACTTGTATTGGAGCTTGGATATATGTCCTGCCATTCCACTGATTATGATTTGCTTCTTGCAGCCACAACGTTAACTGGCCTTCATTTTGTGACCACCACCTTGATGACTATCGTGTTTCGGTGGTTAGGCCTGAGCCAGCCCTCCCACTTACCATTACCAGATCTGATTAAATTTGTGATATTTTCAAACTTGTCGATTGTTGGGATGAACGTGAGCTTGATGTGGAACTCTGTGGGGTTTTACCAGGTTAGTGAAGGTTCCATTAGCTAAATTCTGTTACTTTAAATCGTTAACACTTAAATAATCCTTTTCTCTTGTTCAGATAGCAAAGCTGTGCATGATACCTGCATCATGTCTTCTGGAGGTTGTCTTTGATCATGTACATTATTCAAGGGACACAAAACTGAGCATAATGGTTGTACTGGTAGGCGTTGCAGTCTGCACGGTTACTGATGTCAGCGTGAATGCAAAAGGTGTGATCGCAGCTGTTATAGCTGTTTGGAGCACAGCTTTGCAACAATATGTAAGTTAAACCACCTATGCTGTGTGGTGATTTCTTATCTATCTGCTAGCCACTAATATTCCCTGCTGGAGCTGTTCTATGGCAACCACAAACTTTTTTGAAAGACATGTTATGACATGGTGGCACAATATTTACTGTGAATCTCTGTAATTCTGCAAAGTTATGAATACTTGGCAGTGCTTTAGGATTTTTTCCCCCCCTTCATTGAGCATGGAAAGAAAGCATCATGCCAATGTTTGACATTGGTGGAATGACATGATAACATTCTTTATACCCTGCCCTCATGAAATTACGGAATGTTTATGGGCACGTTATCACTTCATTCTCCAAAATATGCGTTCTTTTGTTTAATCTCAGAACTGCATGTCATTCTTCTATCATTGATTTCCCTTGCCGCCCTGTGTTTTTTCAGTAATTGTTCTATCAGCAGTACCTGTGGACTGTGGTCCTATCGTAGACCTCATTAAAAAGGGTGCAAAATTTTAATTCATTCTGCTATAATTTACGTTCTTCCTGCAGTATATTCATTTTCTCCAACGGAAGTACTCTCTGAACTCATTCAACCTCCTGGGCCACACTGCTCCAGCCCAAGCAGGATCGCTTCTGCTAGTGGGGCCCTTCGTGGATTTCTTGTTGACAGGCAAAAGGGTGGATCACTTTGATTTCACATCGGTTGCTCTGGTAAGGGGCCAATCTCATGACAATGTTTTGTGTCTCTGATCCTATGGTGATCTATGATGTAGCTTCTCTATAAGCAATTCACCTAGCTGTTTTCTTAGATATAAAATGGTGATTTGCAAGCATTTAGTAGCTTTACATTTTGCAATACTTCACGTGCATGATGCTTTATCATTTTAGGAAAAAGAAATATGTTGTGGATGTAATATAAGAACTTTTTTCGTGTTGCTTCATCATATTGGATATTTGGATGAGCTATAGTGGCATTGCATTTCCTCTTGTGACTAAAATGCCTCTATTTTACTGCTTAGAAGCAGTAAGCTGAAACAACTTCATATTTCCTTTACGTGTCATCCCTCATTTGTGTTCAACCTCGTAATTCTTTTGCCCATCTTACCGTAGAACTTTTCTCATTGTGCAGTTTTTCCTCACACTCTCATGCTTCATTGCCATCGGTGTTAATCTGAGCCAATTCATCTGCATTGGCCGGTTCTCTGCTGTGTCCTTCCAAGTCCTGGGCCACATGAAGACCGTGCTTGTCCTGTTCCTTGGGTTTCTCTTCTTTGGCAAGGAGGGTCTGAATTTTCAGGTAGTCCTTGGGATGATCCTCGCTGTTCTTGGAATGATATGGTATGGAAACGCATCAGCAAAACCAGGTGGCAAAGAGCGGCGGAGCATTCTCCCAGTGAGGTCCGACAGGCACAACGTAGTTTCAGAAGAAAAGGATGGCGGTGATAAATAGTTTTGAGATCTGCAACGGAGATTAGCATTTTTCCTGGGAGGTTTCTGGTCATGGAATTATCACAAACGAAGAAACTCTGGCCTTATGTTTCCTGCAGGACCTGAACCTTTTCCCATCCAGTAGAAATCCAGCAATGTTATAGTTACAAGTCACATACAGTACCAACTCTCATTTTTTGTTCTCCGAAACATTTGTGATGAGGGGAATGACATGCTTTGCAAAGTTTCAGACAGGTTTATCAAATATAGTGTAATTGTTTGCAAAAAAAAATATATCTTTCCACATTTCCGTGTGAATTGTGCTGATTACCGTACGAACTGCTGAAGAGCTGAATAGCAGAAACAAAGATCGAAACAATGGTGCTGCTAGCAACTGTTGAGTAGTGTCATTGTGAGAGCTTCAGAAGCTTGAGCCGGTTTCTACAGGCCGCAGCCATCACTGTCTGTAGAGAGGTTATAGTCCGGTGGTCGGCCGGGGATGGCACCTGTGACTTTTCAGCTGATGAACGTGAGTTCTGCCTCAGCAGAACCGCCGCTGCCGACGCGGACGTCCTCGTCGGCGACGAACCTACCCCAGAACCAGTGATCCTTCCAGAGCAGCACCATCTCCTCGATCGGCACGTCCTTCGTCTCGGGGAGGAAGAGCGTGACAACCGCCGTCATGACGAGCACCCAGCCGGCAGAGAAGAAGAAGAGCCCGTACTTGATGCGGCAGAGCACGGGGAGGAAGGCTCGATCGACGGCGAAGGTGCAGAGCATGTTCACCGACACGGCGATGCTCTGCCCGGCCGGCCTCACCTCCAGGGGGAAGATCTCGCTGGGCACAAGCCAGCCGAGAGGACCCCAGGAGTAGGCGTACGCCGACACGAAGAGGCAGATGAAGAGAAGCACGAAGCCTGCGTATGTCTGGGAGAAGGAATCCATGGCTTCGCCACTCCTGTACTTGACGGCCAGCATGGCTCCAACCATGACCTACAAACGGAACAGGCGTTCTAAATCGTCAGATCCATCCATCGCAGGGGCGGAACTAGAGATAAAATCATCGGGGTTCACCACTCTATCATATAAGTGATAATAATTTTTTATTCTTACTATTTGCTTGTTATTTGCCTCCCGATGTCACAAGATTTAGATCAAAGGGGCTCACATATACTATATATAGACTATTATACACAAAAAATTTTTGACCCAATGTATTTTTTTTTTCAGAAAAACTAAAAAACGGTATACCGTTGCAACGGTATACCTCTGAAACTCATGAAACTTATGATTTTTTGCACTGAAACTCATGAAACTTAGCACTAAAAACTGATAAAACATGAAACTGATGAAACTAAACACTGAAACTCATGAAACCAGCACTGAAACTGATAAGTTTCATAAGTTTCATGGCTATACCGTTGCAACGGTATACCTGTCCTGTGACACCGGGTACTCTAATCTACTTCCGCCCCATTCCATCGGGTTTCAGAAAGCAATCAAAGATGGGAGTCCACTGAATTCGATCAAGGGAAAACAACTGAATTCGATCAAGGGAAAACAATCAAAGTTGCAAGTCCACTGAATTCCATCACCTGGCAAAACATCATCTGAGAGCCACCTTGCAAGAAGAGTTTGCGTCGACCGAGCCTGTCAACATCCAGGAAACAAGCCAAGGTAGCAGCCACATTGAACGCTCCGGTGATCATATCCACCGTCCTCGTGGAGTCCCCTCCGACGGCCAGCGTCCGGAACATGGCTGGCGCGTAGAACACCATCGCTCTGATGCCAGCGAGCTGCTGGAAGATCGCTATGAGGACGGACATGACGAGCGCCCCGCGGTACCTGCGCTTTAGGATGTCCCTCCACGGGTGCTTTGTGATCTTGCACCGCTCACCGGCCGCCGCAAGGTGGCTGTACTCATCGCTGACGTCCTCCGCGCCGCGGATTCGCCGGAGCAGGGACTGCGCCTCTCCATGGCCGTCGCGGTTGATCAGGGACTGCGGGGTGTCCGGGAGGAAAAGCGAGCCCAAGGTGACGACGCAGCTCGGGACGACGGCGACGGCCATGCCGACGCGCCACCCCCAGCTCGAGTCCATCTTTGTTACGGCGAGCATGGTGAGGAAGCCACACAGAATGCCTACGGTGACCATGAGCTGGAAGGTGACGTTTAGCACGCCGCGGAGCCTGGCCGGGGCTATCTCGGATATGTACACCGGAACAGACTGCATCAGTCGCAAGCATCGCTTGCCGGAGCTGTCAGTACTCAGCGATGAACAACAAATACGGGCAGGGCAACAATGTACGATCGATGTGCGCTGAATTGCAAAGTTTAATTCGATTACATTGCATCCTGGAAAAGATTACCTGGAGCACGAACCCAACGCCAATGCCGAGGAGAATGCGGCCGGCGATGAGCGTAGGCAGGCTCTGCGCGGTGGTGGCAACGGCGGTGCCGGAGAAGGTGGTGATTCCGCCGGTAAACATGGACCATCTCCGACCGAAGTAGCGCGTGACTGAGGCCGCGCAGGGTGAGGCAACCAGCGCGGCCAAGTACGTTGAAGCTAAATAAAGCTGCAGCAATCGCTTGTTGCTACTGTACTTGCAGTAGTCGTCGTCAGTCCTCCCGTGTAGCTCATGCATGGCATTTGTTACTGACGGCGGGAACAATGTCTTGGATAAAGAATCAATGACTGCCTCGCTACCTGCGATTAGTATTCGGTAATGCTACATTTCGGACTTCTGTTTTTTTCCGCAACATTTTTTTCTACGCGCGAAAAAAATGTTTCAAACGTTGAAAAAAATGTTGCCGACGCTAAAAAAAATGTTGCGCGGGAGTCCGAAAATTTTAAAAAAAATCAGACGTCCGGCTGCTGCCTGCTAGTACTGCCCATTAGTATTTCGCAGAAAAATTATGAAAGGAGATCGGAAATATCTGGGCTAGAATTTTCAGAGAACACTCCATGAATGGACAGAGAGTAGTAAATTGACCGGTCATATTTCAGCTGTACGCAAGAGTTATGTTGCCTAATTATTAATTAAACAGGTTCTTAAGTTCATCTTAAAACATGCTATATGAATATAATTGAACAAACTCGGGCAAGTTCATCTTAAGGATTAAGAAATTTCTCTATATATTCATCAAGTGTGAGTAATAACTTTTTTTTTCTTTCTTTCCTTCTAAAAGCATGCTTGTTGTAGATATTACCAGTGACACCAATATCATAGCCGAAGACGAGGCCACCGGCGGCAGCCACGACGCAACTGATGAAGGCCGGTGGAGTGAGCCTGCCCCTGCCGGAGTAATCCATCTCGGCGGGAAGGCAGCCGAGCCCGCAGCCGTATGGCAATTAATCCCCATCTACCGATAAGGCAGGGGAAGGAAGAAGTAATGGGAGAGAGAAGGATCTGAGAGAACGTGTGCTCTCCGGCGTTGACTGGCCGATAAGTCTTTTGGCACCTTTTTGTGTCTCTGACTTGTCGTTCTGATTCTAGTTCGGACCTGCCGACGTCCTCGTCGGCGATGAACCTACCCCAGAACAGCGTCGTCTCCTCGACCGGCACGTTCTTCGTCTCGGGGAGGAAGAGCATGGCAGCTGCAGTCATGACGAGTACCCAGCCGGCAAAGAAGAAGAAGAAGAGGAGGAGGAGCGCGTACTTGATGCGGCAGAGCATGGGGGAGGGAGGCTTGATTCACGGTGAAGGCGCAGGGTAAAACAACCCAGACTATTATTATGCAAATGAGATCATTAACATAAGTTAATATCTAGAGATGTTGTCTTTGATGAATATGTTTTTCCTTTTGCTGCTGATCACATCACTCACACCCAATCTTTTAGTCAAAATGATATTCTTCTACCTCTGAATATTACTATTCCTCCACAAACTCAATCCTCTGCTTCTTCTGTGAGTGACCATATGCATGATATTGGTGTTTCCTTGCCTATTACTACTGCTACTAATCCTGCAGGTTCAGATACTAGCTCCTCCAGTCCATTGAATACACCAACTGCAGCTCCTGTGCAGCCTACAAGATCTAGCATGCGCACTCGTCTACAGGATAATATCCGCAAGCCTCGGCAATATACAGATGGAATTGTCAGGTACTCGACCAAGGGAAGAGCAGCATTCACAGTTTTAGCCTCTTCTATGGTCGAGCCGACTAATCATATTGAAGCAATGCAAGATCCACACTGGCAGCAGGCCATGGACACAGAATATAGAGCACTGATGAAGAACAAAACTTGGCATCTTATTCCACGGCAGCAAGGTCAGAATCTCATTGATTGCAAATGGGTGTTCAAATTGAAACACAAAGCTGACGGCAGTATTGATATATACAAAGCAAGATTGGTCGCAAAAGGGTTCAAACAGAGGTATGGCTTGGATTACTCAGATACCTTTAACCTAGTCATTAAACCCACAACAGTGAGACTCATTCTTGCATTAGCTGTTTCTCGTGGATGGCCTCTAAGGCAGATTGACATTCAAAATGCTTTTCTACATGGGGATTTAAAGGAAAATGTCTTCATGAAGCAACCACTAGGCTATGAAGATTTCAGGTATCCTCAGCATGTCTACAAGCTAGATAAATCTTTGTATGGCTTGAAGCAGGCACCTAGAGCATGGTTTTCAAAACTCAGTACAAAACTTGAGGAACTTGGGTTTATATCATCTCAAGCTGACACTTCATTGTTCATCTATAATCAGTTTGGAATCACCATTTATGTATGATATATGTTGATGATATTGTCATTGCAAGTTCTTTAGATCAAGCCGCTGAGAAATTACTCAAGCAACCGCACAAACATTTTGCAGTCAAGGATTTGGGGGTGCTGCACTATTTCCTTGGAATTGAAGTGATACACAAGAAAAATGGTATAGCACTAACTCAGAAAAAATACATTGGTGACATACTGAGTAGAGCTAATATGTCCAATTGCAAGCCTGTTTCCACCCCTATGGCATCCTCTGAGAAACTGTCAAAAACTGAAGGTGTGACTCTGGTTGAAGAAGAAGCAACAAAATATCGAAGTATTGTCGGAGCCCTTCAGTATCTAACAATTACAAGGCCTGATATAGCTTTTTTCAGTAAACAGAGTATGCCAGTACTTGCACACCCCAACTTCATTCCACTGGTCGGCTGTCAAAAGGATACTAAGGTATCTGAAATATACTCAAGATATGGAACTCTATTTTAGAAGGTCAAGCTCCAATCTTGTTAGTGCATTTACAGATTCCGATTGGGCTGGATGTCCTGATGACAGAAGGTTAACCAGGGGTTTGCCGTGTACTTTGGCACCAATCTCGTCTCATGGAGCTCACGCAAGCAGCATACTGTTTCGAGATCAAGCAGCGAGTCTGAATATAAAGGTTTGGCAAATGTAACTGCAGAAGTTGTTTGGATTCAGTCTCTTCTAAAGAATTGGGGGTATTTCTGAAGAGACCTCCGTCTCTGTGGTGCGACAAAACACATTGAGGTAGACTTCCATTTTGTGCGAGAAAGGGTTGCTGAGAAGCTGCTAGACATCAGATTCATTTCGTCTCAGGATCAGACAGCTGACATCTTTACTAAACCTCTTCCAGTGCAGAGTTTTGTAAGTTTTAGGCGCAATCTCAACCTAAGTTATAAAGGTTTAGATTGAGGGGGAATGTTGAAATAGTCAGATAAATATGCGTTGAGTGCGTTTGTTGTAAGTCCTAGTCATTAGGATCTGGCGCAGAGTATGGAAAGGCAGAGAGGAATTATCACTCCTATCCATCTGCACTATTTGCTGTTTTTTCGGTATTTTCTGTTCACTGTCCAGCACACTATAAATACAAATGATCTGCAGTCTCATGGTATGGGGATTGCTTCCAAGTATTCTTGTTTTCGATCTATTTACACAATATATAACCCTGACTTCAGGCTTCCAGATTAATTAGTTAAAGTGAGAGTCCCATTCTTCATTGACTTCCTACCACTGCAGTTCCAACAACAAATAAGAAAGTAGTAAGCAAGCAGTTGATTTTAGTGATTTCTCCCAATGATGCGTGGATGTGGTTATCAATCATTTGCCGCTGATGATTTTCCTGTGAGCAACTTTTCCGAGAACAGTATAGCTGCGATAGTGCATATACATACACTCTTTCTTGTCATTCTTGATTACCTTATAATGCATACTGGATTTTGTTGGTGTGGAGTAATAGGAGGCATTTTGTATGCCTCTGAGTTTCCCTTTTCTTTTATTTATTTATTTTGAAAGAAAGGCAGGAGTTCTGCCATATCAATTAAGATAGGGAACAGAAAACAAACACAGAAATAGGAACCAGTTCCGAACAAAGAAAAAGACACCCGAGGGAAGCCGACCTAATCGGCGAGGCCCTTTTCTTTTATTTTCTTTTCACTTTGACCAGCCATGTGAGATTACTCCTGGGCTTATTTTCTGCCACCCCTGAAAGCAACTCTGTGAGCTTCTTCTGAAATTATTGTAGCTTGACCTCCCGAAAGGCAGACCATTCACCGTCCTATACCTTTTGCAATTTAACATGACGCTGACTGATGCTAAAGATGTTTTTTGTTCTCCTGTACCTTGCGGCTGAGAAACTAACAAGCAGTGCCTTTCAAAGCAAGATAAACAGATTTGGGCAAAACATTGTCCTTTTGGCTTATGTAAGGCTACTAGCATCCTAAATCTGCAGTGCCACAGTTTGTATTTGAATATGATTTCATTGTTGTGTTCAAAACTGTAAATGTTCATTTATAAGCTTGTCATTTGTCACTGGATTGCTCACTAATCCTTCTTTCTTTGTAACTGTTTTAGGCTTGAGAAAATTTCACTGGTTAGTGATGAGGACAAGTACACAGTGGCAAGCCAGAGCTCTCTCCCGTTGGGCAGTCGGTGCCTGCCCTGATTTTGAGCTACATTCAGAGGTCGCCTTTGTAAACAAAAGTCAGAACTGATCCAGTTGAGCTGACACTGACCTATGTAGCACTCGTTTGCTTGCGGTATTCCTTGGCAATTAATAATAGACTCTGTTTTTCTCCCCCTTTTTATGATTAAAATGCTTGCATTGTATCGCCGCTTTGTTTTCTTGGCAGTGATATGTAAGATGAGCATCTCTTTTTGAAGCATTCACTGTACTAGCGTTTTCAATTTATTTATTTTTGTACAAAACTAGCATTCATGATGAATAATTTGCAAACATGGCCTCTGGCTTACTCCTACCATGTTTTTGGGTAGCGAGGAAGGTTGCTTCTGCGCTTCCTAGGTGTGATAAGAGTGGGTTAGTAGCTTATTTTTGAAAATTATTTTGTATGGAGACTAATTTTGTATAAGAAAGAAAGAAAGAAGAAGAAGCTAGTACAGTGAATGATTCTCTCTCCCCTACGTATTAATGTACGAGATGTGCTTCTATGCTCTTCTTTTTTATAGTTGCACAAATATTAAAGCATAAATAAAGAGTGGATGGGGATTATTTACCCCTTCGCTTGCTTTAAGATTTGTGCAATTTGTATTTGGAGGGAAAGCATAGAATCAAAATGTATTTCTTGCAACGTTAATCTGATGCGCTTAGCTTGATTGTACTCTCGACTCATAGCCGGGAGTTGATGACCAAAGTATTATACACTGTTTCCATGATGTATTGTTTACTATACACGGCTTCCATGTCGCCTATCGGTTTTCAGTCCTGGTTTGGTTATTTCGCCTTAGAGCCGCCAGCTTTGACTGCTCCATCTGAATCCTTCTCCTCCTTGCAGCAACCACCAGCAATCAACATCCATTGATTCCCGTGCTTTCGTTCTGAACTTTCTTTTTCATTCTCTCTAACTTTAAGCTAGCAGCGAGGTCTAGCTATTGGTAGTAGTCGGCCGGTGTGTTCTTTTGCTCGCCGCCGAGTCGGCTTCGCTCTTCTGTTTTCCGTTTTCTTTTGTATTGGACTGCTTTCCGGTTTCCCTGTTTGTTTTCTGTTCCCTACCTTAATTGATGCGGCAGAGCTCCTGCCTTTTCTTTCAAAAAAAAAAAGGTGGCGGCTTGTAGCAAGTGATTAAGCATAAGCGCCAGCCAATTAAGTATGGGTTAGGGATTAATTTCTTAATGACTGATAACCCCTTGGTCTGTCTCGATCGAATCTGGCTTCATCTCAACGTATCTTAGGGTCTAAGTAGCGTTACATGCTGCTCCAACTTTATAATTAATGGGTGCTTTGGTGCATTGATTAATTAGTTAATTACACTGAGTGCATTAAGGAAGCACCCTGCTCAGAGTCCTAACTTTATAATTAGAGGGAGACTAGGGAACGGTATACCGTTCCAACGGTATAGCCATGAAACTTATGAAACTTATCAGTTTCAGTGCTGGTTTCATGAGTTTCAGTGTTTAGTTTCATCAGTTTTATGTTTCATCTGTTTTTAGTGCTAAGTTTCATGAGTTTCAATGTAAAAATTCATAAGTTTCATGAGTTTCAGAGGTATACCGTTCCTACGGTATACCGTTTCTTAGTTTTTCTGTTATAATTAATGGGTGCTTTGGTGAAGAAGGGATATTTATCTCCTTCATTTTCCTCCTCTCTTTTTTCTCGCCACTGGGAGGCATGGAGAGAATATGAAAAGATAATCCGTTCTTTTTTTGTTCAGTAATGGAAAGGTAAGATATGAAAATGCCAAACCACCAAATGAAAGAGATGTTGCGGTAGGCCCGCCTATCTGAAGAGAGGATGACACTAGGAAACTGTTGAAAATTGGCTCATAACTATAGGCCCATTTACTTTAGAAATTTTAAAGTACGTACGGTTTAGTATCGTATTATCTAGCCAAGTGAAAGAAAGGTAATTTATAAACTAAAGTATTTTGCTACTCCTTGAAATAATATGACACATGGCACAAGGATAGTATAAGGTGGACTTGGCTAAACACACACACGTACCTATATTTTCGTCTTTGTAATATTTTCGTCATACAAGGGTGTCTAGGGAGCACCTGAGTGTTTTTTAGTTTGTGAGCACTCAAATTTGTAGCCTTTGGATCTAGATCCATTGATCCAATCAATTTGCCATCTCTCCCCACCACCCTCTTTTTTATAGGTCTCCAAGTTGAGTGCTCACAAACCAAAAAAAACACTCGAGTGTTACTTAGCCATTCTCTACAATTTATTGCCGGCTGATTTATATATCCCTAGTCTTTGTAATATTTTCGTCATAATAAATATAAATATTACGTAAATTTCCAACGGTACCTAACCATTCTACTGTTGGAAGATTCACACTGAAGATCGCTAGTCCATAAGGCCATTAAGAAGAAACAAATCCCGCCCAAATTAAGAAACAGAACATTTCCCGTTTGAAGTTAGTAGGAACCATTCAAAAGTGCAGTAAACTTAAAAAAAAATTAAAGATTGACAGGAACTCTGCCTTTCACTCAAAGTAGGAGGATAGAACATGCAAAGAAACTCCAAAAGCAGAGGCATAAGTAGTGCTACCAACTAATCACACATTGATTCGGATTCGCAGATATACGAGGAATAAGCTCAAATTAGCAAGACGAACAGAGATGCTCGTCGTTGAGCCAATCTTACTCTTACAGCTGGTAGCAGCATCAGATCGTGATCATGCATTGCAGCCATGGATTTAGAGGAGATCCCACGACTCCAAGGTCGGGAAGCCACAGTCGCTGGTTGTACTGCTGTAAGCGCCTCCTGCACCATCCACCTCCACTTCCAGCCCCGGCGATACCAACGCGGCCGAGCCGTCGCACGACTGTAGCGCCGCCGCGGCCTCCGTCCGAGCGGGCGGCCCAGCCCTGCCGAGAAAGAACGCTGACGTGTCCAGCGTCGGCGGCGGCGGCGCGACGGGGCCGGCCGAAGCGGCCCGTGCGGGCGCCGGGCGGAGGAGCTCCGGCGGCGGCAGGTCGTCTGCGCCGGTGACCTGGTGGACGATGCGGCGGAAGCTGGCGGGGTCGGCGCTGATGTAGGTGGTGGGCGGGCGGCGCGACGGGCGTGGGCGGCGCTTGGCGATGCGGCGGCCGGCGGGCACGGCGCGGGGGTGATGCAGCGGCATGGTGGCGGCGGGAAGCGGAGCGGGAACAGAGGCGAGGTCGTAGAGGAGGTGACCCTCAGCTGGGAGCCAAGGCGACGACGGCGATGTGCAGGTGGAATCCATGTGCATGGCGGTGAGCATCCTGTGTGTAACCGCGGTGGCTCGAGTGGAGATGAGCTCTCGCCGGTACAATTAACAGAGAGAAGGGTTGGTATATATCGACGGAATTGCTAGATCTCAGGAGAGGACCCGGTGACGTGCGGCGGCACAGGGTTTCTTTTCTTTCCATATTTTTTCCTCGTATCGTGACACTCGTTGACATCTGCTTTATTCCCTTTCCTTCCTCACTACTCAATTTTTTAAAAAAAAAATCCCCAAGTTTTTTTTAATATGAAGCATTTTTCAACCATTTTCAAAAGTCTTTAGATCAAAAGTTTTCGAATCGAAAGCTTTTTGAATCAAAAGTTACAAACCAAATGTTTTTTTAATCAAAAGTTTCGAACAAAATGTTTTTCGAATCAAAGCTTTTCGAACCGAAAGTTTTTATAATCAAAAGTTTGAACCAAAAGT
This sequence comes from Rhipidocladum racemiflorum, assembly GCA_036346355.1. Classification (NCBI taxonomy): domain Eukaryota; kingdom Viridiplantae; phylum Streptophyta; class Magnoliopsida; order Poales; family Poaceae; genus Rhipidocladum; species Rhipidocladum racemiflorum. The sequence goes on from CM070591.1 coordinate 61,405,513, forward strand.
TTTTTAATCGAATTTTTTTGATTGATTTCGTCTGAAAGTATTTTGAACCATTTTTAAAAGTTTTTAGATCGAAAGTTTTCGAATCGAAAGTTTTTTGAATCAAAAGTTACAAATCAAATGTTTTTTGAATCAAAACTTTTTGAAATGAAAGTTTTTATAATTAAAAGTTTTTTAATTGAATATTTTTTATTGATTTCGTCTGAAAGTTTCGAATTGAAATTTTTCTGTATTAGAGCAGAAGGAAGGGATGGGAAAGTAGAAGAGAAGGGGGAGTGAAGGGAGAGGGAGGAGCTTGATATGTAGGGATGAAAACGGATCAAATATAGGCGGATAATAGTTTTACTATATTTGTTTTCATATTTTTTTAGATGCATATATAGATATGGATAGTCCGAATACAAATATAAATACTAACAATATCAAATACATATACGAAGAGAATACGAATCAAAACGGATACAGTCACATATATTTATCGGAACATTGTAACCCCTTAGATTGTACACACAAAATGAACAAAAAAAGAGATTAGTTTATTTGATCCAAACATTCATGCAAAACATGTAATGACCCATTATTTGATCCAAACATTCATGAAGAACAAGAAATAGCCTAAGATTTGTATTCTTTGTCGAATTATGTTTAAAATAATAAATATAGACTTTATTTGTGGATTAATTAAATTAGAAAATGATTTTGAAATTCAAAAATCCTTTTGGGCCAAAAGAGTAGCTTGGCCCAGCCCACGTGCATATTCGAATAATCCATCCCATCAATATCTGAATTATCTGAATCCGTATCCGTATTGTATCCGTATCCAACAGATAGTAAGCTATCGAATCCGTATCCAACAAAAAAGTCTATATCTGTATTTGATCCGATACTATCCGATAAATATCCGATCCGACAGAATCCGTACCCAAAAATTGTTCGGATCTATCAGAAAGTATCTGATCCGTTTTCATCCCTAATCATATGGCAATATCTAGATGTGTCCTCTTTAAAGAATTGATAAGGGTAACCTTAAATTAGCAATAACCATCAATATGGATGGACGGGCTCGGTCTCGGTGGTTAGGAGGACATGGGGCGAAGACCGGAGCCCAAGGCGATACAAACAAACGACTAGACAGGTCATCTCTACATGAGGGTGTGTTTGGCTGCTATGACGAAGTGGGATGGGATGAGATTGTCCCAGGATGAAAGGTTGTCCCTGCATTTGGTTGATGGGATGGGTTGGAATCAATCCATCCCACTTAGAGGAATATTCCGTAGAGATTCATGATGAAACCCATTACAGGCTTGCGTGTCACATGACCGCATGCCCACGTGCTCCTTGCTTGGATTGGTCACCACTCGACGAGGGGAAGGAGCACTAGCAACGTGTGAAGATCCGACGGTGGTGACATGTGCAGCTTCCTGCCTTCTGTAAGATCGGGGAGGAGCCTAAAGGGGGGTGAATAGGCTTTTTCAAAAAAAAATTAACAAGAACTAATGAAAAATTGATATAGAAGAAGAACAGTAAACTGCTGAAAATGAACGAACAACTTGGCACAGAGCAGAAACAGTACTGAAAAGCAGAGAAATAAAGAGACAGAGGATTTTTCCCCGAGGTTCAGAGATAGCACTCTTACGTCCCCGTTAGAGCACTTCACTAGAAGTATTGCTCCACCAAAAGCTAAACCACTAGCTTTGGTATTCACTCGAAAACTCTTTCACCAAACCGTGAGGTGAGTTCCAAACCTTTCACAAACTATCGTGGCATTCCACAAATTTCTTTGGATAGGTCGCACCAAGAGCCCACACACCGTCTAAGAACACTAAGTTCCAAGAGTAATAGACCAAGCACAAGATCAAACTCTTGGTTCACAATTTTGCAATGTGTCTAGACTAAGCTTGGATCAAAAACTCATCTGAATGTTTTATGAACAGTGAAGTTCAGTCTTTTTGAATGTTTTTGAGCTCAAGAGTACTAGATGTCAAAGAGGTGCAAAAATTATGTGAAGAATGGTCCTGGCATGCTTATATAGCCCACAAAACAGAGAAATAACCGTTACAGCATTTACTAGCCGTTGGGCTTTGTCAGAATGACACAATTTATGCCACGGACAATGATGACAAAGATTTTCAATATGATCAAGGTGTGACGGACCAATTTTAGAAAAATTTCCATTTACACCGGACCGAAAAACTCAGTCCGTCGCAAAATGGCATTTGCGTCGGACCAAAAAAGTTGGTCCGGCGTACACATGCATTTTACAAACGTTGGTCCGTCACAGAAAACTTCAAACATATCAACTTAAGACTTTGAGTTTGCGTCGGACCAAAAAAGTTGGTCCGGAGGACACTTGAAAACATGGTTCAGCGTGAACAGGATACGCTCGGTTCAATTTTCAACATACTCAGATTATTGCGCCGGACTACAAATCTTGGTCCGGCGTGAATGGTGTGAGAAAGTTTCAAAGGATAGTTTCAACGCTGGACTGAAAAGGTTGGTCCGGCGTGAGGCAAAAGCTGTGTTGTTGAGATTCTGAGGAAACAAACTATGTGGTGATTTTTACTCCAAGTAATCTTGGCAAGTTTTGAGATCTAGGAATCAAGGTTCTTACTTGTGCATAATCCCTCTTAATAGTACGGCCCAAAAGTAAAGGACTAAGCTATAAAACTTGAAATAAACTCCAAGTTTAAACTAGTGAACATAGTCCTTAGCCTTTATCCTTTTATTCTGACAAAACTTCACTTCACAGGGATTATTAGACTTGATCATCAACACCAAAACCAAGAGAATCATAATTAATGAATTGAGGGGCCTAGATGCTTTCACCTTCTTCCTCTTCCGTGACGGTGAGGAGAAGGAGCATAGGCGATGGCAATGCGTGGAGCTTCGGGACAACAAGGGGAAGCAAAACTAGCGACGCACGAGGAAGAAGCTCCAACGGCGATGAGATGAAGGAGATCTAATGGCGGCGAGGGGAAGAAGCTCCATCGAGGTTGCCGCCAAGGGTGCCACTAGTCTGGACATGGACAGAAGAAAAAAGTAAGTAGAAGGAAAGAACGATCACGAAGAAAGAACAAGGGGGAAAAAGAAAAGAAAGAAGAGAGGATATTCTCACCACCTTTGGAAGGAAGATTATCCGAACGAATCCCATCCCATCTAATTCCGGCACCTGCTAGGATCATTCCATTCCATCCTATTTCATCCTCTTAATCAAACAAAAACTCAAACCATTTGTGATTACTCTTTCTCAAAAATTTATGACATATCATAATTGGTTTTTTTTTTGCAAAAGTTAGGAACTACCACAGATAAAACGATAGTGATATCCTATTATGTAGTAGTGTCCCATTCCAGCCCACTTGGTTCCACCAACCATAACACTACCCAATTGATTAGTGATTAGGGATGGCAAAAATACCCGTGGGTCCGGGTCCGGGTCCAAATTTGGACCCACGGGTATATTATTTCGGGTCCGGGTCCAGGTCTGGGTCTAGGTCCGGGTCTCATTTTGGACCCGTAGGTACCCAGACACGGACCCGACAAGAAAATATCCATTGTATGAAATAGAATTGTAGATAACAAACATCATCTATTGTTGCTTACTGTTGCTTGGTTATTATATGCATGTAGTCTATTTCTTAATCCGGGTAATAAAGTTTTAAAATTTAATCAAATTCTAGCTATAAACTTTAGCTACTCAAACAAATGAAAATAGAATTTTGTTTCGGGTCCGGGTTTGGACCCGTGACTGACTTCGAGTCCGGGTCCGAACTTCGGGTCCGGGTCCGGGTCCACGGAGGTTGGACCAGGAGGGACCCAGACCCATTGCCATCCTTATTAGTGATAATCACACCATAGCGCTAGGTAGTGGGGTGGGCACCACTGACAGAGAGAGACCGACCTAGTGGCTGTCTTTCCTTTCTACATTTCTCTTGCTACTTGTGGTGGTTAGTTTGGCGGGCTTGCTGCAAAATTTACTGTATGCACAACCTTTTAGCAACTCTAAAATGTCTTCTTCAAGTTATCTAAGCAAGAACAATAATAAAACCCACTATTTACTTCATTTCTTATCCATACCATCTATAGGAAATACTAAAGTCAGTTTGTACAATAGCTATCTTTAAAGGTTGACTCTAGATACGATGCAATAATTATCTCTTCTTTCTTGTACATAACTAATCTACCTATTTTTCTATATAATGCTTGCTATTAAATAAGAGCCGGCTCTCTTCCCTTTCCTCTTTTCTCACTCTTTTATATAAGACAAAACTAATGTATATACACTAAAAAATAAGGTAAGATTGTCATAAGGCTAAAATGCTTGTTGCTAGGGATGGAAACGGGTCGGATACGGGCGGATATTGCTCTTCCCGTATTCTAATCCATATTTTTTTCGGAATTGGAATCGGATACAGGCTAGCCGGATACGGATACAAATTCGGGTTATTCGGGATATGGATATGTGACGGATTCGGGTCGGAAACGGATAAAGATATACGGATAATGCACACATATATAAAGTAATATATATTGAATTAAATCGTACGAGTACATAATTATAGCAGTAAGTTATGTATATGCTACTTTAGGATCAATATAACCATCTAATTGCCAATAAAAATGAGCTAATATTAAAAAAAATACGACGAAATGGATTGGATGTTGCTGATATCCGAATAGGAAATATTCGATTATCCGGATCCGATACTGTATCTGTCGGATACTAAAGACTCCGAATCTGGATCCGGATCCGGATAAAATATTCGGATCCGGATCAGGATCCGACCGATAGCTATGTTCAGGATACGGATCGGGTTTTAAGCGGATTCGGGATCGGATTAGACGGATATTTCATGTCCGGTTTTCATCCTACCTGTTGCAGCATAAGCCGCCGAGCTTTGACGGATCCAAAAATGAAATCAAAGGGATTGGACGGCTAATTCCCTTATTGAATTTGCCGCCCATTTCGTGTTGAGATGTGTGAATGGATCACCTAGCTCGTTTTCCAGTCGTTGAATAGAGGTCTCGACGTGGAAACTAAAAGCGGCAGATGAAGTAGAAGGCCCCTTGGGACTAAAAAACAAGGAAGAAGCTTTCTCCGGTCTTGTTGGACACAAGTTTCAAATTTCGTTTTTGTATATATTTCAAAGGTGATCGAAATCTAAAATCTCAGCAAGATCTCGGAATTTGAAACAAAATCTAAACAAAATCTAAAAATCAAATTTCAAATCCGATTTTTTTTTCAACCGGAAAATACGAGACTTCAGTCCACTTGAACTGACTGAAAAATGGTCAAAACATATCAAAAAAAATTTTGAAATTTTTTGTCGATGATCTTGATCCTAAATCCAATAAAATCTGGCCAACAAAATGAAAATTCGATCAAAATCATTGAGATTTCGATTGAAATCACCAAGATCTTACCAAGATTTAGATGAGTACAATAACATTTTGATTTTTTTTAATTTTTTTATCCGACCAAGATTTAGGATCTTAATAGACCCAAAATCCAAAATCTTTACAAAATCTCAACCGAATGTAGATCGATCCTGGTTGGACAGCATGCCGCAAGATGCACAACCTACGACGCATATATGGTCCACGATAAATGAATCTATACCTAACGTCCTTTTTACCCATGAGAGGAGACGAGATAATACAGTACGACGGCATATATGTACGCAGTTTTCACTTCAGTGTGGCACATGCTAAGTTGTTAGCCATGCGATTGCTATTTTTCAATGGGATTTGATCAATACCATCTGGATGTTTTTGTTTGCTGAAATCATCCAAATGTAGGAGCATTAGATCATTGTTGAGATTCGGAATTATCGATTACATCCAATCCTATGATTTGATCTAACGGTTAAATCTTTAATCATACGGTCCAAAATTTGGATGTTATTTGAGATAAAACATCCGAGAGATGCCTATACACTCGATGGGATTTGATAAACACCATCTGGATGTTTTTGTTTGCTGACTTTTTCAATATCATTTACTACCATATGAAAGGACCGGGATGTCGGCCTAGAGGGGGGGTGAATAGGCGATTACAAAATTATACCCAATTTAAATTAATCTATCAGAGATAATGCGGAAGCAAAGGGTACAATTAAGTTTTGCAATTTAAACAATTCAGCCCGAGACAGGTAACCCGGAGACTCCGGATATATTATCCGGATACTCCGGTATATCCGGATACTCCGGATTAATATACCGGATACTCCGGACAACTCGGATAGTCCGAACTAAATACCGGACTCTCCGGATTGACTGGTTCGGCCAGAATAGAGCACACGCAATAAAATTAAGCACGACTTCGATTCTAGTGATACAAATTACTCTACTGCAACAGAGCAAGTATACAAGCAAGAATAGATGCGGTAGAAGCAATCTAATCAATCTAAGCACAAGAATCGAAGACAAATTAAACAAGTGAGTAAAAGAGGAAACCGAAGGAAACACGAAGATTTGTTCCCGAAGTTCGGATCCTTGAGGGGATCCTACGTCTCCGTTGAGGCGGCTCGGTCACACTTGAGCCGGGGTCTCTTTCAACCCTTGTCCTCCCGGTGTTGCACTTGGCACTCGACGACGGCCGGTCACCCAAGACTCGGAGTCTCTTTCAACTCGCTAGCCGCTCGTCGTTGCACCTTGCATACGCCGGCTTCACTTCTTTGATTCCTTTCCTCGCGGAGGCGGAATCCGGCCTTCACAAACTTCCCACGGCGCACCACACCAAGTCGGTGGCTCGTAGGCGACCTCCTAGCCGTCTAGGAGTCCTCAATCTCCAAGAGTAACAAATACTCTCGAAGAACTCACTTAGAATCAACCTCAAGTGCTCAACAACTCAAATCACACTTAACCCTAGCACTACCCACTCTCACACCCAACCCTTCACTCAAAAGGGGATCACTAAGATCTTAGGATTAGAGGGGCTTTGGGGCTCAAGATCACCAAGAAAACACCTCAATACACCCAGCAAAACATCCCCAACGGCTACTTTGAAGTGGGCAAGAAGGGGCTTTAAATAGCCATCCCAAAAAACTAGCCGCTTGGGACCGAAATGGGCAACCGGAGACTCGGATAAAACCCGGAGACTCTGGATCATCCGGATACTCGAATCATCCGGATACTCGGATAACCCGAGACTCGGTTACAACCCGGATACTCCGGATCTCCCAGCAAAGACGCAGCACCCGGACGAAAACGGGCATAACTTTTGACTCGGACTCCGATTTGGCAAATTCGGACTTTTCGGAAAGCTATGAACGGTGGCTATCCAACTAACAAGGTCTCACTACCCAAATCCAAAAGGATCAAATCAGATTTCACAAAGAATCCACAAGGAGACCTCAAATTCTCACTTTAGGAACCACCAACACTTCTATCCTCACACCAACACACCTACACATAGGTGAACACGGTGTGACTTGGGTTTCTCAACCATAGAAAAGGATAGACCACATTTGAGCACTTGAGACATGTCTAAGTAATTTCAACGATTGCATCCCTCTTAATAGTACTGCAATCCTTAGTCTCAATTTTAAAAACAAAATCTAATTCTTACACTAAGCTTACATGCCGACTTTTTGGATGCACGTTGCATGATGACGCGTTTTCACAAAGATTGATGACGCCTTCGTCTTGTCAACCTCGATGCGATTCACCTCATGAGACTCGCCCTTCTCCGACCTTGACCTCGATCATCACCAAGACGATCCTCACGCCAAGTCGTTCTTGACTTAGTCCTCAGCTCTTGGTGACACCGCCGTCTTATTTGACTTTGACTCGATTGTCATCCTTCAAACCATCTTGGTCATCATACACACAGCTTTGGGACCTAACTCTTATCAAAGCACTCAGCAAACATATTAGTCCCACAAGCTTAAAAGATATATTGAATAAATTGATAATAACAAGTGTTTCATATCAAGAAGCACAATATGAATGGAAACACTTGACAATAGAAATATTCTCTGCTAAGTGCATCATGATGAATATATGATTGATCTAACTGCACTAGAGAGATAATTGCCAATATGAAGAATCAATTAAATCATGGCAAGGACCACAGACTTTGCTTAAATGAAGCACATGATAGAATATACACGAATTACACATGTGCAAACAATATTTGGAATGCGAGTAAATAATGTAATCCAATTCTAGATTAAACTTCACTAAGAGAGGTGCATTAGAAGATACACAACTAAGACATGTATGCACCAAGTCAATATGAAGCAATGAAGTTTAACTCTAGTTAACACAAGCATATTAAAAACAAAACACATAATGAACTCAAATGAATATATATATGCACAAGCAATTATGACATGAATCAATGTGCACATATGAAATCAACAAGTTACTTAGAGTTCAATATGCATTTGCTAAAGAGGAATGCAATGACAAATATGGAAGGAATACCGAGATTGCATACCTCATTTTTGCTTAACCATCCCAATTGATTTTCCTCTAAAATAGATGAGACTAATATTCAACTAGGCAATAAACATGTTAGTCTCATAACAATATAAACATATTAGAGGTTTGTCATTTGTTAAGCACTAAGTTAAGAATTTGTACAATTACATTGATTGACATTACATGCGTTTGTCATTAATCGTTTATCATTAATCACCAAAACAACATAAGTGCTTAGATGCACTTTCACCATATGAACTAGATTATGATATATCATTCAAAGATTTAATAAAAAGAAGTAATAAAGTCGACTCTTATACATGTGTGAATGTGCATGCAAGAGCCTAAAATGACAAGAACGGAGGGAGTATTTGATACGGTGGACTAATCCAAAACAACAACGTCACGTCATGATCCGATGCATGCATAAATGGTACGCCCATACGTCATCAAGTATATCATCGCTACATGTATAAATGCACGTACGTATCAAGCTTTAATTAATCAATTGTTTGAATCTAGTCCAATACCGATCATATTAAAACATGCATGCTATAACTAGCCAGCTTAGGTTAAGTAGTGTGAATGGATTAGTGTGGTAAAACGTGAGTGGAGACCTCGTGGTGCATGTTAATGCAATATATTCGCATTTAACATTGCAAATTAACCATGCAAATGCAAAGAACGATCGAGCTACGTACGACTTGTGGCTAGGCCAGTTCACATTTTACAAATTAGATCGAATTGCGTGCGTATATATATTGCAGATTGATCGGGGGTTGGCTGTTGATTGGTTTAATTATTTGGTGTGATCGCGCGCGCATGCATGCAAGAGTCAGCGACTTCGACGTACGTACGTACGCACGTACGCATGACCAACAACGACGTACGGCCGTAGTTTAATTTGATGCATGCATATATGGGTCATAGTATATATATATGTGTACATATATATTATATATTCATGCATTGCGTTGCGTGCCAAGTTCATCCAGAGATTTTTCACCACTTCAAGTGTTTGACACTTTGACTATATATGCATAGTTTTTGCAATTAGGCTTGTAACTCAAGCTATACACTCTATATTCTATCCATCACACACACACACATATATATAAAGAGTATAGAAAAGAATTCCTGTATGTATGTATTAGTCCCAAATAAACATTGCTTGGCATGCAAAGCCGATTAATTATCAACTCTGGGTGGCGACACATCATATTTATTGTCAAGTGTAGTAGTGCTTGACGCTGAGTCAAAGTAAGCGCATAAGAATGCAACGGGCGCTTTCAAGTAATCTTAGGAAATCAAAGTGTGCATACCCAACATAACTAGCTAGTAACATTCTAATAATTTCCTCTATCAAAACGATCGAGCAAATAATATATACTAGGTAGGTCGCGCGCATTGCCGCACCGTGTGAAATTTGGTCCAAGTTTTTTTTTTCTAAAAAAAGGTAGGAGGATCTAAGCGTTTTTTTTTGTTCTCTTGGTTTTTTTTAGAAAAAAAGCTAGGTAGGAACCGTCGACGAATTTGCGTAACAACGGGTCTTTTCCCGAAAAAATGAATAATACATGTTCAAAAAAATATTAGATTTCGCGTTGCCAAAAAAAATTATAGAGATAGAGTTGTACACATTTTCTTTTGACGAAATTATTTTTTCTGAGTAAAACTGAGAAATGACCTTCTTTCGACGAGTTTAGCACTCTGTACGTTCAGCGGGTAATAATACATGTTTCAAAAAATATTATAGATCAAGTTGCAAAAAATGCTCTAGAGATACAGCTGTACACAGTTGTACATATATTTCTTTTGACGAAATTGGTTTTCCCGGGAAAAATGGAGAAAGAACCCTCTTTTGCTGAGTTTAACACCCTAGGCGTTCACCGGATAATAATACATGCTTTGGAAAATATTAGAGATCGAGCTGCAAACAAAAACTACAGAGATAGAGTTGTACATATATTTCTTTTGACGAAATTGGTTTTCCCAGAAAAAATAAACAAAGAACCCTCTTTTGCCAAGTTTAACACTCTATGCGTTCACCAGGTAATAATACAGGTTTTAGAAAATATTAGAGATCGAGTTGCAAAAAAAAACTGTAGAGATAGAGCTGTATACATATTTCTTTCAATGAAATTGTTTTTTTCGGGAAAAACGGAGAAAGGATTTGGACGCAAGGAACAGGGGCCTGTTTGTCTTTTTTTGGACCTAAGTGCTACTACGAAAAATTAGAAAATGGCTCGTTCGGGATTTGTATTTAATGGGAATTTTTTTTCGTAAAATAATGAAGGAGGGACCTAAACGCTATTCAAAAGAACACATGGTCTATTTTGAAAAAAAAAAGTTTTTGCCCTCAAAGGTTTGGATAAAAAATAAAGAAAAATGCTAAGGGTTTTTTTGTAATTTTATAGGGACATATCCATAATTCAAAGGAAGCCGATGGACTTTTTTGCAAAAATACCGAAGAGGTGACGTGGCTAGCTGGTTAGCCTCCAAAACTTCCGGGCATAATAGATGTATAATTTGTGTTATACCTAGTACTGCAGTATGCACAACCTTGTCAAGTATTCGCTCCATCCAAATTTATTAGCTTATATTTCGTAACGTACCTCTCCTCTTCATGCAACCGCCCCATCACTCACCACATTACAACCAGGGGCGGAACTAGAGGAAATATAACCTGGGTTCACCATTTCACTATGTATATAACAATATATAAAATTTTCAAATCACATCATGCTAAATAGTAATGTTTTCAGCTATTTTTATCATCAATAATTCGACATAACCAACTAACAGTAATGTACAATGATAATTAATATAGAAGTAGCGATCAAAATACTTACCAAAATGAAGTAACCCAATAATAATATTTGTTAATTGTTGCAAAGTGAAGGAACTAAGAACGGAAACACAAACAAAAGATGGTCGGTATTAGCAAAATACATCCTCCAACCTCACAACCTCAATGGCCTAAAAAAGAGAGAACAAAAATGAGTAAATGGCTTAAAATTGTCAAGTACAACAACATCAGAATAATGAAATGAAAGTAATTAAATGATACATTACCTTTTAGTATTTACGTTCTTTTAAGTTCATGAAGCGACGAACCACAATATCATTAGTAACTTTCTTCATTTCTTGTTTCTCCACATAGCAAATAAGGCTATCACTCATGAAGTCATCGTTGATGCGATTGCGCAAATATGTTTTCACAATTTTCATGGCTGAAAAGCACCTCTCAACTGTAGCAGTGGCGATAGGTAGTACTAGTACTAGCTTCAAAAGTCGATAAACCAAAGGATAGCAAAGATGTTTCCTAGTCTGTACCATTTTCTGAGAAAGCTCACCAATAGTCTGTATGTTGGAGAATCTATCATCTGTTCGCACATCGGCAATGTAAAGGCATAGATGATGGTTAAGGTCCTCAATTCCCGAGAATCAAAATCATTGGGATAAAGATTTGCTAGATTGATTAAATTCTCCAAATTGAAATCATGAAATGAGTCCCTTGGATTCAAAGCTACGAGTAAACAAGCAAGTTAGAGGTTGTCTCATTGAAGCGACTATCAAGCTCTTTAAGCAGCCAATCAAGAACATCATGAAAACAATCCACTTTATAATGATGCTTGTTAGTAATTCCAGTTCTGTCTTTGCTTCTTTGGATTAACATAAGCTTCTTCCATTTCCAACTTGCATATGTCATATTTATCACAAAAGGCATACACTTCACCTATGATAGATTCCCATCCATCCCTCCTAAGCTCATCCAAATGGCCTCTAGTAGATTTCACACATTTGATGGCATTCACAATATCTTGATCCTTTCGTTGTAGTGCTAATGATAAGGTGTTTGTGGTTATTAAGATAGTCAGCATGAGCTGTAAATAAAAAACAAACTCAAATGACTGGAAGTACACTAGAAGACCTAATGCATGATCTCTATTTGTTCTGTCTTTGTCTTCTTCCACAAATTCTAGCACTTTAACAACTGTTGGGAACAAGTCAACCAAACTCTTAAGAGTTTTATAATGAGAACTCCAACGAGTATCTCCGGGTCTTTGAAGACATTGCTCTTGATTTAACCCTGACCCAGTTTGAAGTAGCCCACAACCTAAGGCCTTATGCACTAGTTTGTGATTGATATCTCGAATCATGTCTCTTCTCTTTGAAGATCCACCCACCACATTTAACAAAAGAGAAATCATGCTAAAGAAATTACTAATTCCTTTATGCTTTCTTACAATAGCCACGACAACTAATTGAAGTTGGTGAGCAAAACAATGGACATAATAAGCTGTGCTACTTTCTCTCATGATCAATGATTGCAAGCCATTGAACTCACCTCGCATATTGCTAGCACCATCATATCCTTGACCTCTAACTTGCTTCAAGCTTAGCTTATATTCTGCAAATAGAGAATCAATAGATGACTTGAGGTAGGAAGAAGTTGTCTCTTTCACATGAACAAGACCAACAAAACTCTCTTTCACAATTCCACAACTATCAACATACCGCAAGACCACTGCCATTTGTTCTTTGGAAGAGACATCTCTGGACTCATCAACAAGCAAGCAAAACACATCATGTCCAATTTCTGTGAGAATAGACTGCAATATTTCCTTTGTAAAACAATGAGCAATCTCTTTCTGGATAGGAGGTGATACCATAAGACAATTATTTGCAGCATTTTTACCCACCACCTTACCTAGAGCTAGATCATGCTCTATCAAGAACTCATAAAATTCCAAGAAGTTCCCTTTGTTGTAGGACTCTTTTGACTCATTATGGCCCCGAAAAGGCAATCCTTGCTTCAATAATAATCTAGCAACGTCAATTGAGGCATTTAGTCGAGTAAAATAAGCAATCTTCGCAGCTTCACTTTGTGTATTAATAGCAACATCGATGTGTTGTTCTCTTTTTAACAAATCATCACAATTTTTTAGCACTTGGTTGTGGATGCTATTCACACCACCTACATGCTCTTTCAGTCTAGCTTTTTTGTTCCAACCACACCAACCATTTAAGACAAAAGCATCGTACCCAGCTTCCTTCTTATTGCGATTCCTAAATAAGAAACAACAAAAGCAATATGCTCTATCTTTTGACTCGCTATATTCAAGCCAATTCCCAAACTCATCAAACCATTCATGATTAAATCTTCTCTTTTTATCCGCAAACTGTGTATATGGAAAATTATAAGTACGAGGTTGACAAGGCCCATTGTCCAAGTACTTTCTTCTTACCTTGTCTTTCTGATTAGGATGATAACCTTCTATTGCTTTCCTTTTACCTGGATCAAATTGAATCTCCTCTTCCCAGTTGATATCTTCTGGAGGTGAAGTCCTAACATTAGTTGGTCCATCTGGTGTTTTCCTTTTGAGAAATTTTTCCATAGCATTAGTTGTCAGTTGATATCTTCACTCAATCACTCTTCAGACTTCAGAGGCACTGACTACTGAGGGCGTGAGGCAATTCACTGAGGCAATCAGGACTTCAGGAGCCACCGAGCCAGGACCGAGGCGCGAGGGCGACTGCGGACTGCCGGCGGTGAGCGGTGAGCGGTCGGCTACCGCAGTCCGCAGCGACGGCCAGGAGACCCAGGATTGCCGGCTGACCGGCGATGGCGGCCCACGGAGGCCGAGCGACGGCCGAGGGCGACGCAACGGGCCCGCCGCCCGCTGGAGTGGCCAGGCCCACCGCCAGAGGCCAGAGGGTGGAGCGCTGAGCGGCGAGTCGAGCCGAGCCGCGCCGCCGCGCCGGCGGCGACAGCGACCGTGGAGAGCGGAGGGCGGAGGCTCAAGCGGCCAGAGAGCCGAGGCGCCGGGCGAGGGCGACGCGACGGGCGGTCGGGCGAGGCGCAGGCGACGCGACGCCGCCAGAGGGCGATCCGCGGCAACGGCGGCCCGAGGAGCGACGGCCAAGGGCGATCCGGCGCGGGCAAGTGACGATCCGACGGCAGTGCGCCAAGATCGCTGCCGTACCGCAGCTTCGCCTCCTCTGTTCGAGGCTTCGAGCGCACGACTGCCCAGTCCTCCCACTTCTTTGCTGCTTACGATCTGGGCCGGGGTCATATGCTTTGGGCTAAGGGGTTCACATTGAGGATGTAGGGGGTAATGTCTACTATTATTATTTTTTGGGCCGGTGTCATGTGACACCGGGTGGGCCTATTGGGCTCCGCCCCTGATTACAACTACATTATCTGATTAGCACGACATTAATATGTATACCACCAAGGGCGTCTTACCATATATACTTCCTCCTACTCTACCTGCCTATTTCTCCACCGTCGCCATTGACGTAGATGCATTCATCCTCTCAAGTCCGCTCTAGTTGTGTTCTTAAGCTCCTCGACTTCGTGTCCAACTTCTGCTAGCTCCTCCTGATCCAGCGTGCGGTTCAGCGGCCATGTCACTCGTCACTGAGCTCGTCATAATCGTTCCTGCCTCGACCAACCAGCTGGATCCGGCCCTCACCACCGCACTGCAAGTTGCTCTACCTCTCCGCCGGCCACCCGATAGCCTCCTCACCTTGCCGCATCGCGACGCCGTCCTTGTCTTGTCTGAAAATCGCCCAGCCAGCGAGATCACCTAATCCCTCGTGATCGATCGTGCCGTACGTGACTCATCTTGCTTCTTCTTCGATGGCAGCCTGCTCACTGGTGCCATCCTGCTGCCGGAGTGTCCAGCGACCGGCCGCCTCTACTTGCAGTTGCCGTACGTGGGATGGCCGCACTACTACAGATCTGACCATCAGTCCCGATTGACAACGGTCATCAGTACCAGTTTTATAAAAATATAAACTTAATTCATTTTATTTTAACCTACAAGCTAGTTTCAGATCTGAGATGGAGTTGGAATTTGAAGCTCTACCAAAAAAGACCTAGCTAATTCATGTCGGCGTCCCTGTACAGGATGCTCGTCTTTGATGTTGCTATTCCCGACCTCGCCGGCGATGTCACCTGCTCACGAAGCGCAGCTCCTCGTTGAATCTTGCTCGGACATACCGCGGCCCAGGCCGCATGCCTCTTTCCACTCGCCGAGGCAACGGAGAACATGTTCGCTGGTCATCACGGCGTACCACCGTGCAATGCAAGAAACCGCCTCGCATTGCTTTTGCCCCTGCCTGAACAGCATGCAGCCGTCCGATTTCCTCCTATCCAACGTCTCGTTGTAATTCCTCTCCCCCGCGATTCTACACGACATTTATCCATGTCACCCCATTCAACTAATTCTCTCTCTCTCTCTCTCTCTCTCTCTCTCTCGCTCGCTCCCTCCCTCCCTCCCTCTCTCTCAGTGGCGGAACCACAAAAAGTTTAGAGCCTAAACAAGTTTAATTACGGCTAATAATATGAATAAAATTATATACATACCATACTAGCAAAGTTGAGAACCAGTGAACCATAATAGTTTTAAACAAAAAACATGATCTAATACATGCATAAAAATCCATAGATAAATAAAAAAGGAGATATGACAGCAAGTATCTCACTACGGTGCACCAAAGCTTCGACCAACACTAACAAAATTCCATTCACACGTCCAAAAGAAACTCCGTAAGATAAAACAATATATGGATTAGCGCATCTCTTATAAGAAAATTAATAAATTTACGTTAATGAGCATGAAACATACCATAACTATGCTAACTAATCATGCCTATGGCTACGAGGCAAATTCATTTTCTGATTCTTCATGTTCTGAAACCGTCGGATAATGGTGACATCATCAAGTGATTTAAATATCTCCCGCTCCTCGCCGCCTGCTCCCCGTCGACTCGACTGAACACACCAACAACCAACAGGTCCCAAACAAGCATCTCTAAAAAGAGCAACTGTATCAACAGAAAAAAAAAGAAGGGAGAGGAAAACGCAGAGTCCAAAAGCATGCAGGCCTTTTGCTTTGGCTTGCCTGCCTGAGATGCCCCTTGAGAAAACAACAAGTCAAGCCATAAGTCGATCGGTGCTACTGTGCTAGCATGTACTTCATACTACTTGTGCATCTCTTGCCTGTTCGATGTCGACCATTGACAGTGGGCAGCGGCGCTCGTCGTGTCCTTACCTTCACTAGTGCTGCTTCGCTAGTTCGCTTGCCAGTTGCCTCTTGCCAGAATGACGCTTCGCTAGTGCTACTTCGCCGCTTGCCTTCATTAGTGCTGCTTCTGTGCTTCGCTTGCCTTCATTAGTGAGTGACGCTTCATTTACCGCCTTGCTGGCCCGGCGCGTGAGCCACTAGCGGCCCATTTGCTAGCATTGGTCAATGGGCTTTGAGCCCATGCAACGGCCCAGGCACGCCGGGCCTTGGCTCCGCCAGTGCTCTCTCCCACACATGGGATTCATCAATCAATTCACCGTTGAGAGCCTCGGATCTTGCCATCGGCAGCCATAAATTGAATCATAAGCTCACTCCTAGTTCAATTTTCATTGCTTTCACCCTCCAATTTAAGGCTTAGAGCAGTGGCTACATGCAACTTTCCTCACCTCTCCCTCTCCCACACCGATGATTCACCGGTCAATTTGTCACTGATAGTGATGGATCCTACCACCGACAGCCATGAATTGAACCGCGGGCTTGCTGTAGTTTAATTCTCCTTGCTTTCATACTCCAAATTGAGCCCTAAATCGGAGGCTACAAGCAGGAGCCTTGGTGAGTAGGGGTGGAATCGAGCCGAGCTCGCCAGTTTTCGAGCTGAGCCGAGCCCGGCTCGTTGCATACATCGAGCTCAATCTTGAACTCGGCTCGGGCTCGCTCGAGCCTCGAGCCGGCTTGACGTGGCTCGCGAGCCGGCCAACAAGGGCACTGGCAAGGGTCCAAATGCCCTTCATTTTCACAAAAAAACGAAGCTCCTACATCCATTCTCACCGTTCTCAGGCTCCAGCCTCCTCTAGGGTTCGATTAAGAAGCAATTTCACATTTATGGGACGCCTTTTTAAGCACAGATGGTTAGACTGCTCTTTCAGTTTATAAAACTGCAAACATGTAATCTGGAAAAAGAATACTCCGCTTACTTTTATCTGTGCAAAAGTAATAAGTAGACCCAATACAAGACATTTGAAGTACTAAGAAGAGTAAACTCAAAAAGTAAGGTAAGACAAGCATTGCTCGTTAGATGTCTAGCATTGGGTATACTGATTACTGTATTGTGAATTCATACCTTATATGACTCAATGACTGTCGAGCCTAACGAGCCTAACGAGCCGCTCATGAGCTGGCTCGGGCTCGGCTCGTTGGCCAAGCGAGCCAGGCGGTAGGCTCGGGCTCGGCTCGTTGGCCATGCGAGCCGAGCCGAGCCGCACCGAGCCGAGCCGAGCCTCGAGCCTCGAGCTAAAATTCCACCCCTATTGGTGAGCACTTGCTGGGATGTTAGAAGAGCACGACAACAGAGGTAAGCAACCAACAAGGTGTGATGGCCACGGCAAGCAGCAAGAAAGGCATGCTGGTCATGAGGTGAAAGGCCATGGCTCGCTGCTGCAAGCGATAAACACTGCACTGACTGGGTGTAGCGTGCTCTACCACCACAAGTCCACAACGATGTGGAGGTCCAACACTGATCTCATCATCTTTCATTTTTCCACTCCAAATGTTTTCAAAGTAAAATTTGCAATTTGTCTTTTGAAATTTGTACTAGTTGTTGCCTTTTCTTTCGAACTCCACTAAATCTTTGTTCGAAATTGTAGGTACTTCTATGAAAGTTTTGAGATTTCTTTGAAACTTGTCAAAAAAAAAAAAACCCGCACGAATCTTTCTGAAACTTCTCGAAACACGTGGCAAAACTTGTTGAAACTTCTTCGAAACATACCAAAACAAGCATGAAACTTCTGTGAAACTTGCCGAAATAGGTATGAATATTGCTTGACTTTTTCTTGAAACATGGATGAAACTTCATGATGTTTCAATTCTGAAACCTGAGTTTTCGACATTGATGTTTAAATTTTAGTTCTGAAACATTCTATCATGTTTGAATACCTCCTGATGGGATATTGTTGTGGCATCTTTTACTGTAATTTTTGAACTTTTATGCTTGAAATTTCATTAAATCTATGTGAAACTTGCTTAAAATTCTTTGAAACATGTATGAAACCCCCTAAAACATGCTGAAACTTGCTTGAAACTCTTTTTGAAACTTTGTTGAAATCCTTTTGAAACTTGGTTGAAACATCAACCTAAAACTTTTTAATGGAACATAAGACTAGCTAATACTCTCATAACACATGAAATTTGATGAAACTGCTATACAGTTGGGAGCACTTTCAACGGTATAGCGTTGTGTAGCAACTTTCTAATTAATAGGGATAGTCTAGCTATTTTAATTTTTCCCTTGTTCGATGTGTCAAAAGAAAATTAACCCTATAAACTTGGATGGAGAGAATGTATAGGCCCTATAAAATTGTCAAGAGTACTATCTAGAATGTAGGAATCATCTTATGAAAAGAATAACACTAATCTCTTGTAGGAAACAATCTAATTCTTAAATTTTCAGTGTTTCAAACCCGACCTATGTTTAGGGTGCATTTGGTTTAAGGGTAATGGATGGATGTGATAGCCCCATCCATCCTTTTCCACCCAACCCACTGTTTGGTTGGATGGATGGGTGAATGAGAGCATCTAACTCATAAATATTCCTCATAGATGCATGTTGAATGAGCATATCACATAAAATTGGATAGATGAGAATATCCAACTTTCATCCCACCAACTAAACTTGAACTCCCATCCCTTCAACAACAACTAAAAAAACTCATTCCATCATCTATCATCCATTCAACCAAACATGAACTTAGCTTTATCCCTACTAGGTTAGATGATTCTATCTCATCTACTCTTTCATTGTGGATGAATCCATCCCCTTCACTCTTTGCCTTTAACCAAATAGATCTTAAAGTCTCGTAGAAAACAGCTTTGCACGGTTTAAACTGTTTCCTTCGAGAACTGCTTCCTAGAAAATCTACAAAACCGCTTTGCTGGGATGTTTCCAAAGTAATCACGTCACGTCTCGTCCTGCAGGCTAGTGTGAAAACGGGTCGAATTTTATCCGTCTGATCCGGATCCGGTCGTAATTGGATTTGGGATGGAATCTAGATATTCGGTCGGATCTAGGACCGGATCCAAATAATTGAATCCGAATACTGTATCAGATTCAGAGCATACACTATTCGGGAAATATCGATCAAGAACCAGATATTCAGATATTTTTCATTTGGATATTCGGACCTGGGTCTGCTGGTCACCTGGCCCAGCCCATCTCGTGGTCTAGCCCAGTCGTCACCCACCCCTCATTCATCATTGCTGAGAGACTCGAGATGTCCCACGCATACTGGATTGGATTCAAAGCATACACTATCCAGAAAATATGGACCGAGAATCGAATATTCAGATATTTCTCATTCGAAACTCTGTTGGTCTCCTGGCCCAGCCCATCTCGCGCTCTCGCCCACTCGCCACCCACTCCTTGTTCCTCATCGCCGAGAGCCCCGAGATGTCAAGTGCTGAGTCCCGCCTCGCTGGGGTGCAGGACGCCAACGTCTAGCACGATGACCCCGATAGAGGTGGATTTGGTGTCGACCGACACTGGGACAGTTGGATCCGGTGGTGATGGGTTTGGGGGTCGGCGGATCCGACGACGCTGGGGTGGAGGACGACGACCCCGATGGAGATGGAAGCGGTGGTGGCCGAATCGGACGGTGAGGGGTTGGGGACGCCAGCCAGGAGAAAGACGACCCCGACGATGTACTCGTTCGCACGGCCATCGCCTCAGTACTCGGCTTTGGGATGGCGAATCGGGCGGCGACGACCACAGATCTAGCGCCGTCCGCCGCAGTGCTTCCTCACCTGGCCAGAGTTGAGGAAGAAGCGCAACTAGGGATGGCAACGGGTCCGGGTCCAACCTCCGTGGACCTGGACCCGAGACCCGAAGTCAGTCACGGGTCCAAACTCAGACCCAGACCCGGACCCGACGGGTACCCGGATCCGAACAACAGAATTCTATTTTCATTTGTTTGAGTAGCTAAAGTTTATAGAATTTGATTAAATTTTAAGACTTCATTACCCGGATTAAGAAATAGACTACATGCATATAATAACAAAGCAACAGTAAGCAACAATAGATGATGTTTGTTATCTACAATTCTATTTCATACAATAGATATTTTCTTGTCGGGTCCGGGTCTAGGTACCCACTAGTCCAAAATGAGACCCGAATCCGAACCCGAAATAATATATCGTGGGTCCAAATTTAGACCCAAACCCAGACCCACCGAGTCGGGTACCTACGGATACCCGAACCCACGGGTACTTTTTGCCATCCCTAAGCGCCACCTCCGCCGCTCGTCATGGCGTCGATTTGCACCGCTCCGTTGCCATATCCCGCCGTTGGAAGACCGTTGGCCGGGGTAATGGAGCTCCTCAGTTAAGCTCATCTTGCGTCGCCGCGTCTGACCAACCTACTGCCTCTCCAGCCACCGCATCGGTTGATCCGCCGCCGGTTCGAGGGGAGAGAGAGAGAGACAGAGACGGTGGAAGGGACGAGAGAAATGAAGAAGCAGGCGGTGCTCATGGCGGAGCCCACATGTCCTATCATGGCAATTTACAATTTTAAAAAATAGATAAGAATTTGATACATTCATCTCGAAATTTAGACAACGGTTTTGATAGCCTTCGTAATATCCTATTAATACGAATAGTGTTTTTAAACATAAATAGTGTTTTTGACGATCTTTTAAGGTGATTTCGGCCATTAATTTTTATAACCCATGTTACTATATACTGCTAATTATATTACATGAAAAAGAAAATTTCAGATCCCTAATATGACATTAAAAAATTGCTTATGTATACGTGTAATATCCGTATATTTTTATCTAATTGTTATCAAACCCATTATATATCCATATCTCGGATAACTTAAATTCGTATTCGCATCCGATTAATCTGTATTCGATTCTAAGTCCGAAAAATTAATATAGATTAGGATAAAAAAAAAGTAATATCCGTCCGTATTTCACTTATAACCTGCACGGATCCGGTTCCTCTAACGTCGAGTTCTCTGACGTGAGTCACTGACATGTGACTCTTCGGTTACGTGACCCCACGCGTCAGTGACGAAGTCAGATAACTCAACGTGAGAGTATCTCATCGCAACCTGCACTGCTCTCTCTCGCCTCGGTCGGGAACACCAAGCGATCCACCCCGCGGTCGCCGGAGGAGAAGAACTCGCCGGCCTTCTCTCTGTCGGACTGGAGTGTCCTTTCTCCTCTCCTCGACGCCACCAAACCCCAGAACAATCAGAACCACCAACCACCCACCATGGCGTCGCGCCCTAATCCTCACCCGCGGCTATGATCCCCGGCGATGGACCCGGGACCCTCGTCCGCCAGCCCCGATCCCCCGACGGAGGGCGACGAGGGGGACAGGTGGGTCGTCCTGCCGGATAGCGAGGTGCTGGGGGCCGACGCGCCCAAGGTCATCGACTGGGAAGAGCTGCAGCAGGAGCTCGCGCGCCTCTGGAGCCTCTCCGCCGCCCTCGCCGTCGCCAGGGACCGCAAGGCGCATCTCGCCGCACGCCTCGAGTCAGCGCTCGAGGTAATTACTCAATTTACTTAGGGTTCCTCCTCGCTTGATCCCTAGTGGAATTGCCGAATCCTGTGCGCTATGGCCTTCAATTCTCTGCAATGGCAAACCGGATCTTTTGGTGTATCTTGCTCCCGAATAAGTTGTACTACATTGGAGACGTGGATCTTTCCCCAGTCTTTAATTTGCAGGCGACATTTCGTTCCTCTTTTTGCGTCTGGGTCTAATATTTGCCTCGTGTCTCCTCAGTTAATAATCTGATTCTGATTCCAGATACTAGATGCCCTGCAGAAATTTTAACTGTAACAAGCCTGTCATTGTTGTCGGATTGTGAAACAAAAAGATTCCATCGTACTCAGCGTGCCACTGATTGGAATTGGATTGTATTTATCGATGCATCTTATATGTTTGATGTATCATTCTGCAATGAAATTAGGTTTGCTTGGAGTCACAGCATGAACCATTACGAACGTTTGATTTGTACTTTTGAAATGCTTATGGGCAGGCAAGAAAGGCATTTCTTCAGCAGGATAATGTGTTGGCTGAAATGAGTCAGAGACTGCAAACACATGCTGATTTCATGGGGGATATGAAAATGCGCACGAAGGAAATGTCCGCGAATGCTGAGGATCAAAGGGCCCAACTTTGCATCAAGATCAGAATGTTGTCAGTAGCAAGCAAAACTCTTGGCGTAGCACACAGTAAATTGCAGGTATTTAATTTTGCATGCGAGATGAAAAAAATGGTTGCATTTTCCCCCCTTGTGTATGGACTATATAATCTCTTGGATAGCCAGATATTATACAGCCGTACTTTGACAAAATTTTATTTCTTATGCTGTAATTGGTCTTTTAGCCCGTATTAAAGCCATAAATGCCTCACGTATAAATTTCCTACTGAAAAATATCCCCCTTTACATAGCTCATTTTTGTGAACTCTATATCTGTGAGATTATTGAGTACTGTTCTCATTTAACATTATAACGTATTTGTCTAAACTTGTATAAGATATACTCTTCTCTTAAATGTGTTACCCAGTGTATATGGATTCTCAGGATGTGGTAACTAGAAAGAATATATTTTTTCCATGCTTTCAAATTGGTTAGGATGCAATCCTTCTATTCCACTAATTTTACTAGATTTTTTTTTTTGCGTTACAGGAAGCTGATAAATTGCTGTCAGGGGAAAATGGTCATGGCCATCTTAAAAATCTGGAACAGATGTTGCGGATGAGGCAGCAATATATGGTAACGCAAGTTGCTCAGATATATCCTGTGGGGCCCTTTAATGAACAATCTCCAGTTGACAAGCCTGGCATAAACTCCAGTATTATCAGAACAAGTATTTCACTCAGTCATTCTTCCTATTGCAACTTTCAAGGGTTTCCAGTTCCATATACCTGCTCACTGTAAAATTCCGTGACTATGTTTTCCCAATTCACAATCCTATTACTGGTGTAGAAGAAACATATAGGCCCTGTTTGGCAGAGCTCTAGATTCCAGCTCCACTTCAAAGCTGAAACTTGTAGACTGAAATAAAGTGACTTAAGTTTATAATTTTATTCTAAAATGTAAACAAGATGACCTACCTAAACACTCTTAATATACCCACAGCTCCAGCTCCACGAATTTGGTGAAGCTAGGAATACCTAGCTCCACCAACTTCAAGAATTTGGTGGAGCTAGAGCTCTGCCAAACACCCCCATAGTGTGCAATTTTGCCTTGCTTGCAGTTCTTGCTACTGATGCGCACCTGAAACTATTTGTGGATACACTGATACATTGGTACTATAAATATTTACTTGCACTTGATGTAAATGAAATTTTATTTGGACAGGCTCTGTACACTGACCTTGCTAGCCATTTAGTTCCTTATTGCCTTGTATATGCTTTATACTTTTAGGAGATGCCAGATAAACTTCTTTTGTTGTGTTCTCCACTTGATTTTGCGGTTTTAGATTCAGTTTTTTCTCACTTAGCATAGCATCGAGCCATTGAAGCACTTAAGAGAGGCATAATTATTTGTTCAACCGACTAGTCTTTTTCGTGCAACAATACTGTGGCATGATTGAAGGTCATGATCATGTAAAATTTTCACTACTATTTATTCTGATGAACTTGGCATTTCTTGGAGATCTTAATTGTTTCTGTTGAAGGATGGGATACCTTAGTTTCATTTTCCGTCTTGAATAAATGCTATGAACCACATGGAAAGTCACACAGCGAGCTTTTGGTACCCACATCATTATATGTAAGAGATAAGTATCATCAGTGTTGATTCTTGAAGTAATGTGCTCGGTTGCTTTATTACTAGGCTACTATCTGTATGGCAAGTATGAAGTCAGCTATAGAAAAGTAACTTTCTTCCACTTTTTGTTAGTTTCTGTCCTTTGTTAACGTAGGAGTTGTTAGCAATTTAGGAACATAAGAGTTATGATGTTTTTTCATTTCCTGAGTCAACAACTCAATGTACCTTGTTTGCTTTATTGAACTGATTTGATATAGGACTGAACTTCACTAAACTTGCATTAAGGACAGAACTATTGTACCCCTCATACCGATCATCATGCATCACAAGTATCCAAGGCTACTAAGCGCTAACTAGTATCTGTTAATCCATATGTGAACTCATTTCTGCTACATAGCATCAAATATGAACTCATTTCCACTTTTTAACTACCAATTTCCAGCAACTGTACTAGCCTATGATGGATGAGTCTTAACCAAAAGAGATTTAGAGGGGATGATAATTGACCATTTATTTTTTTCCATAATCTTAAGATTCTTCCTTCTGAAGTGGTTATTGTGAAATTTTTTGTCAGAAAATTTTAATGCTTCAGAAAATTTTCAGGAGGTTATCCTGAAGTTTTTTGTCAGAAAATTTTAATGCTTCAGAAAATTTTCAGGAGATGCTGAATCAATGTCTCCAAATTGCTCTCGAAATGGACAGACACCTTTGGCCATTTTGGGCCTACAGTTATCAAAGCTTTCTATAAAAAAGGCCAGCTACTTCAGTGACAAGACAGAGCTTGAAAGATCTGCTACTGTTCTTGGTTATGTTGCACATGTATGTATAATTTAAAATAATGAATAAATATCGAATGGAAATTTACTTAAACGTTAATTCGAATCTGCTTTTAGTTTCCTTTCTATAAGAGTTTGAAATCATATTGTTTTTATTCTGTTGTAGAATGAAGATACATTTAGAACAGGTTGAGATATAACTAAGTATTGTTCGTAAATATGTTTGGTTTTACAGTGATAGAAATGACGCTGAGTGTGTCCAGTTTTCTCTATGTACTGCTGGTATTTATTTTATTTTTTTCGTTTTGAATCATAGGCAGTCTCCCTTATTGCATCATATCTCGGTGTTCCTCTTCGATATCCAGTGCGATTGGGAGGTTCACATTCATATGTTCTTGATCATGCACCTTCAGTTGAACCATCATCTATCACCTCAGGAATAAGTTCGATCCCTCTGGGCACGGGCACGAGGACAATGGAATTCCCTCTGTTTTTTGAAGGCCAAGAGACAACAAGATCAGCGTATGCAATATTCTTGTTAAACAAGGTTGGTCTCCTTGCTAGTTTGTTCATTTATATAATGAAAAGTGGTCATCTTTAACATAAGTAGCTCACTTTTTAGGGCTGTTGTTGATCATAGAATCGTAATGAAGTGAAAGGAGCTAAGGAAGAATACATGCTTTTCTATTGATGCCCTGTTTGGCAAATCTGGAAATATTTTCCCCAAACCACTAAATCACTGGAGAATTTAAAATACAATTATAATGAACCAAAGATAACTTCGAGAAAGGCCTGCGTATGCCTATCTGCAACCCCCTTGAGTTTAGCTTCAGAAAGGTGGTTTAGAATCTTAATCCAAGCAGACCATAATCATGGTTTGGTACTTAAGTGGGCGAGTGAGTAGACATAGATTAGGTTAGGATAAATGGTCAACTTTAAAGTGAATTTGACTGAACGTTATGGAAGTACCAAAAGTGGCACCTACTGAAAAAGTTGGCATATTTTCGGACTGCTTGAGCAGCTGTGAGGAACGAATAATTAAACAAAGCATTTAGTGATGCATGAAAACTTACATTGTGATCAAGAGGAAATAGTGTATTCTTTTTTAGAATAAATTATAGTGCATTTGATAATTGTAGAATTGCTACATATTTTTCACCCAAAATTTTCATTTGAGTAATTCTAGGTCAGCTATGTAAAGATCTGAAATCTTTAGACATCAAAACTCTTATGAGTGTACATCCATCCCTTTCTGCATTGATTATTTCTAGACATTAACCTTCCTCTTATGGTTCCTGGCAGGATATTGAACAACTTCTGAATCACATTGGTGCTGAAAGTCTTGGCCCAAGACATGTATTAGCTAATCTCAAGCAGCTAACAACGATCATCCAATCACAACAATACATTTCTGATTGATGTAACCCAAAGACACAATTTAGGACTTCTGAGAGTTTGCTTATGGCTGAGTCAAGATGCGGACGTGCGGTTGGTGCTATTTTTAGCAAGCACCTTCCTTTTCCCAGGACACAAATGAATTCAGGTTTCTTGTTGCTGATATGTTCATGTAAATGAGTAAGTCGATTAGTCAATATAAAATGGTCCAACTTCCAAGTGTACATACGGGAAATAGATGGATAATAAATGAGATATTAGTGCACTATCTTAGGTGCTTGTTCTTGTCACACTTATGGCTGCATATTTTTTTCCAGCGTTATCAACAGATCCTAATGCAGATGTAAGGAGGGACTTGAGGACTAGACTTCTGAAACAGTATCTTTGGATCTTATTATCTGATCCTCTCAGTTCGATCGGTCACCGCCGACAGCACTTAAAGAAAATTACACTAAATTTCATGATTTTCTAAAAAAGATTATCAACTCCTGTATATTTTTACATGCTGTATATGTCTTCATTTTTTTTTATATAAAAATGGCTCGTGTTTCTTTGTGAGTTTTCATTGTGCCTGATCACTTCTTTTGAATTTGATATAATAATAGTGTAACTCGGCCTGGACTCATGCGTGAATTTGCGGAACCGCAAGATTTTTTTTTGCAAAGCACGCCTTGCCAGGTATGGCAACAATTTTACAGAAATGCGAGGATTTATCTACAAAAAGATTTGGTCTAGGCTTAGATGTGGATTTGCGTAACTACGAAGGTTTTTCTTTTTCTTTTTTTTTTGCAAAAGAACTGACGACATATCTAAGATGTAATTTCAAATTTTTCGAAAGGCCTCCTTATGAAGTCATGATGTGGCATAGGTGGGAGCGTTTGAATTCATTCTACTTTAAAAGCGTAGTTATTCATTTTTTAGTTCTTTATAATATTCAGAAGGGAGTAATTTTTAGATCAATTTTGCGAATTAAAAGAGTGTGTGTGTATATACTCTTTTATTTTCATGATAAGAAGAACTATTAACCAGCTTCAAAGATATACGTGAAGGTCCTATGTACAAAACCATCTTTATTACACCTGTACTCCTGTGCGAGGTTGTCAGTATCGCGATACGGATCATAGGTTCCTACCATCCCATGAAGCCGATCTGGACGTCTATTCATATGGTCCCTCTCGTCCTCGGCACAGGCGCAGCTCTCCCTGGATATTGACGCCGGGGTTCGCGCAGAGAACAGCGTGAACAAGGTGGTCGGAATCGACTACCGCAGCAGCAGGGAGGTCATCGTCTCCTACTCCGGCGTGCAGCTCGCCGCGGGCCAGTGTCCTGTGTTCTACGAGGCGCCGAGAAGCTATTGGGATCGAACAATGCTACTCTCCTTTGGATCACACGGGCGTTCGGCTAGACCACTTTGGCTAGACGACTAGTTTCTCTCACATGCAACGTATATACATGTATATGACTAGTTTCTCTCACATGCAACGTACATGCAGGTGGAATCTTGTGTTTACACGGAAGAAAACAACTCTTCTGTCTATTGCTTATTTTTTGCTTGCCTATCTTCTTTTTCTAACATGTTACAGTACCTGCTTATATAGCAGAACGTTAAGTACCAGACTACGTAACAACTCATTATTTGACTCGGACTCCAAACACTTTCCAAAATAAACTTTCTTAGTACAAACTTTCCTAAAATATGATTGAAACTAACAATCACCCCCCCTTAATCTTGTTTCTTAACTCAAACCTGTTGAGGTAATCGGTCTCAACTACGATTTACCTAACTTTTATTCGACACAGGATAGAGAATACATCTCCTCAACACCCTCTATACTCAACTTACTTAATTCAAGACGGAGAATGCATCTCTTCTATGTGTTGAACTCATCTTCGACGGACACGAGTTTGGATGGCGAACACACCTCTTCAACGTCCCGAACTCAACTTTGATGGACTTGATTTTGGACGGTGAACACATCTTTTCAACGTCCCGGACTCAACTCACTTACTTAACATAGCTTCAAAGCAACGCCAGTTTATCGTCACCTTGAGCTTCAGCAAGAAACGTTTTTTCTCCTACTTTAGCTTGTGGCACTCCGAAGCAAAATGCCTATAATTGTTACAATTATAGCATCTCACCTTTCGCCTTTGTCGAATTTTTGATTCTTGCGGCCTCGTTAACCATCGTCTTTCGAGCCACCGAATGAGTCCTCGCCGTCACACTTTGACAATCGGGCCTCTCACTCAGCGCACATCAGGAGTAGGTGTTCTTCTTCGTCACTGTCGGATTCCCTAATCCGTTCTTGGTGTGCCTTCAAGCAACCGATCAACTCCTCAATCGTCATCACCTTGAAGTCGCCGAACTGCTCAATGATGGAGACGATTTGTAGGAGCATGCCAGGGACATCACGAAGGAATTTTTTCACCACATAGCTTTTCTCCATCTTGTCACCAAGCACTTTGATTTTGTTGATGACCATTGTCAACCGGATAGCGAAATCGTCGACCAACTCCGTCTCTATCATGCGCAGCCCCTTGAATTCAGTTTTTAGGGTCTGTACCTTTGCCTCCTTCACACGATCAGCACCAAGATGCATCATCTTCAACATCTCCCACGCAGCTTTGGCCGTCTCCTTTTCGATCAGTAGGAAAAGCATTTCTTCTGGGATGCCTCCGTAGATGGCCGCCAAGACCATATGATCATTGCGCACATTGACTTTGCCGTTCGCGATCGCTTTCCACAGTCCTTAAGCCCTCATGTACATCTTCATCTTAATTGCCCATGATGCATAATTGCTCTTCGTGAGCATCGGATAATGCAGCGAGACGACGGGACTCTCCTTCGCCATCGCACTTGATGTCGCATTGCCACCGATGTCACCAATTCCCGGAGATTGCGACATCTTATTGGGCAACAGATCAAGAACTCATATTCTGATACCAACTGTCGGGATCGAACAATGCTACTCTCCTTCGGATCGCCGGATGTGTACGGGCGTTCGGCTAGACCGTTTTGGCTAGACGACTAGTTTCTCCCACATGCAACATATATACATGTACTAGGAAAATACGCGCAGCGCACGCCGCGCGCGTGAACGAAAAAAATGAATTTGTATTTTTTTCGGAGAAAAAACGAACTGGTCTCGGAGTAGGCGGCGGGCGCGGTACCGCTGACAGTGGAGGCAAGGGTGAGGTTCGGGAAGGTGACGAGGACGTGGACGGTGGACGTGAAGGCGAGGTGCGAGGTGATGGTGGACAAGCTGACGGACAAGGCGACGACGGCGAACAGAGGGTGCAGGGTCAAGGTCAGGCCGCTCTGGTGGTGGTGGTGATCGCCGGTGCTGGAGACCATGGTTGGATAAATGCCTTAACGGCGTGTAGCAACATCCGCGCGTTAAACACACAGAGTGGTTACTTACCTGTGAAGTGAATTAATTCCGATTTTTTCGAACATTTTTTTGGGGTGTGATTCTAGATTATCGGGGACCGTGTGGGCATTCGGCTTTTTGATTTAATCGGTTATAATTTTTCGCTTTTTAAATAATTTGGTTTTTAGAAACTAACTATCGGATTTCTCGAACCAAAATAAAAAATTGAATTGAATTAACTGAAATATTTCGGTTCGGTTACTTCGGTTTTTTCGTTAATCGAAATATGAATAAATACTATATACATTAGATTTTATTCTTCTTATGTCGCATCACAGAGTAGAGATAAACCCATATAATATTAATAGGTCATTATAGTATAAACATAGTAAAGCATATGAACATACCACACATATGCATAAAGATATTAGAACATGAGAATTATTTGGTAACTTTATGAAGAACATTATAAAAGTGGTATTGTATATAGGCTATTCGATTAATTCGGTTTTTGGAATAAAAAACCAAACTGAATATCGAAAATCAAATTGTACCAAAATAAAAATCGAACCGAAAATCGTAAACCAAAAAAACCAAAATAATCAGTTAATTTGATTCGGTAATTCAATTTCAATTAAAAAATGCCCACCTCTACGGGGAGTTATCAGCATACCATTCTCAGTTGCTGATATATATGTAACTGGTGAAACTAATACTACTACGGATATGCATATCCCTTTATTTTTTGGTACAAAATAAAAGTACATTTAATTGGATCCTCAATCGGTACTGTACTGTTGAGGTTTTCTGCAAATCTCCGGTCAGAAACGACCGTTTATGTAAATATTTGTAAATCTTATCTTTACTAATAATATATATAAATACAAGTCGGTAGCGACCGTCTGTTCTTCCTCTCATCTCTTTTTACACCCACATCTGCTATCTTTGATTGGACCATCACCCACTCTCCCTCTCCTCTCCGTGGTAATTTAAAAATACGATTTGTTTTTATAAACACATAGTATAATTTCACTATTTGATTAAAAAAATATGTTTATGTTGCAACCCACATGCACTCGACTGGTTGTACGTAATATAACACCACCACCCATCCAATGCTGTGCAGGTACCGGGCGGGGCGGCTGCCCATCCAGTCAGGTATTCAAGCGGCGGCGGCCTTGTTCTTCTTCCTCCGCCGCTCGTCGGATTCCCGGCTCTATTGTCCACCTCCCCTCCCGGCCGCCCGGCCGAGCCAGCACCGTTTCAACGTTGTACGATCTCACTCAAACCGCACCACCTAATGGGTATACTATACTGGTAGTATGTCCATCATTCTTAGCAGAGTGGTTTTTCCATTTCACGAGTTGTCGCAATAAAAGAATAAACCAACACTAGTCATCTTTTCTTTTCCTCTCAGCTGGAGCTGACGGCTCCACCAAATTCGTAGAGTTGGTGAAAACGGCGAAAGCTTGATGTTCTCCAGCCGGAGCTTGATGTTCTTTTCCTCCCAGCTGGAGCTGGCAACACTAGTCATCGGCACTCGGCAGGGCAAGCAGAGTACGCCATGCAAGAAACCACAGGAAACGGCAAAAGCTTGATGTTCTCCAATCATAGCCAAGCCATGGTCTGGCCGCCGCCGGAGCATCATCATTCATAAAGCTATCTATTCGGCCAGGATTACAAATGGCAATGTTTGCCACTTCAAAAGGGGAGATTGGCATATATGCCACTTTCAATAAGTGACATCGCTAAAATGCCACTCTGGCTACTGTTACCGTATGTACATGACACGACAGAAAGAACCTGCAAATCTCACTGGCAAGAACTAAACAATCCTGTCAATTGTACCTTCTCTTGCAAGTCCTGGTTGGCTGCGAAGCCCCTGCAGATGACGCCTCTTGAGCAACCTCCACTGCTTCAGCTTTAGTGTTTCGCGAACTCCTCCTAGGAGGCATCACCGTTGATGTGCCTGTGTTTTCGTTTTCTTCTACCGGCTCAGCTTTGACTCCTTTGCGCCTCTTCCTCGAAGATGGGTTGGCTGATGGGGCTTGAACTTTCCCAGGTTCATTCACGTCTTCATCGCCAGAGCCTTCACCTTCCAGCCGGGGCCATTCAGTACCACAACCGGGACAAGCTCTTGAAGCCTATATACGCAAATAAATTAACAAACCGTGACTTTAACATCCACATGAGTAACAATGGAACTAGAATTAGGCAACTACCTTTCGCTTTGAAAATTTCTTCTTCAAACAGTACTCATGAATTCTTACATTGCATTCCTCGTTAGGACAAGTTGATGCCTGTTGCGAACATAAATAATAGAAATGCAGAACGCAATAACATTAGTGGAGTATAGGGTGCATAGATAACATGAGCAACGAAAATGCAAACCATAGAGTAATCACGTTCAGTACCTTTATCCCAGCTTCATTGCAGACCTCACATGATGGGATATCATTACCACGGAACCAACTTCGGAGATCAAGAAATGATCTGATCCCCAGACCAATCTTGCCTGTGGAGGTGTATGACAGCCAACGATCTCGTATCAGTTCATTAAGAGTTTTCTCCTTTTGGGACAACGAGAAGCTTGTGATGGAAGAAGGAAGACGAGATGAACTGTCCTGCAAACCATCTGCAATGACAACCTGGGGGCAGAACATTCAATAACTCAGGTTACCATGTTGCAATGAAGATTAAACAGTGTTAATCAGTAGATATAATGTGTTTCATGCCACATATAATACTAAAATGTGCGTATACAAACAATGACAAGATAATTGCAAATAAAAGAAATTACTATATTCATAATTAACTCGTTCAACAATTATGTCCTAAACAGCTACTGTTACATGCTTGTTGGAGTTGAAGACTAATATTTGGAGCTAGGTATCATGTGGAGCATAGATTAAATATATGATATTTGTCAACTACAGGAGTTCTTTCATTTGTAAAAAGTACAACAACAGTATGCAAAAGAAAAAAAAAGTAAACATTTGTTTAAACAAAGAATGGTCATCATTCCAGAATGATTGGCACAATAAACCTGATTCTCGATCCGAGTGTTGAGAGCATCAATATTAGTTATACTGCCATCATGTCCAGCTTCATGAGCTATTGCTTCTAACTGCCACAACATCCATTGTTGATAGGGTTACATGAACATGTACGAAAGTTAATGCAGCACACAGTATGTTAAATTGAGCTAGCGTGATTGCATACCAGTCCCTTGTAGAATGCAACCTGTGGCACGGAATACTTTGACCCAAGCTTGGATTCTTCATCAGCAATGTTATTGACCAC
The DNA here is from genome assembly GCA_036346355.1 of Rhipidocladum racemiflorum. Lineage (NCBI taxonomy): Eukaryota > Viridiplantae > Streptophyta > Magnoliopsida > Poales > Poaceae > Rhipidocladum > Rhipidocladum racemiflorum. The sequence goes on from CM070591.1 coordinate 61,438,592, forward strand.
TCCATAATACACCATTCCATCATACTGATTCATGCATGCTCGCAACTCAAACTTCAGGTATGCAAGCTCCTTGTTGATCTTGAGGAGTATATCATTGAACAGTTTCTGGTGAGTGGCTGCAAGCCATGATATGCAAAGTAAATGATTGGAGACAAGAAGTTTGCTAAACTGAATTAGAGAAATTTTGCACCCAGTATGCTCTATGTTTGCTCCTAAAATACTCCTCTTCCTTAATAGTTTGTTCCAAGATACATGGTTCAATTGAGACCACTTAATTGAGACAATCAGAAGAAGCAATTTAACCGATTGTGACTATCTCAGTTGATCCTCCAATGAAGAATCAAAGTTCCACCGCAGAAAACAAAGAATAGCCTACTTTTGACCGAAACGTTGAAACCGAATGCTCCATCCGCAGGCATGGCGCTGATTTATTGACGAAGTTTTTTGAACCCCACAAGGTCAAGGGACAAACTGAGTTCAGAAATGGGATAGCAAAATGACGGCTTCAGTACAACAAGGGAGGGAAAGAAGAGGCAATGGCCATTTCTGGTGATACATGAGTAAATCCACAGCAATATTGAACAGGACCAACTTTTAATGGCAGCAAAGAAGAAGATACCACTACCCGGAGCAGAATTGTACTATGCAGTAACATTAGCCAAAAAAAATACCATTACTGCATCGAAGAGACACACTTGACTACAAAATGCCTGGAGGCGCATTACACCGAACACTTGGGGTACGAGCAAAGAGAAGAAATTAGAGGGAGAAGAATATGAAGCAGCGCAGGGTGGGTGGCAACCAGGGCTCTTGCCGCCGGAGATTTGGGTGAAGAGGGCGTGGAAGTCGGGCTCGGCGAGGGGCCCGCGGGAGAGCAGCGCCTGGAGCAGCGTGTGGTGGCGCCACGACAGCGGCGCCATCTCTTCTCCTGCCTTGCTCTCGCAGCACAGGCCTGCGGACGGGGAGAAGAAGCCCTAGCAAGGCGCGGATTCCGCGCTCGGGGGCGGAGGTGGGGAGTCGAATGGAATCGAAATCTGCGGGTTCGTGGCCTTGTGGGCGATGTTGGCGGGAAGAAGCGGAGTCGGCGGGAAATGGCCGCCTCGTCGGGAATATCAACTCTATTATGCGCGGAAGGAATGCCGGCCTTCCAGCCTTGCACGGCATCTTCATGCCGCTTTGCAAAAAAGCCCCTCGGCTTGCTTCAAATTACAGATAGGTCCTTATAAAATTACAAATAAATATCAACTCTATTATGCGTGGAGGGAATGCCGGCCTTCCAGCCTTGCACGGCATCTTCATGTCGCTTTGCAAAAAAACCCCTCGGCTTGCTTCAAATTACAGATAGGTCCTTATAAAATTACAAATAAATTCTTTACAACTAGCGTTTAGGTCCCTCGGTTCGTTACTTTACAAAAAAAAAAAAAAAACTCCCGTTAAATACAAATCACGAGCGAGTGTTAATTATTAGAGGTGACTTTTTACTGCTATTGATTTTTGACAATATATTTTTAAAAATTTATACGTATAGTTTTTATAAATTTTATACGATAAATGTGACTTACACTGATATGTGCCCTTCGGAGTACGCAGGTACTTGAAAATTGGCATATAACTTAGCTAGCTTAGCTTCGACTAGATTAATCTGGCCTCGTCGTGAAACCAATCCTAAAACTAGAAAAGAGAATTAAGCTAGGATGCGGATGTGGAATTTACGTTCGTCATTGCGCAAGTAGTAACATGCAAATTAATACTTTGGATCATCCTTACACCACAACAATCTGGTCAACTTGGGCTCCGCTGCGCTGCAAAATCTTTTATTTGGCTTGCGTAGCAAAATCGACTTTGGACGGCGCAACGACTCCAGCTTTGAGGTTGACCAAACCAATACTTCTGTCAAATGTGCTATCGGAACTTGAAAACGGTATATCATTTATTTATAGAATGCTCCCTGTTCCAACGACTTTGGGCAACCATTACTCAATGGGCCAACCTACCCACGCTAACGCACAGTCATTGGCAGCCAGCGTCGAGCTTAGAGCAATGGAACATACAACATATCAACAGCCAGATTGGATATCGAAAGGAGGTAAAAAGCTTAATAATCCTCACCTGCTGGCGGTGGTGGAAAGAGCACAACGACAGAATTTTTCAAAACGTGTGGAGGTCAAATGAGGATTTACTCCAAGATATCAAGGATGACATTTCAAACTGGTCCTTTGCAGGTGCCTGAGGACTCAAAGATTTGCTGCTTAGGCAGGTCTGACTCCTTTTTGTTTTCTTGTATCTTTTCTTTTTCCTTTCCTTTCTTTTCCCTTTGCTCTTCTCTTTCTTTTTCTCTCATTCCTTTTTGTCTCCTTTCTCTAGTGCAGTCTCCTGCACTCTGTACTTCCTGCTTCTACTAATTTAATCTAGCTTCAGTGATTTAAAAAAAACTTTGAATCATCTGATTCCTGTGAAGTGATAACAGTACGTCCACGGTGGTACTAAACCCATGGATACATGTAATCAAGTCCGAACAGCCCGCTAACTCCCCGTCCGCGAAGGGTCAATTAGTTGCAATATACTTGCTAATAGATAGATAAACCGCTTCGCTTAGGGTCTACCAGAAATGCTATGTACACGGCGGCACACGTGTAAATTAGTATGCGAAAAATATAGTAACGTACGAGATAAGGTAATAAGTTAGAATGTTTTTATATTTAGTATTGTGATATGTTATTGCTGAAATGTAGTGGAAACATTTTTTTTTTAAAAAAATAGAAGCTATTTTCAGAGCTAGGTGACCATAGAAGCTATCCAGCACTCCTTTCAGTCACAAATAATTACCATTTTGGATATAACTAGTCAAATTATCGAAACTTTAACTGTTAGTAACTTTTACAATATTAAAATTGAATACATGAAAATTATATGAATATATTTATTTCGAAAAGTATTTTTTATAATATTAATAATATTATTAGGTTTATAAAATATACTATAATAAAATTTATTGGTCAAAATTGTGTTTTGAGGGAATTTTATGGTGAAAATATACACATGGTGAAATAATGAAAATAGGCAAACATGGGAGTGATCGGCCTCGAATGGTCTAGACCAAGTGGAATCTCAACTCCTCCACTTAGGATATGAAATTTTGTAATTTTTCTTGAGGTTATGTGTAAAATGTTCTAAATGAAGGAAATGAGATTTCATCTAAATTTGAACCATTCGAGACCGACGCTTCTTCATGATTAAACATGAGAAATATACTGAAGTCACATTCATTTATTGAATCGGATAGCTGTACAGACAGAAGAATTTACAACCAACAACGAATATAATCTGATTTTTTTGGGGGGTCTTCATTTTGTATTTCAATTGGGGGATGGCACAGGGATTAAAAATCGCAGAAAATTGGTAGAAAATCGCGATTATCGAACATATCGGTGGGGTAAGATATTTGAAATCGCTCGAAAAACCGGTCAAATTAAAAAAAATTCAAAAAAATTTATGCGATGTAGATATCGTGATAATCGGTGAAAATTGAGAGAAAATCGGTGAAACCCTAGAGAAAATCGTTCCAAAAACCGTTTCTTGAGAAACATTGAATTGGACTGTCAAAATATTGCGATAATCGATGAAAATTGTGATTTTTATTATAATTATTTTTTTCAAAAATTTGGATTCCGACACCATGCGATTTTTAACGATTTTTGACTAAAATCGGTACCGAAGAAGAGGGGAAATCTTAGTTGAAAAGATAAGGTGAACCCTGGATGCCAGCCTAAGCTACAGTCTAATCTTGATCTTATACGGTTTCACTTCCAATCAACAATTTTTTTATTTTTCATGGATAAGCCCTTATAAATAGATTTATATAAATGCTATAGGCTATCAAAACAAACGGCATTTATATAAATAGATTGTATATCTCATGACTAGTGTTGAAGCTTGTAATTTAGTGTATACTAGTTACATGCCCGTGCGTTACTACGAAAAACAAAATTGATAACGAAAAATAAAGATTAAAAAATAAAAAAAATATTTCACAAGATCAAACATACTCCCTCTGTCCCACAAAGAGTGCATTTCTAGGATTTTTAAGACAGATTAGTGTGCAAGGTAAATGAATAATGTGCCCCTTATTACTCCATACACAAGCATGGTGGTGCTTCGGTTTCCACAAGCACTTAAATGAGCATGCATACACTTACAGCTGGGCCCTACAGACTAAAGATGCATTCTTTGTGGGACAAAATTTGAACACTAGAAATGCACTCTTTGTGGGACAGAGGGAGTATATCTTTAACGCTTCGTTTCTTGCGAAAGCTGGCTAATTAAAGCAACGCTTCGTTTTTTGTGTAGGGCAATTAAGCAGGACAATTAAGTAGGGCAATTAATGACGTGAATAGAACTCACCACTGTCACCAACTGCTGCTTTATAATAGTAGAGATGTTTTATTATAACACCTACGCCCACAGACGACTATACAATGACATTGCTATGCGATATGATATATAATCTTTTAAGAGAAGAAACGGTAGCTTGTTCGACACACCAATTCTAGATTAATAACGTGGAAGCTTATCTCTTCAAATATTCATGTTAGTATCGAATAACAATACAATAACATTATCACTACTTTTTCCTTTTTTCCCCTTCAGTCCTGAGCAAATTGCATCCGGCAGCAAACAAAATCATTTCCCCCCCCCTACTTCTCTTTCCTTTATATTTTGCAATTCTAAAAGCACAAGAATAATAGCTTCCGCAGCCGGATAGCATGGCAGCCGGGCTGATGCTCATGGTCGAGCGTGACAGTTGGGCTGCCGCGATGGGGAAGCGCGAGAAGTGCAGGAGGCAATGCCGTGGACGGAGAGCGTGGGAGATGACTTCCGCGATGAGAAGAAGATCAAATCTAAAAAAAAAAAACTAAAACTGGATTTTTTAGGGGGAAAAAAAGAAAAGAAAAAACACACAATAAGCCAATAACACACGCACCAAAGGGGAAAATAAAAGTAATAAACCACCCTAAAACCAAGCCCTCTCGTCTTCCACTCCTCCCCGGCGGCAAATTCAAGCTCATGAGCTCGCAACTGGGGTATGCATCTCTCTCCCCAAAATTCAATTCGAAGCTCCAATCTTTCACCGCAATCCCCCAAATTCGTAATTATTTTTTTCGCGTTTTCCCCCTCGATTTTGCTGTTCCAAGATTCTGGCTCGATCTTGTCCGCCCAAGAAGCATAGAATTATTTAGGGTTTTAGCGTGTCCGTGAAGGAGCGAAGTTAGGCGGAGCCTTCGCGATGGCGGGCACGAAGGCGGATGCAAAGGCGGAAACGAGCGGCGGCGGCGGCTCGTTCAGCGAGCAAGGGCTCGTCGAGAAGCTCAATAACCTCAACAGCTCAGCGGCGAGCATCCAGAGTATCCTTCTTTTTTTTTTTCCGTTTGTTTCTTTCTTGCACGCCTGCAAATTTGGTAGCCTAGCCTGCGCTTTCTCTTCTTGTTATTTCGATTTATGTAGTTTTGTAGTGAATAAAGCCCTAAATTGCAATGCATCCGAGTAGAACTGGCCGATGAGATCTCGTTCAGCGCTCGAAGTATCGGTTTCTTGCGCTGTTTTTTTTGTTAGCATCCGCCTTCTTCTCTTCTTGGTGGCTTGCCACATGAATATATGCTGCTTCTCGTGGTTACGTTATTGACGTATATGAGTGGAACTGTAATCTGATTTAATCGTTCTTTTGGTTATATATCTTTCTTGGACGTTTTTTGTGAGAAAAATAGTTTTGTTTTTGGTGCGAGCCTCGGTATAAGTTTTGGATTTCTAATTATCTTTGTGGTGTATCAAGTTTGTGTCACAATTTTTGTTTCTTGCATACTTGCTTTCTTACTGCCAAATGTCAATGCTTGCTTTTCTTTCTATTTTTGAAAAACAGGATAAAGATATCTGCCATTGTCTTTTGGATGTCGTCACTTTTCTAGCCTCCTGACACACTTTTTTTTGTTGTTGTTGCAAATATAGCCTCCTTCCGAATACAATTGCAAAAACAATCCCATCCCAGACCGCGGAAGCATCGGCAGGCGACACGTCTCACCTGCCGCGCTCCCTACGGAGCTATGCAAGAGCATGGCAGGTGACACGTGTTGCCTGCCGGCACTTCTGCGGTCAGGGCTGTTTTTGCAATTGCGTACGGAAGGGAGCCAGATTTGCAAAAAAAGAGTGTGTCAGGGGCTAGAAAAGTGATGATTTCTGTCTGTTGTGGGCGGTTTTCTTTAGGAAATAACAGATGATGACAGGAACCGTTAGGACCCTATGTTCAAGTGTAGTACTATCCTCTAGGTTGTCTGCTTTTCTTGTTTGTGGGGATAGAATTGTTGTTCTTTTCTTGTTTGTGGAGATAGAGTTGTTCTCCTGTTCAATTTAGCAACTTAAACGAGCAGAACTAATTGCATGCAACTATGCGCCATGCATGTCCTTTAGGCCCTGTTTGTTTCGGTTTAGGCTTTTTTGGCTTTTGGCTTAAAGTTAGCTTTTTAGTTTAATGAGTTTTTAAGCCAAGACATGTTGTTTGGTATCTTAGCTTATTAATGGGTTAGATGGTATAGCTTATAGATGGAAAGTCTAAAATACCTTAAATGAGATGGGGGAGGAATTCTCGATTTATATATGATGGTATTCGGTGGGTAATTTTGGAGACTTTTAGTGGCAAAGGGTGATTTCATTCAAAAAAGTTTCTCTTGTCTGGCTTTTGGCTTATAGTTATATAGGGGCTTTAGACTTTTTTAAAGCCTGGTTTAAAAGCCAGCCATTTGTTTCGGCTTCGGTTTTGTGGCTTTTAAGCCGAAACAAACAGGGCCTTGGTACGGAACTAAAGGCTTGTCATGTGGTTCTAAACATCAAACTAGGTGCCGCTGTTTGGGCAGTGGTATGCTAGTACACCTATTGGCATTACGTGGTTAGTTGTTTGAATGATGTTTGTGGGGTTACTATTCTGATGGTATTTATCTATTCCATGTCCAGAATAGATTGTGGTTACTTTTTATTGCACTGATGTTGTATTGGCAAAGTAACTTAATTTTTCACATTGTGGCCAGATATTGTTATTTTGAGTCAACCATTTATCTATTCCTATGCTGTCATTGATTTATCAAATCACCAACGACAAATGCTGCAAGGGAAATTTTTTTAGTTCGAAGAAGGACATCAGCATTTATCATGCAGATGCAGTCCTATATCAACCATAAAATAGGTGGATCATATGATTATTTCCATGTTGTGCTTGCATCTTATGTCAGGAAGTCTAGTATATGCTAGTTCATTTCAAACTTTAAGTCTTGGTGAACTTATAAACAACAAATTTGCTGTGTTTCCTCGAAATGCCTAACGTTTTTACGCATTATATTGCTCCCTTTTTGGGGCTCCAAACCTTCTGATTCTGCTTGTAGGTATGTAATATAGTATGCAAGAAAAATTATTATCAAACTCAAAGTAGAGTGAGATGGCTGAAAGCACAGGCCATCTTCTAATGGGACTCTGCATTGGTTGGTAGGGTTGCATGTATGGCAAAGATGGAGCCTATGGGGGTGTTTGGCAGAGCTCCAGCTCCACCAAATTCTTGGAGTTGGTGGAGCTGGGTATTCCTAGCTTCACCAAATTCGTGGAGCTGGAGCTGTGGGTATATTAAGAGTGTTTAGGTGGGTCATCTTGTTTACATTTTAGAATAAAATTAGAAACTTAAGTCACTTTATTTTAGTCTACAAGTTTCAGCTCTGAGGTGGAGCTGGGATCTGAAGCTCTGCCAAACATAGCCTATATTAACCTGGGGAACTGAGGAAGTATGCCCGCATTTTTTTAAATGGTGTACTTAATTCTGTGGTTTATTTACCTTGTGTATTCAAACTGTGTCTTGATATAATATGGTTTGAGCTATTCTGGTTTTCTGGAGTATCAAATGACAGATTTAATTATTTATCCCACATTTCCTATGCTCTTCATGTTACAAAATTTCAGCAGCATATTGTTTTTTTCTTTGCATTTAGATTGTGGTAGCTTGTCTTTTTTGTATTCCTTAATTCTTAAGCAGCACTTTCATATTGGTGCATTTTTCACCGGAAGAGAGCCAGAAAGGTTGTTGAGGTGTGGAAGCAGCAGTTTAATAATGCAGCAAAAGATAAGAAAGTAGCATTCCTGTATTTATCAAATGACATCCTGCAAAATAGCAAACGCAAGGGGGGAGAATTTGTGAATGAGTTCTGGAGGGTTCTTCCCGGATCACTGAAGGATGTCTATGAAAATGGAGGAGAACACGGAAAGAAAGTGGTCGCCAGATTAGTAAGTTATTTTCTTTCATCCTTACATGTTCATGGTTAATGCTTTTCTGCCCAGCAACCCCTTTTATTCTCTAGAGTGGCGGTAGTGCTTTGTGCCCTGTCCAAGAACATTGGAGGGATCTAAATGTGTCAGTGCTATCATAATACTATAGTACCATGGGATTAATGGTTTACCATTGGCATAGTTGGTTAGCGAACTATTGGATTGATATTTTATTCGACTTTCAATTATTCCCCTGGTATATTGTTCTCTAGATTATAAATATTTGTTTACTCTGATGTCTTTTGAAGGTATGGTAATGTGCAAGGTGCATTTACATAATTACATCACAATATCACATGTGTGCAGAAAATTTGAGCTACAAGCCATACAAGAGCGGGCACCAATTAGGAAAGAGAATATATTTTTTAGTTTTTAATCTACTTCTATCTCCAAGGGTCGTGGATTCGTGGGTTTGAATTCATTTTTTTCCCCAAAAGGACTGATAGTCTTAGTAGTCAGCAGCCAAAAGCAGCAACCCGGACTTTTCTTCCACTGCTATTCCTTAAGTATATACAATTTTTTTGCATGGGGCGTCTCTGTCAGAGTTTACTTGGGCCCTCAGCCAATACCGTTCAAGGGGATTTGCTGCAAAACCCAGTGGAGTAATCATCATGTGCACTAGTAATAGGGTCCCACATTGCATTGAGACTTGATTAATTTTGGAATAACAGATGTTGAATTTAATAATTACTTCATTGTGTTTTAATCTTGTTTTTTTTTAAAAAAAAAACTTCAGATAGGGATTTGGGATGAGCGGAAGGTTTTTGGAACCCGTATTGAAAGTCTGAAAGATGAAATTCTTGGTGACAGCCCTCCTACAGTGGTTAACAATGACAATAGTTCAAATCCTAGCTCTAATCCCTCTTCAATTTCCAAATTTGCACGGAAGGATTCCAGTACAATAATAAAAGTTAGTTGCCAATTCCTGTCCTGTGAAAAAAAAATGTTTTCTTCTACTTATGATGGATTCCGTATATTGGAATAAATTTGAGAGCACTTGTTGTTTGTCTTACACTGTAGAAACTGACTGTTGGTGGTATGCCTGAAAAGATCGTGACTGCATACCAATCTGTGCTTGATCAACATTTTGATGAAGACACAACTTTAAACAAATGTAAGAGTACACTTAGTGCTTTGGAGAAGATGGATAAAGATGTAGAGGATGCTTGTACCCATGGTAAGGATTTTGCTTGCTTCACTAGTTCTATAATGTTATGAATATCTGCAATAGAAGAATGTCTGGCACTATACTTATTTCTTATGTATTCTTTTATCTTGGCCTGCCTTGTGTCATGATTGTTCGAAAACTATTTTACATCCAGTTCCAGTTCCAGAAATGGAGAAAATCATGATCCACTACCTCCCTCTGAGCTCAAGAAAATATTACAGACTGGACCAACATCTTAAATACAGAAAGCTGATCTAAGTAAGAAACGCTGTTTGAGTTCACTAACTACAATGACTTGTTAGGTCCATGTTATGGAATTAACTCCATAGTTTCAGCTAATCTTTGGATTTGTATAAGCTATAATTTTGTACTTGTGTGTTTTTCCCTTCTTTTCTTTTGTTATCTTTTATTTTTAACTTACGAAGTATTACCTGCATGCTCCAATGTACATGTCCTGCTTGCTGTATTGTCTGCACAATGCTAACCTATTGGATGCATTAAGCGTGGCATGCTGACAGGGAATTGCTGTACATTAAGGAATTTGAACACTCCCGGACTCCCGACTACTTGCTTTCTAGAAAAATTATAATGATGTGGTTGTAGCATGGTTTGGGCTCATTGAATGGAAGAAATCAATTTTCTGACATGTACATGCATTCGTATTCTTTTTGGTACAGCACATACAGCTGCTTAACATGTTATTTTGCATCGTAGTAATCCCTCTATGATGCCTATCGTGTCATAACAATGGTCTGTATGCTAATATCAAATTCAAGTATCTCATTTTCATGGGTTATAGAATGGAAAATAGTGCAATGTTTCCTATTAAAAAAGTTTCGGGATTACCTCTGGTAATCTGAAACCTGATTGCTGGATTTCAAATGTAAAAAAAATGGATATGAAAACGAGATGATGCTCTGACATTATAATGCTTTCACATCATCTTGTGATTATAAGTTTCTAATATGAACTACTAATGCTTGACTCCTTTTTTTGTAGGTATTCAACAAGCATCATCATTGATGTTTGACCTTCAAGGAAAGGAAGCAATCCTGAAGCAGTGCATTGAGCAACTTGAAAGTGTTGACACTGCTAGGATAAATCTGATCAATCAACTAAAAGAAGCACTTAACGAACAGGTCTTGAGCAACTTTTCTATTATCTTCGAAATATTCTATCTCGATGACATATTATCATGCTTACAAGTTACAAATAACCAAGCTTTATGTTTTTTCTTGTTTATATGACAGGAAGCAAAGTCGGACCTTCTCCGTAATCAGTTGCAAGTAAGGATTATTCTTTTAGATCCTCTTACATGTCATTGTCATTCTCATTACTATCTTGATCTTCCACCGCAAAAGGAAAAGTTTGTTAGATCAAAATGCATGATTGTGCTGAGCATTTTCTTAGCCATGAGCATCCTCATTACAGTGCCTATTTGTGTTTGTGCCAGCCATTTGGTCCATGCCACACAGGAGGCACCATTCTTGAATTTTGATGCTGCCTAAGATGGCCCATGACATGTAGGCATAACTGGACTTTTGCTTTTCATTGACATCTCGTTAGTAAAATTACACCCACATGTTCAGATGAATAGTGTGATAAAAGAATGAAAAGAACATAAGAACACCTGCAGGCACACAACATGTGCACAGATGCTAAGGGAAGCCTCTAACATTCTCCCAATGCTTAAAGTCTAATAGGATAGGTTAACACTACTGGATCTGTGGGTACATTTTTACTTTGTGATGGAAGGTAGTAGACCAACCTTGGTCTGCTTGTGATATTGAGCACACATGTTGGCTGGCCCATCTAGCATCCCACATTCCCACTTCAAGCACAAATCTGTGCCGCTTACCAGCTCCCATGGCCACCTCGAAGGTTTTTCATGATAATAAGCCCACTTCCTACTTAGATTACTTCCCCATCCGAACTTTAGCCTGTTTATGTCTGATGTATCCTGCTCTTTATCTGCTTTGAGAGAATGCCTTGGGAGGTCTGGTCCATCTTTGAGGGTGTGGTCAGGCCTGAGGTCTTAAAATTCCTCTGAAGCTGGCCGTTGCATTCCTCTGTCTGATAGACATGTGCTGATCGAAAAATGTGCCACAGTGCCAGTGGTATAGACCCATGCGTATGTGTTGTTAAAAATCGCAGGTTCTTATGAAGCTAACCAGCTTCTATCAGAAAGTTCTGGGGTGGAGGGCAGGGACTGGTTTGGATATATATATATATATATATATATATATTCGTTTTAGCTGGTCGTGACCAAGAAACCACCGGCTTTGCTTGGTGGGCTGGGAATGCCAGACTTATCAATTTGTCCGGTAAACTACTTGGAGCTCACGTAGCCCATGCCGGATTAATCATATTCTTGGCCGGAGCAATGAACCTATTTGAAATGGCCCATTTCGTACCAGAAAAGCCCATATATGAACAAGGGTTGATTTTACTTCCGCACTTAGCAACTCTAGGTTGGGGAGTAGGGCCGGGAGGAGAAATATATATATATACTAGTTACATGCCCGTGCGTTGCTACGAAAAACAAAATTGGTAACGAAAAATAAAGATTAAAAAATAAAAAAAAATTATTTCACAAAATCAAACATCTATCTTTAACGCCCGTTTCTTGAAAAGTGGCTAATTAAAGCAACGCTTCGTTTCTTGCGTAGGGCAATTAAGCAGGGCAATTAAGTAGCAATTAATGACGTGGGAAGAACGGACCACTGCCACCAAGTGCTGCTTCAGAATAATATATATATATATATATATATATATATATATATATATATATATATATATAACTCTATTATGCCTGGAGGGATTGCCGATCAAGCAGGCAGCCACGTCGTCCCCCCCTCGCCATTTTGCAGAAAAGCCCCTCCCTTTTCTTTGAATTACGGATAGGTCCCTGTAAATTACAAATAGGTCCTTTGCGATTTTTTGTGAGAGTAAGAAAAACGTTTTCAAATTGCATTTGGGTCCCTAATTCATTACTTTACGGAAAACCCCCCCGCTAAATACAAATCTCGAACGAGCCCTTTTATAATTTTTCAGGATAGCGATCAGGTCCAAAAATATAACAAACAGGTCCCTGTCCCTTACGTCCAGGTCCTTTCTCCGTTTTTCCCGGAAAACTTTTTTTCATCAACAGAAATATGTGTACAGCTCTATCTCTAGAAATGTTTTTTCAACTCTATCTCTAATCTTTAGATTTTTTTCCCAACTCGACCTCTAATATTTTTTGGAACGTGTATTATTACTCGATGAACGCATAGAGAGTTAAACTCGATAAAGAAGGTTGACATCTCTAATATTTGTCGGAACATGTATTATTACCCGGTTAACACATAGAGTATTAAACTCGATAAAAGGAGGTTAGCCGGGTAATAATAAAGTGTTAACCAAATTCATCGAAAGAAATATGTGTCTAGGTTCTTTCTCCGTTTTTCCCGGAAAAAGTATTTTCATCAACAGATATATGTGTGCAGCTCTATCTCTAGACTTATTTCCCAACTCGATCTTTAATCTCTAGATTTTTTTCTCCAACTCGATCTCTAATATTTTCCGAAATATGTATTGTTACACGGTGAACGCATAGATTGTTAAACTCGACAAAAGAAGGTTGGCATCTCTAATATTTTTTGGAACATGTATTATTGAGTGTTAACTCGACAAAAGAAGGTTGACCGGGTAATAATAAAGTGTTAACCAAATTCGTCAAAAGAAATATCTATACAACTCTATCTCTCTATTTTTTTTTGTAGCTTGATTTTTGATATTTTTCGGAATAAGAAATATATGTATACAACTCTATCTCTATAGTTTTTTTTTGCAACTCGATCTATAATATTTCTCGGAAAATGTATTGTTCATCGGTGAACGTATAGAGTGTTAAGATCGCTCCGAAAAAAATATGTTTAGGTCCTCCTGCAGTCTTTTTTTAGGAAAAAACAGAGTAAGGCGTGCGCTACATATTCTGGCTAGTATTTATTATGCCTGAAGGGATTGGCGCCCAGGCAGTCTGTCCACGTGTCGCCTTGCGCAAAAAAGCCCTTGGGAAAAGATTTAATTACGGATAGGTCCTTCCAAGAAAATAAATAATTACGGATAGGTCCTTTCGGAAAAAAACATACAGATAGGTCCTTTCGAAAGAATGAAATAGCGGATAAGTCCTTTCGTCGGTTATTTTTCAAAAAAAGACCCGTCGTTTCGTAGATTCGCGACTGGATCCTTCACGTCGCCTTTTCCCAAAAAAACTCAAAAATTACGACTAGATCCTTTCTCCGGCGTTTTCCTTGCAAAAAAGAATTCCGAACCAAAAATGAAATAGCGGATAAGTCCTTTTGTCGTTTATTTTTCAAAAAAGACCCGTCGTTTAGTAGATTCGCGACCGGATCCTAAACGTCGCTTTTTCCCAAAAAAACTCAAAAAAATTACGACTAGGTCCTTTCTCTGACGTTTTCCTTGCAAAAAAAGAATTCCGAACCAAATTTTGCACTGTGCGGCATTGCCGCACGGTTCTACCTTATATATACACATACACACTAGAGAGAGACATACATACATACATTCATATAGGAAGCCCGTTTTGTACTCCTAGTGTATCCCTATCTCTATTTGGTTAATAACAACTTCCTAATTAAGAGGAACCAGTTAACAACTTCCACTTGCGTAACATCAGTTAACATACAGGAAGTACGTACCTCTAGTAATATGCTTTCATTTTTCTATATATAGGTAACTGGCCACATAAACATAAATGTCACAGTCCAAACATATGCCATATCACGGCTTAAGTTGGAGGTTTTCAGACATATATCAACTCCTCATATGTAATACTATTTAAGTCAACTTTATGCTGGAATTTTCTTCGTGAGCACAATTGACTTTCTTTTACACTGCTAGCTACTATCTCAGTTAAGATCTTACTTTCTTACTGCCACTGTAGTGATGTTTTAGCATTTATTTGAGAAATCACTAAAGTGATTCGAGTTTAATCCTTGATTTAATTGACAAACAGGTTGCTCGATCAGAGACTAAACATGCCATGCAACTAAGACAACGACTTTGCGGTGCCCCTGTCAATAATGGTGCAGGATCTAGTTCTAGTCCACTCATGATTACACTTCCATCAGAGCAAACAGCTGCCATGATGAAGAATTCAGCAATAAGAAGACCAATATCTCCCCAGTTTCAACCACTGTATCCGGCCACCTCACTTCCCGCCACAGCAAGTGCTGCAGGTGATGAGCCCAAGAATACAGCTGCAGCTATGGCAGATAAGCTTGCATCTTTGTCATCTCCGGCGCAGGTGCTCTCCTCCATTTTCTCGTCCCTTGCTGCTGAACAGGCTGCTTCCATGAATGGTGGTTCGCCTTCTGGAGATCTCTCTTCAGGACCTCAAGGCTTCCAGACCGAAAAGAGGCCTAGACTTGAGAAACCCACTGGTGATATGTGTGCTCCCCCTTTCTTTGGGCGAATACCACAGGTGCAACAGCAGATTGGAGTAGCACCTACTTCTCTTGGAGGCACGCATACACCGACACAGGCAAACCAAGCACTAGGTTCATTCCCACCACCTCCACCTCCATTGCCACCTTTAGTGCCACCATTTCTGCAGCAGTTTGGTCAAAATACCGGAGGAATGTTCGGAGTGGGACCTTTTGGGATGATGGCCGGCTCTGTGCCACCTCTGCTACCATTGTCCAACATTACGCCGGCAGGTTTTCCAAGACCAAATGGACCTCTACCTCCTCCTATTCCACCAGCTCAGAACCAGAGCCAGCCCCAGCAGCAGCAGTCTTCGCAGGCACCACAGCAATCTCCAACATCGACTGGATTCTTTCCAACGGCAATGATTCTGTGACAATTGTCAGGTTATAAAGGTAGCACCTGGTGCTAACTTTGTATATTAAACAGTAATCCCCGAGTATTAAGCTGTTAGCTGACAGGTCCTGCAGGCAAAGCGGGATCAATGCTTATGAGTTGGAAAGATTTGTAGAATAGGCTTGCGGCTGGTGTGATGTATAACTGCTCCTTTTGGCTTGAGGAGTTTGTTTTACTCTTCATGGTCATGTGTAGTAGTTAGACCTTTCACCCCCTTTTGCATAGCTACTTGATTAGTCTTGATGCAAACAAATATTGTTACTTAAGAGTTGCCCACATGCTAGAACATTTTTTGGGCTCAACGGTAGAACTTACCCAATGGTTTTGGTACACAGGTCATAGTCTCATAGCATTCTTAGTGAACTGCAAATATTTGTCCTATTGTTGTTTAAATCAATCTATTGATTTGTTATAATGTTTATTGTGCAAATTTTATGTGTTTATTCATTTGGTTTCTCGTGGGTTGGGGGTGGTGCTGTTAGTTCGGATCCATCTTTTGCCTTTGATTGAACTGAGGTGAAGCTGCGGACGAGCGCTGGCTCATTTGGCTGGGGGGAGCAGCGCTCACCCAGCCCATCCGTGTTCGAGCGCTGGCTCGGCGCGGGTGCGCGCGGAGGCGGGTACAGACGCGTGTGTGAGGGTTGTGGGTGTGTGCGCGTTTGTAGCTCGTCTGTTATTCTTTCTTCTTAAATGAATTACCAGAGCTCCTGGCCAAAATTTCGAAAAAAAAATGAGGTGACGCTCGCTAGCATAGCATGCAATCTTTTGCCTTTGTGGAATGATAAAGCAAGTGATTTGAGGCATATGTCAGTTTTCCCAGATTCATGCACCAAGTGTCACTATAGCCTGCAGGTGAATCCTTGTGATCTATGTATACTTGAGTCAACATATCTAGGAGTAATATGTTGGGTTAATTAGTAACTCAAGATGACAAACAAGAATGGACGGAGAAAATGAATACCATCCAGAGATTCATCATGCATCTGAGGATGCCAACAATGGAGAACAGACTGACATTTTTCCCCCATTGCATCTTGTCGTGGAGGGCTACTACGGACGATCGAGCTAGCTAACGGACTATTGAGTCCTTCAAGCTACGAGCGAGCTAGCTAGCTAGATTAGAGGAAGAACTAGAGACAGCACAAGGCTAATTAGGATCTGGTACTACATGTATGCATGTACAAGTTAAAATTGGCTAGTCTTGTCTACAAAAAAAATGCTATCTAGTTCTGCCTTGGGCTTGATTGGCTGTGCGGCATGGGCCTCATGCTGGCGTTGAACCCCACCTTGGGCTTCTTGGCGTTCGCCGGCGTCGTCGGCGCCGTCGCCGTCGCCTGATGAGCGCCCTTGACGTCGAAGGTGTTGGTGGCCACGGGCATGGCCCTGCTCGGTTGCAGCAGCCTCCTGGCCGTAGGACGACGCTGCAACGACGACGTCGACGACCCTTGTGTTGCAGCACCACCAGCAGCAGCACTGACTGCATTGCCGTCGTCGTCGTCGTCGTCGTTAAGAGGCAAGGACGTCGTCGGTGATGCTGCCGCACTACTCGCTCTGGTACTAGCGCCGAGCAGGAGAAGATGGAGCAAGAAGATGGCGGCGAGGAGGGAGATCACAGTACTGCGACTGCGTAGAGCCAGCTTCATGGCGATATATGTCGATCGTTCCTTGATCAATCCCAAGGAAGGTGGTGGTGGTAGCAGCAGCAGCAGCAGCAGCAGCAATGGAGATTGGAGGGGGCAGGTCGATCGTGTCTGGAGTGAGTAGCTAGCAGCGTGTGGCGATCGAGGTTTGGGCTTGGAGAGTACGTTCTTGCAACTTAAATACTGTATTGGTTAACAAGCTGCTTCCACTAGCTACTTGGCCGGCATGGCAACATGCGTCCAGAGATCGAACATGTTGCTAGGTTTCTCCATATTTTTTATCGGAGCTAGCAGAAGAGAGCCATGCATGCATGCATGAAGCATATGGGCAAGTGGGTGTGGAACATGTCACCATGAGATCTGGATCGATTTCTTCCCTAATCTAATCTAATTTAATCCTGCAGAAACAAGCTAGTCTGTTAATTTCTCTTTGACTAATAAAAACGCAACCTTTTTTTTCTTGAGCTGGTCGGATCTAATCGATACGAAAAACTGCACTACTCCAAATTGAGCAGATGATGGATGTATATATATATACCTCATGGAGTCATAGTTCATAAATCTATATGCCTGGCATATATTGCCGTCAGGTAGCGGGCACGCATTTTCGTGGTTATCTGATGGATCGATCGTGTGATGATCGATGCTCATTTTTGACTAATCAGTCCGGCCGTAGTACGTAGCTAGGTTTTTTTTTTTTGGGTGTGGATCGAATGCCATCTGGTGAGATCACACATCCACATTCGTTCCCTATGGTATATTCAGGATATTTACTGATCTCATTTTGCATCTTTACTCATTTGTTTGTGCCTGCGAATAGGATGGCATATCTTACCCGATTACTTATGTACCCGCGGGTAAAAATTCTAATAGAGATGAATATGTTCCTCTTTCATTGCCCGCGGGCATGTTTATGAGGGCCAAATTTTACACAACGGGCAAACATGCATGGGTATGGGGGAGCTCCACCTATACCCGTTTCGCCCGATTACCCACCACCTTATACTTACATTTGGGCCACAACAGGCCCCAGTTGGCCCCCTGATCTCCAATTTGTGATTCCTCATATTAGTAATTTATGATTGCTGATGCTGTGATGAGTGAGTTGTAATGTGTGTGATGATTGATGAACTATTTTTATTTTAATTGTTGAACTTGAGCATCTGTGCATCATTTCTGCATAAGTTATTTTAATTTTTATTCCCGTCGTCACTTAAAATTTTAAATTATTAATAATCATTCTTCAATCCACAGAATGTACTTGATTCACATAATTTCATAAAAAAGATTATATTAGTACCATATCTCATTAGCTCCTTGTGCCATTAGGTTCGAAGGATTGTTGATAGTGGTGGGTAAACGAGTATACCCGCAGGTATTGGGTACCCAAGGGCAACGGGTATGTTCGAGCTTCTTCGTCTGCAACCCTTCGCCGGTATACTCGTGAGGGAGATTTTGGCTAGTGGATATAGGTACGAACGAGCACTATGCGTACCCACCGCACCCGATTTCCATCACTACCTGCAAATATAAATTGCTTTAGATTCAGACAATTAAACCAGCTAGCTAGCTTCGTGGTGGAGAGGTACGGCTCATCGGTTACAAACGTATGATATACAGATACCATGTTCCTACCTTTGTAACCGTAGCAGCTGTATGTTCTAGAGTAAATTTGGATTTTTGACAGTTCGTATCCAATTCAATACTATAATTAATCTACATTTCACTACTACAAAATGACACAACACTATCTCTTCATCTGAGTCGATTCCCAATTTTTCAGGAAAAAACCGATAGTGATATATAATTCGGTGTGGGTGAGAAATATGACGAAAACATCACTATCTGTTCTGACCTCAGAACCGATAGTGATGAGGTATCACTTTCGATTATCAGGTCGGAATCGATAGTGATGTTTTACTATCGGTTCTGATATCAGAACTGACAATGATAACTTGGCCATCACGATCGGTTTCTGAGGTAGAACCGATCTTGATAGTACACATACCAAACGTCCTCGTGCTTGACCTCTCGGCTTCTCCTTCTGATCCATTCAAATACCAAAACCCGAGGCGTCCACCTCACGCTTGACCTCTCGGTTTCCCCTTCGTTCTATAAAAAAAGGAGTTTACTCCTCTCCGACTCCCCTAGCCTGCGTCGTCCATCTGCCTCCCCGAGCACATCGACTCCTCGTCCTTCGAGCACGTCGCCATTGTCCCCCCTCCTCCTCCCCGTGCACGTCGTCGCCTCCTCCCCGAGCACGTCACCAATATAGCGAATATGAATATAATGTGAATGTGTCTATCTGCGAGTATACTGTGAATTTATCAATTGTGCATATTCTGCCAATATGTGAGTATATTGTGAATTTGTCAATGTGTGAGTATATTGTGAATATATCAATTGCGCATATACTATCAATCTGTGAGTGTGAATATACTGTGAACGTGATACTTGGGATTTATCTCTATTGATTTTACGCTCAGAACCGATAGAGACGTGTAATTAATCTCTATCGGTTTTGAGCGTGCAACCGATAGAGATAATTGTCTAATTCATTAATCTCTATCGGTTCCACACTAAGAATTGTTAGGGATTGTAACTTCTCTATCGGTTTTGAGCGTGCAACCGATAGAGATAATTGTCTAATTCATTAATCTCTATCAGTTCCACACTAAGAATTGATAGGGATTGTAACAACTTCTCTATCGGTTCTGATCATGAAACCGATACATATTTCTAATTATCTCTATATGTTTTTATCACAAAACTAATAGAGACCGATAAAGATAACGCTATATATCTCTATCAGGCGAAAACCGACCGTGATAGCCGCTCGTCATCACTGCCTAATGACTTTGTATCGCCACTAAAACTGACTCAGATGACGAAAAAGAATCGACTCGGATGACCATTTCTGTGGTAGTGTTTGTGTCTGAAAATGGAAACAGCCGAACGAATTATGTATCTGCCTAGTTCACACGATGCATTTTTTTTTAGGGAACCATGGTTCATACCATGTTGAACACACCAAACGAAAATGTCATTATCCTAGTAATGAAGTACTAACTAACTAAAAGTGCTTCTCCAGTCTCCACATGGAAGAGGGCTGGCGATGGACCATCTGTCTCTTCACAAGTCCACACATTTGACCAAACTATTGAATGAGTTAATTTCCGAGTACTTTCTTGCATTGCTTCTCTTCAATCATGGCGACCTTCTTGGCCCTTTTTTGAGTAATTAAGTTGACGGACTAACAACCCCTCTCCACAGTCCACATGCAACCATGCAAGAGATTAGATTATCTGCCTCTCTAAGTCTGCATATATGTTTGACCAGCCATTGGCCAAGTTAACAGCCCAGTTGTTTCTTGTTCATGTTCAATCATTCAGACGTTCTTGGCCTTTTCTCTTGGACCACAATGGTAGATGTCATATGGAACATGGGACATTGGGAGCTTTGGGAGATCTACTCATGTGCATTTCTAATGGATGTCTGATTGTCCGCAAAGGGTTTTGATAAGTTTCATCCGGATGTTTTCTTTAGCAACCATCATCTAAATTCTGGATCATTAGATTTGCTTTCAGATCGATGCACACCCCCCCTGAATTCGAGATGGGTTGATCCTACGGATATGTGTTTTGATCGTACGGTCCAAAGTTTGGATGATTTTTAGGATAAAAACATCCGGATGATGCCTATACACTCCCGTCTGCAAAATGGCTCTCTTAAGTGAGCACAACTCTCTGTGCTCTGTGGACCTCAAATTAAGCTGTTCTAAAACATTTTTTTTTCGAAACTTAGGACAGGAGCTCCGTCAATTCATTAAGAAGGAAGAAAACCTCCGAAGAGGAAGATACTCTTGCAGTAAAAGCTTTGCAAAGCAGATACAAGGTTCACAGAACTCACAAGGCAGCTACAGCAGTAAAAACTTCCAGCCAATATATATGCTACTAGCTAGGAGCTCTTATTGATTAGAAAATTTCCAGCATATATATATACATTGGGATCTATGTTGCATGAGTCTTGAGCTGACCAGATTTATAAATTTGAAGACTAATTAGGAACAGGATATATCACCAGAATCTCAGGTCTTCTAAGCCAATACAAACTAGAAGAAAGCAAACTACTACATAAACCGTGTGCAAAAAAGAGAGCAAAAGAGCGACCGATGTACCAGAACCCTGTACTGGGCACACATTTAGAAAGAGCTCGATCTTGTTCTCCGGTGCTGTTTTCTCGATTCTGGAGGGGGTGCAGACTTCAATAACCTGTCCAACTCCTGCAAGAGAATGTGGTAAAATACCCTTGGGTCAGGGATTAATCACCAGCAAAATACAAGTTCACATTTCCAGTAGCAACTATCGCCGTTTCAAATGTAATGCATTTCTGTGTTGTTTGTATTCATCTAGAGAAGCCAAGAGAGCTCAATCTTGCAGAGTTGCAGAGGATACAGATTTTGATAGTACTATTAGTCAAACATAGGAAAAGTAAATGGGATATTACTAAAGCAATGAAGGTAGTCCACCCTTGGCAATTTTAAGAGGACAATTTTTCTGGACAATGTGTATGTGTGTTCAGCATGCAGTCTCAAAGCAAAAGGAGCATAGCAATGTTGGTCGATGTTGGAACTATCCCAAGATCATGAACACACGCACACAAACATAAAGAACTCAAAAATTTCTCTTGTGTTATATTCTTGTGTTATTCTCAAACTCACGGGTTACATGCCCTTATATAGTGGGCAGATTACCTAACCAACTTGGTAACTAAGGCAAATTATAAACATAAAAAACCTAACTAAGGAAACAAACCTATTGATTGATCTGATTGCCTATTGTATCATGATTTCTTGCCTTTCATGACACGGCAAATCAACAATATTTGGCAAGTCTTGATTATTTTCCAACAATCAACTGGTAGTGACAAAAGGAATACCCTCCTTTTGTTTTGCATCAAGCTGAAAATTAAATCATCCATGCATTTGAGTGAACTGAACTTGCGAGCAAATGGCAGCACAATTATCCTCTAGATGCTTTTCCTGAGTGGAAGCAAGAATCCAAAGTGCTAACCGCGCTACTTCCTTTCATCAGGATGCTTGTACTTATTCCTAACAAGATTTCCCCTAGATGGATCACATTCTCCTCCCCGATCTCAGTGGTCACTCACTCACACTACATTATATGCAGTATAAATTACAAAATTTGATCCAAACTAGAATTAGTATATTAATGATGACACATTATTCAGATTTAGAGGCAGTTGGAGAGATGAAATGTGCACAGTATGAGTGAATATCCATTCTTGTCAATAACTCAATATGCAAAAAACATCAACTAGATACAGATTTTTGTACGCAAGATCAGGCCAAACAAAAGAAGGGGCGTGCTAAGTCCTAGGGAAACCAATTTACATTCAGCAAATGTTTCTTTCAGTATCATACTTCTAAGCATGTTCTTGCAGTCATGCCTTCATGAATACCTCTGGTGCGTACTGTTAAGTATTTGAGAAGTGTATTATCACCGATAACAAGGAGGATAGTTCAAGGTGTAAATTATTCGGTGAAACAATGGTATGTTAAAGTAAACCTCCAACCTAAAAACTACACAAATGAAGCAAGAACATCGAAAAACAAATCGTGATTTGAATACACGTTAAAGTAAGCCTCCAACCTAAAAACATAAGGAAATAAAATGGGTCGTGTATAGAAAATATGGGTGATCTACCTTCTCTCTCTTCAGCTTCCTGTTCTCCTCTTCAAGACGAGACAACATGTTTTCAAGCTCATTTGTGTAGGCCTAACATCAATATAAATTTCATCAAAGTAAGTCTCCAAAAGAGAACATGTGCTTAGCCATACCAAGTGACATATCAAGTGAAGTTATGATGAGCCTAGGACAAAGAGTAATCCTAAAATGAGCCAATCAGGGCAATCAATGGGTTGTTTATGTGTTTTGCTCTGTCAATGATGGGATAGCTAGCCCTAGTCTATCTAGTGAAAGAAGGGTGCATGGTTGGTCCTGTTGTTTTGCAGAGCAACCAACATTCAGTAACCAAGTTTATTTGTTCTTCCTTACAAAAACCAGCTTCTGGGACTTGTGCTAATCAGTGACATCTGGCTAGGCTCCTTGCTAATTAGATCTTGCCCATATGTAAGTTTCTAAACCTCGTAGATGCTTATTGATCATGCTAAACAAGTCTTATAGCCACAACAGGAATATCTCTCTGTTAAGGCGCTGTTTGGTTCGCTGCTTCCTCCGCGCCTGGCCGGCCGCGTGCGTTGACTGCGCGCTCTGCTGTTGTTTGGTTCGCTGCTTTTCTCGCCCGGGCCTGGCCCTGCGCATGCAGCAGAGAAGGAATTCGCGTTGTCCCGCTGCACGCGCGGAAACGACGCGCGGGACCGTTTCCCGCGGGCTTGGCTGGGGCGGGCCAGGCGCGGAGGAAGCAGGCATCCAAACACGCTGTAAGTGATCACTAAACACAAGGAAGCAGAGAAGGCAAATAAGAACCTGCTTCCTGGCTCTTGAACGCGCAGCCGATTCTCTGTTCTTGATCATCCTCTTCTGCCTCCGATCAACCACCTTGTACGCCGCATCCTCCTCGGAGGCCATTCGCTTGCGACCGGGAGGAGCTTGAAGGTCAGACAGCGCCGCCGACGGCGAAATGCTCATCTGACCATCCAGGTAATTAATGGCGTCCATCGTCGAGGGCACCGCGATGCTCAGCGGCCGCGGCATGGACTGGCTCATGGCGTGAGCGTCGATTGCCCCGTCACCTTCCGGGAAATCCTGCAGCTCGTTAGCGTCTTCCCGGTGTCGCTCGACGGCCATCCCTGCCCTGCGCAGGAACTCCTCGAGCGTTACCTCCCCAAGCGTCAGCCGCGTGTCGCAGCCTGAGCTTCTTTCGTCACCGGCGCTGCTCCCCCGGTGCTGCTGGATGTCCCTCCAGACCTCGTCCACCGTCTTCTTGCTCGGTGCCGGCGGCATGGCGATGCCGCCGCCCCCCCGACGCTCCAGACAGCCAGAAACCGACGTGCTCCGGCCGCCCGGATCCCCAGCACCACCATTTGGTAACGGCGGGCTCATGCCGTCTGGAAGCACAGTGCTCATGAGGTCGTCAAGGTTCATGCTAAGCAGTGGCTCGCCGAGGTGGCTCTCGACCTCGGCGAGGGTGAGGCTGTAGAGGGAGCCTTGCCTGGCCAGAGTCTGAATGTGGGCCCTGTGCCGCCCGTTGCCGGTGACGGCGGTGCCACCACCGTGGGAGCTCATTGCCTGTTTTCTGATCTGACCTAACGACAACACCGGTGATCGGCGGTTCAGAGCCTACAAGACTCCATGAAAACCTTTCTGATTTTGATCTGTTCGACCTGGCAACACCGCCATTAGGAAAATAGTTAGATATGATCCAAGGCGCAAATGATAGGGCAAACTCATGGTGATTCAGCAAATTTGCTAACCAATAGCGGTGACTACTAAAAAAACCGAAAATTCGATAAGCAACAGTAGTAAAAGAGAAGGAAATATCATGAGTTCAATAGTGGTGGCTGGTAAAAACCGAAAACTGTATCATAACACGTATGGCATCAACATAAACCTGAATTA